>CM052436.1:102042765-102106764 GCA_028533085.1 Varecia variegata
TCTCTCTCGACCCTCCCATATGGACCTGGCTCATTCTCTCAACATTTACTGCAACTGGCCCATCTATGCCAGCCACCCAAGAGCAAACGCGAGCCGTCACCACTCTCTTAAATGAGCCTGCCTGATTCGCCTGCTTGCCTGCTCTTTCTACGTGCTCTGCAAAGTGCACAGACCCAATGTCCACAGCCCTGCACCAGCTCAAGCATAGCCTTGTACTTGTGCCCATGAGTTAAATAGGATTCCTACCCAGAGCCTGCTATGTTTGTCCCCACACCTGTTTGCCAGCTGTATTTGTTATTATAAATACTTAATTTAATTAAATATTAATAAACCAATAAAGTAGGAATGTAAAAAAAAGAGCAGTGGCTTCTATGACAATAAATTGAATGCTTTAGAAAGACACAACAAATGCAAGTTGCTAAAAAGTGCTATCACTTTTTGGATAGGGTAAGACAAAACTAAAAGATCAGAAACAAAACATCATTAATAATCTAGAAGATTTTGCACTCAAATTGCTTTAGCGTCTTACAGTTCTTGCTCCATTCAAAAGAGCTCAAGGTGGAAATTGTAAAGGGGACATTTTAGATGACAAGAGTAGAAAGGCCTCCAAGCACTCAGCTGACCAGGACATCACATCCCCTTGACCGCATTGAGTGGTTCAGTGTTGGACATAGGCTTAACCCTCCCAGCGTCCATCCGAGGGCTCTTCCTGGGAGTGCAGGATCAAAGACTTTTGCTATTATTTGCCACTGAATTCACCCTGGAAGGCTGCAGTCCCAGGAGCTGCAAAGAGCCATTGTGGTGAGGTCACGTAGACAGTCTGCTGAGAATCGTATCAACTGAGAGACCAGCCAAGAGGGTGGGGGAGAGAAACCAGATCCACTGCCCCATTGGACCCTTCTGGTCCACTGTCAATAAATTCCCTGTTTGCTTAAGCCAGTCAGGGTTGGGCTTTCTGTCCCCTGCCTGGCTTCTTCTCCTGTAAGAACTCGCTTCCAGCTTTGCTTTCTAGACTCTTTCTCCTCACTGTCCTTCTCCTCTATCATCATGATCATCAACAAAGCTAACACTATTTAGCACATCTAATCCTTTCAAAACCCTGTGAAGTACTACTATGAGGAAACTGAGGCACAGAGATGTTAAGTGGCTTGCCCAAGGCCACGCAACTTGTAAGAGGCAGAGGCAGGATTTGAACCCCACTACTCATCCCTCACATAAGACCTCATTAAACCCTGCAGGCCCATGTCCCCAAATGCACCAGTGTCTGCTCAGTGGCACATGATGTCTGTGGACACAGCATGACAGCAAGGCCCACTCCACGGATTCATTATTTTCCCATCAGGAGGTCCCTTTTGTGCCTTGTACAAATGCCTATTATCGCACAAGCTACCAGTCTATTTTCTCCAATATTTGATACACAACTTGAAGCCAGGAATCTGTCTTACTCCTATTTTATCCCCAGAACCTGACACGTAGTGGGTGTTCAATAAATGTCTGTTGAACTGAACTGAGCAAGTCAGGCTCACGCTCAGCAATTCACTTCTCAGCACCCCCAAGACCCTTCCCTCTTCAAAGACCAGCTGCTCCATGGACTCCCTGATGCGTCTGGAGAGCAAGAAGCCCCGCCCCCGACAGAAGCACCGCACTTCATCTCTCCCATCTCACCTTCTGCATCTACTTCCCTTCTTGGGAAAACATCAGAGCCTCTGTATTCCTCATAACCTTCATTGAACATTACAGCAGCAGCACTTAGGGGGCAGTTTATTTTCCCCAAACTACTCTATTGGTAATGAGGGTAAATTATCACCCAGTGGGCAGTAGCGTCTCTGCCTATGGCCTTAGGGTCCAAACAGCTGAGCTTCCTGCACAGATGATTAACTGATAAAAAATGGTCAGAGTTTCCTCTCAGTTACGTGTTTTAAGTTAAAATATAACACTTTGTTAAAGCAGCCACACCAGAGATCATAAGTAGCATTAATCATGTCCACGTTTTAAAATCTGATACATAATTTAAGAACAAAAGGCAAAGAAAGATAAGCATTTAAGCACAATTTGGTGTCTTTTCATTAAACCTTAAGTCATCCATCAGCGATTCATCTAACCCTAGTCACCACTCGCTGCAGTGGAATCCCTTCTTCCAATGTCCGTGAACTTTGTGTTTAGAGTCAAGGTCTTTCCTTGCTGTCTTTGGAGTACACCCTCTGCTGGTGACAATTCTCCCCCAGTTCCCCGATCCTTCTCCACTACGGACTGAAAAGACTGTTGGTCCAGAGCCCATGGGGAGGGGACTCCAACATACAATGCCCACAGCATTTCCCTTGGAAGCCCTGGGAGACCACCTGCTCTCCACTCAACCCTACCTCATCACTCTCAGCACAGGGTGAAAAGGGACACGGTACGACACTCCCCAAGCAAGCATTCCCCAAGATTTGGCCTTCAGTCCTCTACTTCCTCTATCCTTCCTCTGAAAGGAATTCATTTGTTCTTTCATGTGACTGAGTCACTATCTTTTGCTTCTATAAAGTTTAGGCCAAAATCTTAAAGTCAATCCCAAGCTTGAGGTGAACTGCCAAGGACTGGGAGTAGGGTGCTGAGGGAGATGGAGAACAGGAAGCTCCAAGCACACCAACGAGCCAACCTTGAATAGCAATCCTGGACTCACCAGTGTCTTCTCCCGGAGACCCCTCCCCATCCACCGCCCACCACCAGGTGGAAGCTGGAGTCTGGTCAGTCTTCTTACCTCCAACAGCCAGTCCCCTTCAGAAGCCGGATGCTTCCTCCTTCCCAAGGCCACAGGCACCTCTCACTACCTTTCACCTACCTGCCCTCCACCCCGGCCCTCAGGCCACTCACTGGAGCTTCTGCAGCAGCTTCCTCCCCAGTCCCCCTCGCTCCACTCCATCCAGCCAGCACGTGCCGACCGCAGAGCCCCCGTGGATGGCACCACCCCCTTTATTGACCACGGGCCAAATGCAGTTTCTATCAAAGGAGCAGAAGGGGTTAGGTACAATGGAGGCAGCAAAAGAGAGGGAGAGTAAAATCCTCCCACCTGAATAAATAAATAACTCTGAAAGCCATCTGCACATGGTATTTTTGGAGGAGGAATGAAGACCTCTGTTCACCAGAATGAACTGTAACTGAATTAACGATATTCCTAAGGCTCATGAAGGAAAGGCCCCAGAGGAGGATTAGTCCACACCTAGGGAATAAAAAGAAGCTCCTCAGAGGCAATTAGTCTGTGGCAGCCCCAGCATCACCACCCCCTCGCATACACACACACACACACACACACACACACATACACACACACACATCGCCCATGCTCAGGGGAAGGGACCAGCCCCCAGCTACCTAGGCATACGCTGGGGCTGCTGTTCCACGTAGCTGGGATTCCTGCTTGCCAAAGGCCTTCTGAGGCTGGTTTTCTGCCTCTGTGGGGTTGCCTAAGAGAGGACGTGTTGGCAAGAGGTTGTCTGCTCCTCTTGGCAGTTCTGCTCCCAAGGTAAAGAATGAATGGGGCCAGGGCCATATGTGAATCTCTGGGAGCCTGGGGTGTGTGCTTCTGCCCTGGAGAGATGGCTCTGTCCTCTACATGCTGATGAAAACAAATTTCCGAGTCTGAACCACCAACAGTGATAAAGTGCTGGGCAAATGCTGCCCTGCAAGGACCTAGCTGAACACCCTGCCAGCTGCCTTGGCACTGGAAACCTGAAAACGTAAGGCTGGGCTGTGGAGTGGGCAGATCAGGCCCTACCTCTGTTCCCAGTTCTCCCTCACCCCCACTCAAGCAGTGCCCAAAGCCTCAGGACACCTTCCCAGATGACCCTAGGACCCTGGGAACCTCACAGAGCTTGGCCATCAGGCATGGGCAGCAGGTATTGGGCGTGAGAGAAATGGGAAGTGCTGTGGACAACTCTCCTGAGTCCCGGACCCTCATAAGCCCAGCCCTGAGAAGCAAAGAGCCCTACCTGGTCCAGCCTACAGTGATCAACACTCCTTCAGTGACTCTTTCTTTGTTACATGCAATTGAATTCAAAATTTAAAATTCTGAAAAAGTTAAACTTCTAAATCATTCTCAGCATGCCTTCTGCATACATCTAGAAAGAGAAAGTAATAAATGAGAGAGACAGAGGCAGACTCTAGCTGCTCACCCAGCCTGTCCCAGCCTCTTGCCCACTGTCCAAGGCTGGTCGACCCTGGGACCCGGGCATGAAGATGGGCACAAGCAGCCTCTGCTCACCCTCCACACTGGCATGCGGCTGTCCTTGGTGCTGTCTTAGCTCAGGTGACCCCATTCCTTCCCCACTAACCACCTGCTCAGAGATCCCTTATTTTTAACTGGTCCCAGTGAGAAGTCTCCTCCTACCCTTCTCCAGATAACTTGGTTTCTTACCTTCCCCTTCCTGTATGCATACATTATGCTGAACCATAAGAATTTCCCAACATCCAGCCATTTTGACCTTTAAAAGTGGCAATTTCGAATGGTTGAACCTAATATAAGCAAATAGGAATAAAGAGTCTAATTACTCCCTTTTTTATCCAAAAGGTAGCATATTAAAGACTCTGTTTTGCTTCCTGCTTGTTTGATTTAATACATCTTGGCAATCTTTCCAAGTCAGGTCATTGAGAGCTTCCTTTTTTTTTTAAAACAGCTGCAGAGTAGTCTTCCATTGTGTGAATGTTCCATTTTATTTAACCAGTTCTGTAACGATAGACATTTGGGCTGTTTCCAATCTTTTGCCATTACAAACAATGCAGAAAGAATTACCTTGAACATCGTTTTGCACACGTGTAAGAATATCTGTAAGATAAATTCCTAGAAGTGCAACATCAGGGTCAATGGGTATACATATCTGTAAACTTGACAGATATTGCCAAAAGGCCCTCATTAAGAATTGTGCTAATTTACACTCCCACTCGTAATGTATGAGAGTCCCCAGATCAGTGATTCTCAATATTTTCCTTCAGATCAGTGTTTTTCAACATGCAGGTTGTGACTCACTACTGGGTCATAAAATCAATTTTGTGGGTTGCAATTAGTATTTCTTAATGAAATGGGATAAGATAGTTTATAATAGAATCAAATGAGAATAAAATAGAAAATACCACATTGAATTGCATGTAGAAAGGGTAAGCATTGTTTGGGGAACTTCTGTTTCAGATATATAGGTAGCCAGAAAATTCACACACACACACACACACACACACACACACAGATGTGTGAGACAGGATCAATATATGTATGTTTTATTATAGGTCATGTTCAAAAATTTTGAAAGCCAGTCTTAATATCTTGAACTTTTCCAAGAATCTGAAGAAAACCGTTGAAATTTTTCATAGAAAATTCGCTGACACATGTAACATTCCCACTCTCTGACCTCTCAGAGGCCCACCCTGGGACCCCAGGTCTGGAGCGTGCCCTGGGCTGCAGCTGTGCGACACTCGGGGACAGGCCTGTGGGTCACCTTCACGTCCCCTGTGGCCGACCTTGGCCAGCAGGAAGTGGGTATTCCAAAAACATCTCTGCGCTGAAGAAACAAACCAGCCATGTTTCCCCCTGACATATCGCCTCCTTCTTTTTCACAGCCATGATGAGATGGCCCCCACCTGCTGCGATACTTTGGTTCTCACAGACAGCAAGTAGAAAAAGGTTTCAGAAAGGCAAAAGCAGGATAAGGTTTTAGAGAGATAAAATAATTCATTTCCCTCCTTCAAGTTCACTGGTTTCTTTTTCACTCTGAGCCTGTGGCTTAGTAAAGAAATAGCTCTGTTAAGAGAAAGAGAGAAAAGGGGAGGGAGGGAGAGAGGGCAGAGCAGAATGAGAGGGAACTGTCAGTCCGGGCCTGAGACAAGGTTTAGGGAAGGCCCAGGACAGGGGAGAGGAGCAGGGGCGTCGGGCAGGAGTGTGTGCTCACAGGGATCCCACCTTTCTGAAGTCAGGAACCCTTCCCAACAGCCGTGAAGGAGCCCCCTGGCCTTTGGGAACCTTTCCCTGACTCTAGGACTGCCAAGCGCATTTCAGAACCCATAGAACAGAGGACCAAAAGAAAGGAGGTGAAGGAACTTCACACAAAAGCAACAAACTGCAGTGGCAGTTCAGAACAGAGGTGGATGGAGGCACATAAACATACAAAGGCCCAGTGCTGGGAGCGAGCGGGGTTGCCACTGAGCCACCCTCTCTGCTGTTCTTAGAGAACACGGGACAGGATGCGCTACTTTCCCAAAAGCATTTCCCAATGAGACAGCCTTCATCCTGACACCAGCAGGGATACTGTAGATTTCCCACAACTCTGTCCCTGGGCGCCACTTCCCCACCACCAGCCTCCCTGATGAAAACTGTGCAGCTGTGAAGAGGATGGAACCAAGCTTCCCACTTTTATCATCTGCTTTAACTCCCCAAGAGCCGGGGCCAGGAAGAGGCTGGGGCGTATGTAGGAAGCTGGACACAGAGGACGCCAGCACGCCTGGCTTTACTGGGTTCTGCCTGAAATATCCAACTGGGTAAGAAGATGCAGCCTTAGTAAGAAAGAAGGAGCCGTGCTTCGCAGGCGATGCCACACTGTTGTCCTATTTCCAGGCTCTGTGCTGAAACAGCAAATGAAATGTGTTGAGTTTCTTTGTAAAAGCTTGCTCCAAGAGCCCTGGAGTAACAGCTACTATTCCCCAGAACCAAGTATAGTAAAGGAATGTTAAGTCTTTAGAAACCCAGCTCCAATATTGATTCTCCTTTTACCTAATTTCTCCCTTCTTTTGTTCCTGGTGGCACTTGCTGCCACTTAAGAGCATTGGGTTTAAAAGACAAGCTCACGTGAGGCTATTGATTTTTCTCCTAAGAACTCGCCTGCTCATAAAGTGAGTTTGTACCAGGTAGGCAGGAGCCCGGGTCATGGCCTCAAGGTTCCAGCCACCCAGTGGAGGGGGACATGCTGGACAGAGGCCAGGGGGCCTCTTCCACACATTTTTTCCTGCCGAAATAGAAGTCTTTCTTAGAAGTGTAAAATATAAAATTCTAAAAGTTCGAGTTGATGACTAATTATAAAAAGGTATCAGGGTAGATCACAATAAGATAAGTAAAAGCCAAGCATTATGCTTAAAAAATATTCAGTCTACAACAGAAGAAAGGTGTAAATTAATTTTATTTCTTAACGTAAACCCTGATTTCTACAAAGAAATTGCAATGGCTATGTACACAAGTCATTGCGATATAATGCAAAACAGGTCAACCAAGGCCAGCACACGGACTTGGAGGAGCAATGAGCAATGAGAAGATCCATGACTGGGCCCAGGGAGGAGGATGGCCAGGGACAGCTTCAAAGAAACATCTTTAGTGCTTCCAGTAATTTACGAGGTAGCTGGGTGGCAGAACAGAGAGGCTGTGTACACAGCATAGGCACAGGCATGGTGGGAGATGAGGGAAGACAGGTAGGAAAGCCCAGGTAGCACGAGGCCATGAATGGCAGGTCAGGGGAGCCTAGGATCCGCCCTAGCTTGCTGTCCAGGGACCCCTGGAGCAGAGCCACACACACAGAGTACTTTTCAGAAAAGCCATACCATCAAGGACAGCCCAAGTTTCCACTGGACCAAGGGGAAGGGAATCGGCACCCACAAATGCCCATGTGGCTTTGAGTCAAGGTGTCAGGTGTGATGCATGAGAAGCCCCATGTGTGACATGCAGCCCTTCCCATCCCAGGCCCTACGAGGACAGCCCAGAACCCTGTGTGGGCCCCTGCCGGCTACAGGAGGAGCAGGAGGGTCACCAGCTGTGCCCTGGGGTTGGAGCACTCAGCAAGAGGGATGTCCCGTTCCCAGGGCCCAAAGCCAGCCTTCAGTTCCTTGATCCCCAAACCCCAACAGCCGCGGCACCACGGCCAGCCGGCCCTCCAAGGCACCCGGTCACCAGGCCGGCACGTCCACCCGCAGGGCCGTATCGGCTGCTGTGCGTTAGAAGTACTTTAATTAGTGCTTTATTTTAATTGAGGATATATTTTAATTGGTATTTTGATTTAATTAAAGTCTTATTCTAATTGGGTGTCTTTCTTTTTCATTTTTTTTTCTTTCAGTTTACAAGGTTTGAACAAAAGAAAGAGTAATAGCTTGTCCAGAAAAATAAATATGTGACCAAACAGGCCGGTGTCTCTGGGGCGGGCGGGCAGGGGAGGGAGGGGGAAGAACTGTGGTTAAGACACGTAAATGTCTGTTTTAGGGATCCAAGGAGATAGACGAAGGATGTCCACGCAGCACATACTTCTGACCTCTTTGGACCCAACTCCAACTGCTCCTCCTCCCTCCTGACCCCAGAGCCCAGGGGCTCCAAACCTGCACCAACTGCTCCTGCCTCCAGAGAGCTCCCCAGTAAGCCAGGGGCTTCTCCCAGCCCTCGGCTCAGGGCTAGATGCCAGGAGGCTTTGCCCACGGGCCTCACCATCCTGTGCGCTGGATCCCACGCTCCTGGCAGGCAGGGATGGCCAAGGGCAAGTGCTGTGACCTCTCTCTTTCCACAGCATCCCTCCTTCACCCCCAGTGCTCGGGAGGATCTGAGAATCTGAGAGCTGGCTGAGTGCAGGGGCCCAGGGAGGTCGAGCTGGATGTTCTGAGGAGTCCCTGTGGAGCAGAGCCCCCCCAGGCCTGGCTGGGAGGCTGCTAAGTCCACATTTCAGGGCTCCTCTTCACCCTCCAAAATGAACACCTGAGCTTGACTTTGGGCAGAAGCCTGGCGACAACAAGCACATAGGCTACTCTTCTAACCCAAACGTGTTAAACACATCTTTCCCACCTCTGAGGGGTCTGGTTTCTCCTCCTATTCCCCTATCCCCCATCCCTTCTCTAACTCTTTCACACACTGCCCCCGAACCCCCAGCTTAGCTTCCTTTCCTGGAAGCTGGCATGGCTCTCTTTGTTCTGAAACCCGTTTGCCACCTCTGCAAATTCTCTAATTCTGGTTGCTGAAGGTCTAGGGCGAATGGTCTATATCTGGAGGCTCACTGCCTCCCTACCCACCCCCATCCCTCCTCAACCCCATAATGTGGAGTCCATCCCACTGTGCCACAGGCTGCCAAGGTTGTCTCCCAGCCGCTGCTCTCTCCATCCCTTTCCCTGGTTGTCTTGGCCACATCTGATGCACTCAACTGCTTTCTTCTGAAATGCCCTGGCGCTTGACAATTATAGAATGACATTATCATCTTCCTACTCGAACATCTCGTCATTTTTCCTGATCCCAGAGTTGTCTCTGCCCGCTGGGACCCTAGCATGGCTCTGTGCATGAGTGCTTCCCCTCACCCCATTCCCCACTGTGCTCACCCCCTTGGCCCTCAGATTCCAACATCGGTAGACCTAGCCCTGCCCTCTCACGATCCCTGGCATTCCAGGGCACCGATTTCCACTCACTGCATGTTCTGTATCCAGGCAATTACCAAGTATTTTTTGGAGAAACACAAATAGTAAAACAAAACATGCAGCAAATACATGCAAACAGTGAGCCTGGAAGTACTACTTTCAGCTATTAAATCTAGGGGTGAGCCAGGGTGTCCTAGAGAGTCCAGTGACTGTGGGAGGCTCTAGTATCACTCACAGGACACTGTCAAGAAATCTTTTTAGAAAGCATGAAGTGGAGTTGCTTCTCATGCCAGGGTTAGGGTTCAAAGTGCATAGACTCAAAACTGCCCTTGGAAATCCCTGAGGAGGGTACTATGCTGGAGACCAACGTGTCATCTTCCATGCCTCCAGCAGCCTAAGAACAGATGGCCCCTTTCTTTGGCTGGGAACCAGATGAAGCAGTTGGTCCACACTTAGGTGCCAGAGAACACAAAAACCACGCATCTTTAACACCAGAGTCCTTAACACTGGGTGCGGCAGAGAGGATCCCAGCATGAACGGCGTGGGGGAGGAAGGATGGTTGAGGGGTCAGCAGATCCCTGTCACCCCTTCCCTTTGTGTGTGTGTATGTGTGTGTGTGCGTCCCTCCTTTGTCTTTATTCTTTTATAGCTGAATTCCAGTCCCCTAAATGTACATATGATACAACTCTGCACTTTCAACAGCTATAAAAATGTTCAAAAAATAACACACTCTTCAGAGTTTATCAAAAGGAAAAAAAGCAATATGAAAAAGAGCTAAATAAATAATTTACTTATTTCCAGTTTCAAAAAATAGGGGAATAGTTAAATATTACACAGCCACTTGATAGACTATTACAAAGACATCAAAAAATGAAAATTATAGAGATTACATAAAGCAAGGAAAATATTAACAATAAAATGATGAAGAGAAAAAAGCAAGATACCAACTTATGATTGCACCTCTATAAATCTGTATGCACATATTATAGAAATTCATTCAATTTATGGAAGAGAAATCACAAGAAAATGAATTTAGTGATTTTTATAAACAAAATCATTAATTTAAAAATGGAAAACTTAAAAATAAATGCTTGTTAATTGGATGAATGATTGCTCTTAGGTAGGAGAAATTCAAAGTCCTTATGGTGCAGCCGGCAGGCTCCATGGGGACAGAAGTCAGGGGCTTGAGGCTCAGAGGGAAGATGCTATGGAGCCCTGTGACTTGCCACTGTAGCTCCAGCAGAAGGTCAGTTGGGCCTCAGCCAGGGGGTCGAGGACACCAGGTCCCACAGAGCAGCACCCTGGGACAAATGCTCTGGAGATCCCAAGTCTGAGGCCACTGGACCCAGATCAGGGTCGAGACCTGCTACACACCTTGACCAGAATGGCCTTGAATAAGCCAGAAACCTCCTACCACTCTCAAGTCAAGGTCCAGCAGGATGGTGGGGGGAGAGGGCTGCTGTCCATGGTGAGTTTCCCTTAAGCCTCTGGGTTAACACCACCCCAAGGCCATGTTTGAAAAGACCTCTGCTGGTTGGAGACCATCACGAGTGAGACGTGAAGAGGAGCCATTAGAAAGACGGAGAGGGGAGAAGATACTATGCCACACGTCCCTGGTCAGAATCTGAAACAGTTAACTGAGAGACACTCATGAGAAGAAGGGCATGAAAAACCAGAGAGACGTCCAGTGTGTTTTCCACCCCTCAGAAACGGACGGAAAAGAAATCTCCCTTAATTCCTCCTCCCCCTGGTCCATCTATGTCAGCTCAGGTGGGTCACTGTGGACAGGAGGCCATGGTATAAGCAGTTTTCCCCATAGGCGGTGGCGCTGCAGAATCAGCCGCCCTAGTGACACACTCTCGGAGGGAAGGGGCCTGGTCTCTTCAGTGAGTGCCTCCAGGGGATTCTGCCAAGGCAGGCTGGGCTTTGGCTACCCGCCGGGGGCTGTCCTGGCTGTAAGGTCTGGCCAGCTGGTCTCGGCTTGGGCTCTGTCACTGACTCTGTGGTCACTTCCCCTCCCTGCACTGCCTCAGTGTCCTCAGCAGTTGGACGAGTGGATTCGACCAGCTCCAAGGGATCCTGTCTCATGCCGCAGTCTATCATTCATGCTGTTATTTCTAGCAGCCCTTCCAGAGCAGAGATGCTTTCCTGTGTCCCTTTCTGGAAGTGATTTTTGGGTCAGGTTATATAAGCTCCAGGCTCCTTAATTTATGTCGGGGTTGCCCTGTGGGCTGCTGATGGAAGCAGATTTTAAATCATCCCTTGCCACGTTGAGTGCAAACACACCATCATTTCCATGCCTAACAATGCCAGTCATCAATGAGACCCCATATTTAGCAGATGTTCTGCAGTAATTACCTGGACATCAGATACGTTCTTCCTGTTTACTCGGCTGTGGCAGCCCCACACACCCTCTCACATGCCACCGAGGGTGCTCACAGAGACACACACACAAGGCATGGGCATTGATTCTTACCAGGTAGGAAATCGAATGAGCACTTAGGATGGTAACAGGACAGGCTTCTGGGGCTCCAAGCAAGGAGTGCATGTCACCCCTCCCTATGTTCCTCGAGGAACATCCTCGAGGTGACAGCAATGATGATGATGACGATGGGACCATAAAGTTTGCCATCGAGAGCAAGAGAAAGACTTGTCAGCCTGAAGCCGTTATTAAAAGTTAGATGGGAGGTGTCACAAGCTAAGGCCCCGGGATGGCTTCCAGGCAGCAGGGCAGTTGACTCATGCTAACAATGTTCACAAAGAGTGATGTATAAACCAGGATGCCAGTGTGCTGCTTTCAAGTGAAATTAGTTCCTACCCAGGTAGCCAGAAAACTTACATCACTTCACCAGCACGTTCCCTCTGCCTATAGACCAGCTGCATAGAGAGTCACGTTATCAAACGGGTGCAAGGGAAATCAGGGATAGAATTCAAGTATGTAGTGGCTCCAGGCTCCAGTGGGATCTGCCTTCACCTCCACCCTGGGGATGTGCTAGGCAACACTCCTGGACAGGTGTTTGGGGTGGGCACTGCCTCCCAGAGTGGTGCTGGGATGGACACTGTAGTCTTGGTTTCTGTTCCCATGACCACCCCTGCCACCTGATCAGTCATAGTGCCCATCAGGCCCAACTTCTCTTCCCCTGCTCAGAGGCATGTGCCAAGTTGGAATCTGCACAGAGGAAGCTACTGGAGTAGACACCAACCCTAGGGTTGACAGAATGCCTGCATTAGGAGTACAAACAAGACCTGTGAGTGAGGCAGCTAGCAGGAAGAGCCTAGGCTGCAGGGAAGACACAGGACAATACTGAGGAAACAAGAACTAACAGGGAGGGAAAAGACACCAAGACACTGAGAGAAGGAGGAGTGCAGATGCCCGTGGGAAGCAGACAGGGGCTGAGCGCAAGGCAGCTGTGAGGTGCATGCCGGTGCTGGACCAGCCCCCACCCCACTGTGAGCCCACCAGCTCCCTGCTCTCTGGGGCTGGCTCACTCTGCTTTCTCTGCTTTCCTGGCATCAGGTCCTTCCCACAGCACCTCATCCCAGTCATCTAAGAGCGTCCCAATTCCCACAACCAAAAGCACCTGCTGAGACACTGCCTCTGGAAGGATATACTCCTCCTCCAGATGCATTTTAGCAATGGAAATTCATACAGGTCAGTGAGATGTACAAACAGCACACCTTCCTTCTTTTTTTTTTTACAGCCTTTCTTCTCATCTAAAACAGAGCTATCCAGTAGAAATATAATGCAAACCACATAAGTAATTTTAAATTTTTCAGTCACTACATTATTAAAAGTAAAAAAGGTGAAATTAATTTTAATGATTTATTTCACTTACCCTGATATGTCCAAAGTACTATTACCACTTAAAAATGTAATCAATATAAAAATTATGAGATATTTTATTCTTTTCTTCACGCTAAGTCTTTAGAAGCTGGGGTGTATTTCACATCTGCAGCACCTCTCGGTTAGGAGGAGCCATGTTTCAGTGGCTCAATAGCCACGTGTGGGTGGTGGCTACCTACCATGTTGGACAAAACAGGTCTACATCTCTTGCTCTTCAGCCTATTCATGGCAGACAAAAATAAACTGTAAAGTTAAGGAAAATTTCATTTCTTCCAGTCTAAAAGACTTTCTTTTCAGATATACTCAGGCTCATTTGCCCTCCCTCCCTAACCTGGGATGGGGTGGGGTGCAGCGAAGCTGAGCTATCCTCATGGTAGGGGACATGATGTGACTTCTGCTCCTGTCCCCACCCACACTGAGCACCAGGCCTGCCCACTGAGGGGAGGCTGACCTGCCTGGTTCATCAGGCTCACAGGGCTGTGGACGCCCTGGGTGCCCATACACCACCACCCACTCCTGATGCAGCCCCTGGTCCCGCCTGCAGGTGCTCTCCTCACATCCACGCCCCAAACCTGCCTAGATGTCTCCAAGCCTGTGACACCCATCACCTTCCCCCACCTCGGGGTCAGGTGCTGGGACACTAGCATTCGATTCTACCCTTGCTTCCTCTCCCGTTCTCTGCCTTCCTCCAGGAACCAGAAGGGCTTCGTGTTTGTATTCCTGCATGGGCCCTGGAGCCTCATGAATGAAGACTGCTGTCCATAGTCATGCCACCTGACAGGGGATCCTGACTCCACCCAGTACGAGCTATATGGCCTTGAATAAGTTACCTGCCTCCTCTCTTCCTCCATTTCACCATCCATAAAATGGGTATAATCCTAATACTGCCATCTTGTAGGGCTGCTTTGTGGATTAAATGATGAAGACACACAAAACACTCAAAAGAGTTCCTGGCACCAGATTGGGGCTCAAGAACACGAGGTGTTGCAGTGGAGCAGAAACTTTTCTAGATCCCGGCTTCGTTTTTCCCTGTCCCATGGTGTATTCCCTCCATCCTTTCCCATGGCACCAGGGTGGAAGGGCTAAGGAAAAGAAACCAGCCTACAGATATGGGAACATGCTTCAAGATATCATCCCCATTACAGTTAGTACAGGCAATCAGGTCACGGCTCGGCCTGTCACCAGGAGCCATCTTGCTGCTGCGAGGGGACTTTTGATATCTGCTCAGATGAGTGGTGGGTATCAGAGGGTGCATATTCCTGCGTTTCTATGCCCTTACAGTTACCCCAGTGCTCTGTCTACAGGTTCAACAGGTAAGTTTCTTCTAGTCTGATTATGCAACCCAGTGGGTACCTGTGAACTTCTCCCAACGTGTCTGAAATCCATCCCCTCAAGGACCTGAGGCAACCCATCCAAGGCAACTCCATCACCCAATCCAGAGCCTCTGGCCTCTGGGGAGCCTCCCTGGATTTTGCTGCAGGCTTTCCCTCCATCTGGAAGTCTCTGTCTTAAATCTTACATTTTATATGTATAACCCATTCTATTTTAGAAGATTTAAGGTAGCGTACAAGGATTATGTAAAATACTATAAGATGTATAAGTAAGCAGGCAAAAATATATATATTGCTAAATTTTTTAAAAAGTTACCAAACACTATGTATAATGTGGTCAAATTCCTGAATATTGTGAATGTGCATGTGTATGTGTGTACACACAGATGTGTACTGTGCACTGACCCATGCATAGGAGAGATAGGTAAGCTGCACACAAAATTTAACAGATTGTCACAAAGAGTGGGTAGGGGATTATAATTGACTCCATTTTTTTCCTTATACTTTTCTATATTTTCTTTACTTTTTATAGAGAATCTATATTTGTTTTATAATAAGAAAAAAGCAATAAAAATATCTCTTAAAGAAAAATAGGTGAAAAAAAGAAAGCCAAAACCAAGAGTAAAGACATAAATTGGAGCCCATGGTGAAGATAAAACAACTCAATTTCCATGGCCAAGCCACACATTTGGCTAGCAGTCAGTGTGTGGGGAAAATCTGATCAGTTACACGGTCACAGGGTGCACAGGACAAACAAAATTGCTGCCCAGAGAAGCCTGGCTGTTTCTGATATGGAAGCCTGCAGCAAACGCCTCCCATGGGTTCCCACAGAGAGGACGCCCCGTGATGCAACCGAACGCTGCCAATGACACCCTCACAGTAAACACCACTGAGTTTCATGGGCTGTTCAGCTAAAGCCCTGCAGTGCAGGCTGATGGCATCTCACCAAAGTGCAGTGCAGTAAAAGCAATTCCTCGAGGACTGAAACCCACATGGCCAGGTTCACGGTGCATCTGACTTAATCCAGAGGAAGACTTTAGAGGATCAAGATGAGGACACAGATCACCTTCCCCTCCCATATAGCTCCTCCCAGGCTCAGCTCAGCTCCGCTCAGTTCCCGAAGTCATCAGGCAGAATCCTGCAGCCACCGACTCGTCTAGACATTTGTTCATTCCACACATATTCATGGAGCAACTACTGCACATCAGCCACTGTGCACTCCTATTGCACAATTACTCCCAATTATCCCAGATCCATCATACACCCAGAGCCCCAAGCAAGCCCATCATCTCAGGGCTCGAAGCAAGGCCAACACCACTTTTCTGCACGGGAGCCTCAAGTTAATCTCCAGGGCAGGAGAGGAACATGTGCACCTGCTCACACAGCAACAGGGTTCACAGTCAGTATGGCTGGTTGGAGCAAAGGATTCTGGGGCTCAGCCTGGGCTCACTGGAAGGACTCCATGACAAATGGGCTCTGGGTCCTGGTTGAGGAGGATGCACCACCCGAGAAATGAGGCCGCCCTGTATGGAACCCACATCTCCTGCTTTCCACCCCTGTCAGCTCTGACCAAGAGGGACCAAAGCCTTCTCTTCCTGCCCTATGAGAAGGAGCCAAGAATACTGCTGAGACACAGTGCTTCAGCAGGTGGGTTCGCCACATGTCTAGTTATGGCTACCAAGTTTCCATCTCAGCCTCAGACCAGAGACCTCTCTTCCAAGCCCCAGATCCACACATCTAGTCTCCTTCTGAACATTCACTTGGAAGTCTCATAGGCATCTCAAAGTCAATACATTCAAGTCTCCCAAAAAGGGTAATCTTTGAATCTTCCCCACTCCAACAAGTGGCACCATCATCTGCTGACTGTAAAAGCCAGAAATCTAGATGCCACCTTTGGCAACTACCTCTCTCCTCCTTCTCACAGCCAATCCATCACTAAAATCTGTAGAATTTGTCCTCGAAATGTGTGTGCCACTTTTCTCCTCCACTGTGAAAGGCCCACATCCCCCATGCCCTGGGAAGCCTCCTCTGGCTTTCTCTGGGCTGACCCTGGGAGGGCTGGGCACCAGGGTCACCCAGGAACCCCAGCACCCACCACTTCCTCAAGTCCACTCGCCTCGAGTGTTTCCCTCTGCCTCCCACTGACAACACTCCCCCAGGCAAGCTTTCGCCTTTCTCTTTTTCTCCCCTTTTCTTCCTACTTCTTCTCTCACTTCTGTTTTCATCTTTTATTCTGCTTCTTTCTCTTCCACTTCTCCCTGGTCGTGTCCATGTTTGTTCCCTTTCTCTCTCTCCCCTCACCCTCAGCTCCACTCTCTTCCTCTTCCTCAGATGTGACAGTCATCAAAAGTCAGAGTTGGCAGCGACCTCACCTGCCCTCTGACTGTATGGATGAGGACTGCAAAGCTCAGGGTGGCAAAGCGACTCACCCGCGTGCTCACAGGAGTGGGCAGCAGGGGCAGCCAGGGGCTCAGATACCCTCGCCCAGTGCAGCACTCTCCTCCACTCTTACCTCACTGCCTCACACTTGTCCTTGTCCCCTGTGCCTTATTCCATGACTGTGGTCCGGTGCTAAAGACAGGGCTGGGCATTCTTTGTACACCACCAATCAATAATCAGGGTCCCTAAGTGTATCTCTTTCTCTCTCTCTCCAACCCTCACCTCTCTCACACACACACTCACATTCACTGTGCACACGGACACCTGCACTCAAAGTCTCAGAGGAGAGTAGCTTCACCCTCTCCAGATGTTCCTCCTGCACCTTCCCCAGCCTCCAGTTCTGCTGATGAGGCTGATGCATTCTGTTGTAGTTGGACGCACCTTACAAAAATCCTCTTCAAAATCCCATTACTCCACCACAAAGGCTTTACTAAAACACCATGAGCAAGGTGCCCAAAGGAGATATGGGGGTGTAGGGATTAAGTAGCTGACCCTCTGCCCTTCTCTCCTGCAGCCCCATATGGTCTTGGCACAAGAGGGCTGCAGAAATCAAATAACATCTTCGGAACCCATCCAGATTTAACAGAGCCATCTGTGAAAAGCTGCTCGCCAGGGTGGGAGTGGCGAGCAGCAGGGTGTGCTGTGGCTACAGATTTAGGGTCGCGGCACACTGCCAGAGGGGTGGTGCAGCCAAAAGGAGGGGACCATTGAGGCAGACAGTGGTGAGAGGTGGGGGTGGGTGGATGGCACCAGATGGCCGTGCACTCTCCTGTTGTGACCATTTAAAGCAGGTAGTAATACGGCAGTACACCCCTGAGGTGGGTTAAGTGCACAGCCAACTGCCAGGAAGGGGGCGGGGCATATAATCTGAACTTGGACAGACCTTTGTAGCCCTGGGGTTCTACCGAAAATCCACCCTTGGATGGAGTTCCAAATCAGACACTGAGCAAAAAAGGATGCATTAAGATCCCAGGTTTGTCCTAAGGTCTGTGAAGCATGTCAGGCCCTGGAGCCTGGTAAAAGACAATAGCACAGCTCTGAGCACGGACAAAGCCACAATAAGGTAAGAAGATTACAAGATTTTTTCCAGACTGTCAAGATTTTGCACCATTTTTGATTTTCAGCCAATACAACTCATTAAATGTGTAAGAAAAGGGATTTAATATTAATATTTATACCATCTTTTATAAAACTTAGCATGTGAACAAACCTCAAATCTGGAAAAACTCTCCTTTATTAGGCAGTGGAAAATGGCCACAGTGTCCGTGGGTCAGGGCACCCAGGGCAAGTGAGTGTGGCTTTGCCCCCACGATGAATGGGTGGCCCAAGGAACAAGACTGAGGAAGCCAAGACAGCCCACACGCACCTCCCGTGCAGACTAATATATACCCAGTCCAAGGTGTATGAGGGAAGGAAGTTGCAGGTGGCAAAGGCAGAAAGGTGACGGGGAGAATGAGGGATAGCAGGGCAGGCAGGCCAGAGAGGAATGCCCAGGGAGGCGAGGGGCAGCAGGAGAAGTGGCAGAGGGGGCTGCTAAGAGCAGGGGGAAATGGGCTCTGAGTGAAGGGCGCCGAGGACCAGGGAGGGAAGGCTGGGAGGGTTTGACAATGAGGAGACCCCAAAGGAGGCCCTCAAAATGAGTCTCTCCAGAGACCTAGCCACCCCTGGAAACCTGTGCATGAGATGCTGACACTGAGTGGAGGAGCCAGGAGTGCCCTGCTGGGCTCTTCCTCCCTCCCAGCAGGCAAGGTCTGCTAGCCCTGAAGACCCCAGCCCCTCTTCCTCTCTTGGCTGGACCCAGCCACACACTGGTGGGACACAGACCAGCACCTTTGTTCCCAAACACACTCAGACCTTCAGCCTGGGAGGAAGCAGGGCAGTAGGAGACAGGGCAGTGGTCCAATAGAGAAGAGGAGGGAAAGGCGGTTGCTGGTCCAGGCCCATGGCCAAGGCCCATCCTTCCATTGTGATGCAATTTCCCTTCCAGCTGCATCTGCAGCGCTGTCCCCTCCGGGAAGCAGACAAACGCCCTCCTGGCTCCACACCAATGGCTAGAGGATCTGCTCTAGCTGACCCTGCTCCATGGGGAGATGTCTGCGCCTCCCTCACTCCCTCAGAGTAGCCACAAGGGCTCCCAGGGAATGGGGTGGATTAAGATGGGGAGTCAAGAATCACAGCCATGGGGAGATGGGCAGTGTCGGCTGCTCTTCTGGCTCAGGCACACATTCCCCAGGCCCTTCCAGCCAGGCAGCTTGAGCTGCCCGCACCAGCATTCCTAAGTCAGACCACGGGCCCACCCCAGGCCTGGGGCACAGGCCTCTTCCTGCCCCACACTCCGCGCACCCTCCTCCACCAGAGCAGTCAGTGAGGGCACACCCCCAGCCCTGCAAGCCCCCAGCCCTGCAAGCCCCCAGCCTCATTTCTCGTCCTTCTCAGAGAAGGTCTGGGCCAGAGGCCAGGTGAGGAGACAGGCAGGGAGAATGGAGGGGAGGCTTCTCTCTCCCAGGAGCCCTGCTGCTTTGATGTGGAACAGTGATGACAGTGGCAGTAACTGGTGGGGAAGGAGCTTTAAAGCTGCTGTTTTAAATGACAGCCATTGTTCCTTGGCAATTTTATGATCAAGGAAAAGAAAGAGGCCTTTTAAGAAACAATGTAACATATTTAAGAAGCCCCAGAGAATTGGGGAAGGTGGAAGAATGAAGCGGCTCCAAGAGGCGGCAGCTCCACTGTCTGCAGCCCTGTCCCTCCTCTGAGCCCCACAGCACAGCCCCTCAGAAGCAGCTGAGGGACTCCTGGAAGAGGCTCACAGAAGGCCAAGGCCACCTGCTGCTGGTCACCCCCAAAGCTGGACCCAGCAGACCTACCAAGAGGCAAGTGGCAGTCCTCTTCCCACGGTGGTCCTTTTCCCCACAATAGGGGGCTTCTTAAAGCAGACTTGGAGGAAGCATATCCCCTCCTCTCTCCCTAATATCCTCGCCCCCACCAAAAAGGTGGCAATGTAGAGAAAAGCAATGAACCCAAACAGATAGTAAGCATGATGTGATGGGTACTGAACCACACGGCTTCCTGGTGTGGTCCAGGCTGGGGGGCATCTCAGGAGGCAGCTGTGTGAGGCCTGGCACCGCTGTCCGGCTGGCACGAATGGCTTCTGAATGGCTTCTGACCCCCCAAGGTCTCCTCGCTCTGCCCTCGGGCTGCTCCTGCATTCTCCCATGCCACTCTCCTCCGCCGTCTCCAGCGCCTGGCTGCACCTGTCGGTCCACCTCCATGTCCACTGGAAATGCTCCTAAGCCAAACCCCTTCTCCCTGGCCAGCTGCCCTCCAAATGGCCCATTCCTGACTCTGGCCCCTTCACCCTCCAGGGGACTCGTCTTCCGCTCTACTTGGTGAGGTTCTACGCCTCTGGAAAGGCCAAAAGGACCCTCCCCCTGGCTTTGTTCTTAGCAGTCTTTCCTCGGTGCTTCTCAAAGTGTGGTCTCCAGACTGGCATTATCAGCATCATGTGGGAACTTGTTCAAAATGCATTTCTTCAGGCCCCACCCAAAAGCTACTCAATCAGAAACTCAAGGTAGGGGAGCAACAATCTGTTTCAACAAACCCCCAGGGAAGCTGATGCTGAAGTCTGAGAACTACTTACTCGCTGAGGGCAGTGGATCTCAGCCACCAGCGTGCATGCTGAAGCTGCCGGCCTGGGCGCCACACTTTGAGAGCCACTGCTTTCCACCTCTGGAGTGCATCTGTCCCTCATGTTCACTGGGAGTCACGCCCCCTGCCTTGTGCACAGGTGTGGTCTCCACAGGGCAGGGCTGAGTCTTGTCTCCTTTTTGGCATCTCCACACCACCCTGCAGACACTCAACACATACCTCTTCTACTGGACTGAAAACTGGAGGCCCATCACCTCTGGGCACGCTTCACCACTGAAGGGACAACCTCAAGCCACCAAAGCCCTTTTGCTTTCTCAGTAAAGAGCACACAAGATTCAGCGGGCTGTGCTTCGTGGAGCCCCTTACTAGTAGGAGACACCCCCACCCCAGTGGCTGGTGCCCTGAGGTCTGGGCTGGAGAGTAGCAGCCGACTGCAGCGGGGAGGAAGGTGACAGCCTGAGACGGCTCCCTCAAAGTCTCCAGCACCGTTATCATACCAGCACCATAATGGCAAGAAAAAGTTATTTCTATTTTAAATTGTCAATATTAATCTAATGCTTGCGATGAATGGAGTGGTGATGATAAATGAGGTGTTTAATAAAGATGAAAGCTCCAGCAGCCTCAGAGAAAACCTCCTTTGACTTAAGTTATCGTCTTGATTAAAATTTCCATTTTATTATCCTAATCAGCAATCTTTGTTCAATGTGCTACAATTTCTATTTTCTCCACTTAGAGAGATAATTAACAACACTATAAACATATTAAAAGTAAAATGTTGGTTAAAATTGCTCCGTTATCCATATTTAACTTCTTTTTAGCAATGTTTCAAGATGCGCCCTTGCCTCCAGGAAGACTTCCCGGAACCAACCTCTCCTGGGGGCCTCATCCTGTCCCCAGGGCACCCACAGAGCAGATAACCCCTAGTCCTGGTCACACGCTCCTGTGTTCTACAGCCCTGTCAATTTAATCCAGTTTCATTTCATTTCATTCAATCTGACATCTCATTATGTAGAACATAAGAGACTCATTACACTCCATTATGAATGTCAGCCGGGTGGAGGTGGGATGGGAAACTGAGGCATAGGAAAATACAAAAATGACCCAAATAAGGCAATTTTACATCTCTCTAAAATACAGAAGTTTTACTTAATTAAACATACTTAATAAACAAATAGCTATTAAGCACCAAGGATGTGCAAGGCTCAGTGGGAAGAAGCCACAGCACCATACAATCTAAAACCTGACTCCGGGCAGGGCAGCACTCTCCCTTGAGCCACAGTGGGAACAGTGCTTAAGTCTGATTGTTTTAAACACAACACTGATCCTTATCCAGACATGGAATCTGACTCTCCATATGGGATTTCTGTCCCATGAAATATGGAACACTGGAGCCAGGTAGAAATGGCCCCTCAGGTCACCCTGTGATACCCCTGAGGGGGCACCTGGCCAAGGCCTTCTGGGCCCCGTCTCCTGCCTTCTTCCTCACCTCCTCATCTTGGGACAGACCAAATGACTCAGTCACCTTGTTGCACTCTTTAAACAAGGCCGATTGGGCACCAGGAGTTGTCGTCCCTGCAGCCACCAGGAGTCCAGAATGGCCGTGTGTGGCCCCCACTCCTGGAAAGGAGATGGTTTAAAAGCACTTTGACACAGGCTCTCATTTAATCCCCTCCAAAGCCTGGTGAAGTAGGCATAGCCTCCACATTCCGCTCCGCAGATGAAGGAAGGAACTGAGGCCTGGTGAGGTTAGATACCTCGTGCCAAGCACATAGCTAATAGGCTGGTGGCCATCCCAGTCCCAGCTGTCTTCCCTGCTCTAGTACACGTCTCTGGCCACAGAGCCAGTGGCTACACCCGAAGCAGGAGGTGGAGCCCAGCCTTCCCTGCTGCTGTTGGAGGCTCCTACGCACAGCCTCCCTTTATGGGATGTTTTTTTCCATGATGTGTGTGTTTTAACCTGGGTCACGGGCGAGTAGCCTGGAGCCCTCCACAGGGAAAGCCACGTTCAGTTAATCAGTGGGACCCGGCAAACGCCCTCTGACCCCTCGGAAAGGAACCCATACCAGAGTTGACGACACTTAGGGAAATGGAGGAAACAGCAATCCACACAGGCCCAGGGGTGAGGGCTATTAATCTCCCACCACCGGAGGAAATGAAATCATTATGTCTGCAGCTACAGAATCCAAAAGAACAAATTTCCTGCCAGGATAATAAATGGATTCTTTTGTTTTTGCCTTGACTCCCATCACATGACCCTCCCTGCCCATTCCTCATCCAGGTGACTTTGCTGGGTAAATACCCAGAGGTTTCAGTTTCAACCTGGAAAACTGGCCAGGGTAGCATCTCACCAGTGCCCTTGGCCTGCCTGCCCTGCCCCCTCGCGTTTCCTTCCCAAACGCCGCCTGCAAAGGTGAGCAGGGCTTCCGTTCCTTTGCATCCTCCCAGCCAGTAAAGGCTTCCTAAATAGGACCATTCCCCCGCCCTCAGGCAGGAGCAGGGTTTGAAGAAACTCCAGGGAGAAAAGGGGGGAAAGCCATTTTACCACTGAACAGGCATCACACAAGATGTACTTTGGAAACAATAATGAATAGTAAATATGGGCTATAAAGTTCCCAGGGCCAGCAGAGGAGCACCCAGATGATGCTCCCATTGATGTGCGTGGAGGCTTGGGAGGTATCACAAAGGCAGCTTTATGGGAGACCTGGGCTCCTCTGAGCTGCACTAACACTCCCCCAAATGGGGCCTCAGAGCCCTGCCCCAGCAGATCGCAATGTGCAAGCAATGAACCACTTCATAATGGGCTTCTGTTCGGCCACAACACTGAGCACTCAACTTCTAAAATGGGTCTGTATTTGCAAAGAAAAATTGCTGCTGGCTTAACACACAGCAGGAGTCCTGGTGCCTGGTGAACAGGCCCAGGCAAGACCTGCCCACTGCTCTTTGTTCTCCTGTCCCTGGGCCTCTGAGAAGGTGCGGTGCCCAAGGGATGCCACACCATCCTGATCAGACAAGGAAATGCAAGTCCCAGGCTTGGGCTGGCAGCCCCAACTTCCTCACATCAGAAGACCCTCTGCAAGTGTGAAAAGAAATGACTGTGGGACTACTTATCCCTGACCTAGGCACAAAAGCCTTGACCCCCAAGAGTGTGTGTGTGTGTGTGTGTGTGCCAGCAACGGAGCAGAAGGGGCAGAAGGGGTACTGGGTGGGTAGCCCCAGCTACCTAACAGAGGTCAAGGTGCTTCCTCTGTGTAAAAAAGAATGAGACCTTGCTAGGCACTCCTGGACTGCACTGAAAAACTGTGACATGCAAGTGTTTTGAGGCAAAACAGTGGATAAACTGATCAGGTTCTTGTTAGGAAAAATAAAATTATACCTCCTAGAGAGGCAGTGTGAGCACAAATGTGACTGCTAGTGCCTAAAGTCTGCTGGGCTATCTTCCCAGACAAAAATTCTGTGGGATGGAGAAATCTGTCAGGTGGCTTGTCTCTCTCCACTCGACTCCCTGCTCCTGACCAGCCAAGAGGCAGGGACAACAGATCCCCACCAAATGTCACTTCTCTGGCCCCTGTACCTGCACTTCTTCACTCATGCCTATCAAAGCTGCTGCACACAGCTTTGCAAATTATTGCTTATATGTCTGTCTTCTCCACTTAGACATGTTTCTCCAGAGCACAATTTCATTCACCTCTGCATCTGTAGCAAGATGGATGGGTGGGTGGATGGTTGGCTGGACGGATGTAGTAAGCCAGATCACCCAAGGCATATTATCTTCAGCAAGCCCACATATTATAGGGAACAGTGAAATAAATAGTTACAAGCACCACTCCATGCCAGGTATTGTGCTAGCTGATTTTTACCCCTTATTTAATTCACACAACTATTCTAAGAAGGGAGTTTTATTTTTTGGCATTTTATGGATAACAAACTAAGGATCAACAAGGTGAAGCATTCTCCTTGAGACTCCAAGCCAGGTCTGTAGAACAATCCATGCCCGGTATTCAAACGCATCACACTGTCTGTCAGCCATCTTTCATCATGAGTGCAACAAACATTTTTGGGGCACCTGCTGGGCGCCAGGCATAATGCCATGCATTGAAGATTCAAGGACAAATTTGAAGTGGATTCAGATGGAGCTCTTCGGTAAGTAGGGGAGGAAACCCAAGCTCTCCAAGAAAAAGCCGATCACGTCAAAACATATGCAACCTGGTAGAGACTCTTGGCTAGAGCAGAGAAAGGAGGAGGGCAAATCTTTTTAAAAAAAAAAGCTGCAATAAAGCTGGGCAAAAATGACAAAACCAACCATCTCAGCATCCTGGAAATTGACCAAAGACATTAAAAAATCTGAGAAGTGTTTATGTACCAAAAATTGAATTTTGTGTAAGAATATCAGGAATCTGTGGCATTCTTGCCTAGGGCTACACCCTCCCCCCAGCTGTGTTTACATTAAGGTTCTGCTAGGGGAGAAAACAACATGAGGACCATCAAAGCTGTAGGGTCAAAGAGGACTTACCTGATTTGGAGTGGCTGGTGATGCCCACATCCAACAGCACTATCAGTAGAAGTGATGCTCTCAGCAGGTGAGAGCTTGGCAGGGTTGGGGCATGCATACTCCTGGCTGAGGAGGCTGTGGACATACCCCACAAAAGCCAGAGAGGACCCAAAATATCCACACACTCCTGGCCAGGCCTAAGGCCACGCTTGCTAATACAAGAAGTGAAAGTTCCCACTGAAAAGTCAAAGCTGGAGCAGACTTTAAAATGCCCTGAATTTTGAATGTGTTTCCCTACCCATAGACAGATCCATCAGCAGAGAATGGAAGACTTATGGTCCAAGGTATTGAACACAACCTCTGTCTACTGGCCAACTGCTAACTTTCACAGACCTCTAAGAAGCAAGTCTCAAAAATAAAAACAAACATTGAAGCAAAAAACTGAACCAACAAATCAGTAGTCACACACTGTAGGGGAGGTAACATTCACAGATTAGCCTAAACAAGTTACTAAACAAACAAACAAACCAGTTACAACAACATCCTTTGTTGGGGGAAAAATAAGAACCCAGAGTTGCTAAATGTATTATCTGAAATGTTCTATTTTCAACAAAAATTATGACACATCCAAAGAAAAAGAAACAGGGAAGTGTGACCCATACTCAAGAAATAAAGCAATCAATAGAAATTGTCTCTGAGTTCCCAGATGTTGGATTCAGCAAACAAAGACTTCAAAGTAGCTATTATAAATGTGTTTGGAAACTAAAAGACACTGTGTTTAAATAATTAGAGAGAGTACAACAAGGAGAAGATGAATCAAGATCTTCTCTAAGGAGGCAGAAATTATAAAAAAGAAGCAAATGGACATTCTGGAGTTGAAGAGTACAATAACTAAAATAAAAAACTCATGATAGGCCCAGTGTGATGGCTCACACCTGTAATCCCAGCACTTTGAGAGGCCGAAGAAGGAGGATCACTTGAGACCAGGAGTTTGAAACCATCCTAAGCAGCATAGTGAGACGCTATCTCTACAAAAGAATAGAAAAATTAGCTGGGCACAGTGGTGTACACCTGTGGTCCCAGCTATTTGGGAGGCTGAGGCAGGAGGAATGCTTGAGCCCAGGAATTTGGGGCTATACAGAGAGATGATGAAGCCACAGCACTCTAGCTTGGGCAATAGAGTGAAGCCTTGCCTCAAAAAAAAAAAAAAAAGTCAGTAAGCTTGAAGATAAATCAATGGAGATTATCACATCTAAAGAACAGAAAGGAAGAAGATTAAGTAAAAAGCAATAGAACCTCAGAAGCTCATTAGTTAACATCAAGCACACCAATATACATATGATAAAATTTTCAGAAAAAAAAGATAGACAAAAAAGTTCAAAAATTTTTTTGAAAAATAATGGCTTAGAACTTCAAATTTGATGAGAAACATTAATTTACACACATCCAAGACTCCCAATCAACCCCAAGTAGAAGAAATACAAAGAAATCCACATCTGGATACATCATAGTCAAACTGTTAACATTCTGAATGCTGCAAAAGAAAAATGATGCATCACATACAGAGGAACATCAATGTTATTAGTACCTGACTTCTTTTGTGAAATAATGGAGGCCCAAAGGTAATGGAATGATATTCAAAGCAATAAAATAAACAAATTGTCAACTAAGAATTCTACACCCAGCAAAACTATCCTGTTAAAATGAGGGCAAAATAAAGATATTCCCAGATAATCAAAGACCAAGCAAATTTATCACTAGTTAACCTGCCCAAAATATTAGTACAAAAAATACTGATGAATGTCATTCAGGATTAAAAAAATGACACTAGAAGGTAACATGAAAACACAGGAAGAAATGAAAAGCATTAGAAATAGTAAATATAAGAGTTAATATAAAAGACTCTATGACTTTTCTAAACTTCCTTAGAAGGCATAAGATTATATAAAGTAATAATTACACTTAAGTACAATAACACTGTATTGTTGGGTTTATAACATACATAAGTGCAATAAACACACCATTAATAGCACAAAAGAGGGATCAGGACACCCTCCATGGGGGAGGAGCTACTTCAACCAGCCCATTAAGGATTTAAGGATGTATGGGATATTAAGAGATGGAGACAGTGGGAAGGGTACTCCAGGCAGAAAAAATTGAACAACCAAAGGTGTGGAAACAAGAAAGACACGTTTCAGGAAGAGCGAGTTGTCTTATTAAAGAGGCTTAGGGACAAGGTTGGAAAAGTTAGTTGTAAGTAACTAAGGAAGTCCATGGAAAGCAAAGCTAATGAAATAGAACTGTTTTTTTGTCCAATCAAAGGAAAACTAAAGGGTTTTCTGTTTTTTAATTAGAGAAGTTAATCTTTCTAATCAGTGTGTCAGGAAGAGTCTTCTGGCTGCAGGCACAGGGAATGACACACGCCCAGGAGGGAGTAGGCACTGAATGGAAAGGGCTTTGGATGGCGTCAGCACAGAAGGGTGAGGGGAGTGAGGCTGGTGTATGGGAGGTCTCCTAGGATCACACTTGGTCTTAATGCCCTTGGTCAGCTACAACCAAATACCATAAACTGGGTAGCTTATAAACAACAGAAGTTTATGTTTCCCAGTTCTAGAGGCTGAGAAGTCCAAGATCAAGGCACCAGCAGATTTGGAGTCTGGTGAGGCCTTGCTTTCTGGTTCATAGATGGCTTTTAGCTATGTTCTCACATGGTGAAAGAGGCAAGTTAGCTGTCTGGGCCCTCTTTTATATGGGCATAATCCCATTCATGAAGGTTCAACCCTCATAACATAATTACCTCCCAAATGCCCCACTTTCTAATACCACCATCTTCAGCATTAGGATTTCAGCATATGAATTTGGGGGGATTGCAAACAGACCAAAGCACCATTGCAATGAGGTGTGGAGATGTCTATGGTGTCCTCTTGCTTTTATTCTCTCCCCAGCTCTCAAAGTCCCTGTAAATGAGCTCGACCAGGAATAAACCAAAGAGGAAAGGCAAACAACCCATATGAAGAAAAGGAATAAGAAAATTTAAATTGATCCAGACTGTGCCAAATACTCGCCAAGCACCCCAACTTCCTCCATTTAAGCCTGAACGGGGGACTTCATTAAACCCATTTTACAGAGGAGGACACTGAGGACACATTTGCCTAAGGTCACACATAGAGTAAGCCAAAGCAGAATGCAAATGTTTGTGAGCCTGATTCAATATTCGTGCTCTTCCCAAAGTTTCAGTGAGCTCTTTTGAGCCAGAGGGTGACCACTCCAAAAAGTCAGCTTTTAAATCAAACAAATTAGCAAAAATAAGTAGAGGGGAACTTTTTAAGCTAGTCACCCCTTCCTCCTTTCAGGAATCTCTCGTCCTACTGCCCCTGTTCCTGTTAAGGTTCCCTAGAAAGCAAAATACCTGAGCTCAGCATTGCTCAGAGGTGAGCAACGTTGGTACCTCCCACCTGCCCCCCACACAGTAACAAGATATAAACCTTTTGGGGGAAAACAGTGATGCCAGCAGCATGAGTAGCAGGTAGAACAAGGCTCTTTGTACAGGACACCCCACTCCTCTAAGGCTTCCTGGCTGGGTCTGAATGTGCCTGGGGCAGGCAGGAACATCTAATGGGGATTCTGATGTCCCAGGCACCTGCCACCCAGCTTGTCCTAGAAACCATGAGAACTCCCCAGGAGGGGTGGGAGCTGCCCGTCCCACAGCAGCACCACTGAGTCCTTCCTTCTCAGCACACACAGCCTCTCCTGACAGGGTGCGGGGAGATGCAGCTCGACAAGGGGGTCTGAGAGGGTGGGAGAGCAGGGAAGGGGCCCATGCCCCGAAGGGAACCCCACAATGCGGCAGCACGTCACAGTGCAAAGCCCACCCTTCCTAATAACACCTGCTGCGCTGCCATCAGTGAGGGATTGTCACTGCAGCAATGAGCCCATCCAGAGGGGAGCTGAAGGACAATTCACAGCCAGGGCCCCTAAATCCCACCCTGTGCTGGAAGCTTCCCAGGGGACTCCTAAAGGGAGGAGCTGTCACATCTGTCACAGAAGGAGAAGCCAAGGGCCAGTCAGGGACCTCGTGTTTACAACGTGCACCAGTTCTGTGCACTGTAAAACGGCACCCAGACTGCAACGTTCTCTCCAACTTCATAAAATACGTTTTATTGGTATTATAGTCCTGACTCAAGCAACTTCATAAAATTTTCCTTCTTATGAAGTGGGTGCTCTTACACACCCACCCCTTTGAAAAACAAATGTTTAATTGCCAAGGCCTACTTAATTAGGTATGGGCCCTGAGAAACTATTTTTAAAGGAATAGGATATACATAGGTTATTTGTGGGGCTTTAACTTGGAATTTCTAATGTATCTGAGAACCAGATTGACTTTGTTTGGCTGACACAGAGATATAAAAAGAAAAAAATACATTTTTGTCAACATTCAAAAACTGGGGATTTTTATCCAGTGAACATCCAGAGGATAAGGCAATGCCCATATATCTAGATGCGCAGGAGTTCGCCTGTTCACAGGCCCCCAGTGGGCATCCGGGTCTGGAGCGCCTGCTTTCAGTCAACCACAAACACTAACAGCACAGTCTACTACAGGAAAAGCCCTGTGCCAGGCACCATGGGGCAACAAGTAAGACCTGGTCCCTGTGCCCCAGGGGCACATGCTGCCTGGGGAGACAAAGAGGTACACAGAAATTCCTATTGAAGGAGGAGTGTGATTCTGATATTGATGGAGGCACTAAGTGGAGGGTAGTTTGGGAGAAGGAAACTCTTACCAGGAGTCAGAGGAATGACGTGGTCTTAGAAAGAAATGCTAGCTCCCTGCTCCTGCCGCAGGCCCTCATAGTTGGGTGCCTTAGGGTCCCTAAAGGGGTCTCAGTCCTAGCCCATCCTGAGCTAATCCTCAAGAAGGCACATCAAACCTTTCACATGTTTATTAAACACACAGTACCCCTGGGGCATGCAGCAGAATCACCTGGAAGCTCTTCCCACTCCCCACACAAACAGGTGCCACCATCCATGCAGTTGGGCTCTCTCTTTGGGACCTGGAACACACACACCAGGCAGCACTAAGATCCATCGCCCATTACTCACCACTGTCCTGCCCTGAACCAGACTCTATCCCAGGCCACCAACCCCCACTCATCCTACTCAGGGGCAGCCTGGCAGGAAGTCAGGACCAATCTGGGCACTCTCGGTCTTGCGCCTGAGGCATGGCACCGCAGGGCCTTCTGAGTGTCCGAGGGCAGAGGCATTTTCAAGACATGCCTGCCTCTCTTCCTTCTAACCTAAAACAGCTTAGCTCCATCATATGCTCTCCCCCAGAATTCACTCTCTACCACTCCCACCTCACAGCAGAGGCTAGTGACACAGCCAGAACCAGCAACAACAAAGGAATGAACTCTAGAAGTCCAGGTGAAGCTCAGATTAGTCAGTCATACAAACAACTACGTGGAAATAGACACCAGCCAATAGCAAGCATGGTGAGGGCAGGGAGGTGTCTGCTGAGCACTGATACTATGAGCACACAGGACTCCGCACAATCAGGAGGCAGAGAGACAAGAAAGACAAGTATGGTTCCAGCCTGCACAGTCACTTTCACACTCTGACTGTGTGGATTTGCCTGCTAACCTCCCTGCATCTGTAAAATAGCAATAGTATTTTGGGGTTGTATATTGAGAATCAAATGAAGTAACATATGTAAAGCACTTCATGCAATGCTTGGCACATAGAAGGTACTACATAAATATTAGTTCTCTTCCATCTGAATACTAATTGAGGAATTAATGGATGAATATATTGTAGAAAAGAAATAATTTATTTTTACATGTTCCAGACTGTTTCTAATTATCTTGTTCTTGTTGTATTTATTAGAATCTGCCTAGGAGTAGATTGTTTGTCTTTATTTTCTAGCTACAAAGTTGCATGCAGGAAAGCCATCTGCTTTATGCACTTCTCTTGCAATTAGGGTACACTGCCAGCAGGTGGTGGTGCTGGTTTGGGCTCATCATCAAACTAGAAGACATGATTTGTCTTAGATCCAGCTATAACCATGAATTTTCCAGATATTAATTTTCAAAGAGCAAGAAAGGCTACATGTGATTGATTATAGGAGGCTGTTAAGTGATGGATTTTTTAGAGGAGGGTGCTAAGCAATTATTCTCTTATGACTTTCAAGCATGGCAAGAGAGGATGTGGTTTTAAATTTGGGCATAATAGATGACAGATACTAGGAAGAACTGATTAACCAGCAGGATGATAAAATTTTAGTATAAACTGCTGGGAGAATCTGTGGAGAAGAGATCCAGGAGATGCCCCCAGAAGCCAAAAGAAGCCCAGGAAAGCTGCGAGAGGAGGAAAGGCTAGGACGGGAAAGCAGGAAGCCAGGGTTTCCTGTCAGCTCTGCTTCTAGTATACCGTGAGACTCTGGCCATGTCAGCAAATATTTCTAGTCCTCAGTTTCCTCATCTGTAAAAGAGGATGAGAGATTATATTATCTCTTACGGCTCCCATGACCGCGGCCAACATGAATCTTTTGCCTCTTTCTGTTCCATCTCTCTGATCCTAGCTTCTGTCCTCGGTGTGAGGACAACTCCCTCCACTGAAGGCAAAGCCCAGGCCAGAATCCGGGGAGGCCTGTTGCATTCCCATGAGACAAGAAGCCCGGCCGTGGGGCATGAGGGTGCTGGTGGCCAGAGGCACAGTCCAAGACCAACAATTGCCTAAAGCCTCCCAAGTAATCCTGGAGCTGAATCCCACCCCAGCAACACCCCACACTCCCAGCCTCACTCCTTGCTTGTTCTTAGAGTCCATTCAGGTACCATTTCTTCTTTCTCTATGGCCACGTGCTGTCCAGAGCCTGTTCTGGGATCTAGGGTGGGAGGTATGACTGCCGATCTGACCTGAAGTGCATCTTAAGAAGAGAAATTGCATGAATGGGGTCATTCATGTTCCCCACCTTCTTTTTAAATTTCTCTTGAATGGAATTGTTAAAAATTCTACCAAATAGCCCCTCAAACACCTACGTCCCTCATATTGTCTAATTCTTAATCTTTGGGGGCCAGAGTAGAGCTTTCTTTGGGACTTTGTTCCTTTGCAAACCATGCTTTTATAGATACAAGCAAGCAAGACCTAACGAAGCCCCAGGCCAAGAACACCTCTCCCCTCCCCACTAGGGTCCAGCCTGCAAGCCTGCAGTCTCGGCAGGGTGTGGCTGCCCCTCCTCTGCCATCTCTCAGGACAGACAAGGGCACCTGGGCCCACTGGGAATCATCTGGTGGTCATCCTTGAGTTTAAATAAACAACATCAGCATCCACGTGAACCAAGCAGGAGGATGATCAGGGATTCTTGAGGAATATATTAGGTTTTTAAAACATCCATTTTTAAATTAACCTCAATTTTTAAACTATTAATTTCCTTTTTTGTAACCAGAAAGATAAGCTAAAGTTCAAAGACAAAATCCTGGAATAGAGAATATACCTTTTAGTTATGGGGTGCTTGAAACAATAGATTATTTTAATCTTCTTTAAAAAAAGTTTTACAAATAGGTTCCAACATGCTCCTGACACACAGGTTGCTGGTATTACCCGAAGCTAGGCTACGGTCAGCCTTTAACTGCAGGGGACATCTTGGCATCCAGCCATATGAACAGCTAGCTATCATCCTTCTTCAATATCAACTCTACATGTCAAAGTTGAGAGGAACATGCTAAGAGATGGATATTTGCTGATGAATAATTTTAAAATGTCATCCAAGTCAACTAGTTAAAATCATTTATCTAAACTTATCAGAATATTAAAATGACAAACCAAGCTTTTAATAACAGTAGTCTCTTCTATAGATGGAGAAACAATGTCTTCTTTCTTTAGGCAAATTTATTCTAGATTAATCACTTGGGAATTGGAAAAGCAGGAGAGCTCCTATTTCTTTTCCGGTCAATGAATTAACAGGAAGGAGAAAGTAAATGTCAAAGTAGTTGCATAATGAAAGATCCTGAGTTTCTTATCTTGATTAAATTTAAGCTGATTTATACTTGATGTTAATTTTTTAAAGCCTATATTTCATATTTGTAACTAAAATACTAACTGTGCATGTACATGTTTTGTTAAATGTGCTCTATTCAATGTAAATATTCATAATATATAAATATGTGGTTTTAACCAAGTATTATAGTTTGAATGTCAGTTATTTCTGTTATACACTGTCTAATACAGTTTTTAAAATTTCATTAAATTATATACCATGCACCAGTTAGATTGAAGATGGTTTGCCTCTTTATTTACAAATATCTGCTTCAATTTGTGTTAATGAATGAAATTCCTAAAGAATTACTGTATTTTCAGATGCAAAATTCAAACTAGAAAGTTAAGTAATTCTTTAAATTCATCTTTTAGAGCAAAAAACCACATTGGATTTATGGAAAACAAGTTTAAATCCATTATTAACATTTACTTTGTAATTGATAAAACGGAGTACAATATATGTTTAAATCATGCCTTGCCCCGCCAGGTGCCCGCAAGGACAACTGCACCCCACCAGGACTGCTGTGCCCCACCAGGTGGACAGCTCTCCATGAGGGGCCCATCCCCTGTCTCTCCCCAGACATCCTTGGTATTAACTTCCACCTTCAAATAAAGTGTCCACAGACGGTACAATCTGCTGACTGTGACACAGCCTTTCACTAAAACCTTGTTTATGAAGAAGCTTGCTGACTTGTAGTAGAATGCCAGTCATTTCTGTGTTTGGACTAAAACAGTTCCTATGCTGGGGCTTCCAATATGTGACCAAGGAGCCCATGGGGCAGAGAGACAGGAGCCCCAAAGCACAGAGCAAGGGAATGGCAACGTGGGGTCAGGATGAATGGAGCCCTGGGGAGTGCAGGAAGCCCTGACACCCCTTCCTGCTCTCCTCCCCAGCCATGTCCTTCCCCAGGGGACACCCTTGAGGCTCGGGGGTCTTTCTTCTCACCCCCAGGCTCAGAGTATGTCCCAGCTTGCTGGATGAAATCAGGTGCTGGAACAGGAAGAACAGTCTTTGGAGCCAGACTGTTCTGGGCTGCAGTCTTGGTTCCTGCCATTTCTACCTGCCCTTGGGCAAGTCACTTCGCCTCTCTGGCCTTCCAGGTCCCTATCTATAAACTGGGGAGCAGGGCTGCGGTCAAGATTCAAGACAACGCAAGGAAAGGCACCAGCATAGTGCCTGTCTGCAACGTCAGCATCAGTAAATGTCACGTTCACGTGTGTATTCACGTGTTCCTCTGCAGGGCTGAGGGCGTCAATCGCGTGGGCTAGACTCCAGAATCCCCCACCATTAAATGCTGTCCAGCTCGGGGCAGGGAAGGGGTCTCTGGTGTTCTGAGCCCAGTACCCCCGGGATGGAGCTTATTTCTCTAGGGGTCCCCACCACCCCCAAAGCAACACCTCAGGCAACAGCTCGGCTAAGGCACTACCATCAGGAGTGACACACCTGCTCAGATATTAACACAGCTTCTCCTGCAGTCACCTGGCCTCTCATAAAATTGAGAACCTGATTCCCAGACACCTTGTGGAAGCCAAGAAAGAGAGGCTGCCAACCCATCACGCCACATGTCCAGCCAACCGTGAGCGTGTGCCTCAAATTACCCCCTGTTCACTTGACTGGGGAAGTAGCATTTGTTTTTATTTTCCAGGACAGACAGTCAATCACTCGTATGTGACAGAAATAAAGACAAATACTACCCATTGAACTTTAAATCAAAATGCTAATCCCAGGCTGACTTCTCTGTCAAGGTCTGACACTGAAATAATTCAGCAGGTTTTGATTATGCCTGAAATTAATGCTCTGGTGGAGATTATGTCTATTAATCACAGATTTTGATGGTGTAGCTGCTCATGTTCCTCCACTGGGTGACATCCAACACTGTTCTGATGGCCAGGAGACCTTCGCCTGGGTGTCCACAACTTACAAGCCAACCTCCAACTTGGAGTGTTTGATATAGTGAAAGGCTCATAGGGTCATCTAAGAAGTAGCTAGAAGGCAGCGTGTTCTGAACATAAAAACATAGCAAAGCACTGTCTGTCTTTACCAAGGACCAAGCAAGAGGAACTTGGGCTGGCCAATATAAGTCCAGCAAAAAAAGACCCAGGAGTGGACCCCAGGGATGACACTCCAGCTGTGGTGTCACACCACAGATGGCCCAAACAACCAGCCAGAACATTCCGAAAGACCAACCAGGAGTCAGCAGTTTGCTGTGTGTGTGGCAGGGGACGGGAGTTCTTGGCTCTGACGGTCTACCAGAGGGGATGGTTAGGAATCCAGATTAGAACACCAAACATACATTTCATGGCCACAGAGCTGGACTCCCTAACGCTCCCCTCCCATCTGCCCTCTCATGCAACAAAGATTCATTCATCACCTACTATTGCCAGGCTCTATCCTAGGCATTTGGGGTATGCCTGAAGGAAACAGATCAAGATCCTTGTCATGGGTTTGCATTCTAGAAAGCTGAGCAATCCCTCTGGTCCAGGCCTTCTCATGCCCTGCCTAGAATTACATGGCAGCCCTCAGGTTGGTCTTCCTCTGTGCCCCTGCCCACCCCACCCCTGCCCAAGGTTGAAAGCCCACACTTCTTATCACGCTCTGGAGGCCTCCATAACCACCTCTGCTTATCATTCCCGGCTCAACTTACCCCACTCTCTTTACAGCACACGATGCTTTAGAGATTCGGGCAGATAGCAGAGCCTCAGCACGCAGCACTGTCCAGCCCTCTGCCCCTTTCTTGACCATTCACTGTGCATATTTAGTGCTGTGTCCGTGCATTTATATGAGTCTAACTTCCAGGAAGTACTGATATTGGTTAAGTCCTATCAGTGGCCAGTAATGCTGTTTATTTTTTAAAGCCCTTTATAAATGAATTCTTTTCTGTGTGGAGAAGAAGAGGTTTGGATATTTGCAGGTAGGAGTCTGGAGTTTCTGCAGTGCATGCCATGGGCAACCTGATTCCAGGGCATGCCCTTCATCCCTCCTCTTCGCCTCTTCAGACTTTGAGACTCAGCTTCACAGGCAGCTCCTCCAGACACTGCAGGCTTGCCTGGGGGCCCCGGCTGGACTCCACGGCACACACTTTCTCTCTCAGCCCTGGCACCCCTCACCCCAAGTCTCCACATTTAGTAAGTCTGCAGTGCAAGGCTCCCCAGGACCCAGGACACCAGGACTGCCTGCTCACCTGCTCTCGGCCCATCTCTCCCATAAGACCGAACTCCATTTAGCCTGAAACAGTGCTTTATACATTTCATAGTCATAGCACAGTGTCTGGAACATATTAGGTGCTCAATGAAAGTTTACTATCCTGAACCAATCATTCCATAAAACCTAACCACCCTTTAGTACATTGTTTCCACGGAAAAATTGTGTTCCAAGTTCTGCCTGGCCTGTCGGGGACACAGCTCACCCACTCACAGTCCTGGTGACAAGAGTATCAGTTCATCCACCACATTTTCTCCCATGCAGACTTTCCCAGCAACCAGAGGGTCTGGGGGTCACAGGGTCAGTACAGAGCCACAGGCAGACCAACGCAGAGAGTCTAGGTAGGTTTGTCCCCGTGGCCTCACTCATGAGGGGTTGAGAAGCCCTTAGGACCACAGGACAGCTTCTGCCTGGTGCTGGCTTGTGGCTTCCAGGACATCACCCCTGAGGTTGAGCACACAGGGCTGCCATCAGGTCACCCAGGGCATGCACTGCAGAACCCAGACTCCTACTTGCAAACATTCAAACTTCTTCTTCCTCACAGAAAAGAATTCATTTATAAAGGACTTTTTAAAAAGCCAGCATTACTGGCCATTGCTAGGACATAACCAATACCACTACTTCCTGGAAGCTAGACTCACATAAACTGTGAATGCATGGACACAGCATTAAATATGCTGAATTGTGGGGGGAGAAAGTTGTCCCTTTCCAATTCTTCTTTGCTCTTCTGATCATGTGAAGAAGAAAGTTTTAGTTGGGGACTACTACGTCATTAGCACTTTTGTAACACCTGCTGATTTCACTTTGAAGGTGGTATTGAGAGCAGGTTTTGGACTCAGAGTCAAAAGTTAGAGTTAGATAACATCAATTTCATTGTTTTGTAGTCACTTTTCAATTTGTGATAAGTGAGATTGGTTTTCCACTGACAGTGATAGAATGAAGTTTCCTTTTAAAAATACCTTTATTTTTTTAAGTGAATTGACTTTAGGAAAAATACTCACTATATATTAGTACAATGCGTATGTGGGTAAGGGGAAATCCTAGGAGTGAGACTCAAGTGACTAAAGTCAGAAGAAAGAAGAGGGTCCCAGATTAACAGGTCTCAGGGTGGTACAATGACTCAGACACTTCACTTGAAGGTTTGGGAGGTTACTGGTCTCATCACCTGTCCCAGGTTTCTTTTCAATTCTGCTTTGTCATTGCTTTGCTCCTGGCCTGGCTTTGGCTCCATTCTGTGAAGCCCTTGTGACTCTGAGGCCCTTGCTTGCCCGGGATGAAGGCCCTCCACAACCCACCCAGCCCTGTCCTGCATGTTGATGTAGGATTGCCAGACTTGGCAAACTAACAAACAGCAGGACACCCAGTTAAATTTACAAACAATAGGACACCCAGTTAAATTTGAATTCCTAATAAACAATGAACAATTTTGTAGTATTAAGTATGTCCTAAATACCTCATGCAATATCTCAATGTGTGTCTCATGCAATATCTCGGACATATGTACACTAAAAAGTATTTGTTTATATGGAATTCAGATTTAAGTGGACATCCTATATTTCAACTGGAAATACAGGCAACCCTACCCTGCCACGACTGACCAGCACTGCTCTCACAATACGTTGGCACTTTTGGACAATTCCTTTAAGTACAAGTTGATATTTTTCTTTTTCAGAGTAACAGCCCCCAATTCTTTCAAGCATATCATAGAAATATTCAAACAGGTTAAGTTCTCCCTCAATGGGGTAGCACAAAGGAAGAACACAGAATCCACTCTTTGGGAAATCAGAACATCTCAGAAGTATGTATTGCTTTTGCCATGGTGGAGAGGTGGGGAAGGCAAAAAAAGTATTAAAACATGGAAGAAAAAAAAGCGCTAGGCCAAGGCACAGGGGCCTGAAGGAGGAAAAAGCAGAAGTTTTTCCATTTGAGTAGAGGCAATGTTTAGGAAAGTGGCTGGATCAAGAGTCAACCCAGGCCGGGCGCAGTGGCTCACATCTGTAATCCTAGCACTCTGGGAGGCCGAGGCGGGTGGATCGTTCGAGATCAGGAGTTCGAGACCAGCCTGAGCAAAAGCGAGACCCCGTCTCTACTAAAAAAATAGAAAGAAATTATCTGGACAACTAAAAATATATAGAAAAAATTAGCTGGGCATGGTGACGCATGCCTGTAGTCCCAGCTACTCGGGAGGCTGAGGCAGGAGGATTGCGTGAGCCCAGGAGTTTGAGGTTGCTGTGAGCTAGGCTGACGCCACGGCACTCACTCTCGCCCGGGCAACAGAGTGAGACTCTGTCTCAAAAAAAAAAAAAAAAAAAGAGTCAACCCAACTGCAGGGAAACAGGCTTTGAGGAGGTGGCAGCAGCCTACAGGGACCACCGTACAGAGGTTTGAAGGGAAGGAGGTGGCACTGGAGGGACGGCACAGGCAGAAACAAGGCTCCATGACTTGTTTTGAATTGGGCAGGGGGGAAAGGTCGTGAGAAAGTTGGTGAACTTGGGGAGGAAAAGCAGAAGAAAGTAAGGATGGGAACGGGTGGGAGGCCACAGTCCAGAGCATCTGCTGGGTCCCAGCTGTGCCCAGCTGTGGGATCAGGCAGCTGCTCTAGAACTGTGGAATCAGAGTCCAGCTCAACAGGCCAGAGCTCCCCTGAGAGAGAATCTGGAACCCTGAGGGCCCACCCACAGCCTCCCAGCCACCCTCCCCAGATCCAGGGCAGAGTAGAGGCCACATCTGCAAGTGTTTGGGAGCTCCAGGAAGCAATTTGCCTGGGCAGGACACTGGATCTCAATTACACCAATGAGGTGTAATTATGATCCACCTCCGCACCAGAGAGCCCTCTGGGATTTCCTTATTAGAAGGATTTAGGGGCAGTACTCTGGTTAGATGGGAGATGACAGAAGGTACATATTCCTGGTAGTTTCCGTGACAATAAGAAGTCATTGTCCATTTCAGGAACGGAGGGAGAGCCCACGGATGGGTCAGCCCTTGCTGACTTTTCCACTTGGCACAGTCTCAGCCTCACTTGCCCAGGGCTTCTACCCTTTCTTCACCCAGTCTGTGACTCCCTTCCTTTGTCCTTTGACCTAGGTGGGGAAAGGGACAGCCCTAGGAGCACCTCCGAGACTCCTAGACCCTCCAGGGCAGGAGGCACTTCAGAACCCTATGGTCTACCAGACATGCGCTCAGAGGGCAGGGTTGTGTCTGGAGCCTGCCAGGCAAGGGTCAGGCTTGGAAGGGGCCTCTGAACATGTCCCTGCCCACCAACCTGCCAAGGATTCCCAGAACCCTCTTTCACATGTTTCCTTTTTGAGGGAAAAAAAAAAAAAAAAAAAACATATCACTCCCTGCCCAGAAAAGCCCATGCTTTTTCTAGTGACTTCAACCATGCTGCCTTTACCTGAGCCCTTCCCCCACCTGCACCCTCCTTGGCCCAGACAGGTCACAATTCCCCAAAGCCCCCTGCAAAACTCCCCCTCTGCCGTGAGGACAATGTGCATAATGTTGATAAAAATTAAAATTTTAATTTAAAATATTTTTAAAAGATAAAAGGGACCAGAAGAAATGTCTTTTTATTTTGCCATAAAGGCAATAGTAGGAAAACTATTGAAATGTGAAATTCTATAGATTAGATACACTACTATAATAGCATTATATGCATGTCAATTCCCTGATTTTGATCATTGTACTATGGTTAGGTAAGAGAATTTCCTTGTTTTTAGAAAACAGACACTGACGTATTTAAGGGTAAACAGGCATCCTATCTGCATCTTACTTGCAAACGGTTCAGAAGAGAACGATTACATGGGTACAGCAGGGGAGGAATGACAGGGCAGTGTGGTACAGTGCTGACACTTGAGGGATCCGGGTGAAGTACCGGGTTGGTTTCCTGGGGCTGCCGCAGCAAAGCACTGCAAACTGAGTGACTTTAACAACAGAAATGTGATGTATTGTCTCACAGTTCTGGAGGCAGAAGTCTGAAATCGCGGTGTTGGCAGGGTTGGTTCCTTCTGTGGGTTGTGAGGGAGAATCTGTTCCCTGCCTCTCTCCCAGCTCCCAGTGGTTTGCTGGCGATCTTTGGTGTTCTCTGGCTTGTGGACACATCACTCCAGTCTCTGTCGTCACGTTCTCATGGCATTCTCCCTGTGTGCATGTCTGTGTTCAAATTTCCCCTTCTTATAAGGACACCAGTCACATTAGATGAGGGGCCCACGCTACTCCAGTATGACCTCATCTTAATTTAGGCAATTACGTCTGCAAGGACCCTATTTCCAAATAAGGTCACATTCTGAGGTTCTGGGGGTTAGAACTTCAACTTTTCTTTTTGGGGGGACACAACTCAATTCATAACAAGAGTATACGGGAGTTCTTTGTACTCTATTTAACACTGTATGTTTTAAGGTCTGATATTATTCCAAAATTAAAGTTTTTTAAAAAAGATAACAGAAAGAAACAGAAGGACTGAAAGGAGGGTGTGCAGGGGAGGAAAGTGTTACTGAGAAGCAGCCCTCTCAGAGACACGTGGTTCTAAAAGCCCATCTGCAAGGCAGCTTTTGAGAGGCGCCTGGGGGAAGTGACCTCGCCAAGGTCCCCATGCCCTCAGGACAAAGAGACAACCCTTCCCAACCACGCCCACTCCCAAGGCCTCCCCTTGGAGGGGAAACTCATGATTTGGGTTGAGAGCATGATTTTTTTTTCCCTCCAAAACAAGCTCGTAGCAGGGCATACTTGCCCAGCATCTCAGTAGATGCTAGTGGTAGTTAATTAAAAGAATGTTGTTAAACAAAGACAGCTAAATAATTGTGTGTTTCACAGAGTTTTATTCTTTAACTAGTATCTCTTAAAAATAGCACACTCCATATGAGAGCTCTCCTTTTATTCAAATCATGTCTGAGAAACAGTGCATCTCTACAGCAGTACTATGTCGACGGAGGAGGAAGGGGCCCAGGAGTCGGTAGGTGTTCCTCAAACAGGGTATGAGCTGCATGATCAGAGGGCCCCGACCTGAGGGCTCAGCCACTCAGACCTCCTCCTTCGTTACCTCCAGGAACAGGACCCTGCAGAGGTAGGAAACACTGGGGTGGCATCTTCCTAAGTAGAAACTTCCCATATTTGAGAAGCATCACCAAACCAATCCAGGTGTCCCTGCCCTGATTTGGTGGCTGCACGTGCCCAGGACTGCACTGACCAGTCCCCAGGAAGCACTGTTAGACCCTTCCATGACCCGTAGCCTCCTTCTGGCTGGGGAGGACCTGCGATCCCCAAGCGCCCCTCACGAGGTCATTCTCCAGCCTTGTTTGCCAGGCGCTCCCAGACAACGGCAGAGAACGGAAACAGCACTAGACAGGGCACCAGGTATGGTCTCCACTTCTAGCTGTGCCCCTCACTCACTGCATGACCCTGGGGAAGTAACTCAACCTCTCTCAGGATTTCAGATGCCTGATCTGCAAAATGACTAGATTGAGGCCAATGCTAGGAATGAACACATTTTCAAGTGGAGTGGCCCAGCTAGGGACTAGGCTCCAAGAAGGCTCTAAGTAACCAAGAACAGAGCAAAAGGACAACCTCCTAGACTGAAATGCCCCACATTTCTCTTAATCCCACTTGGGAGGCCGAGAGAACCATGCCAGACTTCTCACTATGACACTATATTCAGAGTCTCATTCCTCATGGGTCTATTAAGATCTCATGATCTTTTTTGTTCCCACTCACACACTGTTGATCTTACCTTCACCCTTTGCTGCAGTCATTTTCATTGGCCCTTCACCAAAAGTCCCAAAGGCCAACGGAGATGTGAATTTTACACATTTATTCCAACTTAAATATAATTTCTTTTCTTGGAAACTATCCAATGTGCCAGCTTTCCTCAATGGGGTGCCACACATAGGGGAAAGAAAAATCCACATCACAGGATCTCAGAGGAGGATATCCCCCATGGACCAGGGGGTCAGGAAGGCTTCCTCGGTCCAGGAAGGTTTGAAATAGGCCAGAGGGCACAGGAGGATTCAGACAGGAAGGATAAAAACAAGGGCAGAAGAGAAACGCATAAGCAAATAAATGCTGGTGGGACAGGGCTGTCCATCTGACAAGCAGTCCAGCAAGGAGCCGGGTGGGTACAAGTGGAGGGCTGTGCACCCATTTGCACAGCCTGGGTGGCTGTTTCCTGCCAGCCAGCACCCACTTACCCTGCTTTTCACAACTGGGTCCTCTTGGTTTGCAATTTCACCCCTCCTCATGCTCAGTCTCTGCAGTTAGAGAGCCCCCTCCATCCCAGCTCCCCAGGGAAGGAGCAATCTAGGCCAACCAGTAAGTTCTCACCCCTAGGCCTGGTGACTTGTTCAGGGATGAACCTGTGACCTAAGCTCAGATCAGTCAGAATGACCCTCAGGACTTGTGTGGTAACTACCAAGAGGTAAACTCCCTGTTTCTGTTGTAGTCAGAACAATGAACCTGCTGACCAAGAAGCCAACCCAGAGGAAGTGGGGCCAGAGACAGAGAAACTGAGTCCTAATAGTATCCTCAATGCATGCCTGAAACCAGCATCGTGCCATGCTTGCAATCACATGAGCCAATAAGGTTGTGTGTATGAGTGCGCATGTACTGATTTTACTCATTGTCACTCAAAACCAAAATAATTGTTATAGGTGCTCAGGTTATAGAGAAGAGAAAGCACTAGACTACGGTGTTAGATAACCCTGGCCTCAGATCCCAGCACTACCACATAATAGCTATGTGAATTTGAGTTAGCCACGTAGATTCCACAAACCTCAGCCTCCTTATCTGCAAAACGGGCATAATAATTCACGAGATGACATGTGAAAGTGCAGTCTCCCTGAATATCGGCAGACTCTGTGGCATTTGTACCTGATGTGGTGGAGACACTGCAGCATTCTGAGCAGAGGAAAATTCACCTGGGCACTATACAGGCCGGATAGGGCCCCTGCTCCCCACTGCTCAGGGAGCCTATTTATTGCATGTGTCCTGCTCTCCAGGTTGAGAAGAGGCAACACACCCCGTGGGTGCAGTGTCAGATGCTTGGAGCAGAGAGCGGAAGCACCTTTCGCACGGGGCACTGTGTTCACTAGGGGTGCTGCCCAAGAAGTCATCTACCCCTCCCTGGCCTTCCCCCCAGCAACATAGAAAAGTGACCCCTACCCTCTTCCCCCGGGAATAGGACGAGAATTAACTATGAGCTCTACAAACTACTTTGTACTCCCCGTGGAAAAGCTGCTATATAGCTACAAGGGGGTGATTAATTTTATCTCTCTAAATGTCTCAGTATCATTTGCCAAAATGATGATTTATTATTTAGACAACCTTTATATTTCCAAGTGGCTTTAAAATCATTTACAGCGGAGAATGAAATAAAACTGATTAGGGCCTGGAAAACAGGAATGGTGAAGAAATGCACAAGGAGCTGGGGGTTATTTATCCACAACCAGAGAAGGCAGATGAAGGACACGGCAGGAACCATCGATTATATGCAAAGCAGTACTGCTTAGGAGAGGCCCATATCTTCCTCCACACGATGAGGGGAAAAAGAAATGGGAAGAGACAGCAATGCTTCTGGACTGGTATGGGCTAGACATCAAGCAGATAACAGGAAGAACTTCCTAAATGTATATTTGTTCTTAGTTCAACATCTAAAAAAGGTTTTCCGTCCTCTTTTATGAAATGATACTAGCTGAGATAAAATGTAGAAAGACAATGCAGACATGGTCAATGAAAGGCATCTTCAAGGAATGGTAGAAGATGAGAAAGATGGTGGAAAACTGGAAGGGGCAAATGTAATGTTTCTCTTAGGAAGAAGACACTGAATGCTCCAGCCATGAGCCAAACCACGGTAGAAGGTGGAGACAGGAGTATATGAATATGCAGAGGATGCACAGAGATCTCCTTGAGGCATCATGGGTTGAATAAGAACAAGCCTCATCAAATCTATTCCCCTTCCTTCTTGAAAATTTCCCTAGGCCACTAGATCATGGTATATCTAGATTTCAGTACAGCACTTGCTAAAATGGTGGATCAGATGGAGAACCGTGGGCCAGGACAAGTACAAATTGGTGGATTCACAGCTGGCAGAAAAACAGTATCTAAAGAGGGGCCAGCAGAAGCAACATCCCCTGTGGGATATCACAGGCTCTGTCCTCTTTGGCATTTGTACCAAGGCTTGGATGAAACCCTGCAAGGGACACTCATCCAATCTCAATTGCTAAGATGCTTGGCTAAAACCAACAAGATGAAATGAATAGTTCTGCATGCTTAGGTTCAAAACCATCCCATCAGAGCTACAATAGATCTAGCCTGATTGGCATTTATGTCTCCAAACGGCAGACCAACCGCCAAACTTCTGAAGCTGAAAGACAGATGATCCCGACATCTCTAGCCTGCCTTCTTCAGAGCAGGACTCACCAACAGGCGGGCCTGCACTGGCCGCCTCCTTCCAGCTAGGGAGGTCTCCAGTCACATGCCAGGACTGTGAACACTGACCCTGAACCTGCCTGGGTTGTGCCTTATATGACAAATTCAAGTGATTGCTTGTGTTCCTGTTATCTATTGAGCGTAACAAATCACCCCCAAAATTTAGCGGCTTAAACAGTAATGTTTTACTCTTACAATTTTGAGTAATGTTTTATCTCTTACAATTTTGCAGGTTGGCTGGGCTCACTTGGGTAGTTCTCATTTAGGGTCGCTCAGGAGGCTGCAATCAGATGTTGGCAGGAACTGCAGTCATCCGAAGCCTCTACTAACCTTGACGCCAAAATGGCCCACTCACACGGCCGGCACTTGGTGCTGGCTGTCAGCTGGGAGCTCAGCTGGGGCTGTCAACTGGAGCACCTACATGTGGCCTCTCCACACATCTTACAATGTGGGTTCCCAGAGTGAGCATTCAAACAGCTAGAGTCCCCAGAGATTCAGGTGGAAGCTGTGAAGCTGCGTATGGCCTAACTCTGGATGTCCCAGAACATCACTTTTGCCACATTTTATTGGTCAAGCAAGTCTCCAAGACCAGTCCCGATTCAAGGTGAAGGTAATTAGACTCTATGTTGTCACGATCCCATCGCCAAAGAGCTTGTGGGATGGGAGATATTATTGTAGCATCTTTGAAGAATATCATTGGCCACAGCTTTTAACAACAGGGAACACTGTGACGAGGATTCCAATTAGCAAAAGCACTGTCATCCGTCAGTGGTGTGCTGCTGTGTGCCACACCCTAGGAACCCAGGCCTAGCCCTGCAAGTCCAGTGTGCACCAACGGGCGCTGTGCCCAGCACATTCAACATCTGGTTTCTGCCTCCCAGTCTCCTTCCAGGGACCCACATGCCTCCCAGTACTTGACCCCCTGACTGGCCCCGTCTCATCCCCACCCTGACATGCCACATCAACATCAATTGGAATTAACAGCCTCACCGTGCTGGGAACACAAGGAGCCACCCACCACTTTGTCAATTGCAAGGGCCAGGATTACCAAAAAAAAAGTATCATCCTTTTTGTAAATATTCAAAGAAAACTCTTAGGGAGATCGTATTTGTTTTTGATTATTCTGTGAGTTTGCAAGCTGAAGCATTCATGGTTCGTAAAGCCCATGTATTTGTTCCAAATGTCAGTGTGTTTCCCTTTTGTAGCAGCAGATGCCAGGCAGGGGAGGGTTGATGGAAGGCCTTCAGCATCTGTGCTAATAGGTCATGTGTTACACCTCCTCCCACCTTGGCTCCCGGTTTCCCTGCTTTCTTGTCGCTTTGCTGTTGCAAGCATCTGTTGGTGACATCATAGCCTGTTGCCATGAAAACTGATGCTATCACAGACTTCTGACTTCAGGCAATAACATTTCTTTGTATCGACAATTTCCTGAGAGGACATCAGCATGGATCTTCACACGTATGAAGTTCAGGGGGAAACTTAACAGCTTCCTGAATATTCATTGAGATTCACATGACTGATTGCCTCATTGGAACAGTAGAAAGAATCCCACCTGGGACCTAGAAAAGGCTCTGCTGTTACCTTGGCCAAGCTGGGCCTTAGTTTCCCTATCTGTAAAATGGAAATGATAACGCTTGGCCTTCAGGGTTATTGCGGGAATGCATGAGGGTTTCCTGTTACGGAGCCTGAGACCACACAGGTGCTCAACAGGCCTGCCTTCCCCAAGACCCCTGGAGCCCAGACTGAAAGAGTCTGTGTGGCTGTCTCAGCACGAACCCTGGCAGACTTTAGGGTGTGGGGGTGAGAGCTGGGAATTCTGAGCTACTGAGAGGACCATGATGCCATGGACTCTGCTCCTCCCCCGTTCCCACCCTCTCTTTCTCCTGTCTTTCTCTGCCTCCACTCTCCACTTCTCCTGGGATCTGTCAGCTGGTTCTGCCCAGAAAGGGCTTCTCTCTGAACCAACTTCCTCCAATAAGGAGGCAGGTGAGTCATTTACTGCAGTTCACACCTTCTCCCGAGTGATTTAATGGCTTTTAAGCAAAAGCAATTACCCCAGAGGCCTCAAGCCCAGGGAAAAGCCAGTGGAGTCTTTAAACTCAGCATCCGGGCACTTGGAAGGTGCAGGGAATGCGTGAGCTGGGTGGACCCTATGGGAGTGGGTGCCTCTGCTTGCCTCTGTACCAGACCTGAGGCAGGGGTGCAGGTCTTGTCCGATCGCTGCATGGGCCGTCTGGGTTCGTTTATGCCAAGCCTGAACTATAATCTGCTACCCCAAGTCCCATGCACCATCCCAGCACTTCTGAGAAGAACACAAATCCTTCTCAGGATTTGAGAAGGTGATTGGAAAAAAATTTTTTAACAGCAAACGTATGCTATTTTAAAACAAAAGAGTCTCTGATGTAATTTAAATCTGCTGTCTTTGCAAAATGAGGCACAAAAGAAACACAAAGAATGTTGGTGCAGGATGGTGCACAGAGCAAGGCTCTCTAGGGAAGACTAGGAGTGGTCTTGCTCACTAATGGTACGGAACTATATTCTACAACTTTCAACAACACATTAAATAAGAATCACTGGCATTCCTGAAAAGTGTTTGGGCAATCTCCTAACCTTAGGAAGTAAATCCTTTTGCAGTGGAATGCAAAAAGAATGAATATGCATTGGTTAGAGCCCCCAACCACCCTGTACACCACATCAGCCTGTACCAGCTCAGCTCACCTGTGGCCAAAGTCTGAGTGGAGCGTGGTTGACCATGGGAGTTGAGAGAGGACGGGCCGGGGAAGCCTGTGCTGGGAGCGTGTGTGGAGTTTAACCACATCTGGAAAGCCACTACCATGCTGAGTCACCACTTAAGCACAGCAACACAGGACAGCCCTGAAGCCTCCAGTGTGGCAACACGGCAGGTGGGGACCAGGAGCCAGGGGCCTAGAGCTGGGTCCTAGGCAGGAGGGCAGTCAGAGGGGAGTGGGGTGTCTCTGCCAGCTGAGGCACTGCTTTACACCCAGACACAGCCCCAACTCTGGAAGTGAAGCAGGACCCACCCCAGCCAGGCAGCAGAGCAGGCAGGGGAGGAGGCTTCTGCAGCAAGCCCGGGCTGGAGAAGGAGGCAGTGGAGGTAATGGAAGTGCTCCAGCCAGGGAAAGGTGAGAGAAGCTTTGGCTGTGGGAACACAAGGGGAAGCTGCGAGGGCAGAGTCTGAGCAGTCTAGGGGAAGTGGGGACGGTGCAGGCTGGAGACTCGTCTTCCCCAAGCAGAGCCCCACACTACTGCCTTGAGGAGAAGGGGGAGAAGAGGCACAGGGAGCAGGGAGTGTCCACTCGACACCCAGACCAAGCCATGTCTGTGCCAGGCTTCCAATGTGTGCTATCTCAATTACTCATGCCCAGCACCCCTCTAAGGGGGTATGATTCACTTCCATTTTACAGAGGAGGAGAGATTGTCCAAGGCCCACACCTACAGAGTGGCCAAGTGGAGATGGAACCCAGTCTTGGAGACCACCAAACAACTACCTTTCTACCTCCTTCATGGGAAAAGGGAATTTGCCATCAGGGAACCCCGCCCTCACCACACACACACACACACACACACACACACACACACACACACGGCCTGCTGGCCTTGTGAAAAGCACCAATGCACAAATCGGAGGCTTCCAGCCCCTGAAGCACAGGGATCAGGAGAACACGCACCAAACAGAAAACTCCAATTGATTAGGGAAATGATAAAAGAGAAGTTTGTTTACGCCTACCCAACTTCCATCCCTATGCAAGGTTAGAAGTTCACCTCTGAGTACAGCAAAAATCCCACCTGTCAAGGCATTATGCTGTTTGATAACCCACTCCTGCTCAGACGGCCCCCTCTGCTCATAAACTGGCCACTAAGCTTCCCATTGTAGTCTGAAGATCAAATCTGCTCCCACCTCTCACTCCACTTTCTGTTTCCAGACAGGCTGCCCTCAGCCTCTGATCCCCTCCCTGCTCACCCTGAAGCACAGCCCTGTCCAGGAGAGGCCCGACACTCAGACGGCCCTCAGAAGACAATACAGCTGTCCCAGAGCATGGACAGACCATGGTGAGGTCGCACATCAAAAGCCTAGGAACTCCCGCCCTCCACCCTAGCCATCTGCCGGTCAGCCTCTTAAACAGGGTGCCAGGGGCTTTCAGCCTCATTATCCAAGAGCTGGCTGTAGTTTTCACTTCCTGCCAAGTGAAGAGTCAAAGGAAGGTGGGGCAGAGAAAGTGAATTCTACAGCCACGGTCCTGCAATCACGTGGGAGTGTGACATGGTCACCCAAGGGCTGTATACTGGTTCCTGGATATGCCTTCCCTGTTCACGTCCTTCCTCTGCACACAGCTCCTAGGATGGTCAGGGCAGTGAAGGGCTCCCCAAGCATCAGGTGGTCCAGGAAGAGAGTGGGGGGAGGCACCGGGGAAGACACCTGCCTGAGGAGCACAGGCACAGGACCTCGAGGGCTGCCCGTGAACCTGCTGGACGTGGGGGACAGCCGCCCCTGCCCGCCAGTGCACCTTCCCGCTCCGGGCTGGGTGTGGGGTGTCGGACCCGACCTCCCTCTATGGGGATGACAACTCAGCCAGGTCTGGGCCAGGGGCTGACACTGTCCACTGAAATCGACACGTCTGCCATTGTAAGAAGAGCAACTTGTGCTTCCAGAGTACATCCCAGTTTACAAAGCATCTCCCATGAATGGGCTCCGATTTCTACCCAACAACCTCTTACAGAGGAGCCCACAGGGGAAGAGGTTGGACCCCATCACCCCACCAGACAGGTGATGAAACTGAGCATCGAGGAGATTAGGTGACCTTCCAAGGCCACACAGCTGGCAAATGCGAGCCAGCTTTCTGATTCCCACCACCAGTCTCCTGCACGGCTTCACACCTTCAACTCCAAGGCCGCGGAGGAGCCAGACATCATGGAGTTCCATGCACACTCCTCCAGCCTCCAGCGCTGCCCTGGCCCTGCTGCACCACCGGGGGCCTGGGGAGCCAAGTGCTGGGAGCACTAGGGCGCCTGGCCCTTTAGGGGCTGAAGGAGCCGTGCTGACTAGACCGGCAGGTGCTGCTCACACGGTTGAGAAGAGCAAACATCAGGGCTGCAGTGTCCGTTGGCCCTAGGGGCCACAGAGAGGGGAATGGGCAGGCTGAGGCCATCAAACCTCATTTTAAAACTTTAGTTTTTATTTACAAAACTGGCAGCCAGCTCACAAGCAACAATTTATAGCTTTGATTTTTTTTTTAGATACTGCATTCAAATATTTCCCTTGATTCCTGAGTGTTTGGTGCCCCTTATATTTAGCTCCAGGTGGGTGCCTCACTCACCTCACCGCAGCCCCTGTGCTTCCCGTTCCCAGGGAGCGGAAACCCCGGAGAGAGGCTGAGGGGCCCGGGAGGCCCTACTGCCCAAGGGCTGGGACCCTTGGGACTTCTGCCAGGAGGTGTCGCGTCACATTACTGAACATTATCCAGCACACCAACTTTTCAGAGACTCTCAGAGCACTGGCCCGCCAAGCCTATGGCAGTAAGCAACACGGAACTACACGCCAGCAATCGCGGACCAGACAAGGCATTGGCAGGCAGAGGAAAGATTTAGGGACCAGTTTTCCTAGAGAAGGTGGCCTGGGGATCTGTTCTAAAGAAAAGAGAGATACAGAATGACAATAATAATGGCTACCATGGGCTTTAAGCACGTTACCTTCTTTATCTCTCATCACAGTCTTACAAGGTAAGTACCACCATCCCCACACACCAGGTGAATAAACTGAGCAATAACTGAGAGATGAAGTAGTTTGTCCCAAGGCAGAGGCAGAATTCAAATCCAGATCTGTGTGACTCCAACACTCTACTAAACTGCTTCCCAGGAAAAATTCCAGTTCTGTCTGCCCAGGAGGCAATTCAGGAACATCTCAGAAGCAAGAGAAGGAAGGCGTGCGGAAGACATGGTGGGCGGCTCCCTCACTTACCTTGGCAGTTCCTTAAGCTTTCTGTGTCTCAGTTTGCACACCCCCCCTAAAAATATGCACTGATAAATAAATATGGCATAATAATAACAATTGATGAATCTGAGTGGTGGGCGATGAGTGTTCATTGCACTGTGCTATTGGCTTTTCTGCAATTTTGGAAATACTCATATTAAGTTGGGGAAAAAGCAAAATGTCCCCAGGTCAAAACTGATATATGACCCCATCAAAAAAAGTCCCTGGCATCAAAATAGTTGAATAAAAATAGCTACATGAAACAGCTGCACCAATACTTTCACAGTGCTGTGGGAATATAAATTGGTTCAGCCTTTTTGGAGGGCAACTTGCGACATCCATCAAACTTTAAACAAAGCATACCATTTTCTCATTATTTTAAAATAATAGCAATCACACAGGAAAGTTGCATGAATAAAATAGAGAACTCCCATATACCTTTTACCCTGATTCACCAATTTTTAACATTTTGCTACACTTGCTTTTTCATTCTCTCTCTCCCTCCCCACATGTATTTTATAGTATAATTGATATAATATATCATAGTATTACATGATATACATTTTAATTATACATATATTTATTATATTATGTACACATATTTATTCATTTTCCTCTGTGAAACTTCTGAGTACACTGCATACATCATGGCCTCTTACTCCTTAGTTCCTCAGTATTTGTTTCCTAAGAACAAGAATATTCTCTTATTTGACCACAATGCAGTTATCAAATTTGGAAATTTTAACATTTTGTTATAATACTTTAATCTAAGGAGACCCTCTCCCTGAATTTTGGAAGTCCATACTCCAATTTTGTCAACTGCTTAAATAATGTTCTTTAGAGAAATTTTGTTTTCTAGTACAGGATCTAGTAAAGGATCATGAGCTATAATTACTTATCATGTCTCTTCAGTCTTCTTTAATCTGAAAGAGCTCCTTTTAAAAAAAAATGCTGAAAAATAAGTTTGTTAAATTATATAAAGAGGCTGCATCCCTAACGCAGAAGTTTAGAGCCCAGGACTCTTTTTCCAGACAGATCTGAATTCAGTGGTTGTAGGGTGAGGCCTGGGAGTCTGCATTTCTAACAAGCTCCCCTGGGAAGCCCAAGCCCTGGCTCACAGACCGCACAGTGAGTGGTGAGACCAAAGAAGACAGTCTGTGGAAAGTTGGTCCTGATTATTGCACGATGCACCTTGCTTTCCTCTGGGTGACATTTTGTGGGCAATGGCAACCAGACCCAGGGACACAGGACGCAGCAAGGATGCTGAGCCCTCCCTCCCAGGAACACCTCCTGGGCCTTCTGGAGCCAGGAAGTCCAAGACAGAGAGACAGAAGTCCTTGAAGCAAGCTTTTCTACAGGTTCCCTATCCCAGAAAATTTTGACCTAGGGCAGCTATATCTTATCTTATCTCCACAACTAGCTCTTCAGGGTTCCTGTGCTACTGTTGCTCTTGTTTGACACAAGGTCCTAGTTTTATTGCCATGGTGGCATAAGCATCACCCCCCTTCCTGAGTGATCCCGGGCTGTGTGATAGGGATCCAGTCCCTCCATCCATCATTTAACAACTGGCTGCTCTGTGCCAGGCCTGGGCTGGGCTCTGGGGGCTCTCAAGGTGTCTCAGGCAGTGGGAATGCCTGCCCGTCCTGGAGCCAGAAGCGATGCAGCCTCAGCCACATCTCTGCTTGTGAGCACAAGAGGTGCTTGTGAGAAGTGACAGGGGCCCAGCTGAGCACACCAGTCCTTGATGACACCACTGCAGGCCTCTGCATCCGTGTCATGTGTCACCTCCCCCATGATTACTGTGATCACTGAGCATCATCATGCAAATAACAGCAAACATGGCTGAAGCACCTACACCATCTCCAGTGTTAGAAAGCCTGTGGAATCCCGAGCCTGTCATCTAAAGCTCAGAAACGAGCCAAAGGCGTTCTCCAGGGCTCGAATGCAACACAACCAGAGAGGCTGGAAACCGCTTGGGAGTCGGAGCGGCTGGGAGAAAGGTGTTGAGCAGCCTGGGGCACTCAGCACCCTGTCAGATAGGCTTGAGCTTGCTTCCTGTGCACGATTTCAGACGTCCCTTCACAGGGCATCCTGTGCAGAGGAATCAAATCTTCCTCCATGAAAAGAAAGTCCCAAACAAACAAAAAAAATACTTACAATAAGAACACTCTGGAGAGGCAAGACCCTTGGACATTTCTAGCTGATCTCTGCTGCCACCACCAGGGAGGTACAGCGGCCCCTGCAATGCTGGGTAGGGGTAGAGGCACACCCTTCCTTCATACCCAGGGGTATAATGGAGATGAGGTGGGAAGTGCCGGTGACACGCGGGCAACAAACACAGAGTAACCCCATCCCGGGTTATCTGAATATGGCTTCCTGCTGAGGGTCACACACTCCCATGACAATGCCCACTCTCCAAGGCCCTGGCCCCTGTCTGGGGATCCACTTCTTCCCTGATAACTGACAACCATCTTTGTCAAGAAGATCACGGCCCATCCCTACTCCACGTCCAGGAGTAAGACCCAGCAGGGTCCAGTTATGGTCTTCTTGGCACAACAGGGCAAACCAAACTGTCTGGCAGTAGTGGGGGCAGGGTCACTCTGTTACCTCCAAACAACCACATTGAAAATGGACCCAGAACAGACAACTCAACAAAAAAAATTGGACAAAATATCTGAATATCCATTTCATCAAAGAATATATATGAATGGCTAAGAAACACAAGAAAAGTACATAATTAGTCATTAGGAAAATCAAATGAAAACCAATGATGAGATGCCATTGTACACCCACCAGAGTGGCTAAAATTGAAAAGACTCACAATGCAAACTGTTGTTGAAAATGTGGAGCAACCAGGAGTCTCCTACATGCTGGTGGAAATGCAAGATGGCACAGCCACTTTGGAAAACAGACTGTAGTCTCTTGTCAAGTTCAACTTACACTTAGCATGTTATCCAGCATTTCCACTTTTAGGTATTTATACAAGAAAAATCAACTCTTACTTTTCATTTTGTGTCCACATGTGCCTCATAAAGACTCAGATGTTCACAGTAGCTTTATTCATAAAAGTCAAAAACTAGAAGCTATGAGTAAATATGTATCAAATCTTTAATGGATACACCGATTATGACAGAGCTATGCAACGGAATACTACTCGGCAATAACAAGAGAGGAAGTGTTGACACGTGCAACAACACGGGTGAATCTCAAATACATGCTAAGTGAAAGAAGCCAAACAAAAAAGACTACATACTATATGACTCCATTTATATGAGCTTCTAGAAAGACTAAACAATAGAATCAGAAATCAGATCAGTGGTTGCCAGAGGCCAGGGGTGAAGGCCGGGGAATGACAACAAAGGTTCGTAAGGGTGATGAGAAAGTTCCATGTCATGTTTGTGTGGTGGCTATATGACCCCCTCCATATGTAAAGTCTCATGGAATGGTACATTTAAAACTTTATCCTATGCAAATTATACCTCAAGAAGGATTATTTTTTTCTACAAATGGACCCAGACTCAAGAAACTATTTTCATAACCTTTGAGGTCAGGACTGGCATTCAGCAAGTACCTGCTTGGCATAGCCATCCTTGTCAAAATACTGACATGTCTCCACACCGACTGGCACATCACCCCTGCCTGTGGCTTCTGAGCTAGCCCTGTGCTCCAGCCCTTCTCTGGGCCCCCTCCCTGGGGCCCGGCAACGACAGGGTCAGCAGGGGCCCTCTGGACCAGCAGGGGTGGACATCGTTCCTGACTGTTGGGGGCCACACTGGGTAAAAGTGATACGGGGGGAAACAGAGCTGAGCTGCGCTCTAACTCAGCTGAGGGCCGACTAAATCGCTGCCAGGCCTATTTTGTTTAGGTCATGCATTCTCAACAGGGGTGAGAGCTGATTCTTGGGGAGAAGGCAGAGTAAAAAATCTTAGATTTTATAATGGTCTGGGCCCCACCAAAGGGCCTCAGGACATGAACAGATGTGCAGGATATCTGTGGTAGTAACATTTCACAGGGGATAGAGCAGTCAGGAAAAAATGTCTAAAAAAGGCTCTTTAGAGGGTCAGCGATGAGAATAAGGTTGAGAAACACTGGTTTAAAGGCAAGAACTCCGTGATGGTGAGAACAGGGACACCACAGCCCCAGCCCCCAGGCCTGTTCCCACCTGGGAGGTTTGCCTACTCGGTGGGTCACTGTCATCGGCATGGTTTGGTGGGAAGTGGGAGACCAGGTGGGAACGTGGGAAGGAGGGAGCAGCCACACCTGCCCTTGTGGCCTTCTTTACGGGACACCCCCTCATGGGAAAGCCAGTCACTCACTCTCCCTCCTATGAAAGACTTTAAACCTACTCAACCCAGCACTCCTGAGGATCCTGGAGTGCCAGCACCTTGCTAAGCCTAGACTCTCTCTATACATAGACTCTGTGTGTGTGTGTGTGTGTGTGTATGTGTGTATACACACATACACACACACACACACACAAACCAAGACTGCACACTCAGGTCTACCAAGGAGACAAGCAGAAATCAGGAACTTCCACCCTTTCCTCCCAAGCATCCATCTTTCCTTTCTGTTCCAGTCTGGAGGCCGTGATGGTAAAACCGCACAGGGCACACGTGTAGTTTCCAGCTGGGGTTAAGTAATGAAGACAACTTCCAAATGAGAAGAAAGTAAGCACTGTGGCTGAGTCCCCTGCGTTGTCAAGCTCAGCCGAACCACAGCCTCCCTGGGAACGCTTGCTTTGTGTGCTGATGCATTATGACAATACTATAATTGTTCTTTCAGTCTTTCCCAGATATTTAATAACAATGTGAAGTGGGAGTCGCAAAGGTCAGTCCCACTGTAGAATGAGTATCAGTCTTATTGTCCTTTTCTGAATAGCATCTTCCATTTGCCAGGCTGTTCCGTGCCAGCGAGCCCTGGTGGTGGAGGACTGGTGCTGTTACAGAAACAGCACCACCTACTCAGGGCAGAGGATTCTAATTTGCTAAATGGTCCAGTGCCACTGTCTGTCTACATCATCTGCATAAAAACACACACAGGCACACACACAGACACACACACGCTCCTCCTGTGCTGCCCATGCATTCAAACCCATGAATGGAAAGAATATTAACTGCCAAGACCAGAGAAACTAGGTGCTATACATATTTGGCACATTCATTTGGGCAATTACTCTCGTGCTCTGGTTAGGTGAGAAGTGGAATTTCCTAGGACCTCACATGAATAGAGTCACATAGCCATGTTAAAAACTTTCTTTCAATTTATTCTGAAAGCTCACAACAACTGGCAAATGGGAATCACTCTTAGCAGGATGCAGCCTCTGAGAGTGGAGCAAGGACTAGGCAGCGGCAGTGCTCTGAGCTCTCCTCTCTCCTTGGCGTGCTCCGGCTGCCCACCTGACCGTGGTAGTCATTTCACCTCCGTGAGCCTCCGCTGCCAGATCCATAAAATGGACCTAATGCACTGCCTGTCTGAGGACCGGACTGTCTTCCAATACCCAGATCTGTGATTCTCATTCTGAAGACATGTATCAGACGGTAGCTTTCAGGAACCAATGGATTATCTGGGTATTTCAGTGCAAGAGTTGCTTAGAAGTCTGCATGCTCAGATAAGGCCAGGAGTAATGGCATTATAATTCAGAACCCGTGTGATGCTGTTAGTAAATGTGCTTCATGTCTGGGCAGGGCTCCGTTTGGTAACTTGGGCACCATAAAAGAGGGCGATGTAGCCCTGGCAGTCTGTGTCAGAGAGCAGTTTTGTACCTAATCCTGAGGGCATGATAGTTGCTAAGGAACCATTGAGATGCAAATGAATTGGCAAATACTTGGCAGCAAGATATCAGAAAAGGGTGGGGAGGGGATGCTCTGAACAAGTTAGTCAGGTGAGTGAAAGGAAAATTACTTTCTCCTGATTGGGAAAAGAAAACCAAGGGTTTTCATGCAGAGCAGCAGCATTGTGCTACTGTATAAAAAGAAAAGAAACACTGTTCTTTTTCTGCTTGGCTGGGAGTAGAGGAAAGTTGGAGCCAAGAGCAGGGAACTTGGAAGGGCAAATGGATCTTTCCTGATGAACTCTAAACAAATTTTAAATGTCTCTTTCTTAAGTGAGAAAGAGACATCTAAGGTATAAAGAGAGTAGTCTGCAAAGAACTTTGAAGATCTGCTATCTCATACCAGGAGAGGTTTCCCTCAAACCTAGAGGGAAAAAGTACATAGAAAACTGTGAATAAATATTCTGCTGATGCAACATGGAAATTTCAGGGGAGACTAAGACATGATTGATAATGTGCAAAAGAAATAAGGCACCTCATTATACCCATGAGTTTGCATTTCTTTCATTCTTGCTCTCTAATAGGTATCTAATTTAGATGCAATAGTTAAGTTCAGATGCTCTGGTATCTATGTTGGAACCCCGAGGGTTACAGCAAGAAGGTATAGCTCTTCCCCATTGTTTTCTCATCTTGCCCCAAAATGGGAACCCTCTTCCGTCAGAATCTAGTTGAGACACCCTAGTCTAAAAATCATTTTGCCTTTAGCCAAACGACACTGCTGTCTGCCTATTCATCACTTTGAGTGTGATCAGGATGCTCAGGAATATACTTCCTAGCTGTCTCCAGACCTCACTTCCAGGGTTTCTAACTGTCCCATCACCTTCAGCTTCCATTTTCCCCAGCTTTTCATCTCCAGGACCATCACAGCCACAGCCACCTCCTCTGCCCTCCAGAGTTCAGGTTCTTTCCTGTACTACACATACTATTTCTCTCACTATGGTCCATAAACCAGCCACACTAGGGAGATGGAATGGGTGTGGCAAACTCTTGCCTTCCCAGCACGCATTCCTGCTCCTCCTGGACAAGCACCCTGACATTTCTGTGACCAGCCCTCGCCCATCTCGGGCCAGGCAGCTAGGTGGGCCTGAGCTCCCCTTGCCCCTCAACTGTGGGAATCGGTAGTCACATGACCCAAGCCTGGCCATGAGTGCATTGCATCATCTGGTGACAGTCTGGTTCACAGAGAGCCTCAGGACCTAAGGTAAGCCAAGGAAACAAAACTTTCAGGGCTTTTGCTGGGCTACTGGGAGTGAGAATTTATCATTCTCCTGAAGTTTGAAGAGGATGAGAGTTTGAGACTGCCAGCAGCCACACGACCATCTCGTGGGAGAGCCTGCCTGAGGATGAAGTCAGCACCCTCCAGCAGGCTCAATGGCTCTGCTGATTATTCTCCATTTGTCCCTGTAGATCCGTTCTCCACCTTTTTTTTTCACCCTTTTCTGTTCTCCAGGAGACTGACCTCTATGAACCACACTCAACCAGACTTTCATGCCCTCTGTCATCTTGTTGAGTTCATCCAACAGGAGGTGCTGGCAGGAGATAAGTAAGTGGAGGATAAATAGTTCAGGGAATACAACCCCTCCTCCCCTCCCCATGCATGATTTGGGCAGCCTCTGCGCTCTATGTCCAGCTGCTGTCGGGGAGCCCCGCTCTCATGTTCTGGCTCTTGCCATGGCCTGAGAGCCCTGAGGACCACTGGAGCTTCCCTCCGTTGTCCCTCCCTGGGTGTATCCCCCTGGTTATTGGTTCCTTAATCCTGTTCATACCTCTGTAAAGAGTCTCTTCATTAAACGCTCCTCAATTAACCCTTTGAGGGTGCTATTTTCTGCCAGGACCTTGGCTGATACAGACACAGAGATAAGCAATGAAAAAAGGGACACTGAGTCCTGAGACAGCATTGGTGCCCCAGATGTAATCATAACTTAAGTCCCAAACTGTCTAGCAATGACAAGTGTCAGTAACCACCCCCTACTCTTTGCCTTCCTCTAGTTTGAGTTGAACATCTGTCACTATAATCAAAAGATATTGCTAATAAAATAGGCAAAGCCCCTTTCCTGGTGGAGAGCCCTGAATGTCTACCTGCATGACACAGGGAGTCAGAACAGCTATCAGTCTCAGTTTCTCATTCCTACCCACTCCCATCTCTCTGGCAACATTCCACCCATGCTCCAAGGAGTCCGTCTCTCTCTCTCTCTCTCTCTCTCATGTGCACATGCACTCCTTCCCCAAACCCTTCCCATTGGAAGCACGAACATCTCATTTGGTTTCTCCTAGCAGCTGATGTGTCCCCACATCTATCAGAGTCCATCATACGTCCTATTACAGCTTGCTGTCTGCGTGGCTCTGTCCTCCCACCAGCCTATTAATCAGTGAGCTCTCTGAAGGGAAGGCTGTGTCCTCTTTATCTTCCTGTTTTCAGTTTCAAGCACAATGTTTCTCATGCAGATGCTCAATAAATGTGTTCTGAGTGAGTACTCATGAAACTGGTGGCTCTTAGGCAATGCTGACATTTCTGTCTCTCCGTCCCCACTCCCCGTTTGTCTCTTGTCAAATGGGGGGCTCTCCAGCCTGCAAGTGGCTCAGCACTCACTTGGACACTCCAGGGATGGGGCTGCATCCACCTTGGTTCAGCCAGACTGGAAAAAATTTTGTATTCAAGCCAAAATCTATCTCCCACGCAGAGTAAACCTAAGTCTGCTTGCTAAGAGTACCCTTCAAGTATTCACAGACGCAGAGAGGCCCTCCCCTCATTTCAAGTTGCCCAAGTTTGCACCCATCACTGTCAATCATGTCACTGTTCACTCCCTTTATAGTTCTTCCCTGAAATTATATTATACAGTTTTTGTCTTCTTAACGACTGTCTGTCCTCTTAGTAGGGTGTATGCTCTCCAGGACTGGAGCATATCTGTTTTGTGCACACTGCCAGGTGCATAGTAGGAGATTAAGAGATATTTGTGGAATGTTGAATGAATAAGATACCACAGCTCCTCCCCCTCCCCAGCCTTCCCTTAAGTCCCTCTCTAGTTTTCTATAAACTATTTTTCTTCTACTATTTCTCCTAGAATATTTTGGTTATCAGCTGCATAACAGACCAACCCAAAACTTAGTGGTTTTTCACAATGACAACATTTATTTTGTTCATGAATCTGCAATTTAGACAGGGCTCGGTAAGGAAAGCTTGTCTCATCCCAGTCAGAGTGAGCAGGGGTGGCTCGAAGGATGGGGCTGCAACCACCTGAAGACTGGCTCACTCATGCCTGGCATTTGATGCTGGCTGTGGGATGGAATTTGAGCTGGGGCTGTGGCTAGAACATCTACATGGCCTCTCCATGTTACCTGAGTTTCCTCACAACATGGTAGCTGGGTCACAAGGGCAAGCATCGCTGGACAGAGAGAGCTAGGTGGGAGCTGTGTCATCTTCTATGGCCTCACCTTCAAAGTCATGCAGAATTGCTTCTGTCATATTCCATTCATTACAGTGAGTCATGAGGCCACCCCCTATTCAAGGAGAGAGGGATTAGCGCCATATTTGGATTGAAAAAGATCAAAAAACTTGCAGACATGTTTTAAACTACTACATAGGACGTGATCTTAGGTTTTTAATTTTTCCTCATATCTTTTCTTTGCTATTATTCACTACGTCAGCACACACCTATCGGCACCTCCTATGTGCCATGTGCTGGGGATGCCACAGCAATCAGGACAGAGCTCACCATTCAGGGGGCTCACAGAGCCATGAGCTACCTGCAGGGCAGTGTGGACTGTGCTCCCACAGAGGGAGGCAGACACGGCTGTGGGAGGGGGTGCCCAGAGGGCCACCTAACCCTGCCTGCGGCAGGGGAGGAAGGCTTCCAAGAGGAAGTGTACAGTGTGGTGAATTCTGAAGAATAATTTAGAGTTAGCCAAGAAAAGTACAGTGAGAAATGCAATGCAAGCAGAGCAAGCAGGTGCAGACTCAGAAGCACACAGAGCAGAAGGGTCAGGTTGGCCTCTGCAAGGATGAAGGAAAAGGGATGCCCAGAACATATGCAGTTGTGCAGACATGTGCCTGCGGGCATGTGTGTATACACCTGGGCCTGAATGGAGCTGAGGATGGAGGTGCCACTGGACAGGAAGGCAGGAGGAAAGGAGAAGCCAGATGATAAAGGGAATTGCATAGGTCCCAAAGGTCTAGGGAGCTAGCAAGGGATTCACACATGTGATGGTCAGATAAAACCAAATACCAAGCTATGGTCTGACAACCAAGATATATTCTGACCAGTGCCCACCACAGGCCCCTGGGCACCTGCCCAAAACACGGTGGATTTTCTGATGATACTGACACCGTTACTTGTCCCAAAGCTTACAGGCTATGTCCCACTACCCCAGACCATTTGGATGCACAGTCAAAGGAGCTGACAGCACCCCCGGATGGGCTTCCAATCCAGGGAACATGGCCCTCAGGAGCAGACAGCCCAGGAGGAGCCAGCACAGACACATCAAGAGCAAGAGCTCATGTGAAACCACCTGGAATGAGGCCCCTTCCCTATTCCCCCATCCCAGCTCACCTCCCAGCTCCAGCCTCAGTGTCAATGAGAAAGCCAAGAGCAAAGGTCCTATGTTGATGTGCTAGAAAAATAGCAAGAGGAAAACAACAGAACAATTAACTGCAGGGCCCAGCTGCCTTTCACAGATAAGGCATTCTCTCCGCTGCCACTGTCAATGAAGCCACCTGCAATTATTCCCCGTCCTCCTGCTCGGTCCTTTCCATAGTTACATCCCCCAGGGGGACTGGCCACTGTCCAGTGAGACTAGGATGCTGAGGGGTTTCTCTCCTCCCATCCCCCCATGTTCTTCCACACTCAAAGCTTATGCCGAATCCCAGCGTCCTCCTCTGATGTCATGAAGTCTGCACCTGGCCAGACGAGAGCAGCCAGAGCTCAAGGAACAACAAGGCCCCAGGCCTGAGGCAGGCAAGGCAGGGTCCACAGGGAAGAAGCCAGAGAGGTGCCCAGGATGAAGACCAGCAGCTGGGCCTTCCTCTGGAAGGTGGGCCTGTGGAGGGAGCTCCAGGAGACCTGCACTGTGCCCTCCTCCCCCCACACCCACCAAGAGCCAGGCACAGATGCCAAACTGCAACCGTCTAAGCAACACAGCTCATCAAAGACGAGAGCCAGATGGACATGCAGCAAAAACAAAACCAATAATGGTCACAGTGGGGGTTGACTGGCGGGGGCACATGGAGGAGGCAATGCACAAACAGGAAAATGCAAACGGGGAAGGAAAAAGGTTTTCCTCCAGCTGTGGACACAGGTGGGACAGCTCCAGAGATTGAGAAGGGAGCCTGGCCATAGGGCCCAAGCGTGGACACCAGAGCAGGACTGCCTGGTACCTTTGGCAGCACCTGGCAGTACAAGGATTAACCAGCTCATGGTTAATAACTGCTCCCTAATTTAGTTCACAGATATGCAGTGTTGAGTGGAAACGGTGCAGAACTGGTAGGCAGAGGCCTGGGGAGTTTGACAAACTTTGGTTTGAATCTTAGCTTTTGAGCCAATTAACCTTTCAAAGCCACAGCTTCCTCATCTGCAAAATGGGAGAAAGAATGCTTAGATACTAAGGGTATGGAGACCAATACACATAAAGGGTCCAGCACATGGCAAATGCTAAATGAGTGGGTGGGAGCATAGTCTAGTGCTGGCTCTAGTGTTGCCAGGCTGCAGGATTCCCGAAAAGTCTCTTCCCTTCCCTAAAACTTGTCTCCAGTTCTGCTTCCGACCTGTCAAGACTGTGCAGACAAGCCTGACCCCTCACCAGCTCTCTCAAGCTTAACAGAATCAGTCCCAGGAACCTTGGAAACTAGTGCCAAGCTACGGCCTTGGGGCCCTGTGCCCCTCGCCTGCCCCCTCCTCTCCTGGCCGCCTGCCTCTGCCAGTTTCTCGCTCATTATCACCTTTACCAGGGGATGGAGAAGCAGAGCAAGGAGGTTAAATTCAAATCAGTCATTTTGTCACTTGCTGCCAGGAGGTGGGAGGGGAGAGATGAGAGAGGCAGGACCTCAGGTGCAATCTGTGGGCAGAAATCAGTCCTTGTAATTCTCAGAAAAATCTCCTCTATGTTCCCAGGTGGGCCCAGTTCTCCTACAGAGAACTCTGGGGGAATCTTCTGCAGTGGCCTCCTTAAGCAGCTGCTAAGTGTATTGTCTGTGGGTGCTGAGATCTCACCTGACCTGGAAGAACACCTGTACCAGGGAAAGGGGGAAACAGGGCCTTCTTCTTCAACACCTTTTTTTCCCTCTCACAAGCAGATAATCCTGGAGCCTGAGTCACCGGCAGGGTTATTACAGTGTAGGAAAGGGCCCCCAGATCTCCCGCTCTGCGCTCTCCCACAGAGCTAACACTGCATGCTTGCTGGAGTGTGAGTGAGCAGGTGAATGAGATGCTTTTCCTGTCTGGAACCCTGGCAGCACAATGAGACATACCCATTTTCTAGGCTGTGGAAATGAAACTTTCTCCTTCACCAAGTTAGCAGCAAACTTACAAGCCAGTTGCTCTGAGAGGCACCCGGCAGATAATTCTGCCTGGTACCAGTGGGAGGTCCGTAGGACAGGGTCTCCCTCATCAGGGAACCAGGCTGAGACCCTTCCTGATGCTGGCCACGCTCACCCTCGCTGATCTCTGACGCTTGAAAATCGGGTCATGAGCTGCCTCCTGCACAACCCCACCAGCCTGTGAGGACCCATGCCCCACCCACAATTCGCCAGGGTCACCATGCCCCAGACTGGACTTTACCCCGACCTGCTTCCACCACTGCTTCTGCCCTGGGGTGCGGCCCCCCTCCAGCCCCTGCTACTCTCTCCACCATAATGCCCTTCCTCCAGTCTGGTTCAACTAGGAGAGGCTTGAGGCACAGGGAGGAAGAGAGCTAACCTGCATCCAGTTGCTGCCTGTACCTTGAATTGGATGGCAAGTGGTTTTCCACTAGCAAAGAAGAACCAATCCACTGCTTTCCAGACCTCCCTGGAAAGTGTGTTCCCATCTTTCTAACCCCCAGAGGTATGGTCAACAGAAGCCAGTAAGGTGCTCTAAGACATCAGGCATCAGGGATCTCTGATGGAGCAAGTGGCCTTGACCTGGCCACTCAAAGCCCCCCTCTAAGCCCAGTCAAACTCTCTGACCCAAGGGCTCTGCCTATAGCTGCTACTTGAAATGGAATCTGCAGAAGAAGCTGAGGAATTTCTCATGCAAAATTTTGCTTTTAAATATGAAATCTCTCCCATGGTGTTACTTTATTATTATAGTAATTTCCTCCGAAGGGCAGATATCCAATGCTCTGTTTCTCCACCATCTTTGGAGATGTGGGAATCTAATGGAGATATTCAAGTTGCTTAAGTGGCCAGTGCAGAAGAGGGAGACATAAAGGGAGCTCTTCCAAGGAATGCAGACTCCAGGTATCCAAGTGCAGGGATACAGTCTAGA
>CM052436.1:102107264-102128639 GCA_028533085.1 Varecia variegata
ACATTTACTACTGATTAAGGCAAAATAGACACAGGAGGAGAACCCAGGAGTGGGCCTGATGATAATGTTACTGATCTATTTCTATTTTGCCTTTGCCACTTGACAAGAAGGTGGAAGCTGAGGGGGAGAATGGCGAAGACCCTGTGGGTAGGGAGATCAAATTGTATCACCCTTCGTCCACTGTAACACACTCCACGGACAACTGTGGCCGGGAAGTGAAAAAAGTAAAAGCATTTTGAATGGTATTTGATGACAAACTAGCTCAATGTTTCAAAATCACAAGGGGAAACGAGTTGAATTATGAAGTCAGAGATTTGAGATAAGAAGTACTACTAAATCCTGAGGATAGAATCAAGTTTTGGGGGAGGGAGCAGGGAAACAGAAGTAGAAATAACTGTAGCTGTACCAACTGTTCTAAAGTGTTTGCATTTCTTTAATTTTTACTCTAAATAATGCAGTATTATTTATGCAATCTTTTTGCTAATTCCAGTTTATGTTTAACAACTTTAAGACATAGATTCTTTTTTTTAGAAAAAGCACAACTTTGTGAAAAAGGTATGTTAGGATGCAGTGATTCTCAAACTCTCATGGACTGGTGCCATCAGAACCACCTGGGGGTCCTATTAAAAGCACAGATTTGGGAACTCCACTGTTGAACATCCTGAGTTAGTGGGTCTGGACAGGAAACAGTAGTAGGAATTGTTACCAGTGTTTCTAGGAGATTTCAATGGGCATGCAGCTCTGAGAACTGTGATTTGGATCTCTGTTCTCCATCCCCTGGAGAAACCTGGCTATTTGGACTGCAAAGACAAAGACCTTGCCACACACTTGCTGGCAGCTTACCTTCATGGAGAAAGCATGCCCAAGAGAAGAAAAGTAGCCTTGATGCACCAGCTCTGCACACCAGAAGCAGCTCGGAGGCTTGATAAATGAGCTGGCCTCATATGCCCCATGTCTCAGAAATGAGCCCATTTACACTCCACGTCCTCCAGGTGAGGACATGATGCGAGAGGGAAGAGAAATAACTCTAGGCCCTTGTCCTACACTTGTATGTCTTCTGTGCCCTTTTTTGGGTAAACATAAATGGGCCAGATTATAGATCAGAAAAGTGATAGAATGACAACCAGGACTAAGGCTGCAATCTTCCAAAAGGCTGGTTCCCCCCAACCCCCACACACCAACCTCCTGGGGCCTCTTAGGGTTAGGCTTTGGGGTTACTCCAATGGGAGAATGCTCACTAACATCAAGGATTTTTCAGAGTATATTATGAACCATCCATCCAGTCAGGAACTATATATCAAGCCTCAATTATGTGCCAGACACCTGAGCAGCAATTCTCAGTAGACACAAGAGTCCCTCAGGGAACTGTTAAAAAAATTACAAATGTCCAAGCTCCACCCCAGAAATTTTGATTAAATTGATTTTATGTGGGGTCCAGGCTGCTGTCAACTTCCCAGGTGACCTTACTGTGCAGCCACGGTTGAGACCCACTGTGCTAGAGTTACACCCATGGCCCCCAAACACAAGTGAGCATCAGAATTTCCAGGAGGGCCTGTTAGAGCACAGTTCCTGCCACCAGCACACTCTCTGATTCAGCAGGTCTGAGGCAGGGCCCAAGAATTTGTTTTTCTGCAAGTTCCCAGGTGATGCTGACTCTGCTGGTCCAGCACCATGTTCAAATCACTGAGTTACTCAGTACCTGCATTTCACGACCCGTGTAGTCAACTAAGAATATGTTCTCCCGCCTATTCTCCAGCTAGCATCAGAGCCCACCCTCCGTGTAGACTGTGCTCTGCCCCAGAAGGCGAGCTGGTCTGTACCCCAGCCCTCCCACTTGGCTGCATCTTGCTACCTGGAACCCTCTGAGCCCGGCTATGGCAGAGGCTGGCTGCGGACTCGTGCACATCGGTGTGACTTGCCCTTTTCAACTGCTGTATGGAAAAATGGGCTCCTAGGTGCCCAGGTCCAAGGCTACTGACATAGACATGCTTTGTACGGTGTGGCCAGTGTTTTAATGCAGGCGGTTACCTTCCTCTTAGCCAAGGGAAGGGAACTTAATTGGAGGCTAAATTACTTTCCCCCTTCAACTAAAAGACTGTTTCAATCGGTGGTTGACTGTTTCAACCTCGCTCACTACAGAGCCACCCAAAGCTATTCTACTGAGTCTCATGGCCCAAGCCCCCTGGCCCGACCTGAGGGCCTTCTCTATAAGAAAGGTACAGGGAACTGTGCTCCCTCCTGTAACCTCTGGGGGGAAATCTGCTTCTAAACTCATTCAGGTTGTTGGCAGAATCCGGTTTCTTGAGGCCGTAGGACTGAGGTCTCTGCTTCCCTGCTGGCTGTCAGCTGGGGCTCCTCTTACTTCCTAGAAACTTGCCTGGGATCCCTCTATCTTAGAGCCAGCAACAGCACATCAAACCCTGCAAATGCTTCCAAGCTCTTTGAGCTCCCTCTTCTGCTTTTAAGGAGCTCATGTGATGTCCGGGGGCCTACCTAGACCAGCCAGGATAATCTCCCTGTCTTACAGCCTGGGATGAGCAACCCGAATCGCATCTTCAAAGTCCCTTCACAGCGACACCTAGATTAGTGTTTGACTGAATGGCCAGGGGGCAGAACTTCGAGAGACATCTTTGGACTTCTGCCTATTGCAGAATGTTGCCTATTTAGCAGTGCTTTTCAATGAGCAGGCACTTGCAGAAGATGCTCCTTTTTAGTGTCAGCCACGTAAGCAGTCGGTACCTGGACATGCCAGGGCTTCCGAGCCTGGGCTAGCCCAGAGCTGGGAAGGGATACCAGTGCTGACTGAGGAAAGAGAAAGGTTCTCAGGGCTTTCTGAAACCGTGAAGAGGAAGAGAAGGAAAAACGCCTCTAGTCACAGTTAAAGCCTTTCATGGCCTTAATTAGAGCTCCAGTAACTTTAACGCAGGGCTTGGGAAATTGAGATCTGTAGGCAAAGTCTGCAGCAGGAAAAATGAGGTCCTTGTTCCTGAAAAATTCGGGTCTGGCTGGCTTAAGATAATCCCCAAGAATGGGGTCACATGTTACAGATAATCTCCAGGCTCACTGCCTTCAATCCACTCCCACGCCTCAGCCATTGGAGGAATCTGTCCAATATGCAAATCTGATCGATCGTGTCCCTGCCTGTTTCTGAGCCTTTCATGGCTCCTCGTTTGATGCCAAAGATTCCATTTTCCTTGAGTGTACAAAAGGCCCTGTGATCTGCACCCCGCTAGTCCCTTCTGCCTCATCTCCTGTCTCTCCTGGCCTCATGCTGTGTCCTCACTAACTGTCTGAAGCTCCCTGAACACACTGCGACATCCCACGTCCCCAGCTCTTTGCTCTCCCTGCCTCTCTGCCTAGAATACTTTCCCCTACTTTCTACCTGACTAATGGTTAATCATCCATCACTCAACTCAGTTGTCTTCTCCTTCAGGAAGTGTCTTCTCTCTGCGTGCCCGGTCAGATTAGCCAGCCCTGAGTGTTGAAGATCCAGTTCCTCTCCCATCTCCTCCCCTATGTGAAGAGCTCCCTGAAGAGTGCATGGTGCCTGGCACAACATGGGCACTCAGAAGTGTTTGCTTTCAAACCACAAAGCCCTTGGCAAGAACTTAGACTACAGAGCCAGATTTGTGCATCTGAAGTTGCATCGGGATAATCAATGTGGGAGTCAGGAAAGGGCAAGGATAGGGCCCTGTCTGGAGGACTTGCTACTTCACCTACAGAGCCCCTTGCAAAATGAAAATGTAGGGCCCCTTCGGAAATAGTTACTAAGAATTTCAAAATGGCAAAGCATGGGATGTTTCTGAGTGCAGAGTCCTGTGTGACTTTCCAGGTTGCATGCCCATGCAGTTGGGCCTGGCAGTCTGGAATCTTGATATGGGCTAAAGGGTGGGGCCTGGGAGGCCAGAATGGTTACCTTCCATTTCTCAAAAACTCTCCAGCCTCATTGTAAATGTCTGCAGTGTTAGCCAATTGAAACAGTCTTCTAGTTGAAGGAGGAAAGTAATTTAGCCTCCAATTAAGGCCTCTTCCCTTGGCTAGGAGGCAGGTAACCACCTGCATTAAAACACTGGCCACATTGTACAAAGCATGTCTATGTCAGCAGCCTTGGACCTGGGCACCTAGGAGGCCATTTTTCCATACAGCGGTTGAAAAGACCAAGTCACACCAATGTGCACAAGTCTGCAATCAGCCCCTGTCCGTAGCTGGACCCAGAGGGTCCCAGGTAGCAAGATGCAGCCAAGTAGGAGGGCTGGGGTGCAGACCAGCTCACCTTCTGGGGCAGAGCACAGTCTACACGGAGGGTGCAGGGGTGGGTATCTACATGGCACTACAGCTTCTGGGCAGGTGTAATCAGTCCCAGGCACACAATCAGTGACAGGGAGTCCCACTGAGGAGCTACAAAGAACAGAGACCTCTCAAGCCAGTTTTTAAAAGTAGGGTTGTTCGGGGTGGTATGGAGCTTTCACTGGGTGCTGTTGAGTGAAATGGGAGTGCCAGGTCATAGGCAAACTGGAATATAATGGCTGCCAGGAGCAAGGAAACTGTGAGGACAAGCTTCTCCCTTGGTGCCCCTGTTTTCCCTTGCACCTACCCCAGCTCCCCTCTCCTCTGGCCAGCACTGCCGAGAAGTGCACGCACATGCCTAGTGGTCGTCCTGGCCTCTCTCTGTGCCATGACTCTGCTCCTGCAGTCCCAGTTCTTTCTGTCAGTCTCCACTGGGGGACAGTGGACGGGGCGGGTGATTAGGAACCTTTCTACCATAGGACAGGGCAGTCCCTACAAGGTAGCCCTAGAGACAACAGATCCAGGCAGGCAGGAGGCACCAGAGAGGCCTGGCCTTGAGCAGCTGTGCCAGGTGCTGGGCTGGGGCTCATGCTGGACAGGGCGGGGCACGTAGACTGGCAAGGGCCAAGCAGGGTCCCAAGAATCTGAGGAAGGTCCCCAAATCAGAAAGCTAGCACCAGAACTGGGCACAGGAAAAGGGAGAAGAAGACCTGACTCATAGCCACGGAGGCTCTGCTGAATCCTGAGGGCTGCACAGATCTCCAGCTCTGACCCTCTACCATCAGAGCTGCCAGGAGAGGGGAGCCATGGCAGCAGGTAAATCCTGACAGCAACAAAAACAACAACAACAAAAAGCAGGGCCCTGATCCCAGACATTTTCATAGCATGAGCATGTTCCATCTCAACCTCAGCTGTCCAGAACATTTCGCTAACCAGAGCACCCTCTTTCTTCCCGCACAGTTGGCTGAGCTGATTCTGCTGTAGGTACATATTGATAAATAAATTTGAAAGTCACAGAGAGTCAGGCTCAGTCCATACCTTCCTCTCTGACCCCTATAAATAAGAACCCGAGGCCTTTATTCAGTGAACTATCCCTGTGTTTGAGAACTGACGTTGTGCTGTGGGCGCTGCAGGATCAAATCCACATACCCTCTTATGACTTACTTTCCTGACCTCTACCTGGAGGGCTTGGGAAACGCAGGTTGGGCCCCACCCCTAGAATTGCATTTTCAATAAGTTCTCGGGTGATGCTGATGCTGCGGGTCCTGGACCACTTGGACAGCTGCTGCCCTAGCCTCCCCGGCTGCTGTGGCCTGCCCGGCCTCTCTCTGCCCCGCTCCTCCTCCCTCACAGACACCCTCCCCATTGAGCACTGAACGCTTCCAGTTTCCTTGTCACACCATGCCACGGCCCACCCCCCCAGATCTGCAGACATACTGTCCTCTCCACCTGGAACACAATCCTCCCTCACTTCCTCTGGCTTACTCCTACCCCGTTTCAAGATCCAGCAGAGACACACTTCCTCCAGGAGACCCTGAGGCCACTTCCCTCCCCCCTTATTTACGCACATGCCAGCTATGCTGGGACCCTGCCCCGCAGCTGTGCTTCCCCCTCCTGTGGCTCTCAGCCAGCTACAGCATCATAGCTGGTCTGTTCCCTCCTCTAGGAGGGCAGCAGTCGGTTCCATTCTATTCCCCATTTCATCCCCAAAGCTTGGCCATGATCAGTTGGTGGTCAGTAAATACTTGGTGAAAGAACAACATGAATTTGATCATTTGTCTAACTGGAATATTAGCCTGCATTCAAATTAGGCAGAATATTAATATTAACACTGTATGCATCCACTACCACAGCCATTCTCAAAGCATGATTGTTGGACCAGCAACATCAACATCACCCGAGAGCCTCTCAGAAATGCAAATTTCCAGGCCCCACCCCAGACCTGCTGTATGAAAAACTCAGAGGGCAGAGCCCAGCCATCTGGTTTTAATAAAGCCTCCAGGTGGTTCTGATGCTCCTTCAAGTTTGAGAAACACTGCACTACCATATAATGAGTCCTCAAAGGAGGGAAAATGCTAAAGGATTCTGCAGGTAATAGGACTCTCTGGTATCGGCGCAGGAACGCTGTGAGGAAACTGCTAGGAGTGCGCCGACAGAGGTCTTGGAGAGGGTTTACACTCCTAGGAGCTGTAACCTCGAAGTAGTCAAGCCGAGTTTATTCTCCAAATTATGGATATTTATAAAACAAAGCTCCAAGGATGACAGTGTCACCGCAGACAAAGAGAGTTTGGAGGGGAGACGATTACTCTGTCAGGTGAATAATTGGAAGACTAAATTGAAAAGCACCAGGGAAACCAAGTGAGCTGCAAGTGAATTCGGTGACTAGAGTAAGAGGCACTGTGATGGGGCAGGTGTTCAGCTCACCGGCGGGGCCAGTGGGCAGCCCCCTTCCAAATCCCATGCGCTCCCTTTGTGATCAATAAAACATCGTTCTGGGCGTGAGGGGCAAAGGTGGCAGAACGGACAACCAAGTGAATGCAGGTGTCTCAGGTCTTGAGAGGAGCATCCAGGACAGGAGTGGAACTTACAAGAGGGGTCAGGATGATGAAGAAAATAACCCTGGAGAAAAATATCAGTTAGTGCTGCACAGTTAGACAAGGAAGACCTGTCTGTTGTCAGGTATTGGATATAAAGCCAGGATAAAAGAACCCGGTGGCTGGAGCCCAGTGAGAGCAGAACAAGTATGGCCTCTTTGCTTTGGAAAGAGCAAACCCATCCTGAATTCAGGGTCTTGTCCTTGAAATCCCTCTGGAAAGTGCTCACTTTCCTTTAAAGACTAGGAATGTGGAAACTCATGCAGCTACTTGGCATTGAAGCAAACTGGAAATAAGAGGCGAAACTTGCTTATTAAACCATGACAAGCTACAGGCTGTAGTTCTACCATATGCTTCTAAATTGCCCGTGTCTGTACAGCTTACTCTCAGAAATTCTTCACATGCCAGCAGAATATATTCTACCCAGGAAATGAAGCCAGGCCTGGGCTCTCCTTATGACCCAGGGAGTATAAAGGGAGACATCAATCTGCATCCTTGCTGCTCCTCCTGTGCCCTGCGAGGTGGTGGCCCAGGGACTGAGCAGTGAGGGCTGGAGAGGCTCCACAAAGAGCAGATTCACCACATTGAGCCAGAAAAGTGTTCACCGGATCACTAAGAACTAGACAAGCACTTATGCTAAATTAGGCCAAAGGTTACACCGAGGAACACCAAGGTCAACATCTCAGATATCTAGTGGAGTGGAGGCACATGATCTGGAGGAAATTTTTGGCTCTGAAAAGAATATGTGTTATTGGAGGAATATTCCTGCAATATACAACTAACCGGGTGAGCTTAGGTAAATTATTTAGGACCTCTGATTCTCAGTGATAGCTCAAAACAGAGATAAAAAAGTCTGCTAGGCAGGTTGCTTGGGAAATTCAACAAGGTGACAAAGTATTTGTCCCTCATAGATACCTAATAAATGTGAAAGGTACTGATTTTCTTGTACCACTTAGATTATATCCTATTTCATAAGAGGAAGACAGGTACGGAACTCCATAACATAGCCCTGAACTGTAGACAGGCCATGATTTTTAATGAGCCTTGTAGATTACTTTCAAAAATTAATGATGAAACTGCTCCTGCCCTCTGATTTAATTTGGCAAACTGTCTTTGCCTTCTTACTCACAGTTAGAAACATCGCCAGCACAGGACTGAGAAGCTGTGTGGTGAGCTTTCTGGGTCCTCAGAAAGAACTTCTCATCTCCACTTATTCACTAAGTCTTGAAATTTTAGCTGGAGGTATTTTGGGGGTTTCGTTTGGTTGTTTGGTTGGTTTTTGTTGTTTTTATTGTTGTTTTTGTTTCTGTGGGGTTTTTTGGCTGAAGAAGTCCCTTGTATTAGTTTGCAAGAAATGCCCCAACAAAGTGCCACAAACTGGGTGGCTTAACCAACAGAAACTTACTGTCTTGCAGTTCTGAAGGCAGGACATCTGAAATCAAAGTGTCAGTACAGTCAGTTCCTTCTGAGGGCTCTGAGGATAGGATCTGTCCCAGGCCTCTCTCCTTGGCTTGCAGATGGCTGTCTGCCCTACATGTAGATCTCTGGTCTTCCCTCACGTAGCTCACCTGGTCTTCCTCTGTAGATCTGTGTCCAAATTTCCCCGTCTTATATAAGGACACCAGTCATAATGGATAAAGACTGTCCTAGTGAACTTGTTAACTTGACTACCTTTGTAAAGACCCCGTCTCTAAAGATGGTCACATTCGGAAGTACTGGGTGTTAGGATTTTAACATATGAATTTTGAGGGGGCATACAATTCAACCCATAATGTCCCCTAACCCCACTCATGTGCACTTTTGCCAACGAGGGGATGAGAGTATAATGTTACCTGGTGCACCCGCTCAGAAAATGGCACGTTTCCATGGTGGAGGGAGAAATTCCCACTCTTCATACAATATTCACCCTCAGCACAGCTCATCCCAGGGGAGCTCACTAGGAAGGCTTGCACTTCGCCTCTCTCAGGTTGGCTACCTTTAGGCTGATGGATATTTTTAGAGTCTGGACCTATAGGCTAGGCCTGTCTTCATGGCCATATTGATCATCATGTAGGCAAGGACCTTCACCACGGTGGCATTGATGTGTCTACCGATCTCACACATCAGACACTATATATAGCCAAGGGATCGATGTCAAGGTTTCTAGCCTCTCCTTCTGCCCAAAAAGCTGCAAAATGTGTTGACTCTGTTAAATCTCAGGATAAGAACTACTGGACGGTTTTGTTCCTGCAGAAGCAGCAGGTGGAGAGTTAAAGGAATTGCAGTGATGCGGGTGAAATGTGGAGAGAGAGTCCCCCAGGGTTCTGCTTGCTTTCAGGTTCAGTGGCTGGGCGCTTCAGACACACCTTCCCCGCAGCCTCTCCACCTGGGAGACAGAAGAGAAGGAGAAGTGGGGGCTCTCCGCTCTGGAGAAGACAGAAAAAGGGGGGGTACATCTTTACAAATTCTGTTCTGAATCTCCTAGACAAATTTGAAGTATTAACATCAGGGCCAGGTGGACAGAGTGCCAAAAAGGCTGCCATGTGGCTGGGCCCTGTGTGTTCTCACCCCGTGTTGCCCAGAGTGGAGGAAGGACCTTTGCTGACGGCCATCTCAGTCACAGCAGTAAGTTTCCCCCATGTCTTTTTGGATAAAATGAGTTTTCCTTGGCTCACCTTTAAGGTGAAACTAGAGGACACCTCCTCAGAGTCGTCCTCCCTGAAGGCCTATCCAGGATGCACAATGCCAAGACGGAGTTCAGGGGCCCCAGGCCGTGCCTCTCGCCTGGAGGGAGTCCGAGTCCTGATCTTCCCCTCTGGGCTGCAGCCGGCCTCTTTCCACACCAGATTCTGTCCCAGCCTCCTTCATTTTCCATACTCATGTTCATGAAAATTAAAAGCCCTGAAGATTTAATTAAGGGACCATGTTGGGAGAACAAATGGGCAGAGCTTGGTAGCTGGCCAAGAGAAGCTGGCCCGCGCAGGAGGTAGGGGCATCTGAGCATTCACAGGAGAGAACAGCGGATGCACAGAAGGATCACCCCAGGGACAAAGGAAACTGGTTCCGATTCTTCCTCAGACGCAAAGCTGAAGTGCTTTAGCCTTAGACCATATCATCTAACAGCAAAAAAAGACCCCTCAGTCTTTTTATACAAATGCCTATTGAGTGATGGAGATAGCGATTCTAGAGGATTAAAACCCTAAATGCCTGAGATGAGACATCCTGGCATGAGAATTCAGTTGGGGTGATACAGAGAAAGTGCTCTGCAGGTATTGAGGCACTAAGCAAATGTGAGCACTTGTTACCTTTCAGAGGTGCCCTCCAAGCCCAGAGGGGCCCCAGGACAGCACCCTCTTATTGAGGTCTGCAAGTGGTGAGGAAGCTATTTTCATTGAGCTCTGAGCTCCTCTCAAGTCAAGAGAACATGAACTTTTCTAGCTCTGGTTTGGCCCAACTATTATAGCTGTGTGACCTGAAATAATTTGCTTAACCTTTCTGGTCTCAACCTCATGGCATTGTTGTAAGGACTGAACAGGCAAGTGATGATGCCTGGAGGGTACGTAGTAATTGCCCAATAAATGCTAGTCCTTTCTATTATCCTATTTACTTCCCATAACACGAAATTGGAACCATGCTATCTGTGCATATACCACATAGACATTTAACAGGGATGGTAGTGCTGACTTTTCCCTGGACTAGTCTCTTGATCTCATCTTCCTCATCTGAAGAGTGGTGATAAGGATCCCTGCCTGCTGCTCTGGTACCAAAATGAAACCATGAATGAGAAAGTGCTTTGGTATCTGTGATGACACAAATTAATATTTTACCTTTGATTCAAGTGCACACTACTTAGAATCAGACTCACCTAATCATGGTTTCTAATTCTGTTTTTAGGCAATTACTTAACCTCTCTGTGCTGTAGTTTTTCATCTGCAAAAGAGGGATAAGAAAGGCAAATATAGGTTCTTGTGAAAATGTAAAAGGATGTGCAAAACACTTAGGAGAGCACCTGGCACATCATAAACACAATAAATCATATTTGTTACTCTCATCCTTCTTTTATCATCACAGCTACTGTCATCATCGCTGTCAATAGCAGTATATGCAATAATTGTGGTCCTATTTCCTCTTTCAGGGTTGCTAGTCCCAGACGTCTTTCATGCTTACACAGTCCTGCCACAGACCCCTGCCCCTTACAGAAAAACATGGCTCTTCTTCATCCCGTAGTAGCCACCACTTTAACTGGTTCTGTCCACACCACAGCTCCACAAGCCAGGATTTGCTGATTTCGAAGTTTAAAATCCAGGTGCTGCAGGTAAAAGTCAGGGCCTGCCTGTTTCCTACTCACTTGGATGAATTTCCCATTGTTGAGATGCTAGATTAGTCTTCTGTAGGCCACCCAAGATGAGGGCGAGGTTTCTCTTGCCAGAAAAATCCAGTGGGTGATGATGCCAGAGACAAAGTCATGTCCTCTCTCAGGGCCAGTTCATGCAAAAACACCAAGGTGCTGGCAAGTAAAGTCCCTGATTCCTGAGAAGTTACCGGTGCAGCCTCAAAGGGCTGATCTTATAATGAAGAGCCATTTGGTCAGAGACTGTATTAGTTTCCTATTGTTGCTATAAAAAATTACCACAAACTTAGTGGCTTAAAACAACACAAATTTATTATCTAACAGTTCTAGAAGTTGGAAGTCTACAGTCAAGGTGTAAGCAGGACTGCATTCCCCCTGGAGGCTGTAGGGGAGAATCTGTGCCCTTGCCTTTTCCAGCTTCTGCAGGCTGCCTACATGCCTTGGCCAGTGGCCCCTTCCTCCACCTTCAAACCTAGCAGGTTGGCATCATCTCTGTCTGACATTCCTGCCTCCCTTTTACAGGGACCTTTGCAGTTACACTGGGCTCACCTGGATAATCCCGAATACTCTCCCCATCTCAACATCATTAACTTAATCACATCTGCAAAGTCCCTTTTACCATGAAGGTTACACACTCACAGGTTCCAGGGATTAGGACACAGACTTCTCCCAGGAGGCCGTTGTTCAGCCTGCCACAGAGATGAATTGTGAGCACCCACAGATCTCACACCGAATGGCCAAGGGCAGCTCTCAGAGGATGTGAACTTAGAGTGGCTCCCTTAGATCAGGGTCAATCTGAGGAACTCTGAAAGCAGCCCTAGATTAGGAGGTGCTCAATAAATACCTGCACAACGTTAAATGACTGAGTGGCCTTGGCTTCACTACTTGGGCCTGACTTAGGTTTCTCATATGTGAATTGGAGAACTCCCAACTGGAAATGCAATGAAAGCACCTCATAAACCACAGAGCGCTCACCAGAGTCTAGCTGCTACCACTCCTGAAGATAATCACAGTGATGCATCCTGCCCTGCCCCCAGCAGAACTGATCATCTTTACGCCTGTTACATGCTTCTATTGCTTGCAACTAGGTATCTGAAGCCTGGCTTGTAAACTCCTCAATCGTAAGCTCCTCAAATGTAAACTCCACGACTTTAGCAACCCTGATTGTTTAGCTCTGCGAGGCCAGGGACTTGGTCTGTTTTGCTCAGCTCATACAGTAGACGAGCAGTAAATATTTACTGAGTGAATGAATAACTGATCTTGCAGTTACCTCTAGACTCTGAAGGTGTCAGTGGCGGGGACCATGACTTGACTCCTCAGTAGCCAGCACAATGCCTGGCACAAAGACAGCCCTGGGAGAGTTGTATTAGTTTCCTGTGGCTGTCATAACAAACTGTTAATACCACAAACTGGATGGCTTATAATAATAGAAATTTACCCCCTCACAGTTGTGGAGGCTGGAAGTCTGAGATCGAGGTGTCAGCAGGGCTGCACTCCCTCCGGAGGCTCCAGGGAGAATCCTTCCTTGCATTTCCAGCTTCTGGTGGCTGCAGGTGTTCTTTGGCTTGTAGCAACATATAATAACTCCAGTCTCTGCCTCCATCTTCTCATGGCCTCCTCCTCTTGTCCCTGTGTCTTTTCCTCATCTCAAAATCCTTGATTACATCTTCGAAATCCTTTTTCCAATTAAGGTCCCAATCACAGATACCAGAAGTTAGGACTTAGACATATGGGGCCACCAACCCATCCACTGTGCAAGGGGTTGTTGAATAAATGAATTAATGAACCAGGTACTTCCCTGCTCCTTAGTAACTAGAATCCAATCCTGTTTTGGCCTGTGGGCTGGAGGGACCCCAGGGCTTCTGAGGAAGGCCTCTCAGCCCTGACGCTGAAGCTGAGCTGCAGAGGAGTGGGCAAACCCTGGAGTGTCAGGACAGCATACGTCCCAGGGATGCTCGGGTGTGGGTGACACACCAGGGGAAATGAAGCTGCCATTGACTGGGGAAGCCCACAGTTTGGGTTACAAAGAGCAAGAAAGGAAAAATGCTGAGGGAGTGTCCTAGGCTGGCTCGGGCAGCTGTGCTCACATCAACCGGGGAGGCCACGACGGCCTGTACGTGTAGGAAGCCCCCGCAGGGCCATATCTGAGGAACTAGGATATAGCTGCACTGGAACAAGCCAGCCAGGCCAGAGCTGAGACAGGCCCAGCACAGTAAGTGAGGGCAGGTGAGGGCAGTTAGCACCTGCCGCAGAGCTCCTGTTCAGGCCGCCGCTGGAAAGCCCGCAGCCAGACTCTGCAGCCTGGAAACAGACCGGGGTTACTGGCCCAATCTCACCTTACAAATGAGGAAACTGAGGCCCAGAGAGGGATTGTAGTCCAACAGGTTGATGGGACAGCTGCAGCTACAGTCCTGGCTCTTGGCCACAAGTCTAGTGCCTTCCTCTAAGTAAGAAGGAGGCACTGTCACCTGTTTGGGGAGCCACTGTCCTGTGGACGTGCTGCCCAGAGAGTCATCCAGGACCTGTGAATGACAGAGAATGCAGCAGACATGATTAGAGCTCAGTGCAGGAGTCAAACACTGCTTACAAAGAAGCTAACCTGAAACATGAATAATAAGTGGGTGGTGAAAGATTTATTCAATGAAATTCTTCTGATGGAACATGCTGTCCTTTTGGGGGAGAATTTCTTGATAATGTCTGTAGGAGCCAAGCCTTCAGGGGTCGGAGCACCTGCCGGGGAAGACTCTAAAAGGGAGGGGAGAGTGGGGAGGAGGCGAGGGGGAAGGCAGAGGGGCTGAGCTGGGAAGAGACAGACGGATGGGGCTGGGACACACTGAAGCTGGTGCCTGCCGTGCGCCCACGGGGGACAGTCAGAGAGGCAGGGGCAGGGCCCTGGGGGTCATGGCCTTTTCCTGATGTAGACTCCGCCCTGACTCCCTGGTGACCCTGTCAGTGGAGCCTGTGCTGCTGGGAGATGCAGGTGGGGTCGGCGGGGAGGCTCAGGAGAGCTCCGAGGAGAGGCTTGCTCTGTGTGGCTGTAGAGACGAATGGCAGCATCAGGGCGGAGAAGGCCCTGAGCAGCACGTGCACAGACGTCTGCAGACAGGCAGGAGGCAGAGGCTTTGCATTCCCACTCACTGTGAAACTGAGGTGGACTTGGGTCCATCTCACCCAGGTCTCCGGGGGACTAGGAGGCTCCAGCTGACACTTGGGCTACATCTTTTCACGATAGCAGCCTATAAAATGGTCTAAAATTGTCACAACTGATTGAGGGCAACTTGATCACACACAAGTTGTGTTTGAATATATATATATATTTTTAGTTACTCCATCTCTACACACAGCATTAAAACAATTCCCCCAGCCAACCCCGTTTCGGCTTAGCCCACAGCTTGCTCACAGTGGCACACACAAAGTCAGACAGGTGCACGCACACACGTGCGGGCTCACCCACGGGCCCAGCACTCACGCCCCCTGCTCTCCTGGCCCCTCGCCCGGGCCCAGGGCTGAAGTCCCCACGCCACCCTCTCCTCGGCTGGTGCCAGGGCCTGTCCTGCGCCCTGCCGCCCGCCTCAGTCCCTTTGGTCACTTCTGCATCCCAACCCCTCCTCTCTCCCATTCCTCCGACAGAGCCTGCCATTCTGTCCGGTTGTCCTCAGGCTTGCAAAATGGCCCTTCTACCCCTCACGTCACCAACCTACTCTCTCCCTCCCTTCACTCCAACGGGGCCTTTCTCATGTCCCCAGCAGCCACTGGCCTGTCCAGGGACACTTCCCTCAAGACAGGATGCTCAGGTTCACCTCCAGTGTCTCTCTCCTCTGCCCGGCCCTGCTGACGCAGGGGACCACGGAAGTTCCCCTCCTTGTTTCGGGGATTCTCTGCCACCCCGACGCCCCTCCTTCCTCCTGGCCACACCTTCCCCTCCCTGGAGGGGCACGCGGACTTGCTCAGAACTCACCCTCTGCTCCTCTCCGGCACTGCCTCCTGCGGACCTGATAACTCCTGTGGCTTTAGCACCACTGCCCTTGGCAGGGGCCCCAAGGCTTGTGTTTCATCCAGACTCGTCTGTTAGGCTGCGATTCTGTACCTCGCACCTCCTCATGCCGCCAGCCCCTCACTCCCAGCGTGTCTCCCCACTATCTACCACACGCGTGCAGGCACACACAACTTGACTCAGCCATCGCTCATCTCTTCCTAACATTCTTCCTCTCTTTGAACACCTTGGAACAATTCTTGATTTCTCTTTTTCTATTCCCTCCCCCAATATTCTAATTATCCAATCCTGTGCATATTTAGTAAGTATTATGGAAGTACAATAAAACAACCTTGTCCTGAGAGTCCAGAGTTCTGAGTTCTAGCCCGAAGTCTAACACCGTTTGTCTATGTAACCCTTTAGAGATCTCAGTTTGCTTATAATGGTGATTTGGAATAGATGAGCTTCAAGGACTCTGGCAAACACTGCTGGTTACCTATGCATTAGCCATTCTCCTTTTATTACTTAACAAAACCTAGTCTGTCCTTGGCAGTAATAGGCTCAGCCACAAATCCAATTGCTCCCTGGGTGGCCAGGGAGCCTAAAGGTGACATTTGCTGCAGCCTATAGGTCCTCCTGGTCCAAGAATCATCTCCAGCTGTGGCTACACAGCTAGTCCTCCATGCGAAAGATGCAAAAGGATAGCATCTGCTTGCTTGATGTCTCCATAGGAACAGGGTGGCCTGTGCTTAGAGGCTCAGAACCTGGGAGCTGGACAGACATTGGGGTCCACTGGGTCCCCATTCCTGTTTAGCTCAAAAACCCAGACATGTGCAGGGTCTGATTCCTATGAGATTCTCTCTTTGTTGTTGAGTACACTCTGAGCTCATATAGAAATTGCTCCTACCAGCCCTGGTCTCTCTTCTGGAGCTGGAAGAACAAGGTGTGGGACAGACCTTTAGATGTGACAGCTGCCCCCATCCCTGGAGGCTCCTCTTCTTCAGGTACAGCTGGACCGTCAGCCTATCAGGATAGGACTGGTTTCCAGACCCCATACTGTACGGGTCCCTGAAATCCCTGCACACAGTAGGACTTGACTCCCCTCACAAGATCGTCCTTAAGGACACTCTTCTTAACTGTTTAGGGGCCTCTCCTTCACTTTGCCAAGGGTTCAGTGCTAGGATGAAAATTCGCCAGCTATCCGTGAAGGTCTCTTGGGAATGCTGTCTACACCGAGACCATAGGGAATCTTCTCCAATCTTGACCTGAACTCAGAAAGCTAGAATGTGGAAGTTAGGAGTTTGTTGTGAAATGCCATAAGACCAAGAATACTAACATTTTCCTGGGGGATGCCAAGTTGAGGGCCCCCTGCTCAGGCTGGGCAAGTTCCCACACAAAGGGCTCAATGAATTTCAGGAGTTCCTCTGTCCATCCTGCCTCCAGCCCTGCTTGCTCAGGCTTCCCCGCAGGACCTAAAGCTTCCACTGCCCCCTGGACGGGACTCAGGTCGTGCCATGGGCCACACATGTGAGCCTTTCTCCAGACCAGGGGCAAACTGCCCTGGCACCATCTCTTGGGTGAAAAGCGTGAGTGTCATTTCATGTTGTTTCATCAGTGACGGTTACCTACACACTGCTTTGGGGAAATGCAAAGCACAGATCAGTTCTCACAGCCCTTTCTGGCATCAGACACTCAGGGGCCCTGGTGAGCAATCAGCGTACAATTACTCAGCAGCAGGTATCCCAGCTATGCAGATATACACCAAAGCTGTGGCTCCTCCCCCAAAAGGAGCTAGGCTGAAGGAGGGATGGGGAAGGAAACTGAGACCGAGTCCCAGCCACAGAAGAGGCACCTTGAGCAGGGCTGGGGAAAGCCCTTTGCTACGTAGAGAGGCCCCAGCCCCGAGCAGCTGGTGCAGGTGAACGAACAGGGAAAGGGAGATCTCTCCCACTCAGAGGCCACATTGGCAGCCATGGAGCAGCCCTTCAACCCCCCTGGGCCAAACTGTCCTGTGTGTACAATATGGTGGTGAGCTCGCTGGAGATGTCCTCTGGGAGCTGAGAGATGCTGATCACCTGAGAGCTGGGGACACCATTCCCAGACTCTCCACTAGAGGTCAGCTCTGGGAGAACACAGGCTCTGCCACCCCTCCTGGCTGGGAGCTCCACAGCCTCCAGGGGCTCGGGGCTCAGGGCACTAGAAGGAGCTACTACTGCACAGGTGGAGGATGAGATGTTCCCGAACAACCACCCCCACCCGCCGCCGCCCTTGGTACCTGCTGAGTCCTCCATAAATCAGCTCTGAGAGCAACATGGCCCAGCACCCTTCCTCTGAGGTCAGAATGAGCTGACCTCACACCCAGCTGCCCAGGGACCCACATGTCTTGGCCAAGTCACCTGTGGTGAAATGGGAGCCCAGATCTCAGTGGAGATAGGGAAAGTCATGTGAGAGTTGCCCATGCATCCCCCATACCCCTGAACATCCTTCCCAGCCTACTGGTGGTCCCTTCTCCTGGACCCACTGGGCAGGAGGGGGCATTTTGAGGAGCTGAATGTTTGCCTGTCCCTGCCTAAGAGTCACAGTAAGAGGGAGCAGTGGGGGAAGGGTTCAGAGCCCTTTTTAGGAAGACAAATAAAAATATGCCACATGCCTGGGTGCTGGCCCAACTGAGCTCTTATAAGAAAGCCCAATTTGTAGAGCACAGAAAATCAGGTCTGCCTGCCCTGGTCAGAGGAGGGTAAACAAACTCCTGCCCCTTGAGTATCCCATAACCACCCACCCTCCCCACCGTAGCTCTGAGCAGTCACTGAGGCACCTGTTAGAGAGGCTGAGAGTCTCAAGTATACAGTTTGAAAATCGCCGGGCTGTGCACCCTGAGGCTTGGGCTTCACCATATGCCCAGGTGGCCCCACGTCAGCGCATACTGAACAATGACTTCCTGTCTGATGAAGGGGAAGGGGGTATGAAGCAGGAGGAGACCCTCCTCACACTGGGGCAGCCATTCCATTGACAAGATGAGCTGTGTCACCCACCAAAACCCTGGAAGAAAACACTGGCCTTCTAAGTAGATCCCTGATGGGCTAAAATGGGCAGCCTGGGGTCTCTAAGCATGAGCCCCACGGCTCCCATGGCTGCATGCCCCGCCAGACAGCCTCAGGGCATTGGAGGACAAGGAAGGGAGTCTTTGAGGCTAAGCACAACCTTGTGTGGCTGGCCCAGCTCCATCACGGTACGTGTGTGTGTGTGTGTGTGTGTGTGTGTGTGTGTGTGGTGCAGTCCAGCCAAGGCAGGAGGGATTGTGCTCCACCCAGGCAGGGGCCTTTCACCTGGCAGGTCCTTTGGCTCAGGGGTGCCATTTTATTACATTTTCAGCAAAAACTGAAAAGGGCATTTTACATTGCCCTCATGGGCTCCCTATAAAGAGGAGTCAGATCTTAAAACACAAGAGCAGCATACATGTATAGAACCCCCATGTGCACACACAAACCTCATGGGTGCTCACAAGATGCACGTACACACCAGTGTGTGGCTTACACACGCTTGTGGCACACACTTCAGCACACTGAGGCAGCGTTGCAAAGTGGTCAGGAGTGGGGATGCTGAGCCTGGAGTGCTCTGTTCTGTCTAACTCCGTGTCCTTGGGTAAGTTACCCTACCTCCCTGAGCCTTTGTTTTCTCATTGTAAAAATGGATATGTCAGAACTACCTACCTCCAAGGCACATTCTGAGGATGAACTGGGAAATTTACTTGCAAAGTCCCCGTCGGAGAGCTGCACCTGCCCATGGGCATGTAACTCTGTGTGGCTGCCCAAGACGACAGTGCTGAGCCGGGGAGGGGTGGGCTCTGGAAACCATGAGGTGCTGGCTCACGCTCTAGGGGGTGGGCGCTGGCCCTGGCAGCTTTTGCTGTCTTTAGGCCAGTTTCCCAGCTCCAGAGACTTATGGGGAATGACGGCCCTTAGCCCACTGAGTGTCACAAGACCTGCAGCATGTGGACTGTCAGAGGGAAGGTGTTCGGGCACATTCAGCCCATATGCTGCTTGCCTGGAAGACGCAGGAGCCAATGCCAAGTCCCTGTAGAGGCAGGCACTGACCGCAGGGAGACAATGGGAGGGAAGGAGAGCTGGGATAAATATAGAGGAGAAACTCTAAATAGAGCTGTGACAGATGCAAAGAGAACGAGCAGAGATGGTCTGTATATAGAGCAGAGCTTAGGACAACCACACAGAGACAGACAGCCAGAGACCCACTGGCAGACAGACGGACAGAGAGAACCAACCTCCAGGATCACAGGCTTGAGTCACTGCACATGCACAGACACCCACAGCTGAGGACAGAGAAAAACAACGAAAACACAGACGCCCGTCCGCCTATGACCTTGGCGCCCACTTCGTGCCTGGACTCCCCAGAGGCCCTTGCCTCTCGGCAGCTGTGTTTCTGACAGGCTGCTGGCCACCAGACCCACATCGTTCCCCGGGCAGCAATGGGGCCTGGAGGGGGCAGGCGGGGAGTGGGGCAGAGCAGGTCACCGGCAAGCCGAGGCAGGAGGAGGAGACACGGCTCCTTCAAACGGCTCAGTCTCCGGCTCGGCCACAGGCAATTACGGAGGAGCCTTCACTTGTCAGCCTTGAATTTTAATGGTATTAATGAGACCTCATGCAGTTTTCTTCCTGGATAAGGTGCTTTTCTTCTATGATTCCTGGGCCCTGTGAGTCTACACCACTCCCCTGTCCTGGCTGTGCCCACTCTGTGGGGGGAAAAGCTGACATTCTTTCTACTTTTGATGATTGTAATTAATTCTTTCCTAGGGAATAAGTGAATGTGCTGTCTATGTATTAATCATCTGCCATCCCATTGGTAATTTGCCTACAAGAAGAGTTGGCTACTGTCCACCACTACGGGGTGTGGGTGGGAGGGGGGAGGGAGGACAAGCAGGGGAAACCAGGCTAGAAGCTGCCCAGGCTGACCGACCCTTCTCCAGGCTCCCCTCCTGTTGACGGGGAGGTCAGCCATGCCTCGTCTATGCAGCTCACTGTTCCACACTTTCTTAGGGCACAGGGCTGGTTGTGGTGTTGGTCATATCAGATATGGCCTCCACCGCCCTAGGAACTTGTGTCCAAATGTCCATATGAAAGGTGTTCTTGGGATGGGTTAACTCACCTGAAAATACCCACTCTTGGGTTCACTCTGGTTCCCTCTTACTCCTTTGAGCATTTTTCTTGTTCTCTTTTATTTATTATACCTTTTTCCACCTGCCCTTTAAATGTTGGGGTTCCCTAGATGCTACTCGTGGTCTTCTTCTCTGCTCACTATAAAGCACGAATTCAGGAAGCCCACTCACCCTCCGCACCCCCTGGCCAGGCGTGCCAGCCCCTGCATCAGGCCCAGGGCAGCAGATAGGAAAGACCACCCTGCCTTCCAGGAGAGCAGCCAGAAACATCATGGTGATAAAACCAAAGAGCTCTGTGTTTGTAGAATGTAAGAAGTGCTGAGAGAGCCCAGAACTTTCCTTTTCTGGAAAATGAGGCTTTTCATGGAGTTTTTGGGGATGATTGAATAATGGAAAGTGCTGAGAACAGTGCCTGGGGAGACGGTAGGTGCTCAATAAGGTAAGGCACATGCTGCTGCTGAGACCCACTTCAGTCTCTAACCCGGACCTCTCCCTGATGTCGCAGGTGAGCATACCTAGCCACTCCCCCAGCCATGTCCATGTGGGCATCCAACTGGCACTCGAATCCCACAGGTCCCAATGGAATTTGTCTCCCACCCTACGTCTGTGACACACAGGGACTGCAGCACCACTCACCCACTGTTCCAGTTGCCTGAGCTAGCACCTGGGAGCCATGTCTCACCCACACCTGACCAGTCATGGTGTCCTCAGAACTCTAGCAGGGTCAGGCTGGAGTATGAAAACCCCTGACCTAAAAGCATGTAGTTTCCTCAAAAAGTTAAACATCAAATTAGCCTATAACCCAGCAATTCCAACCCATAGGTATATGCCAAAAATAATTGAATATAGGTATCCAAACAAATCTTTGTGCTCAAATACTCATAGCAGCACTATTCACAATAGCCAAAGGGTGGAAAAGCCCAAATGTTCATAAATAGATGAACGGATAAATGAAAAGTGGTATACACATACAATGGAACATTATTCACCCATAAAAAGGAATGAAGTACTGATAATGCTA
>CM052436.1:102134359-102151154 GCA_028533085.1 Varecia variegata
TGTTGATGAACATGTAGATTGTTTCCAAATGTTTGCTATTATAAATATGCTACTATGAACATTTCTAATCTCCTGGTAAATGTATATGAGATTCTTGATTGCTTAGGGGTTGATGTTGATGAACATGTAGATTGTTTCCAAATGTTTGCTATTATAAATATGCTACTATGAACATTTCTAATCTCCTGGTAAATGTATATGAGATTCTTGATTGCTTAGGGGTAGAATTTGATGGGTCATAGGGTACACATGTCTTCAGATTTAGAATCACTTATTAAGTGACTGAACCAACTTGTATTCACAGCAATGGAGTGTAAGTGTTCCAATGACTCCACCTCCTCAATAATTCTTAATATTCTTTTTAATTTTTGCCAATCTGATGGCGTGAAATTTTATCTGATTACAATTTTATTGTGCATTTTTTATGTGGTAGACTGCTACTTTGGTGACCTTCAATGAATTACACCTGCCAACATTCTTGCCCTCATGTAAACCCCTCTACTTGAGCCTGGGCTGTCCCTGTGATTTGCTTTAACCAATAGAATGTGGCAGAAATGACACAAGAATAGAGCTGGGCCCAAGTCTTAAGGAAGTCTGCCATCTTATGCTTTTGCACTCTTGGGAGTCTCAAGTCCTCAAGTAAGACGTCCATGTACATCTTAAAACCATGGTGAGAGGCCACTTGGAGAGGTGACATGGAGAAGGAGTGGCCCTGAGACTGCATGGAGGAGAACTGAGAAACCTAGCCAAAACCCCTGAGAAGAGAGGCCCCAGTCATAAAACCCCACCGAGCCACTCCAGCTTGCCCCCAGCTGCTAATCACCCAAGTGCCGGATGTGGGAGTGAAGGAGCCGTATTCCACCTCCAGATCTGGCTTAGAGATAAGCTGTCCCCACTAGGCCCTTTCCAAATTTCTAAACCAGAGAGTAGTGAAAAATAGTAAAATAATGTTTTTTTTAAGCCACTAAGTTTGGAATAGTTTATTAGGCAACAGGAGATAATTGAATGATTTGACTACCAGTAAGGTTGAGCATCTTTTCACATATTCATTGTCCATTTACTTTTTTCTTTTGTAGATTACTTATTTATATATTTTGTCTATTTTTATTGGATTATCTTTTTGGTTTGTAGAAGCTATTTATATGGTCTGCATGTGAATCCTTTATCAGTTGGTCTGTTACAAATAATAATATCTTCTCTGGCTTTTTAGTTCACTTTTGTGTGATCTTTTGATAATCACAAGTGAAGTTTTTAATTGTAATAGAGTTGAATTCACCGATCTTTCCCATTAGATTTTGTGCTTACTATACAATATTTTGCGGAAGGAATCCTTCCCAACTCTAAGGCCATAAAAATTTCTCTATATGTTCTTCAAAATATTTAATGCTGTGCTTTTCCATTTTTGATTTAAATCCACCTGGAATAGTTTTTTATTATATTGTCAAGTAGGAATTCAATTTTATTTTGTTTCTATGAAAATAACAATTGACCCCATATTATTAATTTAATAGTCTTTCCTTCTTCCATTGATCAACAATGTCACTTCTGTCATAAAACAAGTTTCCCATATATGTGTGGCTCTATATTCCATTGCTCTATTTGTTCAGCCCCACACCAACAATACATGATCTCTTTTTAAGAATTTTTGTTACCTGCTAGGATGAGTTGCCTCCACTTATTCTTTCTCAAAATCAGCTTGACTATTCTTGGCCCATTCTTATCCCATCATCTGGATGAATGTTCTTTCGTGTAAATTTTACAATCAGGTTAGCAAACTCCAAAGTAAACCCTATAAAGATTTTGATTTATAGGATACTTTGGGGAGAATTTATATTTATGATATTGGGTTTTCCTATCCATGAGTGTGATATATTACTCCATTTATTTAGGAACCTTTCAATGTCTTTCAATAAAGTTTAATAATTTCTTCAGAAAGGTCACAAACATTCATTCTTAAATTTATTCCTTTATACGTTACATTTTTGTTGTTGCTGCTACCGCAAATGCTATTTTTTAAAATGTATTTTCTGACTATTCATTGCAGGTAAATAGAAATTCATTTAATTTTTGTACATTTACCTTATGTCTAACAACCATCCATTATATTATTAATAATTCTAATGTTTCCATGTAGATAATCACATTACTTTCAAATAGTAATTTTCTTTTCTTCCTTTACAACTACTTATCTACCTTTTCTTTTTCTGGTCTTATTTAATGTGTGAGCCAGGACCTCCAGTAAAATGTTGAATAAAAATGTGAATACAGGCATCCTTTTCCCATCCCTAATTTTAAATGTTCCTGCTAATGTTTCACCAAACTGCATGATACTTCCAATAGGTGTTTTGAGCATACATACATATTCTGTATGATTTCTGTAGGTTTTTTTAAATATGTGGATGATGATCATATGCTTTCTCCCCCTTTAATCTGTTACTATAGTGAATTTCATGAATAATTTTATAACATTGTCAGTCATGCATTCCTAGGATAAAACTAACTTGATCATGTTTTGTTTTTTTCCTACTTGAGATTGGATTCAGATTTCTAGTATTTCATTTAAATTTTTAATCTATTTTCTTGAGTGCTACTGGCTTGTAGTTTTCCTTTCTGACACTGTCCTTATCTTATTTAGTATCAAGGTAATACCAGTCTCCTAAAATGGATTGGGGGATCAGTCCTTTTTTCCCCACCCTTTTCTCTGGAGCAGTTGATGTTACAGAAAAACTTGGTAGACTTGCCTATTAAATCAACTGAGCTTGGTTTTGCTTTTTTGTTTTAGATTATTTTAGTTGATAGATTTTAAATTACTGATTCAGCTGCAGTTGATCTTCATTATTTTCAGATTCTGTATTTGCAAATTTGCCTACTCACTAAAAATGTGTTTGTAATCTCAAAATCAATACCTGAAGTGCTTTCATGGTCATTTGTGGACATGTGCAGAGTGGTGAAAAATTTGAGTCACCCAACATGCACATTCCCAGCTGAGGTTGAACAAGCCATGCTCTGCCTTCTTGTTTCAGCTCTGATACTGTAAACATATATCTTTTTTGCAGCCTATTTATTAACATATTTTTCGTATTTGGTGGCTTTTCCTTGGTGAATTTTCTGTTTAAAATGGCCTCCAAGTACAGTGCTAAAGTGTCTAGTGTTCCTAAGTATAAGAAAGCTGTGTGGCCAGGTGCCGTGGCTCATGCCTGTAATCCTAGCACTCTGGGAGGCTGAGACGGGAGGATCATTTGAGCTCAGGAGTTCGAGACCAGCCTGAGCAACAGCGAGACCCCCGTCTCTACTAAAAAAATAGAAAGAAATTAGCTGGACAACTAAAAATATACATAGAAAAAATTAGCCAGGCATAGTGGTGCATGCCTGTAGTCCCAGCTACTTGGGAGGTTAAGGCAGCAGGATCGCTTGAGCCCAGGAGTTTGAGGTTGCTGTGAGCTAGGCTGACGCCATGGCACTCTAGCCTGGGCAACAGAGTGAGACTCTGTCTCAAAAAAAAAAAAAAAAAGAAGGCTGTGACATGCCTTAGGGAGAAAATACATGTGTTAGATGAGGTTTCTTCAGGCATGAGTTACAGAGTTTTTGCCTGTAAGTTCAATGTCAATGAACCAACAATCCAGAAAAAGGAAAAGGAAATTCATTGATCTGTATATGAGGCTGCTCCAGAAAGTGCTAAAGTGCAATTAGATATAAGTGAGCATCTATAGTGCATGATGAAGTTATGGAAAAGATGGAAAGCCACTAAATTTGTAGACTCATGAGATGACAATGGATATATTTCTTTTTTTTTTCTTTTTTGTTAATTTATTCTAAAAGTCAAGGATTTCATACAATGGATATTTTTAAAAAAGCATAGTTATAGCATTGTTGTGAGGCTGAAAGCCAAAGAAAATGCAGTCATGTTACCTATGTCACACTCCTGTATGACCTCATCTGAATTAATTATATCTGCAGTGACTGTACTTTCAAATAGTGTCATTCCATTCCTGCCTTCCTTTTTATGTTGTTCTTGAGAAGACTGATGAAAGCTCAGTTTTCTTACATATTGAAGTAATTTGATAGTTTTTCCTGGAAGCCCTGAGAATTTTCTTTGTCTTTAAAGTCTAATAGTTTTACTAGTACATGTTGCAGATTTAAAATTTGATCATTCTGAAACAAATACCCAAGGCAATTCTCCACAGATGGCTCATGTTCTATACATATTGCAAGTGAGGCACTGACTGTCATTTGTTCAGGTTATCTTTTCAAGGGAGTTTTAATAGCAGTCAGCCTCAGAAGATGGAGATAGTGTCATCTCCACAACAAAGGGAAGACAGGCTTACTGTCTTGTATAATGGAGCAAAGGGAAAGGATGCTTCCTACTTATTATATTAATAAAATATTTGGGTTCCCTAAGCTCAGGGTTGTCTCCTGTAACACTGTACTGATGTCATATGGCCCTCTTTATATCACCCTGTGAATACGGGGGCTCAGGGAGCAAGCATAAAAAATAACAATACTTTTTTGGGCACTGGGTACTGCTATTGCTGTGAGTAATACATTTTCTTTTCTCTCTGACTCTTGAGTATCTTGTTTTCTACTGGTATCCATACAACTGCAGCAAACTAATTTATTAGCTTGTAAGTAGGATAAAATAGAAGACCCTTCACAGTTCTCAAGAACATGATGAACCCTTTTAATATCATTATTTAATTTTCTTTTATTTCTGGAAAGTTTTCTTGGATACAGATTTAAATATTCGTTTTGTTCCTCTGGTTTTTTTTTTTTTTATTTCTTCCAGTGACTCCAATTATATGTAGGCTAAACCTTCTTTGCTGATCTTCCGTTTCAATCACTTTCTCCCAGAACCATTTTACTTCTTTCATTATTTCATTTTCATTATTTTGTATTCTACCTTTCTCTACTTTTTTAAATTTTCATTTGAATATATTTCTTCTTGCACAATTAGAAGTTATTCTTTATCTCTGAAATCGATATCTCTGAAATTTCTTCAATTTCTTTCCTGTGTCTAGTCAACTCTCATTGCATTTCTTCTCATGTTTTATTCGTTTCTGTTTTTAATTTTTGAATTTCTAATTCCAGCTTTTTAAAGTCTCCAAATGCAATTTTAAGTGTATTTAATTTAGAATGGAACATTGTATTATCAACTTTTTATACTTTGTGAGTATTTGTTAGGGAGAGAATTTTTATCTGCTAGTAGTCTTTTATAGCATCCGTTTAATTTACTTTTTAGCTTTCTCTCTTGCTAAGCCTTGTGTGGACAGGGTTCATAGTTTAACAGTACCCTCTTCTGTCAGTTTATTGAAGTGCAGTTTCTTTTTAGATGATGAGGGGAACAAAAAGGGCTGGAATTACCTTGTTCCTTTTTCATCTGTGCAGGTCAGTATTTTTCCTCTCTTTCTTTCTTTCCCCTCACTGTCACATCTACAAAGGACATTATTCATCCCCATTTATGTAATTACTTGATTATCTCCTGAGAGCTCTGCTTCTCTGGCTGTCATTTCCCGTCCTGATCATTTTCAAGCCCCTTTCCCTTTGGATGGTGCTAAGAACAACCATGTTATAGATCTGTATGCAGTATTTTGACACATTGTCAGACTTTCTTTTTCTGGAAACAATTTTGTAAGTGCTTTGTCTATGCTATGTTCTTCCTTTTTCCCTTTCCATAGATTTTCTTAAGTCTCCCCTTCTCAACTCTTCTACCTACAGATTTTCAGCAGTGACATGAGCTCCATTGGAATGTGGTGCTTATTTTTCAACTCGTAGTGAGTTTAAAGTTTGTAGTAGCTTCTATCTCCTAGTTACATGAAGGTGTGGGCCATGGGTGGTTTTATTTGCTTGCCCTCTTGATTATTGATTTTGGAGATGAGTTATAGAGCAAAACAGATTTAGGCCACTGCCATTATTTTTCAGACTTGGAAGCCCACCCCCATTCTAGGTATTTTAAAAGTCTATTTTGATTTCTCTTTTTACCTATGAGTTCTTTGGAAGGGTGGTTTTTAAATTTCAAAATTTATAGGGTCTTAAAATTATTTTTATTTATTTGTTTCTCATTTTATTGCTTTGGGATCAGATATGTGGTGTTACTGATTCTTTGAAATATATAGAGACCTAGTTAATGACCTACTTTTTGGTTAGTTTTTATACATGATTCTTGTGTACTTAAGAATAATGTATATGCTCTAATTTTCCACTATAGGATTTTATACATATGTTCACTGTCAAGTTTTTTAATTACATTGTTCAAATCCTTAAAAATTTGTATTTGATTGAACTATGAATTACTGAGGGAGGTATGTCACAAATTTCCAGTATGATGTGTATTTGTCAATTTTTCCTTGTTAATCTATGAAATTCTGCTTTATATATTTTCAGCCAGTGTTATTCATGTTTATAGTGATTATTTCTTACTAGTAAATTGAATGTTGTATCATTATATCTTGACTCTTTGCATCTTTTTAAAAAATCTGATATGAATATAGCTATACCAACTTTGTTTTGGTTATTTTACCTGGCAAATATCTTTTTACATTCTTTTATTTTGAGCCTTTTCATGTCATTTTACTTTAATGTGGCTCTTGAAAGCAGAATATACATGGATTCCCCCACTCTAGTTTAATTGAGGTATAATGAGCAAGTAATGAACAAGTAATAGGACAAGTAAAGAATAACAAGTATGATAATTCTATCTTTTAACTAGAGTTTAGCAATTTTATATTGTGATTATAGACATATTTATATAAAATATTTTTTCCATATTATTTATATTATAAAGCACATTTCCCATGTACTTTATATTTACTCTACTTTTATACTTTTGTTTTTTTTAAGTTTATAGATTTTTTTTTTTAAGGAATGGATTTCTTTTGTTGTGAAAAAACATTTTATCTGGAGTTTAGTAGGTCTATTAGTTGCACTGTAATGTTTTCTTCTGTCAAATCCAAGTAAAATTAAGTGTATTCTTGAATACTTATGTTTACATATATGTATACACACTATTTATATCTATTTTTCCTAAAATGAACATATTTGACTTTTGTAATCTAAAAATTATTTGGAGATAATATGAGATGGATAAATAAATAATATTTATATGGAAATTCTGTTGTTACAACCAGGCATACTTACCAACAGCCATAATGGAAGTGGCTTAAATGTATGGAACAACTTCCTCAACCCATCTCCCCCAAATATTTTCCCTAGTGATGAGCAAATAGCTGCAGAAAAAAAATGGATGCTGGCAGGAGTGTCTGAGCTGAGCCCCTACAGTAGGGTTGCAAGATTTAGCAAATAAACATAGTGCATGGGATAATATACTTATACTGAAAAATTGCACATTGTTTACCTGAGATCCAAATACAACTGGGTGTCCTGAATTTTATCTGGCAACCCTACCCTGTGGGTCAGTCTTACCCATTCATTTCCCTGGAGAGTGGAGGGAAACAAGGTAGCTCTTCCGTGTACCCGGACCTGTCTCTGTTGAATGAAGCTGAGAAGTATTAGAAATGTGTGCTCTCCCTTTTGATACCCAGACTCATCGTCTCTCTACTTGCCAGCACTTTCTCAGGGCCCCTTTTAGCATTTAATCTAGGGAATAAGGACACTGTTGCCATGTACTTTTCGGACTAATGGAGCCAACATCCTAGAACTCCCATGTGGCTACCTTGCCAACAACCCCAACACAGCCTGCCCCACCCCCTCACCAAGACCTTCTGCCAAGTTCAGGCCTCAGAAGCTGAAAAAGACCAGGAAAACCCCGCACTGAAGGATCATGGCCAGACATTGTCATCTCTCGAGTTCAAGGAAAGGCTGCTAAGCATGTGCACATAGGACTTCCCTTGCTGAGAAACAATCAATTTCTTGATTCCAATGTGTATGGATTCCAAGGGATATTCCCTTACTCAAAATCATGGCCAGAGTCCTCCTGGATCTTTTGATCATCAACTCCCCGATCTTTACCAATGAGTTTTCCTGCTCACAATTAGTCAGAGGTCTCCATTGTCTCTTCTTCTATCCCAAACTAATTACAATAAGCTACTAACTTACCATTTTGTACAAAACTCTAAGTTCCATGTACATTCTTGCATTGTGCCTGTGACCGTTTTCTCTGAGCACAGCTCTGACTGGGAAGAGCATGGGCTCTGCCTTGGCTTTGGGGCCTAGATCATTCCTTTACTAGCTGTGTGACCTTGGCCAATTCACTGAGTTTCTGTGACTTCTATCCCTCTTTTATAAAGTGGAACCAATCAGAGAGGCTTCTTTGAACTGGATCTTATTCTATGGGAAACCATTCAGACAAATAGGGGGGAAAATTGCAAATTTCATATTTGAACCAGACCCTTACCCTTTTAGAAGCCATATAGATTAAAAGACAAAAATTGCAACCTCATTTGCAGTGGAACTAGGGACTAATAAGCCAGTTACAACACAGACATGAAGTGGTATACTCTGCAGGCAGCTGAAAAGCTGGGCAAGTTCTTTAATCCTCACAACTGTAAGAGGCAGACTTTATTTTACTGAGAGAAGCAACATGGGAAAACAGTATGTATAACATGCTACCTTTTGTATAAGAAAGGAGGAATGTAAAAATATATTTTATTTGCTTATTTTATGTAAACAATATACAAAAACTTAATAAAAGTGGTTACACCTGGTGTGAGGATGCGGGATGGTGGCAGCAAAACATAGTGGTTCCGGGTAGGGCTGGGAATGAGATTTTTCACTATATGCCATTTTATAATGTTTTCATTTGGGGATAATATGAATACATAACTTATTAAAAAATAAAAAGCTGAACATTTTTAAAAATTAAAAATAAAGTCTGCCACTTAAAGTTGTGAGATAAAGGCTATGTATGTAGTATGTGTTTATTGTATGTAGGTATGTATGTGTGTGTGTGTCTGTGTGTCTGTGTCTAATGCCCAGAAATCTACCTGGCATATATATAATAAGCATTCATTAAATGTAGCACTCTTCTCTTCTTTTATTGTTATATTTTCTAATTATAAATTATATATTTTGATCAGAGAAAAATTTGTAAGTTAAAGAAAAGCCTCAGGAAAAAATAATCACCCATTATGCCAACATTCAGAGATAAATCTGTTAACATTTTGCATATTGCTTATCAATCTTTATATTTTTATGTAGGACAATAAATACAATTTTTTAATCGTGTGTTTACCTTAAAGCAAAGCCATCCCTTGCAACTTCTATTTTCAATATCTGCAGTATACTCCATCATATAAATGGCCTTTGTCACCTGTCCCCTGTCTGTGTCTCCACTGCCCTGTCAACTCCTTCAGGAGAAGGGCTGTGTCTCATTTATCTTTGTGTCCCCTGTGGCTGGCATTTACGGGGATCTTGATAAATGATTGTTGAATAAATGAACAAATTAATTACCTGAAAATTATTTAGGTGGCTGCTTATTTTTGGGAGTTTGGGTGATTTCCAGTTGTTTTTAGTCCTCTAAATACTGCTAGCACAGTCATCCATATACATCAATCACAAATCACTGAGCACATCTTTATTTGTTTCCTTAGGTGAAATTCCTAGAAGTGGAATTGCTGGCTCAGTGGGTAGGAAAAAATTTAAGGTTGTTGAAATCACACTACTAATTTGCCTTCCAAAAAGTTGTCCCAGCGTGCACTCTCAGCAGCTGCTTAGGGGAGCCCGGGCAGGGCCATTCACTGAAATCAGGAACACTTCCTCCTTAAATCTCTGCTCGTTACATGGGAAGAGAAAAAACATCCAACTGGTTTCATTTAAATTTCTTTAATTGTTCTAGTGAGGTTGAACAGGTTTTCAAATTTTATTAGACATGATTGGGTTTTTTTTACCAGTTGTGTGCTCATGTACTTCATCCATCTATCTACTTGGGCCTTCATGTTTTTCTTCCGTATCTTCTCTTTTCAAATTTTGAATATCTCTGTTTGTCTCTCACTTCATCATTTATCTAATTATCTCTAAGGAATTTTTTTTTTTGAGATAGACTGTCTCTGTTGCCCACACTAGAGTGCCATGGCGTCAGCCTAGCTCACAGCAACCTCAAACTCCTGGGCTCAAGCAATCCTTCTACCTCAGCCTCCCAAGTAGCTGGGACTATAGGCATGCACCACCATGCCCTGCTAATTTTTTCTATATATTTTTTAGTTGTCCAGCTAATTTCTTTCTATTTTTAGTAGAGACGGGGTTTCGCTGTTGCTCAGGCTGGTCTCGAACTCCTGAGTTCAAAGGATCTACCCTCCTCGGCCTCCCAGAGTGCTAGGATTACAGGCATGAGCCACCATGCCGGGCCTATCAAAGGAATTTTTTAGAGGTGTAGGGAAGATTTATAGTGTAGAAAATTTCCAACAGACACAAAAGTAGAAAAAATAGTACAATGAACATTCATATTCCCATCACCCAACTTCAATAATTCTAAACATTTGAACAATCTTGTTTTATCTGTTTCTTCACCAAGACACACATACAAGTACTTTTTGTGTTTGTTTTTGTTTTGTTGGAGTATTTTAGGCAAATCCTAGATATCAGAGCATTTTACCCAGGAATATCCAAAGACATTTTTACACTGCTGTATGCATATTTACATTTAAGAAGTCCGTGAATTGACTTCACAACAAGGAATTTATTTTTAACATTTGGGAATCCTGCCCTCTGTCATGCCTCCACATTTAGTCGACTCTTTTCTTTATACAAAATGTGGCCTTTTTCCTTCTTCAGCCTACTTGCATGCACTCCATGCTTACTGGTGAAATGTTGCAGCCATGCATTTAGGACAAATAAATTGCCAAGGCCTTGTCAAAGTCACCCAGATCCATAGGAGAGGAGAATCATCAATTTGTATTTGCTGAGCACATAAACAACTAGTCTCCTAGGCTTGTGTTTTTGCTAACTGATCACCCACCTTAATCAAACTCATAATTCAATAGCATTAACACTGTTAAATCTTAATTCATCTTCATTAAATTGCTCACATTGAGAGAGGAAAATGGGTTTATTCTCCTCCTCTCCCTATTAAATGGGGACTTCTTTGCCATCCTGGAAACAGAGAACCCCCTTTTCCCCCTCCTTTGCAAACTAGGCTTCATGGTTTAAGCAGAACTCCAAGATGGTGGCAGTATCTTTATTTCCTCTGTTGGAACCATTTATCCAATTTCCAATCTCAGTAGAAATCAGACTCTGAGCAGGCGGCCTCAAATATGAGGAGGATGGGTGGGCAGGGTAAAGGAGGAGAGACAGACGAGGTGGGGAGGGAGGGAGAGATCATGAGGAAGACATGTCTGCAAGACAGCAAAAGTAGATGTTAAAAAATAAGTGCTTGCAGAGACATAACTGCAGCCAGGCTGGAAAAGGAGAAGGCCATGCTAGCCCCATGCTCCGGCTGGCCGCTCCCTGTGCTAATCCCAGTGAGAGCAACAGGAGCCGCAGGAATCTGAGCCGCCCGCCTGACTTCAGCATCTGGCGCTGGAGGCTGAGGCTGTGGGGCAGGGGAAGTTATGTCGTGTGGGTGAAGAAATACCAGCTTGTCAAGGCCCAGGACCAGCCATGGCCAAGATCCTGAGCCTTCTCCAGAAAAATCTAAAGGCCTTTTATTGACTGATACTTGCATTCAGGTCAAGCTTTCTCCCTGTGCCAGCCCCTTAGCATCCCCTGGTACAGTGTGGTGCAGAGCGTGGGAGGGTGGGGGGGGAGAGAGAGAGGGGGGGGGCAGCTCAGCCATCCCATAATATCAGAGCACATTCTTGCTTTGTGTGAGTGTGTGTGTGTGTGTGTGTGTCCACCTTGGGAGCTGGAAGTTACAAAGCACCTCGTTCAAAATGAAGCCTGCTGTCAAGTGGTAAACAAGGAGGATTCTGGGGGATTAAAATGTCAAGCCCGACCCAAAGCCGGGCCTTTGCTAATGTGCATGGTGGCCGGCGGCGTCCGGGAAGGTTTTGAAAGGCTCGAGGCCGGCACGAGGTGTGTGAAACAAGAGCTCTGCCTTTCCGTGGAAAAAGCCAGAGGAGAGCAAGAAGGAGACAGATTCTCTCGCCATGGAACGTGTTTAAAGAAGAATCTTTTGAATTAAAATAGACGCACTCCCAAAATAATCTTGTTTTGAAACATCAGAAATCTTAGGAAGAGGAAAAAGGCTATCAATATACTTACCCTTTGAATCTGTTATGGCCCTTGCTATTTATAATGTATTTTTCCTCCATGTGGCTTAAAATAATCAACAGACATTATCACATTAACTCTTGCAATCCCCCGTCCTCTACAGACTCCTGTCCTTCAGGGCCACAGAGGACACAGGCCCAGCTTTAGTGGCTGTGGCCTCTGCTGCCTTTGCTCCTCTGAGCTTCCTGGCCTGCCCAGGCCTGGGAGAGCCTCGTGGCCACCACAGTTTGGGGTCTTTCCTCATCCAAACAAATGCCAGGTAGCAGGGAGCCTGCTGGAGGGAGACCCTGGAGTACTGAGCCTAACAAGACTCTAGCAACACTGAGGCCCTGCCTCTGCCACAGTGTCCTGTCCTACTAGTGTCACCGCCACACCCATGGCAAGTAACTGCTAACAGCAATAAACTTCTGGTGCTTACAAATCACTTATGTTTTACAAAGTAAATTAAAATAAAGTAAAGTTATCACAAGAGAGGGTGCAAAATGGCAGCCCATGCAATATGTATGTATTAACTTTTAAAACTCAGGAGAGTGCACGTAAAACTCCATATTGTCAGCTTCTCTTGGAAAAGTAAAAACCTGGCAGCCTGGGACTGTGCTTCTACATGTCAGTTCTTCAGTAGGGAGGGCTCTTCAGGAGACACTGCGAGTTCCTGAGTGGCCGCACCACTTCCTCAGGGAAGGTACTGCCAGCCCCTCATAGGCATTGGAATGTGGCTTCTTCCAGCCAGGGGTAGAAGAAAATTTCCTGGGTTCTGAAATCTACACAATTTGAGGGTCACATTTTAAAGGGAAAAAGTTACAAAATTACATATACAAAATTAGGTGCAGAATGAATATTTAGAATGAGAAAAGAAATTATAGACAATTAATAATTGATAACAAATATCAATGGTGATAATTACACATTACAAAATAATGACAAATACGCATACATCCCAAAATCCAGAAAAATAATATAATTTATTTAAAAATAATACTTTACTGCCTGACATGCCTCTATGATGCTTTTTTTTTTCCCCAGAGTTTTTGGCTGCATACTCTTTAAGTCTTCACATGAAAATGATTTTGTAATATATTCTCTAGAGACAATAGGTGGGAATTCTCTCGTTCCTGTAGATTAGCTGGTTGAAATTTGTTTTAAGTTTTTGATAGTTTAGAAAAGTTTCTTTTAGCTTCATCCCTCATTATTGATAATGTTGTACATTTTTAGGATTATTGTCAAATGTAGGAAAATCTTAAAGTTTTTTTCATATATGAGTTATTGCAGTTGTATTAGTGGTTTAAAAACTGCTATAAGCCTAGGAATTCTAATTAATTTTATTTTACATTATTCCCATCAAAAATGAAAAAAGGATATATGGTACAATTATGATTATACTTTCTGGCCTATTGAGTATGTTCCTGTATAAGTGAACTTCTGGTGTGACTAGGCATTGACGGGAATTGGATCTTTCACTTGTGATTTTATGTGGCTAATAATTAGAAGATTATCCATAGAATGCCACAGGTTCTGCATATTTCAAGCCTTGCTTCTCCTACTTTACCCACCTACTTCTAGAGCTGCGTGCCAGTGGGCACATTATGTCATGATGCTGAGAGAGTTTGTAGAGTGGGCAGTAAGACTTATTTTTGGAAGCCATTCCTATACCAGCATGGCCGGCAGTGACTTATCCTTGAAAGTGATGCAAACTCCAGAAATATATCCTACTAAACCTAAACTAAACAAATCCCAACTCAAGCCTCCTTACCAGGTATCAGAAAAGCCCTTGGCCACTCCAATGCTACCTGACACAAGGAGGCATTTGACAGAGCAGAAGCAAGAACAGACAGTGACAGTGACATTATGATTGCAGTTAAAACCCCTTACCTTTGCAAATTCTACAAAAACATAGAACCAGGTGAGTGCATTCTTAAGTGCACTCCCATGTTCTTGGAAGTGTCCTGGTGAGTGAGGGGCCTGAAGTTGAAGCTTCACTCATTTCCTAGGGAATCACCCTCTCACTCCCCTACCTTCTTGTGTGGAAAACCAAGAAGTGCAAAATCCTGAAAGGATGCTGGACTTCCACACCACCCACGTGCCTTAGGATCTGAGCCCTAGCCCTGTGTGAGCAGCCTCTACTGCAGCACCACTAGTAGTTGTGGTTGTAAATCACTGTAGTGACTTACTTCCCCAGAATAATCTTTGGGAGTTTTGTCAAAATCTGTGCCTTGTGGAGGAAATACATCTTACATATGGCCATTGCCCACCAGATATGCACCACCCACAGAAAAATGGCAGAGAACTACTGTGCTGGTGGGAGGACCTTATGTTATAGGTAGAGAGAGGTGGGAGCTGCCCCAAGATTGTTGGGCCAGGATCAGACTCCTCCTAACCATCCTTAGTCCAAAGCTCTCTCCAGTAGTTCAGAGCAGAGTCTCAGCTTTAAGGTGGTTCTAACATCCCTTCTCACATCTGATAAAATACCACATGCACAGCTTTCACGTGGATCTTACCTGGTATATTGGTCATCTATTGCTCCAATAATGTGCAACTCACCAGCCCGAAACCTTTTGACTTGAAACAACTTTCATTTATTCTCAAGCATCTATGGATAGACTAGAGAGGCTCTGCTTTGCACTGTAGAATTGTGGGCCTAGTTTTGTTACACACATTTCTCATCCTCTTTTGGACTGGAGGACTAGCCGAGGCGTGTCCTTCTCAAGGTGATGGCAGGGGTACAGAGGGTGAACAGGAACATGTGAGGTCTTTTAAGACTTAAGGCTTGGAGCTAGCACACTGTGACTTTTATCTACATGCCACTAGCCAAAGCAAATCCAATGGCCAGTTTCAAAGTCAGGGGTGGAAAATATATTCCACTCATAAGGAGGCTATGGTAAGGGTGTGGATGTGGGGAGGGGTGAAAATCCAGGGCCAATAATCTAATCTCCCACACCTCTGGAGGAGCACAGATGACAGATGGGTGAAGCCAGCAGCCCACTGTAGGGATGAGGGCCCTGGGGACTGCCAAAGACAACACAATGTTTGGCAGGTACAAATGTGGACAGCCGGGTGGACTTATTGCTAAACCACTGTGCCCAAAGAGCATTGACTAACGGATCGTCATCCATCTGGGGGAGGTCTGCAGTGGCATGCCATCAGTTTCTGCCCTGCTCCACGGTTTTCATCCATGTCTTGGATGTAGGTGCTGGAATCATCTTTTATTGGATTTACAGATGGCACACAGCTGAGCAGCTTGGCTAGTGCCCTCTGATGACAATGTCAAAATTCAAATTGGTATCAACAGGCTGGATTTAAGGGCCCAAAACAACAAGGGTGAATAAATAAAGAGGGGAACTAATATTTATTGAGTGCCTACTACATGCCAGGCACACATTTTATTTAATCCTTGCAACAATGCTTTGAAGCAGATAATATTATTTTCTTTTTTCCAATTAAAAAACAATATCCTAGAAAAAGAATAACAAACTACATCCTAATCAAGCAGAACAAATAAAAATTAAAATGGAAATTAATAAAACAGAGAATATAAAAACAAAATCAACAAAACCAAAGTTGATTCTTTAAAAAGATCAACCAAATTGGCAAACCTATAGCTAGACTGATCAAAAAAAAGAAAGAAAGAGAGAGAGAAGACTCACATTATTAAAACAGGAATGAAAGAGAAGACATAATTACCAATCTTACAGAAGTAAAAAGAATTATAAGGCCATACTATAAACAATTGTATGTCAACAAATTAGATAACTTATATGAACTATACAGAAGATCAATAAAACCAAAGGCTGGTTTTTCAAAAAGATAAACAAAATTGATAGCCCTCTTTCTCAATTGACAAGAACTAGAAAGAAAAAGACTTTAATAAACTCAATCAGAAATGAAAAAGAAGAGGTCACTACAGACATCATGGAAATACAAAACATTATCTTTGAATATTATAAAAATCTATATGCCCAAAAACTACAAAATGTGGAGGAAATGGACAAATTCTTGGAAACACACAACCTCCCTAAGCTCCATCAGGAGGAAATGGAATTCCTGAACAAACCAATATCAAGTGCAGAAATTGGAGCAGCAATAAAAAATCTTCCAAAAAAGAAAAGTCCTGGACCAGAAGGGTCACACTTGAATTTTACCAGACATACAAAGAAGAACTCATACCTATGCTGCAGAAATTTTTCCGCACCATTGAGAAGGATGGTATCCTCCCCAACTCATTCTACGAAGCCAATACCACCTTGATACCAAAGCCAGGAAATGATGTAACAAAAAAATAAAACTACAGACCAATATCCCATATGAATATAGATGCCAAAATCCTCAACAAAATCTTAGCACACCAAATCCAACAGCACATCAAAAAAATAATTCATCATGACCAGGTGGGCTTCATCCCAGAGATGCAAGGCTGGTTCAACATTTGCAAATCTATAAATGTAATTCACCACATAAATAGAAGTAAAAATAAAGACCATATGATCCTCTCAATAGATGCAGAAAAAGCATTTGACAAAATTCAACACCCTTTTATGATAAGAACGCTTAACAAAATAGGCATAGACGGGACCTATCTAAAAATGATACAAGCCATATATGACAAACCCACAGCCAACATCATACTGAATGGGGAAAAATT
>CM052436.1:102151654-102217988 GCA_028533085.1 Varecia variegata
GTGGGGGGGGGGGGTCCTTTATCTGCAAAAGCTATAAAGATATGAGCCATTTGCAGCTGCTGGGGCCATTTTGGTAGCTGTGAGAAGAGTCTGCTGAAAAACGAAGCAAGCATGGAAAGAGGAAAGCAGAATGAGAGACAGACTGAGTCCTGGTTACGTCTCTTGAGCCCCAGGTCTAAATCCAGTGCCCTGGACTTGTCACTTACATGAGCAAATGATGTAGCCTGGATTTTTTCTTAACCACTCCAGTTGGTGAGAGCACTTGTAACTGATGGAGTTTGGGTTGATAACAAATCTCAAAGCTAAAAAAGAATGATGTTCCTTGTCTCCTATTATTTAGTTCTTGGCCCTAAATGACCTAAATTATTTCTAATATACATCAAATTCTTGCTCTCTGACCTTGAGCAAGTCACGTCCACATATCCTCGTCAGTTAAATGACGGTGTTGGACCCAATCTCCCAGGTGCCTTCCAGCTCTGAAATTGTATACTTCTATGAATAGTCTCTTAGCAACCTTCACACTCACTGAATGAGATTCGAAACTATTTTCTTCAAGAGCATGGATTAAAAACATTAAAATATAACTTTAAAAAGTTTAACCACATGTCAGATGATGAAAACCATGCAAGACCTCTGCTTTAGCAAAGCATAGAACCACATTCACAGTGCAGACATGTCGTCTGCTAAATTCTGGTGCCTGAAAACTTCTGCTCCCGTTTCCAGTGAGCAATGCCTGGTTGTAGCTCTAGATAGTCCATCACATAGTTAATCCACAGACTCTTTCAGAGGTAGGGGAGGCTTAACAGTTCAATAAGCTTTGGAAAGTTTTAAAGGCAGATCTGAGGTCATTTTGCCCATAGAATCTAGGGTCCCTACTAAAAGCCCTTTAATGAACTCTCTGCCACCCCAGACCCACAATCTGATCCCTGCCCACGGGCTCCCACCCATTCTCCCACTCCTTCCTCCTCATAGGTGCATCACTTAATCGCTCTGTGCCTCAGTTTCCTCATCTGTGAAATGAGGATAATAATAGTACCTTCTTCTGAGCCCTGGGATAAGTACTGAATAAAGCACTCAGAATAGCGCCCAGTATACAGTAAGCATGGGACAAATGTTAGCGCTTGTCTTCATCATCATCCTTCCGAACAGACTCCTCAGAGCTGGCTGAGCAGTTGTGTGGGTGGGTGGATGAATAAATGGACTAAAGCGTGACATACTCAAAAATATTTCACATTAAGCATTTCTGTGGTACAGTGGTTATCACATTCACCTAACAAAAATATTTCATATCCCACAGGTTATCAATAAATACTCATTAACAATGGGCTCTAGAGCTATAAAAGTGCCAATTCAGAAGAGACAAATCACACGGTGGGCTCCCCTTCCTGCTTTCCTGCCCATTCCGTAGTCCCCGACAAATCCCTTCTTTTGGAGCTTTTGCTGTTGGCTTACAGGGCCTAGGGTGTCTGGTTAAATGATGATTTGCAACTCTTAGTATAAATTTGTTCTTCTTAGATATGAACTTCTCCCAGCACAATTGCAGACATTTCTCAATTATGTATGCTTTAGCTAAAAGGTACACAGAATGACCAGATGATTCCAGAACTCAAGTCCCCCTGGGCACTCAGAAGTAACAAGATTTGGGAACCAATTCTCCTGACCAGCACTTAAAGGAAACCAATTGATAACTCAGAAAGACAATTTATCAGGTGTAATGAGAGATAGATTAGACAGGAGCCCCAGCCCATGGCACAGCCCAGAGAACTCCCTCCCAGAGGCTTAGCCGCTGGGAAAACTCGCCCTCGGCACACTCAGGTGGCGGCTCTCTGGCTGCAGAACTAAACCCTCTGAGCCGCTGCAGCGTGCAATTAGAGCAGCTGGGGCCGGGGCAGGGGAGGGGGTGTCCAGCAGGAGGCTGGGTTGCTCCTCTAGCAAGACTTGTCCGTTAGCTGGTTGGCTTTGGGCAAATTTCTCACTTCACTGAGCTTCAGTTTCTTCGAATGTAAGATGGGACCGTGACACTCACCTCTTGAAGCAGCTGTGAGGACTGAACGAGGTCACGCATGCTGAGTGCCTGCCTCAACAGCAAATGGCGGCAACTGTTTTTGTTTTGAATGTCTTTGCCCCTCTTGGAAGCGTTTCTGTGCCACGGGGAGCTGGCTCCCACCCCTGGATCCACTCACTGTCCCCCACCCCAACCGCCAACAGTGACGGATAAACTCCAAACAGTGTTCATGCTAATCCCCTTTTCCTGACTCCGCTGCCTCCTGCCATAACCTCAGAGTTGTCTTCCCACTGAGACACGCTCGAGCAGGCTCTCGTTTAGCATTCACCATGTTTCACCCCAAATTGGATCCTCTGAACATCCTGGGGGGCAGACCGACTTGAGAATCTAATGAAAGCTGTGGCCCTGGACCCTGGAAATGTGACCACACATTGTGTGTGATTTCCAGAGCCTTAGAGACTCCACGGCGCCTCTTTGTGGCCTCCTGGGGCCACATGTACCCCCAGATTATGCTGCCTTAATTGACGTTCAGCAGCTCTTGGCCTTCCTGTCCGTGCTTGCGCCAGTGCTGCTGTGGGCCACGTGCTCACAGGTCGTCTCTGAAGGTGCAGGGTAACAGTTCCTCACTTCACAGTTCACAAAGTGCCACAGAACGAAGTGACAGCAGCGGAAGGCTAGTTTCGCCCCCGCTCAGCTCCCTTTCCCTGGTGTCTGCCTCAAAAGACATGCTTTCCTGGCTCTGTCCTCAAAATCGGAGAGCCCCTTCCAGGAACTGGGCCCTGCAGTGGGTCCACGCCGCCCCCTGGCTCTCCCCAGCCCTCGAGCCTTGTCCCTCTCCGAGGCCCACCCCTGCCTGTTCAGAGGCTCCTGTCCCACTGCCACCTGTCTTGTGGCTTCACTAACAAGTGCCACTGCCCTGCAAAGCTCTTCCAGGCTCAGCTGCCAGGGCAGGAGGGAGGAATTAAGACACCAAAGTTGAAAGCTATCAGGCTTCAGAAGCAAGCTCTAAACAGACTTGAATAGCAGAAAGTTTCAAAGGCACTCGCTGAAGTCCTTGTGCAACTCCTGCCACCCCTCCGTCAGCTGGCAGTTCCAGGCTCTTTCAGATCTCTTTGAGCTCTCTCCTTTTAGAGACACTAGCTCTGGGTCCTGCAGAGGAACCAAAGACACTTTTGTGTTTAAGTCTTTAATGAAAAGAGGTTGGTGGAAGCTTTGGGCCCTCCCAGCCTGGAACCCAGATGTTTCATAGCATCACTAAGCCAGAAATTTTACACCCTCTCCCATCAGGGAATGGGTGGAAGGGACCTTAAAGTCATATGTCTCAAGTTGAAGTTGAAGGAACCGAGGCTCAGCAAGCCTGCTTATCTCCCCAGACCGCTCGGCGAGTGACTGGCCGAGCCAGACAGGCACAGGCTGTCGGAGCCCTTGCCTTGGCAGGACACTTCCCAGCTGCCCCCAAGCGAGAGCTACGGACCCCTTTCCTCAAGGGCCACTGTGCTGGTGGACAAAAGCATTGATAAGACTAAGACACTGAAAACTGAACATAAATAAACTGTCACAGGATCAGACAGTCTTAAAATGCATGTGTGCATTAGTTTGCTCAGGCTGCCATCACACGGTGTCACAGACGAAGTGGCTTCAACAACAGAAATGTATTTGCTCACAGTTCTGGAGGCTAGAAGTCTACAACCAAAGTGTCGCCTTGCCCGTGGCTGTCTTCTCCCTGTGTCTTCACGCGGTCTTCCCTCTGGTAGGTCTGTGTCCTAATCTCTTCTTACAAGGACATCAGTCATATTGGATTAGTGCCCACCCTAATGACCTCATTTTAACTTTACCCCTTTAAAGACTCTGTCTCCAAATACAGTCACATTCTGAGGTGCTGGGGGTTAGCACTTCAACATATGAATTTGGGGTAGGGGACACAGTTCAGCCAAAAACAGTATGTATGTTCTTAAAAGGGCAAAATATAACTATTAAATAACGTGGTGAAATAGCGTGGTGAGAGGCCCCCGTGGGTGGAGAGTCTGCCCAGCAGTACGGAGTGGGGACAGGCCACACCTAAGTGCAGGCTGCTTCTGCTGCCGCCGCCCGAGCAATGTTCTGTGTGGGTCTGCTCTGTGGCCAGATAGTGTCTGGACACTTACAGCAAGCAAGGAATTTGCACAAGCGTTAGAACTGAACAAACCTCGGTCCTAATACGCTGTAGCCTCGGGCAAGTTACTTAGTGTTGTGAGTATTCAGTTTTCTCTTCAGTAAAATGGAGCTAGCCGGTCCTGAACACTTCATAGGAAAGTAGGGAAGATCAAATAAGATAAAGCAAATAAGTGGCAGCATTATATGAACTATAATGGTACCAAATAAATGAAAGACATTAAAACCTACATTCCTTTTTGCTTTTGAGTAAACTATCATATCGTCCCCCACCAAAAGATGAGATTTTCAAAGGCATGGATATCAATGGTGGTGTTTCTTAACAGCCCATACCCAGTGCACCCATATATCACCAGCACTCTTTGTGAGGCTACAAGGCAATTTCTGCTGAGACCTGGATGAACTCTGGGGGCAATATTCTTCATTCTGATGAATGATACACGTAAAGGGCCAGTTTGCTACTGTGCCAGGGAGCTCTGCTTGGCTTGTGCAGAGGTAGAGCCTATGCTGGGTCTTGAACAAGGTGGCAAAGGTGACAGGCCACTAGGGGCGCATGAGCAGGAGTCGGCACTGATGTGGGCAGACGTGTAGAAGCAGCACAGGGTGGCAAGTGTGGTCCAGGCCCCTAGAGCTGGGCTTGAATCTAGATGCACAAACCTCGGGCAAGTTGTTAGCCTCGTTGTGCCTTGGTATCCTTATCTGTAAAATGGGGACATTTACGGTGCCCACTTCTTAAGTGTTGTTGCTGGGTTAGTATATGAAGAGGTCTTAGGGCAGTGCCTGGCATACAGTGGGTGGCCAGGGAGTGTTAGCCGCTATGGTTCACCCTACTCACTCACCACACATTGACTGACCGGCTGGTAAGTGCTGGGCTCTATGCTGGGCACCAGGAACACACAGCCCTGCCCTGCAGAAGCGCACGGCATAGATGTGAAACCTATTTAAACAGTGTCATAAATAGTCTCACAGAGACGAGTCCAATGAGTTGTGCAGACAAAGGAAGAGCATGTGAACTGGCCTGGGTGGGGGTGGGGAGGGGGTGGACATGGGGTGGAGTGTCCAGAAAAGCATCCCCGAGGTGTCACCTGGCCCAGCCTTACAGGAAGAGTAGGAACGTGTTGGGAAGGGCAGGGAAGCAGAGAGCACCATGCTACGGAGAGGGGTGGGGCAGCTTAGTCCCTGTGGCTGCCAACAAGCAACTGTGGGTTGGGGGAGCACCACATGAGCAGAGGTGGCAGGAAGGCATCTGAGAAGCAAGTGGAGGCAGTACCTGGAGGCCCAGGTGCCCTGGCAGGGCTTGGATTTGATCCATGTGGGTTGGAGCAGGGAGTGGTGAACTCAGATTTGTTTTTAAAACTGAGCATATAGAGAGGTGGAGCTGGAGAGAACACTGGAGACAAGGTGACCAGTGAGCAGACTGCCATCGGGTCGGCAGTGATGGGGTCGCAGGGAGAGAAAGGACGCCAGGAATACCGAAGAGGGGACATGGTGTGACTGTGTGAAGAGAAGGGGCAACGTTGCCAGTGTGAGTACTGAGTCCAGGAGGTGCCTCCAAAGGAGAGGGGGCTGGGGAGAGCTAATCTGCAGCTCAGGCAAGGGCTCCAGCCATGAGCAGTCGAGCTTCACATGGGGACAGCAGCCCAGGCAGAGGGGGTAGAAGCCGAGAGCAGAGGCCTAGCCTGAGTCAGGGGAGGCACAACTGACCAGGATGAGCAGAGAAAGCAGGGACCACTGAGGAAGCCGAGGAGCAGAGGTCAAAGGGAGTCCCGGAGAACCCAGAGTCCTCCCAGGTGGAGGTGGGCACCAAACCTGGGGACACAGCAGGGTGGACGAGGAAGATGAAGGCCAACACGCACCTGCTGGAGTCGGCCACAGGAGGGCGGTAGAGAGCCCCGGGGCGTGGGCGGGAGGAGCGGGGTTGAGAGGCCTGGAGGGGGCAGACACAGTAAGTGGGGACACTCTTTGGGAAATCTCAGTGAAATGGGGAAGACAAAGGTGCAAAGTGAGTCAGGGAGAGTGATTTTGTAAATGGCAGAAGCATGAAGGAGGAGCCAATGGGTGGAGGTGAAACAGAAAGAAACAGCATTGCCTGCAGGAGGTCAGAGGGCACGTCTACCCGCCCCGGCTCCTTTGGGGGTAAGTGACAGACCCACCCTGACCTAAGCAGCAGAGAATGTGTTGGTGCGCATCACCGAAACGTTCCAAGGTGGGCTGACTCCTGGCACAACTAAACACCGGGGCGCCAGTGGTGTCACGCGCTCGTCTCTCCCTCTCCAGCCCCCGTCCCTGCTCTTCGCTGTTGACCCCATTCTCGCAGTCTCACCTCTTTAATTATCTTTTTAAAAATCGAAAGGTCATTCACATACCATAAAATTCGCCCTTTTAAAATGTTTTTTTACACTGGTTTTTTATTATTTAATATATTCACAAGGTTGTCTCACTATCACCACTATCTAATTCCAGAACATTTCATCACCTCCCAGAAGACCCGTACACACTAGCAGTCACTCCCTCTTGCTCCCTACTCCGGGTCCCTGGCAACCAAGAATCTACTTTCTGTCTCTGGATTTGGCCATTCTGCACATTTCACACAAACGGAATGATACGGTATGTAATCTTTTGTAACCTGCTTCTTTCACTTAGCATGCTTTTTTCACTTAGCATGCTTTTTTCAAGGTTCCCCCATGTTATAGCATGTACCACTACTCCGTTCCTTTTCGTGCTTGAATAATATTCCATTGTATGGATATACCACAGTGTGTTTATTCGTTCAGCACAGTTGATGGACATCTGGGTGGTTCCCACTTTGGGCTATTATGAATAATGCTGCTATTCACATATAACTTTTTGTGTGAACATGTTTTCAGTTCTCATACGTATATATCTAGGAGTGGAATTGCTGAGTCATATGGTAACTTTATGCTTAAGTTTTTGAGGAACATCCAAACTGTTTTCCAGAGTAGCAGTACCTGTTAACATTTCTAACAGCAGTGTATAAGAGAACAAATTTTTCTACATCCTTGCCAACACTTGCTATTGTCTGTCTTTATTACATATACTTAATGGGTATGAAGTGGTATCTTGTGGTTTTAATTTGCATTTCCCTAATGACTAATGATGCTGATCATCTTTTCATGTGCTTATTGGTCATTAGTATATCACCTTTGGAGAAAGGTATATTCAAAACCCTTGTCCATTATTTAATTGGGTTGCCTTTCTATTATTGAGTTGTATTAGTTCTTTATATATTCCAGATAAAAATCCCTTATGGGATATATGACTTAAAAATATTTTCTCTCATTCTATGAGTTGTCTTTTCACTTTCTTGATAATGTCCTTGGCAGCACAAATATTTTTCATTTTGAGGAAGCCCAGTTTATCTATTTTTTCTTTGGTTGCTTATGCTTTGGTTGTTTGTGTCATATGTGAGAAATGATTGCTTATCCAAGATCATGAAGATTTATAGCTTTGTTTTCTTTTAAGAGTTTTGTAGTTTTAACTCTTACGGTTAAGTCTATCATACATTTTTTAATGAAAAGACTGTAGCAATTTATTTCTAAAATAATTTCTATCACAAAATATTACACAATAATATTTGTGTAATATTTGCCAGGACTGGAACATATTTTATAATAATTAATAAACATATATATTGACACATAACAGGAGTTTTGCTGTTTCTATGAAAGGCAATGAATTGCTTCACTTAATTTTCATCAGATGTTCAAGAAATTGGAAATATTGAAAGGGAAATGTTTCTAGATTTCCATATTTCTTCTTTATTTATTTTTTATTTCAGAGTATTACAGGGATACAAACGCTTTGGTTACATAAATTGCCTTTGCACTGCCCGAGTCAGAGATACAAGCATGCCCATCCCCCAGACAGCACATAACACATCCATTAGGTGTGAATTTACCCACCCCCTCTTTCCCACCCCACCTGCCCAAGACCCTATGAATGTTACTTTCCATATATGCACATTAGTGTTGATTGATTAATACCAATTTAATGGTGAGTACATGTGGTGTTTTGTTTCCATTCTTGTGATACTTCACTTAGAAGAATGGGCTCCAGCTCCATCCAGGATAACACAATAGGTAGGTCACCATTTTTTATGGCTGATTAATACTCCATGGGATACATATACCACATTTTATTAATCCATTCCTGTATTGATGGGCACTTAGGTTGTTTTCATATCTGCAATTATGAATTGTGCTGATATAAACATTCAGATGCAGGTGTCTTTTTTACAAAATGTCCTTTTTTCCTTTGTGTAAATACCCAGTAGTGGGTTGCTGGATCAAATGGTAGTTCTACTTGTAGTTCTCTGAGGTATCGCCATACTACTTTCCGTAGAGGTTGTGCTAGTTTGCAGTCTCATCAGCAGTATATGTGTGTTCCTTTCTCCCTGCATCCACGCCAGCATTTGTTTTTGGGGGGATTTTTTGATAAAAGCCATTTTCACTGGAGTTAAGTAATATCTCATTTTGGTTTTGATTTGCATTTCCCTGATGTTTAGAGATGTTGATCATCTTTTCATATGTTTGTTGCCCATCAGTCTATCTTCTTTTGAAAAGTTTCTGGTCATGTCCTTTGCCCACTTTTTAATGGGGTTGTTTGATTTTTTTTCTTGCTGATTTTCCAAAGTTCTATATAGATTCTAGTTATCAGCCCTTTATCAGATGTTTAGCATCCAAATATGTTCTCCCATTCTATAGGTTGTCTATTCACCCTAATGATAGTTTCCTTGGCTGTGCAGAAGCTTTTAAATTTGATCAGGTCCCATTTATTTATTTTTGTTGTTGCTGTGATTGCTTTTGGGGTCTTCTTCATAAATTCTTTGCCTAGGCTGATATCTATAAGAGTTTTTCCAACCTTTTCTTCTAGAATTCTAATGGTTTCATGCCTTAAGTTTAAGTCTGTTATCTATCATGGGTTGATTTTTGTGAGAGGTGAGAGGTACGGATCCTGTTTCAGTCTTCTACATGTGACTATCCAATTTTCCCAGCACCATTTATTGAAGAGGAATTCTTTTCCCCAGTGTATATTTTTGTCTGCTTTGTCAAAGATCAGATGGCTTTATGAGGATGGTTTTATATCTGGTTTCTCAGTCCTATTTCGTTGGTCTATTTCTGTTCTCGTGCCAGTACTATTCTATTTTGGTTACTATAGCCTTGTAGTTTAGATGAAGTCTGGCAAATTAATGCCTCTCAAATTGTTCTTTTTATGTAAGTTTGCTTTGGCTATAAGAGATCTTCTCTAGCTCCTTACAAAGCATAGAATTATTTTTTCTAGATCTGCGAAAAATGATGCTGGTATTTTAATAGGGATTGCATTGAATCGGCAGATCACTTTGGGTAGTATAGACATTTTAACAATGTTGATTCTGCCAGTCCATGAGCATGGTATGGTTTTCCACCTGTTTTTGTCCTCTGCTATTTCCTTCCTCAGTGTTTCGTTGTTCTCCCTGTAGAGGTCTTTTACCTCCTTAGTTAAATATATCCTATGTGTTTTATTTTCTTTGTTGCTATAATGAAAGGTTTTGAGTCTTTGATTTAGTTCTCAGTTTGACTGTTGTTGGTGTATATGAATGCTACTGATTTGTGTACATTTATTTTGTAACCTGAGACTTTGCTGAATTTATTTATCAATTCCAGTAGTCTCTTGGCAGAATCTTTGGGGCTTTCTAGATATAAGATCACAGTGCAACAAGTCAGGATCTGGCTCTCAGTGCCCAACCATGAACCAATCACTGTGGGCAATGGAATAAGTTTTGCTCATTAGTCTAGACCTGGATCTGGGCATAGGGATCAATCCCAGCAAAACCTGGGATCAGAGTGAGGGACCATGGATCCCCCAAAGAAACTTTGGAGCTTTGGTTTGCCAGAATAATGGTTGATATGCAATGGGTAGCAAAACTAATAGATGCTCACTACAGAACGGGACGAAGAACCCCGGGTAGAGGGTGAAGGGGGCTTTCCCTATAGGAGGGAGAGAATGCTGTGCCTGTGCAAAGTCTGCAGGTGGTGGGCGGAAATAGGATATGAGGTCATCTGCTGGTGGGAGAGGGTAGGGGTGGTGGGGGAGAGATTAAATAGAAGACTTAGAAGGAAAGGAATGAAGGTTTGAGGTGTTCCAGAGAAGGATGGCGATGAGATGATCCAGGGCACACAGAAGGACAGAGGGCAGCCTTGAGGGCCGACTGGAGGTCCTGACTCTCGGGGCTGCGCCATGCTCTGTTCTCCAGGCTGGTTGCTGCACTGAGCCAGGGTTGGGGTGCTATCAGGTGTGTATGCCAGAAGGAGGGTTAGGAGGGGATCTGGGGAGTTAGTGGGGGAGCCACTGGGATGGGCCACTGAAGGCACCATGCAGGGCAGGGAGGGAGATAGGCGAAAAGTTGCTGATGGCCGGGGAAAGTGGGACTAGAGTTCTCTGAGAAGTCCAGGAGCATCTGTGTGAGGCTATGAGACAACTGCAAAGGGCATGTCAGGTTGAGTTGGAGAAGATCTCAGAGGAGAGGCAGTTCTAGGAGAAGGAGAGTGGAAACCACTGGTGTCAGCAGAGGCCAGGGGTTCTGAAACTACATCCTTGATGGATGGCAGCATCTCCTGGATCATTACAGGCTTCTGGTGTGGACAAAGGAAGAGACATTACTCCTAAAGAGCTGTTGAAGAGTAGAGTGGAGTTTAATCCTGGGAGTTTGCACATGGGGCTGAGGGACCGTAACGGATGGGAGAGAACTGAGGCTGGCTGCTGAGGCCACCGTGCAGGGCCTTGTAAGTCGTATGAGGATTGGAGCTTCATCCTAAAGGTAAAGGAAGCCACACAAGCCAGGATGTGGCATGATCAGAGCTGCATTACTAAATACTCTGCCGTGCTGTGAAAAGACCAGGGAGGAAGCTTCTACGTTGTCCAGGTGATGGTTAATCAGGGTGTGGGCCAGGGCAAGGAGCCGAGTGTCCAGCACACAGCTGGAGCTGAAGCCAGAAGGTAGAATGAGCATGTAGGAAGTCAGGACAGGAAAGGACTGAGAGTGAGAGAAGACTGAGAGCTGCTTGTCAGGAAGGCAAGGGAGAGAGTGGGCAAAGGAGGCCCCAGAACAAGGATGGTTCAAGAAAGAGCGGCCCATCAGCAAAGTCTGCTGCCTTTTGCAGGATTCCCGATTATTTGCCTTCCTCCCTCCTGCAGAGGCATAGTTATAAAAGCTATGGCACATCCAATTAGGAAGAAAATCAGCCGGAATCACGGCAATTTTGATTTTAGCAACCATATTCTCCTTGGCCTTTCAAGTATAGATACCACCTTATCTAAGCTAGCAAAAAGTTTCTCAGTAATTGTTTTTAGGCCTAAACCCAAAGTAACAATGGTCACAATAACCGTTAACACTTTCTGACTGCTTGCTAAGTGCCAAGGTCTGTGCTAAGAATTCTGTATATGAAATCTCATGTGTTCCTCAGAATAACCCAACGAGGCGGATGCTACTATTATTACTCATTTCTGGAAGCAAGAAAAATTCAGAGAGGTGACACATGAGCAAATCACACAACCGAGTGATGATATGGATTCAGTTTGACTCCAGTGCCCAGTGACGTAATCGGTGGATTCCTTTTTTATACAGGGCGGGGTTTGCAGTCCTCGAAGAGGTTGGAGGGTCATTTCTGCAAGTTGTTTCAACACTCCGCCCTACGCAGTTGTTTGACTATGACTCACTTGACAACCTATCTGTCGCTGGAGGTTCCAGGGGACACCTCTGGCCTGCCCAGGTCCTCCTGTGCTGTGTGGGACTCACTGCTCCCTGCCCACATCTGTGCTCTCAGCCTCCCTGGGCTCACAGACCCCACTTCACAGGTGAGAAAGCAACAGATCAGAGGGGTGGGGATGTCCTCACCAACTGGGACATCCCAAAAGCCATGAGACCCAGGGCAGGGGCTCAAACCCTTTTTTCTGATTTCTAGGTCATGGCGGCCGACCCCCACCCCCTGCGCAGGAGGCGTTTGTTCACTGTACCCAGCAGACACTTGCACAGCTTCCGTTTAAACACTTCCACAAAGTCAGAACTCTGGGTTTTCCTTTTTCTTTGCACGTTTATTATTTTCATTATGAAATATTTCAAGCACACAGAAAAGTACATTTGGTAATATAACCAATCTCCCTGTGCACTGGTGGTGAACAAAGTTTAGCATTTGTTTCTGTATTTGCTTCAACTCTTTTTTTTAAAGAAAGTAAAATGTTACAGATGTATTGATGATCTCTGTGAATCCCTCTCCAATTCCTTCTCTTCTTCTTTCCCCAGAGGAGTCACTATTCTGAAGTAGTGGCATGTCCTATTCATTGTTTTACACTTTTAACACACATGTATGCATCTGTAGACAATATAAGATATTGTTTTGCATGTTTTAAAATGATATCTAAATAGCATCATACTATAATATCCTTCTAACCCTAATCTATTTATTCGTTCAGTTTGTGTCATAGATGTTTGCCTACCCGGTTCCGCGTAGACCTGGTCCACCCTTGGTAACCGCTGTAGGTATTCCAGTGTGGGAGGACCCCGTGATTTATCCAACCACTCCCTGCTGTGGACATTTCCCAGTTTGTAAGCTTTACAAACTCTGCTGTAATAAGCAACCAGGCACATGTGCCCATTTTTTCCCTGACTTTATGATTACGGTTTCCATTCCCAACAGTCAGATATGAGCGTACGTTTACCCACAGCCAACCATGGTGTCGTCAGACTTCACTGTCCTGCTAATGGGACGGGTGGGGACTCATTGCTGTTCTCAGCAGCAACATCTCTGTTCCCTCGCTGGCTCTGGGAGGCACTTCTGTAGGACGATGAAACATCATCTTATTTCTCCCCACTGATCCTCACTCTGTTCTCTTCACACTGAAGCCTCCGCCTGTGCCATCTAACATTCCCCCAGAGCTTTTTCTCAAGTGTTTCTATCAAATCAGATGCCCAATAGTTAGCAACTGGGGTTTTTTTTTACCCCAATTTAAATTTTATATGCAGAAGGGCTGTGTGTGGTTTTGAAAGGAGTGTGTTTATATTGGAGGCATACAACTTGCAAAACTGTCTATGAAGATAGCTCGCAGAGCCTCAAAAATCATATTTGATTTGAATTATTTGAGCTGCTATAACAAATGAGCATATACCGAGTGGCTTATAAACAACAGAAATTTATTTCTCATAGTTCTGGAGTCTGGACATCTGAGATTAGCGCTAGCATGGTTGGGTTCTGGTGAGGGCCTCTTCCAGGTTGCAGACTGCCAGCTTTTCGCTGTATCCTCACATAGCAGAATGGGCGAGGGAGCTCTCTGCAGTATCTTTTATAAGGGCGCTAATCCCATTCATGAGGGCTCTGTCCTCACGATCTAATCCCCTCCCAAAGGCCCCATCTCCTGATGCATCACATTGGGGATTAGGTTTCAGTATATGAATTTTGAGGGATATAACATTCAGTCTATAGCAAAAATCTAGTTGGTAATAGTTGGCAGCCTTGTCTTGTGTTCAGAAATCATTTGCCAGACCCCAAATTCCGTCTTTGTAACATGCACTGGCTCTATTTTTTTATTTAAGATCTTTGATTTGATTATCCAGTCATTTTAGTCCTCCAGAAACCTTAGGGCAATGACTAAAGAGCTTTTTCATCACTGAAATCACCATCAGCCTCATAAATAAGTAGCATGAACTGAGTCACAGTTAGCATGGGGCAGCACTTGTGTCATGTAAAATATTTAATGGTCCACACCACACAGGCACTGATCAATCAGAACAAATAGCAGCTGTCACCAGCCTGAGGCAGCCACACCACACAAACCTGCTAAACTTGGGCCGGAGAATGCCCTGGTCATCACTGCACTCCCAGACTTCTGGATTATGTGGGCCACAAGAGTCAGGGATGAAGGAGGAGGTGGAAGATGAAGGCAGGAGACCACCTCAACACAGTGTCTGACTAGAACCTCACAAACAGGCTAACAAGGAGGAAGAAAGGATGCTGCTCTAAATCCGTGGTCTGTGCTCCTCTGATTGCACCAGTCTGCCTCCCATTCATTGCTTGTGGCTCTGAAAATTGAGGATCTCTGAGATGTAGGACAAATTCTTTTGGGTGTAGGGATGGAGGTGGTGCAGGTGGAAGTGGTGGAGGTGGCAGAGGTGGAGGTGGCCTCTTGGTAGAAGTGTGGACATAAGATGAGCTTTATTAAGAAGGATGCGATCCAAGGAAAAATGGAAAGTGTATTCACTTATATGGAAATCTCTAAGGTAAAGTGACAGTCTACCTGAAGAGCCATTGAGATCAGTTAAAAGAAGAAACAGAAATGACTTTATTATGAGAACAAATGGGACACCACTCAGACAGAAAGTGATTTAGAAGATGCTGAAAGTCTGCTTTGTCAAAAGCAGCTCCATATTGTGTTCTTGGCTTGTCTTGACGGTCAAGGAGTCAATTCATAATGCAACCTCCCAGTTCTGCTCCCCACTCTGGGTGGGCTCAGTTCTTGGGGGCCTGGGGGCCACTGGACAGCTCCCCTCCTGGCCAGCTCACACCTGAACAGCCTTTCTTGATCCTCAGCTTGGCAGATGGGGAGTTCCCATGACGGTGGGCTTCATGGCTTCCTCCGTCCCTAACCTGGCCAGAGTCGCATAAGAAACAGCAGGTCAGAGCAACCCATGAGTTCTCAATGTGCGGGTTTGGATTTACACGGTTTTACAGGTCCCCAACTCCTCCTTCCACATCAGCCTCCCGGTGCGCCCCCAGCCCCACATTAGCCACACTTCAGTTCTGCCCCGGGCACTTCCATCAGTAGGGTGGGGCAGAGGCCGGGGGTCTGAGCGGGGGAGGCTCCTGCAAGCCCTTCCTCAGTGACAGCCCTGGTGCTGTGGGAGTGTGAAGCACACCAGCCCCACAGTTGGAGCCAAGGAGCCCCCTGCCAGGCTGTGTCCCCAAGGCAGGTAAGTCTGTGAGGCAGACATGTGGGTGTTCCACTGACCCTGTTGTGTTTGTATTATCAAGTCTACATATTTTTAAATACAATTTGAACTTGACCATACTGGTTTACATTCTGTTGCCTAATTTACTCTGTATCATCTTAGTCACCAATAAAAATGCCTCCTGTGCCGTACACAGTCGGTGCTCCTCAGCAGAGCTCTCTGCCACCTGCCTCGTTGCTGCCCAGAGGACAGCCCAACTGCCGGCACCTTTTCTCCGTCTCCCGGCACCACCGGCCATTTCCGCCTCCCCAGGGGGTGAGGGCTGGATGTGGCACAACCCCCACCATGCCCACCACGTGGGAATTGCCACAGCCAGACACCTGGTGTGCCCCATGGCTGCCCAGGTGACAGCTGGAAGTGCAGGGAGTTAGTGCCTCGTCGGGTAAACGTCCACCAGTGCGGCTGAGAGACAGGGAGGAGTGGACGGATAAATTCCTTGCCCTTTCAACCATACACACATACTGTTTCGAGGGAAGACGCACCATGACTGTTTTTCTGGAAACAACTCATGTGTCTGAAGAAACAAGCGTTGCTTCTAAGACTGTGGCCCACTCAGTAACACTTCCCTCTGGACTTCCTTCCCCTCACTGCCTCGCAGGCTCCCCCCTCACTCTGCTGCTCTGGGACGGATAGAAATGTGGCCGTAAGATGTGCTTTATTAAGAAGGAACCACCCCCACCCTCCCTCTCCTAAAGGGTTAGCAAGTGAATTTGCCTCTGGCTGTTTTCTGGGGTGCCTGGAAAGACAGCTGCCTGAGTTCATTTCACTGGCTTCCAGTGGTATATGTAACCACGTCAGGGGGAGAAACCGAGCTGGAAGAGTCCTGCCTAGGTCTGGGCTGGAGGTGTGAAGGCTGAATTTGGGAAGGGCCATGCGGTGGAGAAAGGTGGCTGTGAGTGAGAGAGCCCTGGCCAGCAGGCACCGGCAGGGCAGGACACCAGCTGGGCGAGGTAAGACAGACCTGGATTCTGGTCCAGGCTCTGCCACTGACTGCCTGTGTGACCCCATGGGCATGTTACTTGCCATCTCTGGGCCCCCTTTCTTCACCTCCAAGGCAGGGTACCTGAGGATCCCTAATCCGTCAAGAGAATGGCATGAGGTGAAATATTCGGCACAGAGTAAGGCTTGATGAATGCACGCGCCGCGTTGTCTTTGCTGCCTTGGCCCAGCCACGGAGCCTCACCCACCGCGCAGAGTGGCTGGGACCCAATCCTGACCTCCGAGGCGCCCCCCAGGCGGCCCATCCAGGGACACACAAAGGGCCCCCAGCCCTTGCTGGGGGATTGCTGTCTGGTGGAGCAAAAGATGTAGGAAGCCCCCAGGTCCGTGGGGAAAGTACCCAGAGCCCTCCCTGCCCACCCAGAGGCCCACAGTGTAGGGAGAGGAGGGACCAGTGCCTGGCCTGGCCTGTGCAGCGTTTCCCACTGCCGCTGGCAGAGTCCCTGCAACAGAATCAATTGGGAGCATGTTAGACATGCAGATTCCTGGCCTCCCCCACCAGGGAAGCACACTCCGGGATGGGCCTGGGCATCCGCATCCAAACGTGCCCCCAGGAGGGTCTGCTGCCCACCTGCGTGTGAAAACTGCTGTCAGGACCCTGGATACGCAGGCCTGTGGGCGGCTGAGCTGAGAGGAGCTGGGTTTGGGAGGGTTCTCCTCTCACCAGCGAACTCGCCGAGAGGCACGTTCATCTCTCTACCTCCGCGCCCACCCCAGCCACCCCACAGGCACCCTCTGTCCTTCCCTGCCCCAGGGAGCCGCTTTGCCGCTCTGCCTTTCTCCCCGACGGCCCCCCCACTCTTTCTCTTTCTTCTCTCATCTTTCATCTCTCTTATCTCTCTCCTCTCTGTCTCATATCTCTCGATGTCTCGCTCCCTCGGACTCTCTGTCCCTTTGGCTCCCTCTTTGTTCACCTGTTTCTGTTCTCTCTGTCTTTCTTTGTATCTCCCTGACTGTTCCGTCCTCCTCTTTCCTTCCGTCCGTCTGTCTCTTTCTCTTTCTCTCTCTCTGTCTGTGTCTCTTTCTCTCTGGCTGTCTTTCCTCTATAGTTGTCTCTTCTGCCTTTCTGTGGTTCTTTCTTCCTCTTTCTGTCACTGTGTCTCTGTGTCTTTCCTTTCTGTTTATTTCTCTGTCTCTTGTGTGTCTATGTCTCTGTCTCTCTCCCTATGTCTCTGTATCTCTGTGTTTCTCTCTGTCTCTGTCTCTCTCTGTCCCCTGTCTTCTCCCTCCCCGGAGGCCTCTGGGCTGGTGGCAGGGAGCAGATGGCTGTCAAGCCAGAGGCCCCATGTCATGATGGAGGCTCCTCCCTTGGTGCCGGCTTTTCAGCGACCACCTGGGGAGTGCACACTGTCCTGCCACAAACCGTTGCTGTCACCACTGTGATCCAGGGTCTGGTCCAGCCCTGGGCCCAGCCTGCCTCGAGTGATCCTGAGACAGGTCAAGCTTGTACAACAGCCACTCCAGGGGCCAGAAGCCCAGCCTCAGGGGAACTGAGGCAGGAAGCGGGGAGCCTTTTACTCAGTCAGCTTTTCCCAGGTTCAGGGGCAGCACCAGGAGGTAGCGGTCCCCCATGGACACCAGGCCAGCCCGACGCCTCTCCCTGTGAGGACATGGTCACAGCAGTTGAAATGCCCAGGACCCACCCCACATCCCCCTCATACCAGGGGGAAGGGGAGAAGCCATGCTGGTCAGAGTACCCTAAAGCCCCTACCTGACTTCTCCCAGGCCTGCAGGCTGGGGCTCAAAGTGGCCTTGTGCAGCAGACCTGAGGGCCAGCCCTGCCCTGCAGTCTGCAGGGCATGTCCGCGTCTGGTTAGAAGCCAGGCCCTGCCCTGCTGCCATCCTGTGCCCCCGCCATTCCCCTCCCCTCTTCTCTGGATCAGACCCCAAAGCAACCTGAGAAAAACCTCTGTGCCTGCATGGGGGGTGGGGGCAGCAGATGTCAAGGGACCCTTATTGACTGTGTGCCATGCAGTGGGCATGGTGCTGAGCTCAGAACAGCCGTTTCAGGCAGGAATCAATATACCCATTTTTCCTATGAGGAAACTAGGGCCCAGGGAAGTGAAAGGACTTTTTCAGCATCCCACAATACCAGTATGGCACTTAATGTTCAAATGGCCTAGCTACACACGTGCATACACACACACAGAATTGCCTTAAAGGAGCACCTATCGTGTGCCAGGAAATGGGCTGTTGTAGGAAAACACAAGCAAATGGCTGTAGAGAGCTCCCCCACACACCTGGTGCTCCGCTGGTGCCACGCCACCAGCCTTCAGTACCTGAGGTCCCAGAGTGAGGTGCAAGGGCAGGGGCTGTTTCTGGCCTTGTCCCCGCATCCAGCATGGCAGAGATGCCCCTGAGAACAAGGTAAGCAACGTGGTTGCATGTCTGTGTTGTGTCCCAGGTTCGGGGACAGGCCTGGCTCTGCTTGTGAGCTGTCGCTACTGTGTGCCTGGCTGTGTGCAGAGGGCACACTGCATTATCTCACTCTGCCTTCCACCCTGGGCAGTGGGTGTGGCTGCTGCTGGCTTACAGAGGAGGAGGCTGAGGCTCTGACTTGCCTGGGAATGCTGGGACTTCAACTGCTAGTTCCTAGATGGTCTTTTTAGGATGAAAACACAAATACCCAGCACAGGCCCTCCAAGACACCTGCGAAGCAAAGGGGAAGGCACAGCCTCAGGGAAGGCAAGAGAGACTCTGCTGGGCCGACCCAGCCAAGCAGGAGTTCAGACGCAGAGGAGGCCACAGCAGCCCCGATGAGCAGGCTCCAGAGGGAAGGCCGGAGTCTCGTGGTTTCCGCACACCCCACGGGCCGCCCGCCACTGCAGCAGCCCAGAGGCAGCTCCGCCTGGAAGCTCTTCCCCAGCCCTGCCCTGCCCTGTCCCCACTCCTGACCCCCCGGCTGGAGGGAGGACAGGATGGCAGGATGCAGTGGGAGAAGGCCGGGCTCATGTTTCGCCCCTCTCTTCCTGGCAAGGATTACATGGTGAGCAAGGACAGCTGAGCGGGCCAGTGGGTGGCCTGGCCATGCCAAGGGGAAAGCTGGGGAGGAAGGAAGGCTGAGGTAACTCAGGCCCCGAGCAGCCCTTCTCCCCATCCCCACCTCCCCCCTTCCTGGCCACTCTGGTGCCCTGCAGGCCAGTGGCTGGTCCACAGGACCCAGCACCAGGCCATGGGTACCTGCACTGCCTTTCCCCCAAACTCTGCTCTCCAGCATAGGAAAAGGCAACGCCAGATAGCTTTCTCGGCAGACAGATAGACTGACTTCGGAGAATAGAAGACCTGTAGTCTGTGGAAAGCAGCAGGGCTCAAGTGAGTGACAGCTGTGCAATTCTAGAAGCTCTGATTAGCACTGATGCCCTCACCCAGCCTCCATGCCCTCGCCTTGCTCAACAAGCTCTGCAATGGTTAGAAAGCATCTGTCTAGTAAACTGCAGGTGAGCCTCACCGCAACCACGCCCTCCCCCTGAGACGTCCCTAGAGCCCTTGGTGGTTTGAGCCACCTACCTAACCATCTAGGAATACCCCAGCCTTGGGACAGAGGCTGTCAATCAGTGTTCCTCAGGGACTCATCAGAACGGCGAGGGAACAGTGTGGTGGTATCAAGCACTGAGAACTGGGTGTGGATCCAGAAAGTGCCAGCAGTGATGTGTCAGCAGAAAACTGCACATCCTGGGTGGTGCCACAGGGGCCTGGTTCTGGGGCTCATGAAGCTCTGGCTGAATCCTTAGCAGATAGGACTGAAGCTGACTTCTCCTCCCTGGGGCTCTGCCTCCACCTCCACCCCATGCCCAGAAGGAGATCCTGGACCAGAAAAGCAAGGCTGGACATTGAACCGGCTGTGTGAATGCCCACAGATCTGCCCAGGGGTACTTGGTAAATCCTGGCCAGAGAGAGCCCAGGGCCAGGAGTCTTCCAGTAGGACCCTGGATCTGGCACAGCCACCAACGGATGCTCCAATTCCGTGCCAAACAGATACAACCTGGCATCAGGCTCCAACAGCTGTGCATGGCCTGCAACCTCCTTCTCACTGGGTGCCGTAGGAGCCAACAGGCTTTGTGCTTTCCGTCCACGTACACCTCCAGGCAATGTGGTCCAGAGATTGCCTGTCAAGCAGCATGAGCTTGCTTTTCAATTGTCCTAGACCTGTTTGCTTCAAACCCGCATTCCGATGCTCTGTGTTAGCAAGCATATTCAACCTAGCCCTGCTCTTTGTGTTGCATTCATGCCCTCTCTGAGCCCAGTTCCTCGTCACTAAAATGCAGGTAACTACCTCAAAAAGTTGTTGGGATGATTAAGTGAAACTGGCAAAAGCACCTAGCATAGGGTCCATAATATTAGGTACCCAATCACATTTTCCCTTCCTTCTTTCCCTCTGTCTTAGTGTGTTTAGGCTGCTGTGACAAAATGTCACAAACTGGGTGGCTTATAGACAAAAGAAATTTAATTCTCAAAGTTCTGGATACTGAAAAGTCCAAGATCAAGATGCTAGCAAATCCAGTGTCTGGTGAGAACACACTTCCGGGATCATAGGTGGTGATTTCTTGATATGTTCTCACCTGGTGGAAGGGGCTGCTTTCATAAGAGGTAATCCCATTCATAAGGGTTCTGCCCTCGGGACCTAATCTCCTCCCAAAGGCCCTCGCTCCTAATACCATCACCTTGGGGGTTAGGATTCCAACATACGCATGGGTGGGGGGCACAAACATTCAGACCTAGCACCCTCATTCCCTACTCCTCCCTTCCTTCCTTCTATCTTCCCTTCCTGCCTCTCTCTCTCTCTTTCTGTCTCTTTCTTTCTATTACATAGTCCCAGAAAGGAGAGTGCCACACATCTTAATTTCTCCTCATTCAGCTCCCTCTCTTTTTTTTCAGCTAGATTCTTTGTGTGACTTCTCTCAGGACCCTGTTCCATTCCACTGTTTCCTTCATAAACAGATCTGCACGTTATTTTCTAGGGTGACTATAAGAGAGAGACTCATTCCTCTGTGTCCCCACAACACCAGACACAGGCCTAGAACATGGTGTCTGGTTCCAGATGGAATGGAGGGATTGTAATTGGGCAGGGATTGGGGCGCGAATGGATGAATAATGAATGGGTGGATGGGTGGAGCATGTTAGCTGGAAGGATGGAAGGAGGGGGTTGGCCAATGGATTGAGAAGTGATATCTAGGTCGAGATGGAGGGAATAGCTAAGTGAGATGGATGGATGAGAGTGTGAATGGGTGGGTGGATAGATGGAGTGGATGTGTGGATATGAAAGAGCATGATGCTCAAGTGTGTGAGAGGATGGATTGGGGGATAGATAAACAGATGGACAGAGCCACATGCCATGATTGGCTTGTGATGCAGGAAGGCTGCAGGAAACTCACTTCAGTGCTTTCACCCCAAATCCATGTTTCATTCTATCTCCCATTGCTCTCAAACCATAAAGGTTGGGATGGTGAGGAAAGGAAAAGCTGACAGCAGCAGGGCCCAGGTGCTACCTCCATTCTGGCTTTGCACAAGCCCTCACTTATGAAGTCTTGCCATAGGCCCCAAGCAGCATCAGGACACTTGGAAGCACAGGGCCCAGGAAAGGGATGAGGGCACATTTGTCCCTCCCTGACCATCTCCCCAGTCTCACCCTTGGAAGATGCTGTGCAGAAGGAGAACTGACTGTACTAGTAGAGCTTTGATTGTCCTTATCCTCAGCACCACAGACTGGAAACCTGCTGATTTCACCTCCCAGTCTACCTCTCCTACAGGGCGAGCTTGCACACTAGAGTTCAGCTAGGAGTCGCCTCCACGTGGCCCTCACTAAATCAAGAGCCTTTGAGACCAGGAATTATGTTGTCCTTACTGACCCATTGCAATGAAAGAGTTTCTGACACAGAGCTGACATAGAAAAAATGTTTGTGGATTAAATAAAATGAATAATGAGTCTTAGGCAGAGCTGACTGTCATTGGGGAAAATAATGGTAGATCTTGGTCTAGGACACTGAGTTTGAATCCCAGCTCTGCCACTTTCCAACTATGTGACCTTACCAAGTCCCCATGCCTCTCCGAACTTCCATTTCCTCATCTGTGAACTCACAGTAATAGCTGATACGTCTCAACTGTCCCCTATGGCTGCGAGGATTACACTGGGAACCAGCTTCTAATCTGGTCCTTTTCAGAACCCTGACCTCCACCCCCGCCCTAGGAGCCTTGACAGCCAAGCCCTTTGCAAAGCTGGATATCGCTTCTGCCAGCCCCTTTACCCAGAGGGCAGAGCTGGGGACCTCGAGGAGGGGCCCTGCAGGCAGAAGCACGTGAGCATGCCCCACTTTCAGGTGTCTGCAACTAGGGCTGCACATAATCACCCTGACCTCAATCTTTCTCTGTGAATTATGGAAAAAGAGTTCTCTGAAAATGAGGCATGTAAAAAGTTCCACCAGGCTCCCTCTCCTCCCCTCATTTCATCCTTCTCAACTTAGTAAGGACCATGGCTTATTAGCTGTTCTTGTCCAGCTCGCCTTGTCCTAAGACTGTGTGCCTGCACACGTGAGACTAAAAATACCCACGGCTCCTATTAGAAGCTCGGCCCCAGGGACAGGCAAGGCTGAAGTCTGCGCTGACGCTAAAAGCTGGCTCCCTCGTGCCCCCTGGGATCTGCTGGGGCCGATGGCACCAACATCCTCCTGACAGTCTCCCGGGGTTGACAGTAATGATCAAGAGGCTGCTGCTAGTTCATTTATGGTTATGTTGAGACCCTCCAAAGCCCTTTTCTGTGTCCCTCCTCACCAATCATTAAACAACCTCACACCACCAGGAGAAGGTCCTCTCCCCAGGGACTTGTGTCACTCAGAGCACTGCCTGGGCCCTGTAAGTGGCTGGCCCACATCTCAGACTGCTCCCGGAAAAGATTCTTTTGCACTAAAACATGCAGAATGGCAAGTGCATTATGCTTGGTAGGAGGACTGGGCCCATTGAGTAGTCGCTGGGAGAACCGTGTGAACCGGTTCCTTGATCCTTTGTTTCTCTGTCAATAAAATAGGCATAAAGGCATTGGCCCAGCCTCGGGCTGTTGTGAAGTCTACATGAGTCCATGGAAGGGAAAATGCAGAATTCTGCATGGAGGGAGGTGACTGGCACCAAGCAGACCGTGAAGCGTGGCCTGCAGAGGACTCCTTGTTACGTCGGAGAGATGGGTGGATCGGGAAATATGCAAGGGGCATGTCCATAGCTCGGCAATAAACACTTGGCTAGGCCGAAGAGGTAATCTTTCCATGGGCTTTCATGTGCCACTGGATACCTCTCTTGGCATTGCTGAAGATATTTTGGAAGTGGTGGTGAAAGACAAATTGATTTTCATCATCTCCCTCTCCAGTAAAAGGCCAAGAATGCCACAGAGTGTAAAGACTCCAAAATTCAAAGTACCTGAAATTTGGAGTGCAGTGCTTCCCACACTCGCACTCCCTCTGTATGCACCAAGATGGGATTTTAATGAGCTATGGAAAGAAAAATATGGAAAGTCAATTAAGGTGTCATGGACAGAAATACTGAGACAGGGAATGGCTGATGGGCCAATCAGGGAGAGATACACCAGAAAGGTTGAGAATGGAAATTGTACTTAACAGAACAAGTCATGGCTCATGGCTCCTGATTGGGGCAGGGGGTATGGGTGGTAGCTGCATGAGACTGAGCAGCACTCAGAACCAAGCTCTCCCCAAATTCATGCTCCAGATGGTTCTGTGAACACAGAGGACAGTGCCTTTAGAGCCGCTTGTCCTCGTGTAACCTCCTTCTCAATTCCCTTAAGGTCTGTGAGAAAGACACAGAAGAGCAAATGCAACATAAGGCTCAGTTATACCTCCAGGCTAAAGGAGAAGTCTTGGCTTGCTGGGAGCATTGATTCTGTCCAATTTGATTCAAACATGTGCTGAGAATCTCCTGTGTGCAGCACACACAGGCACAGTATGTGGGGAGGAGGGGGATTCGGGAATGAGTAAGACCAGGACTTGGCCCTCAAAGAACATAAAGCAGTCAGAGCTGTGGGGATGACTTTACCATGAAATACATCAGATCTGAGGCAGATTGGAAGAAGATTCTTTTTTCTGACTAACATTTAAATATTTGTGCCAGTAAAATTGGAAAAAGGAACAAAGGATATGAACCCAAAAATACACAAACACACACTCACACAAACACACAGGTAAATTTATGCCAAAAAAATTATTCGATCTTAGTGGTAATAAAAATGAAAATTAGAAAGAGTTACCATGTGTCAATTATCATAACGGCCAAGGTCTATGTAATGACAGTATTTGATGCTTGTGATGGTGTGTGGGGAGGTTGACATACAAAGCTAGTGAGTGAAAAATAGGCACAATCTTTCTGGAAAGTAATTTGACATTATATGTATCTCAAGCCTTAAAATAGTCATAACCTTTGACTCAGTAATTCCACTTCCAGGAATCTATTCTGAGGAAATAACCAGATATGTGGTCAAAAGTATTTACCATCGCATTATTTATAAAAGTGGACAATGCAAAATAAACTAAAAATCCAACAATAAGAAAATAGAAAAATGAATTGTGGCACATCAGTATAATGGGTAACTAGGCAGCCTTTTAAATTGGGTTTTGAAGAGTTTCTAGTAAACTATTCATCACACATGTTAAGTGAAAAAAAATCCTGATACCAAACTCTATATGGTGTGCATTTTCTAAATTTTCAGTTATGAGCATGAATTGGAAGAGCAGCTTGTCTCACTGATGCCATAGGCAACTCCAGGACCCAGCTCACCCGAGTCTGAGGACTGAGCTGGGGTGTGGCCCTGCAGCTGGAGGGGGGCTCTGCGTCTCCCCTGCCTGTCCTCTCCATCAGAGCCCAGTTCCCCCCTTATCTGGCTACTCTCCCCACACTCCCAGACCCTCATTTTCTTACACAGCACCTGTATTTGGTGCCATTACCACCTTTGTCTCGCATCTTCTCCAGAAGGCCAGTCTCAGGTAATCACACCTACGGTAACCGTCAGACCCGTGCCCTTACCCTTGGGAATACTCCCTGTTAAGGATCCCTGTTGCTGCCCAAATGGGCAGCAGAAGCCCCACCCACAGCAGACAGGCCCTGCTGCTTTGGGGCTTCCCTCAGACCTCTTCTGCCTGTACCATAGTGCCAGACAGATTGTCCCGCTGTCGCTGTCTCTCTCACCTCCAGCACTCCTTCCAGCCCCTCCCCTCGCCCAAGCTCCTGCTCTGCCTGGAAAGCCCTGGCCCTTCTCCTATACTTCTCTCTTACCCATTCATCCCTAAGGACACTGTTTGGGTGTCACCTCCACCGGGGGGCCTTCTCGGGCCCTCCTCTCTAGGAGCACAGGCGCCCATACCCTGTGCCTATCCTTTCATTTCATCCAATGGCGTCGAACATAGTGGGGGAATCAAAAACCAGTAGCTGCCTGGGCTGGGCAGCATCTTCATGGCCAGCTGGGCAGAAGTGGAAAGCCCTCTTTACAGTGCAACCGTCCTCGCCTCAGAACCACATAGAGTGTATGACAACACCAAATTCCCTTTCATGTCTGCAACAAAGGCAGTCTTCTCCCTCCCTCTCTATCCCTGGCAGGGCTACCTCACTGCTCCTAAGATTGCTGAATGCTCCTAGCCACCAACTTTGACCACTGGCACCAGTCTTCTCCCCATGAATGCCACAGAGCCTGGAAAATCTGTCCACAAAGGCCCAGCTCAGGGCTTGAGCTCAAAGAATTTTTCAAAGCACCTCAACAGAGGTCTTAGAGCCCTGGGTCAAGTTGTGCTCATAATGATTATTGACAGCATTTCCCCTGCAGGCTGACAGCTGCTCTTCCTCTGGGCCTGGGCACCAAGTGGCCTCAGCACACAGGCATGTCATGGTCATATGGGGTGGGGGTGGGAGTGTTCAGCATGTGAGCTTGGGAACATGGAAAGTGAGGTGGGGTGTCCAGGGCTGAGGTGCCCCAAGACACCTGTGGGAGTTTGGGTGGGTCACCTCAGGTTTCTCAGCCTCAGTTTTCTCATCTGTAAAAAGGAGCCCATGCAAAGGCACATCCCACTGAATGCAGAGTGTTCACAAGGCAGTAGGGCTGGAAAGAAGCAGAGCTGTGCTGAAGCTCCTGCCAAAGAGGCTGCAGCTGCACAGATCTGATGTCAGTTCAAGGAATGGATTCTGGGGCTCACTGAGTTGCTCTGTGATGGCAGAACAGTGGCATAGAGCAGTGACACGGGAAGGAAGGCACATTCCTAGTCTGTGGGGGTGTCTGGGCTGACTCCAGTTTTTTCCGTTACCCCCCTCAACTGTGGAGCTACCTACATGAGACCCTCCCCAGAGCAAGACCCAGGCAAGGGTCTATCTGGAATACAGGAAGCTGCCTATGTATATGCCACATATATGCTGCAGGGCTATAACTAAGCCATAGCTGGGTACTTTATCTCATTGAATCCCAGCAACACCCTCACCCATTTGACAGATGAATAAAACTGAGGCTCAAGAGGTTAAGTAGATTATTCAATGGCACCCTAGTAGGAGGCTTTGTCTGGAAAACATGTTTACCTGGCATAACTGCTCCAAAGGGGATTGACGTGTTTTCCAAATTTGGTGGGTGTGGGACAGAGTGGGGGTGATCTTCCAAGTCCTATTAACTATTGGGATTGTAAAAAGAGGCCACCTCAGACTTGGCATTCCCCAGGAGCTCCAAGGACTCGAGTATCCAGGAAGGCTTCAAGGTAGAAGTGAGGGCTGGTGTCAGGTCTTGAAGGATGGCTAGACTGTACTTGCCAAGATGGTCCAAAGAAGCTTTGCAGGCAGAAGTCATATCAGTGGCAAAGACTCAGAAGTAGAAGCCAGCTAAGGCAGGCTGGCCAAGAAACCATGAGAAGCCTATACCAATTACAGAAAAGGTTTCTGGGAACAGTGTCTGGTATTCCATGTAAGGGTTTGCCCAACTCAGGGGGATCTGAGGGAATTAGGAGACTGGGATCTGGTCCGTGGTTCTTCCTCAGTTCCCCTGCTCTCCACGTGCCCCTTCCCCATTGCATCAGCAGAGAGCAGCGTGTCCTTCTGCAGACTCCCTGCAAAAAGCCTTTCTCGCATTGGCTTGCCTAGTACAAAGAGAGAAACTTGAGTCCTAGGATTTCAAGAGAGGTAAAAGAGGTATGAGTGACAGTCCCTGGGGAACTACTATTTCTGAGGAAAAACAGCAGTGGGAATCAGAACACACCCCTCTCCCTGGAGCAAGCCCCCCGCTGTCGAGCACTCTTCATCTCCACAACAGCAGAGCCAGCTCAGGGCCAGACCATTCAGACAACTGACAATCCCGCCTTCAAGCAAAGGGGTGGATGCAGCAAGGGCAACAGTTGGACATGTCTGAGTGTTAAATTTGATGGAAGATAAAGGTTACAATTCAGCTATTTTGACTGCTCTTTGTCTTTTGGTGTCCTGAAATTTCCAACTCATTGTGATTAGAATAAAGTTTTGCCCAAGAGTGGAGGTAGCCCCTGGTTTGTCAGATATGAAGACAAGAATGTAGTTTAATTATTTTGGTCAAAATACAGAGATCCTTGAATCCCATGTTGTTCAAAATGGTGGCAGGGATGAAGGGGCTAGTGTGGTGGGGCTAGTGTGGTGTATTTGGGGTGTGGGGGATGTGACTTTGGCTGCAGCATGTGTGGGTTGGGCAGGGAAAGAGGAAGAGATGGGTCTACAGAGTCACAGGCTGGGGGGGTCTGTTCTTTGTCCCATTGGCTGTGGGGTAGCTGGAGGTGGGACTTGAGCAGTAGGGATAGAACCTTGGGCTGAAGATATCTCAGTAGCCTCAGCCTTCTCTCCTGCACCTCCTCCCCTTTCCCGATGCATCCAAATGCCCTCAGCTACATCACCTTTCCCAGCCCAAGAATAAGTATTGGACAAGGGGGGACCCAGCCAGGTCAACTGAGGCCAGGATGGGTGCAAAGTGGGCAGTGAGAAAAATATCTTTCTGCCCAGGCTCCTGGCAGGGAGCAGTTCTGCAGGCCCCAGAAGCTGGGCTATTGGACAGACAGCCTTAGGGGAACCTCTGGGGATGGGTTCAGAGCAGTCAAGGTGACCCCTATTTCAGGAGTTTGCTCCAAGGCAATGTTCTCATTGCAATTCTGTTCCCCAGAAAACACTGGTCAATGTCTGGAGACATTTTACATTGTCACAATTGGGAAGTGGGTACTACTGGCATATAGTGGGTAGAGGCCAGGGATGCTACTGAATATCCCACAATGCACAAGACTGTCCCCACAACAAAAAATTATCTGGCCCTAAATGTCAATAGTCCGAGGATGAGAGGCCCTGCTCCAAAGGCTCTGTTTTCAGACACAGCAAAAAGACAGGAGGCCCAAACGCAGTCTTCCTAGATCCCTGGCCAGCAGTCCCAGGTCAGCATCTCCTTCTCCTGCAGCAGCTCTGTGAGGGGGCAACATGCTAGGCAAGTTCCCAGGAGTGACACTTTCCAACAGGGGAGGAAGGGTGGGAGGATGGGGATCCAAATGTAGGGAAATGGGACTTCAGCACTTTCTCACCCACTCCCAACCCCCCACCAGCACCACCGCCAGTCAGCCCCATCCAAGTAAGAAGGGGTGCTGCACAGGGGCTTCTGTTGGTTTCTGCACCTCAGACAGCCTGACCCTTGAAGGAGTTAGGCAACACTGTCCCAGGTCCGTTGGGGGGACTCTGGGACTTGAGAGCCTCCTCAGCAATCTCCAAGACCCCAGGAGCTTCATGTCATCCATAGTTTTCTCTTCCTCAGTCATATAGAGCACAAATTTTAGCCAGCCTCCCAGGGGGTGTGCGTGTGTGTGTGTGTGTGTGTGTGTGAGTGTACCTGTGTGTACTCACACGCATGCAGACAGGACAGGGCTCACTGTAGCAGGGGGAAACCACCTGTCCACCCATGGGCTGAGCTCCTTAGGGACTCCAGTTCAGCATTACTGGAAGCCAATGACCTGCCCTTTCAGCAGATGCCCAGTGGGTGATGGGGCGGTGGTGATGCAGTGAGATCACAGCCTTCACATAAGACCAAACTGTGAGCCATAGGCATTGGGCAAAGACCTGCAGACTATGAAGGTGTGACCGTCCCCCCCGCTCCATCACTAACTTGTCACTCCACCTGTCCCTTTCCTTACCCTTTATTAAGGTAAGAATGACAGCTATCATTTGAAGACCACTTACTGTGCACCAGCCACCTTAAATGCATGTCATTCTCACAACAGCCCTATGAGAATTTTTATCAACTCAGTGATATGGGTGAGAATATGGAGGGGAAATGGCTGGTCCAAGGTCACAACAAGTGGTGGAGCTGGTACTGGAACGCAGTCTGTGTGATGCAGGCTGCTCCAAGGAAAGGGCAGAGCTCTCAGGGGTCATGCTGCAAAGGTCAGTACACTGCAATGTGGGGAGGGGTCCCAGAGCGAAGGCCTTCCTGTGGGGGCATTTATTAATGGTGGAAAGTCAAATTAAGGGACTGCCTTCAGCAGGGTGGACCCATAGTGCCCAGGGCTATCAGGCAGATGCCCTGTAAACACCCCGGAGACCTGCGGCCAAGCCCTGCCGCTGTTGGCTAGGCAGGCCAGGCCCAGCTAAAAATAGACGGTTCTCAGGTCCAGCTCCCTGACAGCAGCAGGCACCTCCCTGTGCCCCGGCCTGCTCCTCTTCCCCTCCTCCCTTCCGCGCAGGGCAGGAGCCAGGCTTCTAGAAGGAGCAGAGATTTTAAGATTTTCATTTCAGGCTAAAGAGGAGTGTTAGTTAGCTTGATGCCCAGAGGGCATGTTTCAAGTTCTGGAGGGGCCATCACTGGGGAGAGGTCCTGACTCCAACACCCCACCCTGCTCACTCTTACAGGGAGGGCTGTCAACCTCCAAGACCCACCCCGGGAATAAGAGAGGCCAAGGCCAAAGTTTGGCTAATTTCTGCACACCTTGCAATTCAGTCTGGAGCCCCCTGCTGTCTTTCCCTTTCCAAAACCAACACTCAGTGTTGACAGCACCGGGCAATTTCTGTATTTGCCAGTGGCTTCTTGGAGGAGGTCTGCTTCGAGTCCTCTCGGGAACCCCCGGAAATCGTGGGGATGAGGCAGCGCTCAGCCATTGGGAGCAGTCCTGGAACTCAGGACCAGAGCTTCAAGTGCACGGGCGGGAGTGCAAGTGCGGGGAAGGAGGCTCGGGAACAGGCCGCGTCTGCCCACTGCGGCCTCGGTGCAGGTCAGGGCTCAGCCCCGGGGATTTCCTTTCAAAGGTGACTTAGAGCCGCTTCATTAGGGTAGCGCCCTCTCGGGCGGGCCCTAATGGCATGTTTGGCAGAGTCAGCGAAACGCTGCGCGCGGCGGCTCCGGCGGCGGGGGAGCGCCCTCTCCCGCGCCCTCGCCCTCTCCCGCGCCGGGCAGCCGCGCGCACGGGGCCATTTGCAACGCAAGCAGCCTAGCGAGCGGCCGCAGCGCCCCAGTCGGGAGGGAGGCGGCACCATGGAGCTGAAGAAGGACATCAACGCCGTGTCTATCGACATGCTGCTCATCGTGCACTCGGAGAAGCGGCGCGCCGCACAGGGCACGCACTCAGATCTGCAGGCGGACCCGGGCGCGCTGCTGCAGCGCTGCGGAGGTAACGCGCGCCCGGCCTATGTCCTGGGGTCCCGGGCACCTCGGCCTCCTTGCCCTCTCGCCCTAGGGCCCGCCCGCCGGGAGGCGCCCCACGCGACCCCGGGCGAGGTCAGCGAGCCTGACCCTCTTCCCCAGGGCTGCTTTCGCCTCCGCGGCATGGCACTGGCGTCCCGTGGCAACGCGCAGTCTCGTGGCAACGCGCAGCCTGGTCGTTGCCCCAGATTGACTCTCCGTGCAGGCCCGTGGGTGCTTCCGTCACCCCCGGGAAGCCTGTTTCCTCCCAGCCACTCCCTGAAGGGCACAGATCAGGGTTGGAAGATGCCCTGAAGGAAGGGGGCCAGAGCCTCTGGCCTGACTCACAGGTCGTGGAGGCCTGCCCCCGGCCCCCACAACACACTGCAGGGCACGGGGACCCAGGGAAATCTGTGTGCTGAGTCGGAGTTTGAGAAGAGGCGCTCCCTTATTGGCCTTGTACAATTTCCAGCCTCAGTTTTCCCTCTCTTGAGCCTCTCTCTCAGCTTCCTACAGATAGAAGGCATGAAAGGGGTAAAAGGAACACAGGCTTGGGTTTGGTGAGGTTTAAAATCTGCTCTCCCCACTTGAATGTATGCATCAGTTTTACTTGTCCTGCAGACTTTCTGGGGAAGAGTAGATTGGCAAATACAGTGACTGTTTATAGAGTGATTGTGGAAAGCAGGACCCAGGCCTCTGTGTTCTCCAGACAAGAGGACAGGACACAATGTGAATAGAGTCTAGATGGATAATAGTGCAGGTTAAATAAGCCCCTGAGAAGTCTGGGAACCTCAGGCCCTGGGTCCAGAGCCCTTTTGGAGGCTGGTGTGAGGGTGCACTAGGCTGATTGTGTGTCAGTTCTTAGGTTCAATGCTTGATAGCCTGTGTGGCAAAATGGCTTTTGCCTCCCACACCCCCTCCAGCTCTTGAACTCCTTTGTGTTCCTGCTGCTACTCTGCCCCTGGCTCTTCTGTCCCCAGAGCCCCTGTGCACATTGAACATCCACCTTCCACATGCCTTGCTAAAGCAATGGTGCCGTGGATGGCCTTGCCACCAATAGCTGCGGAGGCTGCAGCTGCCTTGCCTCCAAAGCACCTGGGGACCTCTTGGGGAGGTAGGCAGGGGAAAGAAATAGATTCCAGAGGGCTATGTTGACAGATGCTCCAGTCTCAGAAGGGATTTAGGGGCCAGGAATTGTTCAGGTTAATGGTTCTTTAGTTCTCAGCTCTGATCCTGGGAGAAGGGGAAATGGCCCACCCACAGCATGTGTCTTTAGAAAATCAGCAGGGGTCATCAGCTTCTCCATAGAAAGAAGATTTCCCCAGTGTGTGATGAGGCCCAGTTCTAGCTCACCCCCTGAGTCCTCACCTCCTAGACCCTTCTGATTGCATGGTTCCTAAAGGCTCTGACACTAGAAAGGGCAAAGAATGCAGAGAAGCCCAGGAAATGCTGGGCAGTGAGACTGCCCCGAGAGGTGTCCAACACCTAGCACAAACCCCCCATAACTCCAGACCAACTCACTTCAACTCACCACCATGACTCAGGGGAAAAAAAGACCCCTACTTGCTAGGCCCTTTCTGCTGGTATTTTTCTTTAAATATTTTCCCAGTGGAAGTTTCCCACAGATGCCATAAAGGACAGTGGAGAGACCTGTGTCACTTATTCACAATCAGACAGCTTTGCATCAGAGCAGAGGGGAAGTGAATGGCCTCCGATGCCTGCTGGGCAGTGACGGTATCCAGGAGACTCCAGGCTAACTGAGCTTGCAGGCCACTCCTCCAGACACAGCCTAACGGAGGAAAATGCTGAACATTATGAACTTGTTCCAAGGCCCCCCTTTGGATGCAAAGATCCAAAACAAACCCATACCCACTTTCAGGTGTCTCCTCCTGTCTCCTCGGCACTTCAGGTCCTTCATTGGGGAGCAGGCCTTCCTTGGCTCTGCAAAGAAAGACCTGCAGTCCATGACACATAACATCAAAGCTCAGTTATAGTCGCAATGCAGAGGACAGAGTGAAGCTGTGACTAGGTGGCTTTTGCTGCTGGTAGAGTTAGAGGGACAAGAAGACAAGGAGAATATGGAAAGGCTGGGCCACCAGGGATTGGGCTGCAAGGCTAGCAGATGCTATCTCTCATTTCCTCTAGGGCCCTAGCATCCTCCCAGCCATTTCCTTAGAAAGGTTCTTCTCAAAAACATGCCTGGAAGCCCTCAGCTCCTGTAAGAGAGCAGAGTGCATTTATTCCTGTGACAGGGAAGGAAGTAGCCCAAATCTGCCTGCAGCTAGTCTGAAGGGGCTTCAAAGTCTTAGGTTTTATCCCAAAAGTCTATGTGACTTGTGTATTGCGCTGCATGAGTGTGTCACTGAGCGTTCCAAGTGGTAAACCACAGGTATTGACTGTGGAGGACTCTGCAGAAAAGAAAGGAGTGGGGGTCTCTGTGTGGTTGAAAGGGCTGAGACTCGAGGCTCGTATCCCAGGAACAGTGCCATGAACAGCACCACAGAGCTGATCTGGTGAGGAAACCCCTGCGGCCACTGAGGAGCACTAGATACTCTTTCTGCGCCAGGAACTCAATTTTATTGCAGCAGCTCCTGCTGCCAGAATGTATGCCATTTCTGTGCCAGGAACTCGACCTTGCGGCTACCACTTACAGCCACCGCCAGAGTGAGAGCTTCCCTTCCCTTCCCTTCACTTCCCGTTGCATCACCAGCTCCCAAGTCAGAGTGGGACACAGGTGCATTTGATTGGCTATGGCCAGGCCACACGCGTCCATGCTGGAGCTGCAAAGGAGGCTGGGAGAGCAGGCATCTGTGGCTTTCCATTCCCAGGGGGATAGGCAGCCTTTGCCCACCCCCACCCCACATCAGCACTCTAGAAGTGGGAGACTCGCCATATACAGAAATAGGCAGGCAAAGTGGATAGCAAGTGTCTTCTAAAATAGTGCTTTCGTGTTTATATGGTGGAGATGTGGAAGTGGAAAATCTGCATCTGTATTACAGAAATTCTCCTGGGATGATCCTTGTAACCAACCCCACCACCCTCGAAAACTGTTTTGGCAATTTTTAATGTTTTGAATATTGAGGGTTGTATTCTTTCCCCACGTGCTTCTCAGTCCTAGGCAGCCTCCCCCAGATCCCAAGAGAGCCAAGTGCCACCTGCCCTACATTAGCCCGGATAAGTCTGCCGTTGTCAACCACGCACTTGCCCTGGGCCTCCCACCTCAGAGAACCTTGTTATTTCACAGGATTCCAGGGCGTCGGAAATGGAGTCCGAAGATGGCAGAAATTAGAAGGAAACAACCTTCACGGTAAATTCTTTTTTTCTTTTTCTTTTCTTTTCAATCTCTTGAATTCAGTACATTGAATAATCACTGGAAGGACTGGGTTTCACTCATTTGAAGACTGGCCCGAGACAGATGGAAATGAGGTTCCCCTAGACATCTAACCACTGAGCAGAAAGTGGCTGCTCCCGACCCAGCCAGGCCTCTGGGGCCACTGTGACAATAGCAAGGTTTTCCTGGCATCAGGTCTGTTGCTCTCCTGGAGGCTGCAGCTGGAGAGTGATGCCATGAACTTGAGCACCCGCTTGTTTGCTGGCTGAGCTATAGAGGAGGACTTGACATCACTTGGGATGGTGAGGTTGAACGTGCTCCACAGGAGGCAGGGGTGCTCGTGCCGCGCAAGCCATCCCTCTTTTGGAAATGTTTCCCAACAGAGGGGACAGTGGTCTTCCTTGGGACGGATTTACTTGAGGCCTGGGGAGACGTCACTCAAGGGTTCTGTAGCTCCCTTCTGGCCCACAATTCAATAAGAAGTCAGCTTCCAAACCTCTTCTCTCTGGTGCCAGGTGTCTGTCGCCCCTGCCGGCCCAGGATCTCTCTGAGAATGCTGTGGATGAGCCAACTGTGATGGCCCTTACTCTGTGTCCTTCAGAGACTCATTAGCCCAGCCTCCAGGGACAAACATCTGTGACAATGCACAGTAGGCATGTGAAAATCCTAATAAGAATCAGACCTCCACTCCCAGGCCCCAGTAGCGAGCTCCCTCAAACCCCAGCTGTGAGATCCCTGGGATCAGATGACTGGCTCTTCAAATGCCAGTCTGAAGGAACCACCCCCCATGACCCTCCACAAATAGGGAAACAGGGCTGCCAATGAGTAAGACTGAACGGCTATGTTCTGCCATCCTTCTGACAGTAATGAAGGAAGGATAAAGTTCTAAAATTAAATTCATTCGGTCATTCCCATAACAAATGTCTATAGCACTTACTTTGTGCCAGGCATAATTATAAATGTTGGGAATGAAACAGTAGAATAAGACAGCCAAGAACCCCAACTTCGAGAGGCTATGTTAAAATGACTGGAACCATAATATTCACTGCAATATTCACTGTAATATTCAACATCCTGGAGGGGAAGAACTTTCTTGTTCCTCCTCCCCTGCTCATGGTAGGGGTCATCCTTGAGACACGCCTGCCCCGCACCCCACCAGGACAGCTACCCCTCTGTGTCCTGGCTGATGGTATATGGGGGTGCAATGGCCTCCTTAACCCTGCTGGTGGGGCCATCAGGTGGTAGACATGCCAACTTAGCTCTACTGAGGTAGATGCCAAAGCTAGAAAAACTATGCTGTGGGCTAGTGAGAACTGCCATGAGAATTAGACCTCCAGAGGCCTGCCAGCCACACAAGTGGCCGTGCAGGGCATGCATGCTTGGCCCGTGTGTGAGTGGGAGCAAAGAGACACAGCATCCTTGTTTATTGCAGCTCTCTCTTACCTTGCCTGGCTTGTCTGACACTCACCTTAGGGCTTCTCAGGAATGTTATTCCATCAGGAGAGGATTGAAATGTACTTAATTCATCCTATTTTACCATCTTCCAGGCTTATGATTTGGGGGAGGGCTAGTTGAAAAAATACACACAACACAGAGTGACACAGTGGCGATTACAAGACTATTACAAGACTTGTAAAAGACATGAAGTGAGTCTTAGGACAACGTGTCAGCCAATAGAGGACAATTAAAGTAGTTCTTACAAAACCACCATGAGAACTGAGAGCTTCACATAAATGCAGGGCTGGAGAGAGGCTCTACAGAGGCCCTGAGTCCAGAAAGGACAATGCTTCCACCACTCCACCAATATATGGAAAGTAAAATTTCATTTATTTTTCAAATGGCACATTTTCATGCATGCAGAATTTAAAATTGTAGCTTCTTTCTGTGTTTTCTGTTGTTGAGATTCTGGATACAGGCACTGAAGCTGACCTTTTCTCATACCTGCCTTGTTAGTGCCCAAGGCACCCAGCCCTGGTAACCAGCAGGCCGCCCAACCCTGGTAACTGGATGCTTTCATCTGAGAAGGAAGCAGCTGATGGCATGTGCTGGTGGAGTGTGCACAAACGAGGCTGAACATGGGGCTGATCCAAAAGGGCACATTTCCCCCCTCTTGCTGCCCTGTGCACTCCTTGGGCTAGGGCGTTGGCAGGGTAGGGGGAGCCTGGAGTGTTCCAAACTTCTCGAAGCAACAGGTGTTTGGGCTGAGCCAACCACCCCCACTCCCCTCCCTGGCCCCATAGCTTGCCCAGCAACGGGCTTCCCCTGCTGTGATTGGCTGCTTTCCTTGATCCTGGCCAAAGTCTGCCTAGCAGCACAGGGACTGACGCCCCATAGCTACATGGAAACCAATTGTGCAGCCCTGACTATAAATACCCAGCCGCAGCTATGCCAGCCAATCACCCTCCTGGAGGATTCCCTTCCCAGATCCTGTTTCCTCCCTTGGTCAGCCGAGATGCTGCCAGCTGTGCCCGCAGGAGGTGGCCTCCCTGTCCTCACCTGAGTCTGGCCTGGGGCTCCAGCCCAGCATGCCACGTCACCCAGTGTTGGCACATTTAGTGGACCTGGCCCTCGGCCGACTAACAGGGGCCTCAGGGACCTGGCTGGGCATGTTCATAGGAGAAGCCTGGAGCAGGTAGGCTTTTCCAGGGCAAGACCCTGACAGGTGGATCACAAGTCCTGACCAGCTCTGTGCCCTGCCCACCCACCCACCTTGCCTGGCGTCTGCCTGGGCCCAGGCATGGGAAGCACTGAGTGGTCCATCTGGTTGGGTACAGAGAGAGTCACATGAATGGAACCTGTTCAGGCCAGCACCCCAGAAGCATGCTTATTCCCGGACCAAGGCACTGGTCCCAGTGGTCACTTTCAGTGGCAAGTCCACCGCAGGCCAGTGGGAAGCCAGAGGGAGAAGATGGCAGGCGAGGTGGTCATGGTGGGGAACCTCTGGTGCCACAATCCTGCACCTCACCCCTCCCGTTCCCCTCTGAAGCAGAGGTCCAAGGGCAGCCTTAGTAAGACCAGGCCGCAGCCTCAGCTGTAGAGAGGGGACGGAGGAAAGGTCATGCTTCTTGTAGGAGGGGCAGGAAAGCCTGTGAGTTCCCCCTTCACGGCCTATGGCATGAATGAACCGTCTCTCCACAGCAGCCCAACCCCACTAGGCTCTGAGGACAGCTCTCTGTCCCAGGGACAGAAATATCCCTAGTGTGTGGAGAGAACTTGCATATAGTGGGTGCCCTGTAAATGTTTATGAAGCCGAACCAAACTGCGTATCATCCCAGCTCCTGGGCTGGAGTAGAAGACAGGCTGGCCCCATTTTTCTCCAAGGGAGGCAGGAGTCAGAAGACTTGGGGCCAAATCCCAGGTCAGAACCTCCTAGCCCCTACCACAGAGAGGTATGAAGATCAGTGAGGCATCCATGTATGGCAAAGTGCTTTGGAAACTGCCTGGTGACACCAAAGTCAGGAATTATGGCTACACAGACCATGGAAGACTTCAGCAGCCTGCTCTAGAAGAAAACCGGTGTGTGCTGGCACCTGCTGAGAGCACATGGGCTCCCAGGCATTTGCCTCCATGTTCAGGTGTGTAACTGTGCCGGTTCACAGGTGTGCACACCGTGAGGCTGTGCACATGTTGAGACCTGTGGATGTGCTCAGCCCCTGCAGCACGCCTTTCTTGCAGAAACACACAGCTCCCTGCTGTGCCCAAGGAAAATTCCACCGTGGTCCCAGTGTTCACTGCAGTGTTCACTCTGTCTTCCTTAAATAGGAAACCTGGCGGAGAAGCAGCACCTTCAGCAACCCCAGGTCATCACTTCCTATGACAACCAAGGTAAGTGACTCGCAGTTAGTCATGATCTCTCCTGGGGCTGTGTGCCCCGATCTGCTACCCCAGCCAGAAACAGCCTGGGGTGTGGAGCTCAGGCCGCAGGGAGCAGGGTCCTCTCGGCCCAGAGGATGCAGGAGCAACCTTTTCCTTTCCCTGCGTCCTACAGGAAGCAATGAGAGGCTGCAGCGTCAGAGTCCTCCCCTACCATGGGATCAAGAAACAAAGTCTTTGGGCCACAGAGCTCACTGCTGTCATCATCATCACCATCACTGTCATCACTATAGCTAACATTTATTGATTGCTAAGCCATTTACACGTGTATTCTTATGTAAATCAAGCAATCCTATGGGATAGGAACTCTTACTGTCCTCATTCTACAGATGAGTAAACTGAGGCTTGGAAAGGCTGTCACGTGTCCAAGATCACATGGCCAGCAAGAGTCAGGGCCAGGCAGTCTGACCCGCCTCGGCCCCAGCAAGGCCTCAGCTGTTACCCTTCACATGGCCCTGCTCCCACAGCTCCCTGGAAGCCGGCCTCCCCCGCTGGCTCGTGACATCCAAGCCCTCCCTTGTCGTGAGTCACAGCAGTTCTTTGGCCTCTCCTCCTCAGACCGACTCTTCCCAGGGCTTCTACCCAGTGCAAGTTTGCTGCAGCAAGGCAGAGTGAGAGGGCCCTTCCTGGGAATCTTTGCTTTTCTTTTTGGGGACAGGCTCTGGGGTGTCGGGGAGGGCAGGCGAGGGCACCACTGACTCTGCAGTTGACTGGATCTGAGAACTTGATGGTACAGGGACAGGTACAGGAGGGCTCCACAGCCACGGCTGGAGGTGAGGCAGGTTAGACTCCCGGCCCGCCTTGGTTAACTGCTCTGCATAAAGGGGCTGGTGTCTGAGAGCCCTCACAGCCTCAGCCCCAAGTTGACCATGGTTGTTCTTAGTGCTGATGTCCTAACCTGGGAGGAATTGTCTAATCACCTTTGGGGACAGTGGACTCCCCCACCCCATGAAGCAGGAGGACTCTGGAAGCCCTGGAGGATCAGAGCCTCTCAGGGAACGGCTCTCTGAAACCCAGGCTGGCCCAGGATCTCCGCAGAAAGGCGCTGGTAGGTAGTGACGCAGGGCCCGCCAGCTCAGGTCGCCAGCGTGAGGGAGCTGTCTCTCTGTGCAGTCCAGGTCAGTATCCTTTCAGGCCAGAATTCCTGGGAATACGGCTCCAGGGCAGGCCTTAGAGCTCACTCTGTTGGCCCACCAAGACCTGCCACCTCCCTGAGCACCACAAGGACAAGCCCAGGCCCTTGCTGCTTGTCTGAAATGGACCTAACTGAACACGCACCACAAAACAAGATCTTGCTATGCGAGTAGATTAACATCCACTTATCTCAGTGATCAAACAGACAAAGGCCCCTGTCCTCATGCAGCTGACATCCCAGTGAGGGAGGACAGACAACCCTAACAAGTACAGTGAGTCAGATAAAACCGAGGAGGAAATAAAGCAGGAAGGCCGATGGGGGTGTGTGCGTGGGTGTGGAGGGTAGAGGGGTGCGCAGGGTTGCTTATTAGTTTCCTACAGCTGCTATAGCAAATTTCCACAAATCTGGTGGCTTAAAACAATACAAATTTATTCTCTTTTGGGCCAGAAGCCCAAAATCAGTTCTGGCTCCCACGTTCAGGCCTGGCTCCCATGTTCAGGTGTGTAACTGAACTCGTTCCCGGGTGTGCACATGTGTAGGCCTGTGGCGCTCTGTTCGTGTCCTAGACAACTGGGCAGTTCCTGTCACCATCTAGCATGCTCGCTTCTGGGATGTCACAACTCACCACTTCTTGACTGCTGCATCCTGGGCAGAACACAGCACATCTCTGTTGAACACCTCACCAGGGTCTGTTTAAGGGTGTTTTTAAAATTACAAATGCCTTAGCTAAGGTTTTCCTGACTCTCAGCTACTGTGAGAAAAAATTCCAAGGCAAAAAAAATCTATGTTGTAAATGTAGCAACCTATTGTAGAAAAAGTTAACACCTTAAGCCAATGATGACAAATATCTCTCACGAATGCCACAGCCCCTACGCACACATACACCCATGTGCGTGAGCACACTCACACAGTTACACACACACACACACACACCCCTGACAGTCTTTGTTAATTGATCACTTCAGACAGCCACTTTCAATCAGTCAGAGTTAATGAACAACATGGAACCTGTTTGCCATCCTGCACTAGGTGTTCTGAGCAAATTGGGCCTTTAGATAAATCCTAATTGAAACCTGAAGAAATCTGGAGAGAAGATGCCTGGTAGGAGAAATTTACTGACCAAGCAAACGTCAGCCCCAGGGCAGCACGCACGCAGACATGGCTGTGCTTGCCTGTGTGCATCTCCATTTCCGAGAGGGCAGGGAAAGGAAAGGGAGCCAGCAGGACCTAGAGAAAGGCCCTGGAGCCACTTCTTAGGGTCAGCAGGAAACAATCACTAACACACTTTTACTGAGATGACCAAAGCTGCAGCTTCAGAAATGTTATTTGGTTGACAACTGGCAGTGCTGGGGAGGGGTGCATGAGAAAGGCCAGCCAGGTGACCTGGAGTCCCAAGAAGGGCCTCCTTTAGGTTTGGTTGTGATGGTTAATGGTCCAGATTGGTGGAATGGTATCTGGTTGTATTTATGGTTTAGATCTGACTATGAATTTTGTTCCAGATGATGTTCCACTCTCTTTAATTAGAGATTGGTCAAATTAATATTTTTTCTTAAATTAAGAGTTTTGTTTGATACAAGAGTGTCATAGTCAGCAAACTCTCTCTACTTCATGCCCTTAGGAAGCATGAAGCCATATTGTGAATGTTGCTCGCCTGGAGACAATGTGCCCAGCCCAGGCCCAGATTCTGGAGCCCGCAGAGCCACCCAGATGTGCCCTTGCACAGCTGCAAGTGAGAGCAGGAGTCACACTCCCCCACACATCTGGGCGCCCGAGAGCTTTGCTGGTTGCCTTGAGGGAACGCTAAGCAGCAGCACAGCTTCAGGGGAGAGCCAGGAAGTGGGATTCAGGAAAATATTGGACACCAGCCCCTGGGAAAGAGGAATTGCAGAGAGGAGAAAGGGGATTAGAGATGGTGATGGATGGAGATTCCAGGCCAGGGCCATGTTCCGAAAGTGAGACTACCTCAACAACCCAGCCCTGGAAGGGCTTTAACAACATTTTGTTTTTCAGCTTGATCATTCTTTGACAAAGAGACATGGCTGAATTAGGAGTGGTTGGAAGTACCTGGATGTTATGAGAAGTTTGGGGAAGAGGTTTGTTATTGAACCGTATTCCAATGAGTTGTTCACTTTTGCAGCTTCTCTAAGTTTATGGAGATTGTTCCAGTCCAGCATTTTCCAAATTGTGTTTGACAAAATAGTACTAGGTTGAATAGAGTTCTTTGCTGCAGACCTTCTCAGAGCATTGTGTATTGTGACATACAAGATGGAAGAGAAGGGGCCTGTTTCTCAATTCATTCTTCACAAGGCATCCTGTAGCCAAGTGCTACTTGGCACCCACTTTGAAAAACACCTCGGAGTGTTTTTCAGGTGAAGAAAGTGAAAAGGCAAAGGAGAGCAGGCCCATGCCTGCGCACCACAGGAAGACACAGGAAGCATTTGCTGCCGCATGGCAATAGCACCCAATCCTATGACCAGAGCTGAATTAGGCCTTGAACGCTGAAATGCCTACTCTCTTAATTATAGACTCACAAGGCTGATTTTCTATGACAGTGAATGTGCTAGGAACACTTCAAAATGAATGTTAATGCCTTCAATTCAATGCCTTGAGAGGCCACATTGTATCTTTTAAAATTGTTTAAGAATTACTTTCTTTGGAACCCAGAGCAAGTTTATGAGCTACATAAGAAAGTCAGCATTATTATTCTATGAAAAATAATTGCAACACATTTAGCAGGCAGAGGGTTAGTAAATGGAGCTCTTACAAAATCAATAAGGAAAAAATAATAAATCGATAGGAAAATAGCCAATTCATGAAATAAGAATTTAAATACAAATAAATATATGCAAAGAACGCTACACTAAAAATTAAAGAAATACAAAACAACAAGGTATCATTATGTATTGATAAAAATTTAAAAGATTGATCAAATCAAACATCAGTGAATGGATCACTGGTTTACGTTACAAACCACCACAAAATTCAGTGACTTTAAACAATAAGCATTTATAAGCTCACAAGTCTGCAGGTTGCCCAGACATTCTTCTCATCTGAGCCATGACCAGCGGATCTGGGATCTTGGCTGGGCTGGCTTCTGTGCTTGCTGTCAGCTGGTGGGTTGGCTGGACACCAGCTGGTCTAGGATGGCCTCACATGAGAGGCTCTGCTCTGCTCCACGGGGTCTCTCATCCACAGCCTGGCTGATGCACATGGCAGGCATGGCTGGACTCCCCAAAACAAGAGGGGAAGCTGCAAAGTCTCTTGAGGCTAGGCTCAAAACTTGTATATCACTCTGCCACAGGCTAATTGGCCAAACCAAGTCATAGGCCAGCCCAAATTCAAGGGGTGGAACAAAAGAGCTATCATTAGGAAGAAGTACAAAGTATTGTGGCCAATTTTTTGATCAACCACAGCAAGAATGAAAAAATGGGCATTCTCTTGCACTGTGAGTAGGATCGTAAACTGATTAAATCATTAATGGGAAAAGATTGCCAATATCTAACAAAAGCCTTAACTATCTCCATATTCTTTGATCCATATTTAAGAATTTATTCAAAGAAACTAAGTTGCAAAGTGTGTAAACATGCATATATCAGAATGCAGATCGCATCATTGTTTCTAAAAGCAAAACACTGGGGAAAAGCTAAATATCCAACAAAAGGGAATTGCTTATCCAAATTATAAACCATCTATAAAATAGAAGTACTATGCAGCTATTTAAAATGATGGCATGTGGCTATATTCATTTTTAAGTAAAGACTTAAATGAAGAAAGCAGGTTACAAAAAGCATGTTACTATAATCCTGCTTTGAAATTTTAAATGTAGAAATGAAGTCTTAAAAGAATTTTTACTTTCTACTTTGTATCCTTCTGTACCATCCAAGTTTTTGTTTTGTTTTAATTCTGCTTAGGGTTTTTTGTGTGGTTGCTATTTTTGTTTTTATTTTATTTAAATTAACATACAGTAAAATTGAATTTTCATGGTTTGTAGTTCTGAGTTTTAACACATGGATAGACTCATGTAACCACCACCATATCAGGATATAGACCAGTTTTGTTACTCCCCCAAAATTCTTTTGTGTGTACTCTAAACCTCCCTTCACTCCTCAGAGTTCCTTTGTATTGTTTAGAACTATTCCTTGATATGGATGTACCACAGTTTGTTTATCCATTCACTCGATGAAAGACATTTAGGTTGTTTCCGATTTGGGGTGACTTATGAATAGAACTACCATATAAACATTTGTGTTCGGGTTTTTGTGTGAACATAAGTTTTCATTTCTCTGGGATAAATGCCCAGGGGTACAATTTTTAGGTTGTATGTTAAGTACATGTTTTGTTTTATAAGAAACTGCCAAACTATTTTGCAGAGTGGCTGTTCTTTTTTACAATCCCAACAGCAATGTATCAGATCCAGTTTCTCTGAATCCTTGTTAGCGTATGGTATTATCACCATTTTTAAATTACAGTCGTCCGTTTGTATATGGGAGGGATGGGTTCCAGGACTACCCGTGTATAACCGAATCTGCACATACTCAAGTCCATCCACCCTGCCCTGCATAAACGAGAAGTTGACCCTCTATGTATGCAGGTTTTGCATCCCCCAAACACTGTACTTTCTATCTGCCTTTGGTTGAAAAGAAGCCACATGTAATGGACCCATGCAGTTCAAACCTGTGTTATTCAAGGGTCAACTGTATATTATTGGTTTTCTAATAGATGTGATGTCTCATTGTGGTTTTAATTTGTATCTTCCTAGTGACTGATGATGCTGAACATCTTTTCATGTGCTTATTTTCCATCTGTAATCTTTTTTATGGTAAAATATCTGTTCTTTGGCCCTTTTTCGAATTGAATTGCCTTTGCACTTTTGCAAAAAATCATTTTGCCGTATTTTTGTGGGCCTATTCTTGACTCTCTATTCTGTTTCACTCATCTATGTATCTATCCTTTTGCCAATATCACATTGTTGTTATTATAGTAGCTTTATTAATACATCTTAAAATCAGATAGTGAGAGTCCTCTATTTTTTTTCAAAACTGGTTTGGTTATTCCAGTTCCTTTACATCCAAATTTTAGAATAACCTTGTCTATCTCTACAAAATTCCTCCGAGGCACTTGATTGAAGTTGCATTAAATCTATAAATCAATTTGGAGAGAATTACCAACTTGAGAATATTGAATCTTCCCATTCATAAATATTGTATGTCTCTCTATTTATTTAAGTCTTCTCTAATTTATTTAATAATATTCTGTAGTTTTCAGCGTACAATTCTACACATGTTTGTTTGGGTTTGTTATTGTTGTTGTTTTATTTTGTTTTGTGTTTTTAGAGACAGGGTCTCACTCTATTGCCCAGGTTGGAGTAGAGTGCAGTGGCCTGATCATAGATCACTATAACCTTGAACTCTTCGGCTCAAGAGATTCTCCCACGTTAGCTTCCTGAGTAGCTGGGACTATAGGTGTACATCACCATGCTTGGCTAATTTTTTTATTTTTATTTTTTGTAGAGACAGGGTCTCACTGTTGCCCAGGCTGGTCTCAAACTCCTGGCCTAAGTGATCCTTCCGCCTTGACCTCCCAAAGTGCTGGGATTACAGGCATGAGCCACTACTGGGTTTTTTGTTTGTTTTCAATTTATACCTAAGTATTTCAAATTTTGGAGCTATGGGAAATGTTTATTTATAAATTGAATTTTCAATTGCTAATTGCCATTATAGAGAAGTACAATTGATTTTGTGTGATAATCTTATAAGCTGTGACCATATTAAACTCACTTATGAGTTATAGGGACTTTTTCTTATAAAGTACTTGGGATTTCCTATGTAGACAGACTTATTTCTTCCTTTTCAATCTGTATGACTTTTATTTCTTTTTCTTGTCTTATTGCACTGGGTAGGACTTCTAGTACAATGTTATTAGGAGCAGTGAAAGTGGACATCCATTACTTGTTCCCAATGGTATGTAGTTATCATACCATCTTCCACCATTAAATATGCTGTTAGCTATATGATTTTTGTAGATACCCTTTTTCAGATTGAGAAAGTTCTATTCCTAGTTTGTTGAGATTTTTTATCATGAATGGATATTAAATTTTGTCAAATGCTTCTTCTGCATCAATATATATTATCCTGTGATTTTTCTTCTTTGGCCTGTTAATATGCTGAATTACATTCATTGATTTGCAAATATTGAACCATCTCTGCATTCCCAAAATAAACCACCCATGATTGAGGTATATCATTCTTTCATTATATTGTTGTATTTAATTTTATAATATTTTATTGAAGATATTTATGTTTATGTTCATAAAGGATATTGATCTGTTGTGTTCTTTTCTTATCTTGTCTTTATCTGGTTTTGGTGTCAGATTAATTCTAGCCTCATAAAATGAGTTAAGTGTTCACTCCTCTTCTGTTTCCTGAATGAGCTTGTGGAGAATTGGTGTTATTTTTTTAATGTCTGTTAGAATTTACCACTGAAACCATCTGGGCATGGCTTTCTTTTTTGAAAGGGTTTTAAACTATAATACAAATTTAATTTTAAAAATAGATATGGGAATATTTAGATTATCTACTTCTTGCATGAGTTTTTATGGCAGTTTGTGACTTTCAAGGAATTGGTCTATTTCATGTAAATTATAGAATTTATGTGCATAGAGTTTTTTGTATCCCCTTATTATCATTTCAGTATATGTGAGGGTCTCTAGTGATGGCCTTCATTTCATACCCAATATCGGTGTCTTGACTCCTGGTTTGTGTCTTGCCTTTTTTTCTTGATCATTTTAGCTAGAAGTTTATCAATTTTACTGATCTTTTAAAAGAACCAGCTTTTGGTTTCATTCATTATTCTCTATTGTTATTGATTTATTCTATTATCTTTATCATTTCCTTTCTTCTGCTTGCCTTGGATTTCATTTGCTACATTATTTTTCTACTTTTGTAAATTAGAAGTTTAGATTATTGATTTGAGACCTTCTTCTTTTCTCATATAAGAATTTAATGCTACCAGCCTGAGCAACATGGTGAGACCTCATCTCTAAAAAAAAAATAAGAAAAATTAGCCAGGTGTGGTGACATGTTCCTGTAGTCCCAGCTACTTGGAAGGCTGAGGCAGGAGAATCACTTGAGCCCAAGAGTTCAAGTTTGAGGCTGCAGTGAGCTATGATTGTGCCATTGCACTTCAACCTGTGTGACAGAATGAGACTCTGTTTCTAAGCACTGCTTTGGCTTCATTTCACACATTTTGATATGTTATATTTTCATTTTTGATGAGTTCAAAATATTTTCTAATCTTCATTGAGACTTTCTCTTTGGTCCATGGATCATTTGGAAGTGTGTTACTTAATTTTTAAGTGTTTGGATATTTTCCAGTTACTTTCTTGGTTTTTTTAACTTCTGGTTTAATTCCATTAAAGTCAGAGAACAGCTTTGTACAATTTCAGTTCTCTTCAACTTTTTAAGGTTTATTTTATGATCAAGGAAGGATATAGCCCATCTTGGTGAATATTCTTGAATATTCACTTGAATGTGGATTCTGCTGGTATTGGATGGAGTATTCTTTAAACATCAAGAAAATCCTGTTAGTTGATGGTGTTGTTCAATTCTTCTACATATTTGCTGATTTTCTTCCTATTAATTCTCTCAATTACTGAGAGAATAGAGCTGAAATCTCCAACTGTAACATTAGATTTGTCCATTCCTCCTTTCAGTTCTATCAGTTCTTGTTTTATGCTTTTCAAAACTTTGTTGTTAGATGTATACATATTTAAAATTGTTATGCCTTCTTGATGAGTCAACTCTTTTACCATTATGTATTTAATAATATTCTTCTATCATTGATATTTTTCTTACTCTGAAGTCTTCTTTGTCTGATATTAATATACTAACTCCAGCTTTCTGGGTTTTTTTTAACCAACTTATGTCACAGTAGTTAAATTTGGATCCTTGGAAACAGAATATAATTTAATCTTATTTGTTTATCCTTTCCTACAATCTCTAGTTTTAATTAGTGTGTTTAGACCACTTATATTTAATGTAATTATTAATACATTTGGATTTAGGTCTCCTACTTTATTATTTGCTTTCTGTTTGTTTCTTTGTTTCCCCTCTCCTGCCTTCTTTGCTATTTTTGTATTTTTCCAGAATTACATTTACATTTATTTATTAAATTTTTTACTATATCATTTTATATAGATCTATTTGTATTATATGTACTTGATTTCTCACAATCTAATTATAATCAATATTTAATCTCAAGTAGAATGAGGAAATCTTATCTCCATATAGGTATGTTTACTCTTCCACTTTATGTTATAGTTATCATAATTTTACATCTACATATATTGAAAACCTATCAGACAATGTTATAAACATTGCTTTCAATCATCATTCGTATTTTAAAGAACTTAAGAGAACAGACTAATATATTTACCTAGATACTTATCATTTCTATTCCTCTTGCAACTTTTCCTTTGATACCATTTCTGTTCCATCTGAAGAACTTCCATTAACATTTCTTTTGGAGCAAGTCTGTCAGTAACATATTCTCTTGGCTTTACTTTATCTAAGAATGTCCTTATTTGTACCTTTAGTCTTGAGTGATATTTTTAGTGGATGTATAATTCTGTGTTGATAGTTTATTTCTTTCAACATTTTGAAAATATTGTTCCATATCATTGTAACCTGGTTTCTGATGAGAAATCTGCAGCAATTCTGTATGTAATGCATCACTTTTCACTGACTACTCTCAGGATATTTTTCTTTGTCTTCAAGACTTTGATTATAATGTATCTGGACTTGGATTTCCTTGTGTTTACCCTGTTTGGGATTTACTGAGTTTCTTGAATCTGTAAGTTTATGTCTTCACCAAATTTCAAAAGTTTTCATCATCCCTCAAATATTTGTTCTGCACCACAGTATTTCTCCTCTCCTTTTGACACTTCAATGACATGAATGTTAAACTACAGATCCCTTAGGTACTATTCATGCTTTCTGTTGTTCAAATTGGATAAAGTAATTTTTTTTAAGAGAGATGAGGTCTTGCTCTGTCACACGGGATGGAGTGCAATGGCAAAATCACAGCTAACTGTAAGTTTAAACTCATGCTGATTACTCCTCAAGCAATCGTGCTGCCTCAGCTTCTCAAGTAGCTAGGACTACAGGCCATGTGCCACCACAGCTGGCTAATTTTTAAAAACTTTTTTGTAGAGACAGGGTGTCCTGTGTTGCCCAGGCTGGTCTCAAACTCCTGGCCTCAAGTGATCCTCCCACCTTGGCCTCCCAAAGTGCCGAGATTACCGGCATGAGCCACCACACCCAGCCTGAATAATGTCTATTGATCTGTCTTAAAGTTCTCTGACTCTTTACTCTGTATCTCCATTCTTCTGTTGAGCATATATATCAGAGAATTTTTAAAACTATATTTTTCAGTCTAAAATTTCAATTTTTTCTTTTTTATATCTTCTTTTTTTTTTTTTTTTTGCTGATACTTTATATCTTTTTATTTATTTCAAAGTTGTTTGCCCTCACTTTTTGGAGCATGGTTATCATGGCTGTTTTAAAGTCTTTGTCTGATAATTCCAAGATCTGTGTCATCATGGAGTTGGTATCTGTTCATTATCTTTTCCTTCTCAAATTGAGATTTTCCTAGGTCTTCCTGGGCCGAATAATTTTGAATTGCAGCCTTTGCAGTGCTATACAGATCTGCCCTGAATGTGCACCACCCAGTGGCCACTCTGGGACCTGGGCATTGGTCTAGCCCATAGTTGAGTTCTCAAAGATTGTGGTATGATGTTTAGGATAAGATCCATGCATGCACAGCTCAGCAGGGACTGCAGGAGTTCATCCACAACTGTATGGAATTGCTATCTCAAGCTTCCTCCTCTTTAGGACCCATTTCCTGGTCCTCTGGCCAAAAAGCTAGAGATTTAGTTTCCTCACCCTGCCATACATTTCTCAAAACTGTGTCTGCATCTGGGGCCAATCAGCAGAAAACAGAGAAAAAAAAAAAAACAATGAATATTTGCCCTTATACTCTCAGTACTATAGGTTCTCTGATAGGAGAAAAAAGTTATCCTTCCCCCAAAGTCTTAGGCGCCTGCCTGGCCACCAACATCATTGCTGCCACTGTTATCAATAGAATTGTTTGGGTGCTAAGTTGGGAAATAACAGAAAAAGAAGGAAAAAAACAACAAAAGATTTCTTCTTCTCTTTCTGTCTCTTAGAGGGTCCCCTTTTTCACTCCTCAGGCCAGAATGAGGGTGTTTATCTTGAATGCTTTTTCTCTGCATCTATTGTGCAATTCTGGGTTGGAAAATGCCTTTTATCCTGTCTAGGTAATACCAGAAGGGGAAGAAAAATGGAAAATTTACTGCCAATTTGGTAATGTTTTAAATTCTTCATTGCCAATCAGCCTTCTATCATTTACTTTGTAGAGTCTCAAATAGTTGTCCCGTGCATTCTGTCCAGGGCGTATAGTTGCATTGAGTGGGACAGACGGAGTGGTCAAGTGTGCTTAGTCAATCTTGCCTGGATCTAGAAACTATCTGCTTGGTTTGTTGTTGTTTTGGGGTTTTAAAAAAAAAAAAAAAAGAATTCTTTATATATAAAAATGACAGTTCTCAAACCAATTGTATTTTGTTGTTCAATTATTGGTCATGAGACATTCACCCTTTTCTGGCAACGTCTAGCTGAGAATATTACCTCCTTTTCCTTTGCAGGGACACAGCTAACTGTAGAGGTCCACCCTCGAGACGCCATGCCCCAGCTGCTCAAGAAGTTCTCCTTGGCTAAACGTATGTATGTACAGGGCTGCTTGTGGTGGAGGGCTGGCAGGGAGGATTGAGGGCAGCTGGGTGGGCCAGACTCCAGCCCAGGCATCTTCTGAGGGAAAGAGAAGCAGGACATGGGCCTACAGATGGGGAAAAGACAGAGACATAACAGCTTCATCCTGGAAGACTTTCTTCACACCCAGCTATCACTGTTTTTGTGCCTCTCTGGAATTAGGCGTGGTTAATACCAGGCATTTAGCCGAAGATGCATTTCATGACAAGAGTGTTTTTGCTCTTGTTTGTAGATGTCATTTGCTGACTGCCTAAAAAGTGGCATGCACAGTACTAAGTATTTTACATTTATAAACTTTTTAGCCCTCTAACGCATACTAATATTATCCCCACTTTTCAGGTCAACAAAATAAGTCTCAGAGAAGTAAAATAACTGCCCAAGTCACCCAGCTAGGAAGTGGGTCAGGACTCACTCAGGTCCAACTCTGAAGCCTGTGATCTTAACCACCATATTTGGCTACCCTCAGTGTGGTACATGAATCCCAGGCCCAGGACCATGATGTCTCCTGCACTCCCTTCTCAGCCCTCTCCCTGCATCTGTCCATCTCATGGCTAAACAGAGGGCTCAGAAGGAATGCAGGCCAAGGACCAGCGGCTGTAGAGCAGTGGAGGTTCAAGTCTTCTTCATGTCCCCTCAGTGAGCCAAAATCCTCCAAGCCTGTCCTGTCCTGTAGTCTTCAGCAGTCAGGATCTCAGGGGGGAAGTCCAGTGGAGAGAGGGCAGGCTCAGGGTCGACTGTCTGGGTTCATATATTTCAGCTGTGTGACCTTGGGCAAGTGGCTTAACCCTTCTTTGGGGCTCAGTTTTCTCATCTGTAAAGGAAGAAAATATGTAAACCTCCCTCATAGGATTTTTGTGAGGTTAAATAAGATAGTAAATATAAAGCCCAGGCCAGGCATAATAAGTACACAATAAATGCTAGTTACCATTTTGAACCATCATTCTATCAAAAATATATTAACAGGTGGAAGCCAGGCACAGTAGAAAAAGTTCCTTTCTTTTTGCCCATGGAGTCTAATAACTATTGGCTACCATTCTGCTTTAACAGTGCTGAATTTATAGGATTTGGTTGCCCTTTAATCCTCCCAAGGAATAATTTAATAATTACCTGGCCAGGTGCAGTGGCTCATGCCTATAATCCTAGCACTCTGGGAGGCCAAGGTGGGAGGATCACTCAAGGCCAAGAGTTCAAGACCAGCCTGAGCAAGAGCAAGACCCTGTCTCTACAAAAAATAAAAAATTAGCCAGACATGGTGGCACGCACCTATAGTCCCAGCTACTTGGGAGCCTGAGGTATAAGGATCACTTGAGCCCAGGAATTTGAGGTTGCTGTGAACTCTGATAAGACCACTGCACTCTAGCCCAGGTGACAAAATGAGACCCTGCCTCAAAAAATAATAATAATAATAATTACCTGACCTTTCTGGGTTTCAAACACCATACAAATTGCTTTTCCCTCCCCTTATTTTTGTTTTTATCCATGGTCAGTTCTTGTTCTGGGGTTATATGGCAGTGAATTCTTTGTGCTTTCGGCATCGCCAGCTGTGTTCCAAGATGGCAGGAGAATCCAGAGGAGGGCACGTTCCAGGAGGACCCACTGAATAATCCAAAGTGTTGGGGTCAGAGCAACTTCTAACTCTGTTGGTAGACTACAGCTCCCTTTCTTGTCACCCACTGCTTGGTTCCCAGTCTCCCCTCTGCCACACCAGGAAGTTCATGGCAATTCCAGCAGCAGTTCAGTGGTGGGTGGGATGGGAGCAAGGAGGCTATAAAAAGGAGAGTGAAGAGGAAGGGTCAGAAGCATGGACCACCACACAGAGAATCATCAGTGCTTGTATTTCTGTTTCTTCTTAAGTGTCTCTACCTCTGACCTTTGTGATATTGTAGGTTTACAAGGTGATAAAAATGGAAACACAAGACCCCGGCAGCCTGGAGGGAAGGATGCCCATGGTAAGTTCCAGAGCCTTCTCCAAGGCCATTCTCAAGAGACCAAATTGATTTAGCCTTATGGGCCAATCTCCAATCTATTGGCAATGACTTCCTGGGGCATTGTGCTGAGAGTCTGGGGCCACTTCTGGGTTCAGGGGGAGAAGAGTGTCATGATTGATTAACATTATGTGCCAGGGGTGGAAAAGGTAAAAGCTCATATGCCAGATGTCATCCCAAAGCTGAAGCATAAACCCCGCCACTAAAAAGGCAGTCCATTAAGGGGAATATATTAAAAACAGAACTCCAAATTATGTTAACTTTAAATGGAATGCCAAATGTCTTTAAGGCAGGAGGCGTGTGAGTAAGCAGAGTGACGCAGGAGAAGAAACGCTGAGTGGGGTGACGGATGACCTGGGTTGGAATCTAGCTTTTGCCTCTCATTTGCCTTCCCTCAGCCTCAGTTTCCCCCTCAGTATAGACCAGATGGCATCCCAGGCTCAATGCAGTTCAGCACTTCTTCCCATTGTTTTGCTTTAAAATTATTTAGTTAGTGTCATTGGTATTTTAAACATATTTATGCAAAATAATATTTGGATCTTATATAATCTGCTCAGAAGATAGATTTAATGAGACATAAATCAGTATGGGTATTTTTAATGTTCAGATATTAGAAAATGGAACCCCAAAAGGGGAAAACTAGTAATAGGTTTTTCAGTCCCATGTTGGAAATGCCATCCTTCTGAATGGGAGTGGGGAGATCTCATTTGCAGAGCTATGCTGAGTGGAAACTTGTTAAATGTCTGAGTCCACTTCAGCCTGGGTGGCTACTGACCCTGGTCAGCTTTGGTCTTGAGTCTTTTTTCCTCCCTGTGTCTTTGTCCCAGCCACCTGACTCAAGGCCCCGTCTCTGGGCGGGAAGCTTCCTGTGAGAGAAGCTGGCCATGGATGAGTGACCCTGGGCCCAGCCTCCCTCGGTGCCTGTCACCAGGACACAGCCACACAGCAGGGCTGCTCCAGGCCCCCATGGCAAGGGAGGAAGCCTGTCTGGGTGACAAACCCAGCCTTCCCTGTGGCACCCAGCTGGCCCGGCCCTATGGTGCCCTCCTCCCGCACCTGGGCTGCTCTGTGGCACTGCACCCCAGCTCCACAGCCGTGGCACAGACCTCCCTCCTTGAGCTTGTCGGGGGCTAGCAGCAATGCCTGCACACAGCCCACGAGCACCCATTCCTGGGGAAAGTAACGGGATCTTCAGAAAACTAAACGGTAGGGAGAAGCAGATTCCATTATCGGTGTGTCCAGGATTGCCGGTTCCCCGAGGTCCAGCCAGTTTCTTTACTGCTGACTTCCCAAGGTCTGCAAAGAGGCTTTTGTTCCCTGCAGACCTCCAAGAGGACGACGGCAGTTGCTATAATTCCCAGGCTAATCTGGCCAGGGAACTCTTCCAGGAAATACAGGTCTTGGGCCCAGTGTTTCAGGCTTTGAGAATTGTGTTAAAGGTCGGACAGTCGCAGCTCCTCAAAGAGGCAGCGTTTCCTGGGCCAGGCAGCCCTCTCAAGGGGGTCTCAGCTGCTGACAGCCTCCCTGTGTTTCCAGCCTACCCCTGGGATCGGTCCAGCCTGAAATCCATGTCCCTGGACCTGCAGCAGTTTGAGAAACTGGACACCTATGCCTCACAGGTAGGAGAGCTGGCCCCTCTGGCCATGGGCCCCCCAAGGTGGCTTAGAGTTCCCCACCCCAAGACAGCAGAGCCTCTGCTCTCCCCTCCTGAATATATCCTGAGTCACCAGGACCAGGAGTGCCTTTTCACAGCACATGGATGGGGAGCAGAAGGCTCCAGGCAGCAAGCCCCTGCCCAGGACCGGAGGCCACTCCCTCCCCCACCCCACCCGCAGTTCTGGTGTTCCCACCGCAGGCTGCACACCTGGAGCTCCCCCTGGCAGGCGCCCTGGCCAGCCTGCCCCTGCCCCCTTGGGCACTGCTGCCGCTGAGGCTTGCAGCCCCCAGCCCGTGGAGGAAGGGAGGGACAGGGAGGGGAGGACCATGAACGCAGACGGTCGGAGCCACTGTGACCACACTCACCTCTGGAGGGTGTGAGCTGCCAGCCTCCCATGCCTCTGGGCCTGGGCATGCCAGGGGTGGGGTGGGAGGGCAGCCGAAGAGCTGAACACTAGGGAGAAATGGGGTCCTGGGGGCCAGGCAGGAGCTCAGCTCAGAGTCTGATCAGAGGGCCAAGCACTGGACCCTTTTCTGAAATAAGAGTGAGCCCTCCTAGGACAGTAAGCAGTCTTAGGAAAACAAGCCTGTGGTTGGCACATAGTAGGTGCTCAGGAACCTTGCTGAGATGATGAGTAAAAAAAAAAATAATACTGTATTATACACGTGAAATTTGCTAACAGTATATTTTAAATGTTCTCATCACACACAAAAAAGTAGAAACAGTAACTATGTGAAGTGATGGATGTTAATTAGCGTGATTGTGGGAATCATTTCACAGTGTATACATTTATCGGAACATCATGCTATATTCCATAAATATGTACAATTTTACTTCTCAATTATTCCTCAATAAAGCTGTAAAAAAAACACACAAAAAAATCTAAATTGAAGAAAAAAGAATAAAATAATATTTCCATAATTTGATAAAACTATTTTTATTTACAAAAAAAAAAAGAAAGTCAGGCTAGAGGCAGGGACGTCCGTCAGGGGCATCCAGCTGCCCTGGCAGAAGACATGACCTGGATTAAGCAGGGACAGAGGACAGGGAGGAGTGGAAAGGCCAATCCTGGGCGGGAGGCAGAGGGGAAGGACCCCATCACCAGTGTGCATGGAGTGTGTGGGAGGCTCCCAGATGGCTGGGTTAAGTCAAGGGGGGAGGCCAGGGAGTGCCTCACCATGAGGAGTAGGTTTTAGGGGGTGACAAGTGTGTTTAGGGTATGAGGGGCTCTAGTATCTGTGGCATATCCAGGGGAAACGCCCACCTGGCAGCTGCATATTCGAGCCTGGAGAGGTCCGGGTGGGAAATACTGAGTGGGAGTCACCGGATTCCATGAAGAGCTGAGACCATAGGATGGGCATCGTATTGGGGAAGGTGATGGGAGCCCATTGGGCCTGGAGCCACCAAAGAGGCTGGGGCAAGGCAAGGACAGGTCCTGGAAGGCTGGGAGTTGGGGGCGCTCCACGGGGCAGGCGTGGGCACCAGCAAGAGCGGTGCCATCTGGTCGAGTGAAACCTGGACAGACTCCTTTCTGCTACTTCAGCATTGCAGCGCCTCTCTCCTCTGAAGGGCCCAGCTCAGAGGAGGCGGGAAGGTCAGACAGACTCCTGTGGGCAAGCAGGAGGGAGGAGTAGGGAGTGCAGAGGAGCCCCACAGGGCCTGCAGGAGGGGCGGCTGGAGTGAGCAGGGCTGAGGAGACAGAGCAAAGGAGGGGAGGAGGGCAGGACACAGGAGAGGCAGGAGCCCTGCACCAAAGCTGATGCACAGTGGCTGAAGCAGGAGGGAGGACAAGGGCTCATTAGTGAGGCTGCCAAGAGTGAGCGAGTGCAGTGGGGTCCAGAGTCTGCGAAGAGCGGGGCACTTTGTAAAGGCCACCAGAAGGACTGGGACAGGCTGCCAGCCAGGCTCAGTGTGCGGTGCCAGGAGCCCAGCAAAGGCCAGAGACCCTGCCACAGTGCAGGGGTAGATGGGTGAAGGGGTTACCAGGAGGTGGGGACTGAAGAGCCGGAAGCCACGGTGCTGAAATGTAGGGTTAAGTCTGGACCCCAGGCTGCGGTGCAGACCTGCAATGTGGGGTGCCATTCTACGCCCTGGGAGGACAAGGACAAAGACAGTGGAATTGGAGCTGCACATAGAAGATGAAGCAGGAGGCAGCTAGGAGAGTGGGTAACAAGGGGCCCGGAGGTCTCCTGAGGTCAGAGCGCCAGTGTGCTAGGCACGGTCAGCGGGTGGGGCCCTGGAGTCCCTGTGCCACTGAAGGGTCATTCCAGGCGTCCCGGAGTACCCTGGAGGTGGGGTGGAGGGGAGTGTGGCACCAATGTGGGGCTGTGCCCATCTCCTCTACAAAGATCGAGCACGGTCAGGGCCCCCTCTCCAGCAGCCCCAGCCTGTCTCCTCCTGAGGGCCCCTGTGAGAAGAGCTAGTTTGCTCTCTTTGTTACTATCAGGGTAAAACATGTATAACTTAAATTTGCCATTTTAGTCATTTTTAAGAGTACAATTCACTGGCATGAATTATATTCCCAATGTTGTATAACCATCACCAGTATCTATTTCCAAAATACACTCATCAGCCAAACAGAAACTCTGCAGCCACTAAGCAATGACTTCCAATTCCCCTCCCCCAGCCCCTGGCAACCTCTGCTTACTGTCTGAATTTGCCTAGTCTAAATATTTCATTTAAGTGAAATCATACAGTATTTGTCCTTTTACGTCTGGCTTATTTCACTCAGCATCATGTTTTCAAGGTCCATCCATGTTGTAGTATGTATAGAACTAAATTCCTTCTTTATAAGGTTGAACAAGATTCCACTGTATGTATACACCACATTTTGTTTATCTTTTCATCCATGGATGGATGCTGAAGTTGTTTCCATGTTTTGGCTATTGTGAATAGTGCTGCAATGAACATTGGTGAACAAGTATCTGTTTGAGTCCCTGCTTTCAGTTTTTGGGGGTATATACCATGGACTGGAATTGCTGGATCATATGGTAATTCTACATTTAACTTTTTGAGAAACTGCCGGAGTGTCGTCCACAGCACCTGCACCATTTTACATTCCCACCAGCAATGTATGAGAGTTCCAATTCCTCCACATTCTTGCCAACACTTGTTATCTTCTGATTTTATTTTTAATAGCCATCCTAGGAGGTATGAAATGGTATCTCATTATGGTTTTGATTTGCATTCCTCTCATGCATGACTAATGATGTTGAATATTTTTTTCATGTGTTATTGGCCATTTGTGTATCTTCTTTGGGGAAATGTCTATTCAAGTCCTTTGCCCATTTTTGAATTGGGCTATTTGTCCTTTTGTGGTTGAGTTGTAGGAGTTACATATTCTGTTGTTTAACCCTTACCAGATACATGATTTCTCCCATTCTGTAAGATGTCTTTTCACTTTCTTAATACTATCTTTTAATGCACAAAATTTTTTATTTTAATGAACTCCAGCTTATCTATTTTTTCTTTTGCTGCTTGTGCCTTTGTTGTCATATCTAAGAATCCATTGCCAAATCCAAGGTCACGAAGATTTACCTTAGTGTTTTCTTTTAAGAGTTTTATGGCTTAAGCTCTTATATTTGGATCATTCATCCATTTTGAGTTGATTTTTGTATATGGTGTAAAATAGAGATCCAACTTCATTCTTTTGCATGTGGAAATCTAATTGTTTCTACACCCTTTGTTAGAGACTATTCTTTCCCCACTGAATGGACTTGGCAACCTTGTCAAAAATCAGTTGGCCATAGATTCATGAGTCTATTTCTCAACTCAATTCTATTGGTCTATATGATCCGTATGCCAGTACCAAACTGTTTTGATTACTATAGCTTTATGGTAAGTTTTGAAATTGGGAAGTGAGCTCTTCAACTGTGTTCTCCTTTTTCCAAAATTGTTATGGCTCTTGGGAACTCCTTGCAAATCCATAGGAATTTGAAGACTAGCTTTTCCATTTCAGCAAAAAAAAAGCCATTGGAGTTCTGATAAGGATTGTGATAAATCTGTAGATTGGTTTTGATACTATTGACCATGACTAGGGGCTGCTACAGCTGCCCAGATGTCCACCTGGCTGGCCCCAGGATCTACAGAGAAAAGCCTTGGCAGCTCTAGGGCCTGTGATTCAGCTAGTCAGCACCACCTGCCCTGTCCCACCCCTCTACTCCTCCAAATTTGCCCTCAGCCAGCCTTCATCCTTCTGGGCCTCTCCTCCAGTTTCTCTGCCTGGAGGAGGAGCAGCTCTGGCCGCAGGTGCAGGGTGCTGGGCCCCACCCAGGCCCCTCCAGGCCCTGATACAGCACACCCTTCCTGCTTCCCAGGTGACAGCCAAGAGTGGCCTGGATGAGCTGGTGAGCGACCTGCTCCAGGAGGCCCACAGTGACTTGGAAAGGGTCCGTGCCATCTGGATTTGGATCTGCCATCACATAGGTAGGCCCACCTGTGACATCACTGGGTCTAGACCCCCTTGCTGCCACTTCCTGGGGGCCTCTGCTCCCATCCCATCATCAGAGTGTGTGGAGTGAGATGGAAGGCAGGGGAGGGGGACACAGAGGGCTAGACTAACAAAAGACCAACCAAGGAGGGTAAAATTCACTGTGTGCTAACAATCTCCATGAAGGTTGGCTGGGGGTGGGGGGAAATCCCACGTGGCCCTCTGCCCATAGACAGTGGCCAGAGCTGGAGCCACCCAGCAGAAGCCTTCCCTCAGTCCCAGCTTCACAGTAAACCTACTCCACAAAGATGAGAGGCCAGGACAGAAGGACATCTCCAAGAAGGATGGCCATTGGTTGAAGAGAAGTTGCAGCTGTTTGAAAAGTTATTTCTACACCAGAAGTTTCATTAAGTACCAGCGCCAGGAAGGGCAGGCACTCCTCTTCCTGCTCCCACACTGGTGACCTCTGCCACAGGTCCCAGCCCAGTCTCCAGGGTTCTCAGAGCCACTGGAAGGAACGTGGGCCTGCACAGCTGCCCACAGCTCGCCACAGGACAGCCTTAGGAAGCTCACCGGGTCCAGCCAAGCCACAGAGGTAGTTGATAAGGGGCTGCTGCCCCTTGCTGCCGTGCAAACACAAACGAGGTGATGGAGGGCTATGCTGTGGGGACTCCTAGTCCTTTGACATAAAGACCAGCAGGGCCTTTCCTGACCTGCTGCCACTGGGCGTTTCCTTTGTCCTTCTGGAGCAACAGTTAGGGGTGCAGCTTAGAGGATGAGCTCACCTGGCACAGGTAGGAAGTCTCAACAGAGAGCCTAGGGCCACCTGCTCCCACCCCAACCCCATCGGCTCTGCAGGTACCTTAATGGGACAGGATCAGAAACAGAACACTTGGTAGGACTTTGTTTACTGCTCCCACCCCCACACCAACATGCACGCGCGCACACACACATACACACACACACACACACAGTCCCTTTGAGCACTCAATGGCTACAGTGACTCCAGCCCCAGGGCTTCACCACAGGCCTCTTGCTCTCTTCCCAGTCCCCACATTCCCTTGTTAGTGAAGTGACAGGCTGTGAGAGACCCGCCTTCTCTACTTGGGGGTGAGCTTTAGCCATAGCTCACTGTGCCCTGTGGGCCAGCGTGAGGCCTTGGCCCTAAGGCCACCTGCACAGTCTCCCTGGAATTGCGTGCAGAGCTGTGTGCTGGGGCAAGTGGAGAGAGCCCCACACCCCAGCACTGTCTTGGTTCCTTCCCCTCCCAAACTCTCCTCGCCCACTCTGCCTAGGCCTTCGCTTCCTCTTGCCACCTGCACAAAGAGGTGACAGTTCCCAAATCTCACTCGGGCCGGGGTCCTGCTTCCATTCAGCTCGCCATGGTTTCCTGGGGCAGGGATGGGGCCTCCTCTCACCTCCACGCCGGCCTCACCACCTCCTAGGCCCTGAGTCCTCACGGCCCCTCCTCTGCCCTCCAGAGTATGACATGGCTGCTGCCCAGGAGAAGGACCGCCAGGCCTTCAAACCCACCGACATCCTGCGGACTCAGAAGACCAACTGCGACGGCTATGCTGGCCTCTTCGAGAGAATGTGCAGGTAGGAGAGGCGGGAGCTGACCCCCAGACCTCATCCCTGTCCCCCTTCTGAAGCGCTCTGTACCTTCACCCGAATGCCAGGCCTGAAACCTGAGTTTGCAAACTCTGCTCTGGAATCCAAGTGAGTCTTGAAAAGGTCAATTTCTCCCTTTTTAACACCAGCATAATTGACTTTGTACCATCTGCCGGGCTTCGCGATGCATTAACATAATGGCAGATGAATGCACAGAGATAATTTGGTTATAAAAAGCCCTTTTTCCACCTTCTCCCATCTCTGTGCAGCTGAAGGTTAAAAGAACGACAGGCCTGGGAACGGGAGGACAGTGGCTGCGGATGCCAAGGGGCTGTGAAAGGCCGTTCTCAGGGGAAACTAAAGATCTCCCAGCTGAAAAGATTTGTCAGTTAGAAAGCTGAATCAGTAGGAGGGAACTTCTCTCTGAGCCTTTGGGCTCCATTTTCAGCACTAAGGGAAGTGAGCGTGTGGCCAGGTTGCTGGGGCTGGAGACAGCTCTGGCCTGAGCAGGAGAATGGGCCGTTCCTGGTTCCCAGTGACTTGGGACAGGCTGGGGCTGGAGGAGGCCTGCTGACCCCTACCCCCAGCGTCCTGTGCCAGCTCTCTGAGGACTGCTGGTCCCTTCAGGAAACCGTCAGCTAGCCCTTGGCTAAGAGCCCCTCCCCAGGGGGTGATGAATGGCTGCCTACTTCTCTGCCAGCCTCTGGGAGTAGGTCTTCTCAGGCACCCAGCTGTCAGCCCACCAGGACTGCAGGTGGCAATTCATCAAACCAAATATAAGGAATACTGAGTCCACAGGTGAGCAGCTGCCAGGCACCCGGAACATGCAGCCTATTCCTGGCCTGAGCCCCATTGTACTGCCCCCCACCCCCATCCCCACTGCCACCCACAGACATGCACCTGGCCCCCTGTTGCTCCAACCCTCCTATTCCACTCCCTGCTCTTCCCTTTCCTCACTTCCAAGGTCCACCCCTGAGACCACAGCCCCAGGGGCAACCAGGGCAGGTCAGGGTGCAGAGGACGCCACCCTGGCCGCTCCCCACCCACTCCTCAGAGCAGCCCTCTGCACCCCTTCGTTCCTACTGCCACTCCCATCCCACACCCAGGAGCCCCCACCTGCCTGGATCCTCACCAGCCTCCCTGCCCAGGTTCCTCTCGCCCTGGGTTCCTGAACACGACTAAAGGTTCACACTGTCCTGCAAACTCTTCCAAACTCTGATCTCAACCACCTTTCCAGCCCTGCATGTTGTGACGCTGCGTACTTCCATCCCCTCATGTGCACCTGCCCTGTCCCTAATGCCCTCCCAGGCCCCACTGCAGGAGGGCCACACCACCTTCCCCTCCCCCTATGTCCTTGGCACACCTGTGCACCCACTCATGCATTGCCTTATGCTTTTATTTCATAACATTTTTAGATTTAAAAAATACTGTTCCTTGTAGACGATTTATAAAATGCACTACAATGAAGGAAGAAATTATTACTCTGAATCCCACCACTGACAGCTGACACTGTTAACATGGTGTCATTTTCCTTTCCCGACTGAGGTCTATGCATACAGGCATTCCCCGGGCACATTTCCTCTGATCCATCTTACAGATTTTCTAGGTCTGTATGTGTCTTTAGCCCTCTCTCTTTCTGCTTCCCTGATGAATACCCACCTCAGAATCCTACACCCAGGAGACTCTCAATAGACATTTATATAATAGAATGACAGGAAATGGTAGGATGTTCCTAGCAGACTTCTGTGAAATGGGCCTTATTCTTCTTTTAAATAATGAAGTAACCACCAGTTTTCAGCTTTATTTTTGCCTAGCTTCTTTCAGAATGTGATTTTTTTCCATCTGATTTTGCAAACTTAAAAACACCTGGGTGTATTTTTTTTTTTTTTTAAGTTACAGGCTACATCCTTCTTTGTCCATTATGAGCTTTCTAGCGTACTATGGAAGGAGTGCCAGATTCAAAGCCAGAAAGACCGGGGTTTACTCATTAGTGGCGTACCTCCTTTATCCAGCGCAAGCATTCTAGCATGCCGTAGAGGGAGTGCCAAGGTTAAAGCCAGAAGGACCTGGGTTCTAGTCCTTAATTTACCGCTTATTAGTTTTCTTCATTTTCGTAAGGTGCTTAACCTCCTGCAGCCTGTTTTCTCATCTGTGCATTGAGAACTACGTTACCTACTTGGCAGGACTGTGAGGCCAAACGAGAATGAGCAGTTTGGGGTTTGCTAACCTGATTTGGGTGTGTATTTTTTACCCTTCCCTGAGCATCGGAATGCTTTTGCTCTGTGGAGCTTTCCTGCAGGCCATGGTGGCCCACATAGACTCAGAAAACTGACACTTGGCTTGAGTGAAACTGTCAGCTTTGTGCCTGGTCTGGGATACTTAACAATGGCCATATCCTGGCCTACAGCGGATCATTAAAACACATCCCAATATTTTGCATCATTTAAAGTTAGTTTCAACCTGGCAATTACCACGTACAAAATTCCTCACGCTGCCTGGGAACAACAGCTCACCGTTCCCTGAATTCCTTTAGCTTTTGCTTTAAAGATCAGTAGCCTATCCATGCATTACTTTCTTATTTCTCTTTACCTTTAAAACTGCCGGAAGTTTGCTAAATTCATTAGCTAATTCCTTAATAACTGAAGATGTGTAATCCATACTTGCTGATTTGTCCCTGAGTGGTTGTCAGGGTGGCCTCTTGGCAAGAGCTGTAGCCCCATGGGCGTCATTACTTCCTGCCTGTCCATTCCACCCACCTCCCTGCAATGGCCTTGTTAAAGATTGATTTCACAAAGTAATTTGGTGGGGGATTCAGATACCTTCACATCACTCGCTTCCTTCTTGTCTTTCCCATGTTACTGATGTGGGGTGTTTCTGTTATTGCCTTTGCTTGTAGCTGCTGGTCCAGTTCTTTCTGACTTCCTACCGCCAAGCATGAATGTGTCCCTTTTTGCCCCGATTGCCCACATCCTTAATTGATTCTGCCTCATTTCCTTGCAGGAGCCAAACTTAATTCCCCAGACTCCTGCCACTGAGCCAGTCCCCAGTAAATCCTCTTCCCCTGCTATCACGGCTCTAGCACCACCACTAGCAGATTGTTCAGGGACTTTGGAAAAAGCCATGAGCTTATTACCAGTTTGAGGCTCTGATGCTGAGGGGGCTGGTTGTTACCAATCAGATGTCGGCTGGTGTTACATTCATCCTCCAGCTGTCACAGAGCACGGCCAGGGCATGTACAGGTCAGACGGCTGCTTCTGGTTAGGATATCGTGCTAACCAGGTCCTGCGGTTTCACGGTCCTACAACATCACTTGGTTCCAAAGGCCCCAAAAGATGGGGAGTGGCCTTCTAAGCCTTCTGGGAGATCCAGATTGGTTGGATAACCTCAAATTGTCATCAAATCTGACTTTGTCATATAATCCCTCTGAAAAGGACATCTAAACTCCCCCTACCCTTATAGATAGGATGGCACCCACAAATGAGTTATGTCACTATAGCAAACCATCTTTTCATTTCACTCTGTATACTACCCATAAGTTTATACATTAAAACAAAATTTTGATTTGCAAAAGGGCTGATGCAATGCAAAGGCTCCTGAACTGTGCATCAGGACAACTGTGTCCCGGTGCTGCTTCAGCCGCTGGTTAGCTGTGTGTCCCCAGGCAAGGTGGCTCCCTCTCTGAATTGCTGACTCCTCATCTGTTGGAGAGGAGGTCTCCTGAGGCTCTACACCGGGACTTGGGTTGAGAATTATTAATATTATCATGACTACAAGCTACTGACCCAGCCTTTAAGGTAGTATAAGAGAAGGGAAAGGGAGCACATAGCAGAAATATAAAGACACTGTCATATTACAAGAAATCAAGTACATAAATTGTGAAAGATAAGTCATGGTTTGTTTGTGCTGCTACAGTATAGAAACCACAATATTGTCAACAAAATACCAAACGAAAAGGATCCTTTATTATCTGTCTTAAGTTATGGTCCCTCGCTCCTGTTGCTCCCCACTTGGCTGAGACATCCTGGGAGAGGTGATCAGAGTTGGGCAAGTGATGGTCAGAGCCCACTGTTGCAGGGCACCCCTGCCCACCCAGACATTTCAGTTACACTGCTGCTGGCCCTGGCCATGGTGCTGGGTGGAGCAGAATCACATGGTTCCTGTGGTGGGACCTGGGCCATCTTCATATAAAATGACAGTCACAGTCTTGACCTGCCACCTACTTGATTAATATCTGAGGGGATATAACCCACCAAACTAGAACACACAAATCTTTTCTAAATAATAAGGGTAATGCATTCATAGGCACCTCAGCAGCTTTAGGGACCACCAAGGATAACCCAGGTAATGACACTGCCTTCGGCTTAGCTGCACCTCTGTTTGGTCCTGCTCCATCAGGCCACATTTGGTGGCCATGTGGTCCTTTGCAGCCCTCAGGGCCTCATGCCCTCAGGGCTTCTCTGGTTGGGTCCCTAAGGCCTGACACTTGCTGGGGAGGGGGCTGCAGCCTGCTCCAAATCCTCCAGGGTGCTCCAAGGACGCTTGCTCAGGGCATCAGTATCCAGGTTTTCAGGGTGGCTTGGGACAAGCTGTGCAGGTGGACTGGGGTTGTCAAGACTGTAAAGTAAAGCCGAGGGTCCGCAGCCTGGGGTTGTTAAATAGATCTCCTCCCCTCGGGTGATATCTGGGCCCTGGGCTGGCTGGTCAGAGCTCTTCTGGAGGTGGAAATGTTTCTGGCCCTCTGTCCCTCCTTCACTGCTCTTGCAGCTCCTGCCCACAAAGGTAATTCCTCTTCCCTTGGGCTCCACAGGCTTTGCTTATACACTGGCATTTTAGTGACAATTCACGTATCTGCCCACCTTCCACCTATGAGCCCATCTGGGGCAGCCACTGAGCCTTATTTTTGGAGTATCATTTTATTATATTGTTGTGTTGTATTGTACCAGGTCATGTTGTATTATCCCCTGGTGCCTGCCACCGTGCTTTGTACACAGCGTACGCAGTCAGTGACCTTTCGATGACATGGAAGAGTTGTGGGTCATCCTGACTAGCAGGCAGTGGCTGGACACAAAACTCCTATGAGTTCCACAGTCATTGTCTTATATAGATGGATTATTTTGCATGAGATTTATAGATTATTAACAATAATGCTTTACATTATGACTTCATTTGTCCAATTCATCTTGCACATTGCTGCCAGGTAATAAATTACCCTCACTTCATCGTCAAACAGGCATTAGCTTACAGCTGAGGTCATTCCTTCATCATTTGTCTGCCCCGGGCATCCCCCACGGCCCTCCCAGCTTCTCCTCGGCCTGTCAGAGGAGAATCAACCCCTGGAGATCATTCCATGCCAACCTTTCTTTCTGCCCATGATGAGCCTGGTGAGGCCACCCTGGAGGTCACCTTTAGAGCTGGGAGGTGACCTGACTTCCTGTTTCAGCCTAGCAGCCACCACCCCCACTGAGAGCAGTACAGGTGGACATTGCTGCCACTTGCGTCTTCTTCCTCCAGCCCTTTCCAGGATCGGGGGAGGCTCTCACTGCTGCTCCCCAACGTGGAGGTCCTCTTGCCTTCACTCCATCCCCTTGCAGGGAGGATACCCCCGTGGGCACACTGCCTGGGATGTGGCTTCTCCCAGGAGGACATTCAGGCAGAGTTCGAGCCAGGCACCACTGCCCACACCACTGCCCATCCACTTTACCCCAGCACCTGGAGGCTGCATGGATGCTAAATGCTTCTTCCTCCCTTGACTCCAGGTGGCTCTGAGCAGAGGACAAGCATCAGTGGGCGACACGTCCAGAGGTCCACAGCGCCACTCAGTCAGTTCACCTTAATGAAAAACGAGCCATTCTCCAACCCCGTTGTTCCCAGGACGCCCCTTATCCCTCCATAGCATACTAGCAAGTGATATGCACAGACAGGAATGGGAATTAATTCACTGAAGAATGTAATTTTAAATAGTATTTATGGATTTTTTGTCCAATTCTAAAACACATAATCATTATTAAAAATTTAGAAAATATAGTCAAGTTTAAAGAAGAAAATTAAAATCACTCATAATCCCACCTCCCAGAGATCGGTGCCTTTTGCACTGACTCTCGCCCTGTCCTTCCCTACCCCCACCAACATGTGCACACGTGTACACACGCACCAACCGTACTGACTGGAGAGTTTCATATGCTCTTGTCAATTAACACTGTGTCGGGAGCACTGCTTACCTCACTAAGTATTTTTCACATTTCTTCTCACCCAATCTCTAAGTGAATGGAGCTCACCTCCTACCAAAGGCCCGCCCCACCCACACTTCCAGCCCACCCCTCTGGCCTCGCTTGTGACCCTCCCCTGACTGCAGAGGAATGAGGCAGGGGTGCTCCAGGGGTGTGGCTGCACCTCCTCCCCTCCCCCGGGCTCCTTGGCCCTGTCTCCTGCTCTGGAAGTCGGAAGTCGCCTATTCATGGCCTTTGCCAGCAGAAAACCCTGACACCAGGGTCTGGTTTCTCTTGCTGTCTGCCCCTGCCTCCTGGCACTCCTAAAATCCTTCCCACAGGGCCAGGGCCCAGCTGGTCTGTTCTCCTGGGATTCCCCACAGGGGCTGGGAGGCCCGAATGTCTTTTGTGAAGCTGCCAGCAGAAGGGTGGGGGCTGTGAAACTTCCAAGCTCCTAGGGAACCTCCGAGTGTGTGGTCTGGA
>CM052436.1:102218488-102246137 GCA_028533085.1 Varecia variegata
ATCTTCTTTGCTAATTTTTAATTATATATTCATTTTTGTAGGGAAAATTCCCCCCATTCTTATGGTAAATGCATGGCCGTTTCACCCCATTACCCCGAGAGGCTCCGTGGCCCTCTTGTTTAGAGCAGCCGAGGCTGCAGTGCTGGTCCGTGGACGGCCCCAGCCCCCGCAGGCCGGCTCACTGACACAGCCTGGCGGACGTCCCAGACTGCAGCCTCCGCTCATGCGAGCAGAGCGCAGGGTCAGCACCGTGTGCAGCGCGGGGCAGCTGGTGTGGTCCTCAAAGGAGCCCCATCACGGGGTCATCACACACGTCCTAGATGTCATAGATTTCTGTGTTTACTAGACCAATTTTCCACAAGTGCAAATAAAGGGTCTTGAAGAAGGGGCACCTGGTTCTAATTCACACAAGTCCCCAGAAGGGCTAGAGGGGGTGTCCCTAGGTCAGACTAGCAGTGGAATTGTCCGCTGCTTGAGCGGACAGCAGTGGAATTGTCCCCATCCCCTCGGCTGTCTCGAGCAGGGCAGGCATGCTGAGGAGGTAGGCCAGTTGGCCACGGCAGGACATTCAGGGGTCTTGCTTGGGCCTTGGGGTGGTGCCCACAGCCCAGGCCTGAGCCTCAGGGTTTCCGCTCCAAATGCCTAGAGTACGTGGTCCCTAGAGGTGACCAGTGCCTATCCCCCTGTCCAGGTTCCCAGAAAGTGGGGCCAGCTCAGCTGTGAGCAGCAAGGCAGTGCAGTGTCAAAGGACCCCAAAGCTCGGGTTGAGTGGTCAGCATTTCCACTCCCCGAAGGACAGACAGCTACGGGAGACTCCGAAGTCAGGGCCGGAGCAGCCAGTCAGTGAATAACCCCAGTGCACTGTGGTGGCTCGTGCGCCATGTTCGCAGGGTACAGACCTGTCAGTCAGAGGGCATGGGCCAGTCCTCCCTGGGTCAGGGCTGGAGACAGCAACTTGCCTGCCCTCAGGTCCCCATACAGACATCCTTGGGAGGATACAGCAGGGGCGTAGGGCCCCGCCTTCCTCTGCACCCTCACAGTCAGCGCCCTCACCCCTCACCCATGTCATGAGACCCATCTCTTCAGTCACGTGTCCAGAGGTGTCCTGGCTCTCCCAGCAGCTGTGCTCACCCCTTCCGTGTAGGTTTTGTCTCAAGAACATTGTCATTTCCCTGCCTCCCGTGTTCTCGGGGCCATCCCCACACTTGCCCTCATTTTTCCCTCCTGAAGAGCTGGTTGTGGAGCGTGTCAAGCAGGCTCTGGGGAGGAACATTTCAGAAGTGATCTGAACAGTCTCAGGGGAGGAGCAGACAGCGGAGACTGCAGCCAGCCCTGTGTTCCCCGCCCCCACTCCCAGATAGACGCCCTCAAGGCTGTGGCTATGTGAGTGTGTGAGAGGCAGGGAAAAGGAGAGACCTGGGAGGACTGACGGACAGCAACACGCCTGAGGCCTGGGGCTGCAGACAGACTCGGGGCCAGCAGGAGCCCCCCTCAGACCCCCATCCTTCCCCAGGATCGCTGGAGTGCAGTGCATGACTGTGCCGGGCTACTCCAAGGGCTTTGGCTACCAGACGGGGCAGAGCTTCTCTGGGGAGTTCGACCACGCCTGGAATGCTGTGTACCTGGAGGGAAGATGGCACTTGGTAGACAGCACCTGGGGCAGCGGCCTGGTGGACACCACCACCTCCAAATTCACCTTCCTGTGAGTACAAGCCTCGGTGTCTGTCTGCTGGGTGTCTGGGCAGTGGAAATGGAGGAGGCAGCAGGTGGGGAAGGCCAGGGAGGATCTACATGCAGTGCACCCGAATCCCCCCTCTGGCTCCTCACAGCTCCTTCCACCAAGGCGCTAAAAGCCTCCAGCTCTTGCCCACAGGCCTCATGCGAAAGGAAAGGCAGGGCGAAGATGCTTCTTTAATTGTTGGCAGGTTCCCTACAGGTTTATGATCTACTGACTGTTTCACCATGCGGGGATGCCAGAATGTTCTCCTGCCGCTTTGCCCAGACACCAGGTTCCTCCTCCTCTCTGGGCCAAATGAGACCATAGCACATCTCCAAGGAAGGGGCTATGGATTTGTGGGAAGGGATGCCGAGGGTGGTGCGGGGTCACTGTGAGCCACGTGGGGCAGGTAGCTGGGGTGCAGAGGATGGGAGAGGAGCTCTGGCCGGCCCTGGCCTTAACTAAGGCCATGCACAACATTATTTGTAGAACATGATGTCCACCAGCAGCTCAGATCCCTTTCTGTTCAGAAAAGTGAGTGTGCACTCTCTGATTTTTGCAGCTTAAATCTTAGCATTCCCACACATGGGACAAATACAAGCCATGTGCACACACACCCTACACACGGGGCTCGTGTGCTCGCAGACGCCTCCTTCACCTCCATTTCTCTGGACACTGCTCTCCCCAGATGGGGTGATGCCTCCCCCATCGTGGGATGAGCCTCCCCATTCTCATCTTGAACCCCTTCGCCGACCTCCAGAGAGCCAGCCTTCAAGTCAGCCCCAGGGAGCCACAGAGACAGACGGGGGTGGAGGCAGTGCCTTCCCACACCTCCACTGCCCGGCACCTGGTCTACGGGTTGTGCCTCTGCTCAAATTTCTGTTTGTCTTTGAGAGCAGGGGAGCCCAGTCCCCCGGACACCCCAGGTGCTAAGAGTAGGCCACAGTTTCAGGCCTCAGACCCTGCCTTGGCTCCAATTTCTGGAAGCATCCACTGAGGAGGAGTTTCCAGTGTCCATGTTAGGATTCCCATCTGAGGTGTCGAAAGGACCCCCTCCTGTGGGTGTGTTAGCCAAAAGAAAGCCCCTAAAGATGCCCTGTTGGCCCCCACCTCCTGCACAGAGCCAGGTGCGGGCTGACCCCGCATGACTACTGACCAGTCTGTCCTCTGCTCCAGCTACAACGAATTCTACTTCCTCACCCATCCTGCTCTGTTCATCGAGGACCATTTCCCAGACAACAAGAACTGGCAACTGCTGAAACCGCCTCAATCTCTAAGGCAGTTCGAGAACAACATGTATCACAAGAGTGAATTCTACAACAAGGGGATGCTGAGTGCCCATCCAGAGACTTCTGTAATCAGGACAGGTGAGCCCCGAGCAGGTGGCAGGCTGGTGCGCCGGCAGCAGGGGCAGAGCAGTCTGTGCTGTGCCTCTGGGAGCCCACCTGAGGCTGCCCTGCCAAACCCCCCCCCCCACCCCCCGTGTGGCCATGGGTGTGCAGGTGTGCGGCAGCTGCTGAACAACCAGGCCCTCAGGCCATCGGGGCAGGGCATGGCCATGGGCCACATGGGCGGGGACAGAGGCTCACTCACACTGGCATAAACCAAGGAGGGGACGCGTCAGAAGGCTGCAGGTTCCCAGCAGCGAGGGCGGGACGCACAGCCTGGCCTGTCACAGAGCCTGCGCTGGAGGCTACCGAGCTGGTGAGTGTCGTCAGCGCACGCAGGGAACAGGACTGCCTCCGCCCCGGCTGCACATGGCCTCCTGGCTGAGCCGCCCGGCAGAAGCCAGCTGGCCTGCTGTGTCTACCCCAAACTCCTGGCAGAGAGAACGTGTCGGCCCAGCGGTCGGTATCTGTGTGTCGGTGGTCATGGAGTGAGGTCAGGGAGCATCAGAGGTCTCCTCAGAGAGGTAGGGGTGGTTCCCCCCAGGACAGAGGATTGGGCAGCTTCCTTAAGGACGTAGCCACCGAGCTTGGTCTCGGGAGGTGGAGAACAGGTGGGTAGTCAGGGGTAGATGTGTTCTAGGCAGTGAGAGGAAGGAGGGGGCACAATAAGCCCCCCACTTCCAAACTCAAGCACCCCAAATGAGCACTGGGCTCCAGAGGGCTTGGCCTGGCCTGCCCGGTACCCCCTCCCTGGAGGCAAGACCCAGCCTGTTCCAGCCGGCTTCCCTGGGGTGGGCGGTGCAGGACACGGAGCTTAGCTGCCTCCTGTGGCTGGCCGGGGCTGGCATCTGCCCTCCCCGCACGGGGGCCATGGCATCTGTGGGGCTAGCCGGGGGGGGCCAGAACTGTGTCATGAGAAAGGCCCATGTCTCTTATCCCTCTCCAAGGCCCCAGGGCCAGGCACACAGCCTGGGCCCACTGCAGGGCTCAGTGAGTTGGGCAGCCCACACCTCAGCCTGTCGGCACGGTCTCTGCCACCGGGAGGCCTCCACAGGTCCCAGACAGGAGGCCTGAGCTCACACTGGCCATTGGGGTGGCCTGAGGGTGGGCCCAGAGTGTTGGGGGCAACAGGGGAGCACAGGTGCCCCCAAGTTAGTTCCAACTGATCTGTCCCTTCCACCACGCAATGGTTTCCTTAACCAGGTTGCTGAGCTCTTGCGTACTCTTCAAAACTGCAAACACCTGGCAGCTCCTGCTGCTGAAATAACAGCGTGAGGGTGCTCACTCTGAGACTCTGTCTCTGCACGTGCACCGGAGGGAGAGCCTGTGCAGTCTGGTACTCCAGGCCACGGCACCACGGGAAAGAATCGACCAGGCCACCACACCATCAAACTAATATCGTTGGGTTGAGTTTGCCTTTTCAAGAGACATAAAAATATAAATATCAGACTTTTGAATTTGTAATGTTCTAAAACTTGATTCCATATTTGTGGTACACATGTAAGGAATATTTCTTTGCAGTAGCTAGTTGTGCTAAGAGTGGGGATGAGAAGAAAACAGAAGAGGGAAACTGAGGTGGGCACCAAGGAGGGGAAGGAAGAGGGCACCCAGATGGGGGGCTGGGAAACCAGCGGGATTCAAGAGAGAGCTAAGCAGGGTGAGGGAAGAAGGCAGCAGGGAGCATGGGAAGGGGCCGAGGGCTCCCACAGAGGGCCCCGAGGGGTCACTGGCCATTCATTTCAAGTCTTCCTAGTCACTCAGCACACCTTTGGCAAGAACCCTCCGGACCAGGCACCATGACCAGGCACCAGGATGTGGCAAGAAATGAGACAGGCTGGCCCCTTCCCCAAAGAGCCTGTAGCCCCGCAGGGAGGGCAGACATTACACAAAAGTGCTCGCCCGATTAATTACAACAGTGGGAAGTTCTCTGGAGGAAAGCCAATGCCAGGGAAAAGGCTTCCAGGGAACTCAGCCTCACCTGACGGGTCCGAGTAGACTTCTTTACGATCAGGATTTTAGGGTGAGGCCTTATCCAGGCTTGGGGGAGGCGGTGGGGAGGGAGAACCTGAGGTGGAAGGGGTGTGGCCCTGGAGGGTCTCAGAGGATGCCCTGACACTGGCGAGGCAGGAGACAGGACTCTCCATGGGTCTGTAGTTGGAGGGGCTCAGAGTGAGCCCTGGAGTGAGCAGGTGGACGTTTGCACAGGAGCCTTCGGGCCGCTGTGCGAGTGCTAGGTGACGCTCCACAATCAAAGGTGAATGGCAGGGGGATCTGGACCTCATGGCGTGGGAGATATTCACAACCTGCTCTGATGTAAGATGGAACAGACAGGACTATGAGCAGTGGAGGCTGAGACCGCCTCTGCCTGCTGAGCTGGTCTAGAAGAAGCGAGAGGAGGGGAGGGTTTCCACCTAGGGGATAGCAAGCCTGTTGATCTTGGTCACTTTCCTTTGGAGGTTACCATAGAACAGATGTGGCTGAAGGCAGGCACCTCTGCCTCCCCAGCAAGAGTGTCTGAGCCCAGGCCAGGGGGAGGTTACTAGTGAGCATGGCTCACACAGCCTGTCTCCTCCTTTTGCACTCATCTGTGAACAGGGTTGGGGGGGGGTTGCTGAGGCTGGCAGCAGGTGACCAGCTTCTGAGAGAAGGCAAGGTCAGGCTCTCAGAGAATCCACTGCTCCTCCTCATGGTCCTGGGAGCCAGGGAGAAACAGATAGGTGAGTCCTCATGGGCTGCAAAGACCAGGGAAGTGACCACTTGTCCCTGAAAATCAATGACCAGGACAAAGAAAAACAAAACTGCAGGGTAAGGGGAGAGACAGAGGGAGGGGGGATGCAAAAGAGCCTCCTGTGCATGCACTGACCCTTCAGGGTCCCATTCCAGAAACATGGCTAAAGCACAGCTAGGTGAGAAGCAGGGAGTAGGGGAGGTGGGGAGCAGGGAAGCAGCCCACCCAGCCCCCTGAGCACAGTCACCTGGAGTGAGGCTGTTCCACCTAGACTGGAAGGTCATGTGCTGACATGACAGCTGTTGGTACTGTAACAGACAGATGCTGGAGGGAGCAGTGTGTAAGCAAGACCTGGGGCTTGGGGGAGATGGTGCCCTTCTGCCCCTTGGTCCTCTCTGGAATCGGACAGCCTTCATCTGATGGGAATCAAAGGGCTGGGATGGGCACATACAGCTGGTGGCACATTTTTCTTGACACCCCGCCCCCAGCTTTCAGCTTGCCCAAAGAGATCCACCTAAAGGGGTAGAGGAACCCTTCTGGGGGTGTGCTACAGCCGGCTGGTACTGTGTGCAGTGATGTCATATCCGTGGCTGAAAATCAACCATGGTGAAAGTATTTACACCACAGAAATGGGCAAATGCTGCAAGTGAGGGCTATTTTTCCCCCAGAGAGACAGTTGTTAAATATTTATCAGCGCATCAGCACGTACTGGACCCATCTCTCCTGACCCTGACTTTCTCTCCACAGTGAACGGGAAGGCCACAGTCACCATCGAGAGCTGTGCCCCAACGCTGTTCATGTTCATGCTCAACGGCAAGCAGGAGCACGGGCTGCTGAGCTTCAGGAAGAACGGGATGAAGCTGGAGGTGTACCCTCCAACCATGGGCACCCACAAGCTGCAGATCTTCGCCAAAGGCAACTCCGACATCTACAGCTCAGTGCTGGAGTACACGCTCAAGTGCAACTACGTGGACATGGGTGTCCAGCTGCCAGCTGAGCTGCACCAGCCCGTGGGCCCCAGCTGGTTCTCAGAGCAGATGGGCATCACAAAGCCCTCTCACCCTGACCCCCTCATCCACACCAGCGATGGGCGCTGCTCTGTCAGCCTCGGCGTGGAGGAAGGCATCAGCGTCCTGGCTTCCCTGCATGGGGACGATGGCCCCATCACCGAGGAGACGCAGCGGCGCTACATCTTCCAGCTGCACCGGGAGAAGCGGGTAGAGCTGAAAGTCCAGCTGCCACATGCTGGCAAGTTTGCCCTCAAGATCTTTGTCAAGAAGAGGCAGGAACCAGGAAACTACGTCTTTGTCTTCAATTATCTCCTGTGCTGTGCCAACACCAAGGTGAACTGGCCCGTGTTCCCTGAGAGCTTTGGCAACTGGGGGCAGGACAATGAGCTGCTGGAGCCCCTGTCGGGTGTGCTTCCCGCCAACCGGAACGTCCCATTCAAATTGAAGCTGCATGGTATTGCCAAAGTCCTGGTGAAGGGGCAGGACACGTGGCCCCTGACCCTGAACCATGAGGGCTACTGGGAGGGCAGCTGCAGCACGGCCGGCTGCCAGGAAGTGTACGTCATGGTGCTGGAGAACGCCAACCACAACTTCTACTCCTACATCCTGAAATACAAAGTGAATGCCCAGTGAGGGCCTGGGCCCCGGTGTACCCTCCAGATGGCCAAGGCCAGGGCTGCCCGGGGAGGGCCCAAAGGCAGTGCAGAGAGCCCTGGGCACCACTGAGTCTGCATGCAATCACTTCTAGGCCTCTGCCTCAGTGTTCCTGCTCTGCCGCAGGAGCTGTGATATTTACTTTCTGAAGTCTTCACCCTGTTGTCGCCCTGGCCAAGGGGACAGAGGCAAAGGCTCTTTAGAAGAAAAAGGTGCTATGTAAATCCAAGGTATTGTAAACTGTACACCAGCGCCCAGATGCCCCCTTCTAGTGTTAATGCTGTTGTTGTTGTTATAGGGTTGATGTGGGAAAGCAGGGATATTGCCTAGGCTAAAAGCTTTTCACATGATGCTTAGAGAATGCTCCTCCACGCCCAGGAGGGACATGATTTGCAAGGCTAAGTCATCCTTGAATCGCAGAGCCCCTTTCAAGCAGCCTGACCGTGTTTCCTGACAGCTCCAGGCCCCCAGGGAATGTCAGACTATCATCTCTTCCCAGACCTGACCATCTTCTGCATTCCTGCTGCGTCTTCATTAGCTACTTCTTGTTCCTCTAGAGCCCTAGATAAAGGTGTGGAGAGGACGCTTGCCGACCCACAACTGGCTGGAGGCTGAGCGCCTCCACAGTCCCTGTGCATAGCTGGGAACGTGACAACCAGGTGTGAGGAGACTCCAAAGAAAGAGCAGCCAGTGCCCACTGTGGGTGTCCTTGTGGAAGGCCAGGGGACGGAGGGACACTGCTGGCAGTCCTGCAGCCTGAGTCTCAGGGTATAAGACCTCCAGCTCTGTGCTCCCAGAGGAATGTGCAGGACAGTGGGTTCAGTCTCAGGGTGAAGGTGCCCCCACCCTCTCAGCCCGACCCCTGCCTCTCCCCTCACAGGAAACCTGTAGATATCCCTAAGTAAAGGCCCCGTGGAGACCAGGTGAGTAGTGAGTAGAGCGACTGCAGCGGAGCCAGCGAGACTTGCAGGGTAATGGGGCTCTGCCTGCCCCCACAGTCTCTCCCAGCAAAGCCATGGCTGGGGAGACCTCCAGCGACATGGGAACAGTTTTTGTGCTTGTCTCTGAGAAAAAGGCCTATCCCATCTCCCTTCCTCCCTTTCTCTCAGAAGAGAGACCGTCAGACCCCCTTGCTTGCTTAGGCCAGGCCTGGGAAGCCTCGGCAGAGCAGCTGGCCCTCAGCAGCGCCTGGAGCTGGTGTTGCCATGGCAACGGTGGAAGGGCTGGCTCCAGCGAGGGCAGCCGGGAGGAAAGGACAGAGAGAGGCCCCTTGTGGCCACTGCAACACCATGCCGGCACCCGGACACATTCTGGGGTGATCCCTGCCAACCTCCCGGCTTCTCCAGCTCTATGGTCCCTGTCTGTCTCAGCTCCCCACCCCTGAGAGTCGGCACCGCCTGGCACCTCTCCCCACTGCCGCTTCACTTGCCCCGGGGCTCACCTACCGCCAGGGCCAGCCAGGATCCTAATGCCTCCCCCTCTGCATTCACATCTGTGTTTCCAACAAATGCTCAGGGGACACTTAGTAAGTGCCAGGAGCCGTGCTAGATGCTGCGGCTACAGAGGTGAACCACAGCAGGCCAGCCCCTGCCTTCCAAAGCTCAGGGTGGGAGGACTGCCAGGCAGCAAGCAGCCTCCCCTACCCAGGCCCGTCTGAAGTTCCAGGCTCCCACCACTTCAGTCCGTCAACTCCCTGGAGTCCCTCCCCACAAAGTCCCTACCACTCAGCATGGACCTAGCCCGAAGCCAGCTCACAGGGGTGCCCATCCTGCACCAGGCTGGGGGCCTGTAGCACAAGGGGCATGCCTCCTGGGGGGCTGAGCTGCCCTAGTCTGGTCCATTGCCCTCTGACAGGCTCTGCCACCTGGCCAGCACCCTGTCAGTCACGCCTGAAAAATGCACAAAAGCCCCGGAGACATAACTGATATGCACCACCACAGGGAAACAAGGGGAGTTTTTACACCCTGAGAACAGCCTTTTCACACACCTTTGATTTTACAGGCTGAAAGAAATGTGCTGTGTTTCATCAAAATAAGTGCCTTCTATGACACATGTCACTCACTGGACCCAGCGCTGGCCTCACGGCTAGTCCTGCCAGAGACCTTCTAATAAAAGATGTACCTTTTGATATACAATATAATTAATCAGTACATTCTGATTAAAGGATGCCACCCAGCAAAACAGGAGCTGTACCCCCTCCCCCGTACCAGAGAGGGAGGCCCCGCCCCGCCCTGTTCATTTAACCAGGCACCCCCTTTGTAAAGACAGCTGTAGGTGCAGTCAGAAAATCACCTGCATTTCTTTCCCACCGAGGTAAAAATACATGAAACGAAATCCAATCTTCATGAATTTTTACACGCATGCTGCTCAGGGTAGAAATTCGGGATTGCATTTTGAAGGCTTTTATTGAAATCCCCATCTTTGTTTCCCCGGCCCCCGAGTCCCAGCGGCCGGTGGAATGACTCGGGCGCACCCTGGTGGCCGAAGTGCGGCGCCGCGGGCGCTGCTCACCGCGAAGCCGCGGATTTATGCAGAACTTGAAAAATACTGTTGAGATGTTTATGTTAAAACCACTGGTGCTTTCTCGTGGCTTCTCAGCGCTTCCTCGTGTACATGGAGCACATCTTTGCCACGCACAAGCTGTGAGAGGAGCCTGGGGGCCTGCTGGTGTGGTGAGAAGACGGAATGTGATAGGAATTAGGAGTGTTTTGCCCGGAAATCCCTTCTTGAAACAGAAACACTGGACATAGGACTGGTTGGGACAGCTTTGACCACACTCATTGCTATACCAGTGAAGCATTGAAACTGCTCAGACTCAGAGCACACTTGCTCGCAAGTCCCGGGATGGCAGCCCCTAGGCCACAGGGCAGACAGGTGCCTGGGCACATGGGAGTCGGGGAGGGGAGGGGCAGAGGGGCTACAACCGCAGCTGCAATTAACTTCTTTTCAGCTTGTTTTAAAAGTGCCACCAGCACAGCTGGACTTCATTTTCAATCTGATTATGATCATTGTGAGGTCCCCATATGTTACATTGTCCCACCAGGACAAACTCCTCACAGCCTGCTGAGATTAAAAGGAAATAAATAGATTAATTGAAGCATGAAGGATTTAGGCTAGACATAAAGAACTATTTCCTGTTGTTAAGCAGGAGGAACAAGCTGCCAAGAAAGTTGGTGAAATCCTCTTCTCAAAGGACCTGAAAAGTAGAAGAGTTTTCCCAGTGCTCTGGTGTCTTAGATGCCGCTGGGACGGATTAGGTTCTCTCCATCCCAATTAATTCTTAAAACACACTGGTTCGCCCACAGCAAACACAGGGTTGATGGGTATTGCCAGCTTGTTTGTTGTTGACAACATTTTCAAAGGTGGTGTGCATCTGTGGCCCACATTGGTTTATCTGAGATTTATAATTTCTTTTCATTTGGAATAAGTAGTTGGAAACCTGAAGAGGTGATTACTTCTCATAATGTGTGCATTGAGTTGTGGGGGGCCGGTGGCTGTTGAGTACGCTTTCCCCACATTGTTGCTGGTGTTGTTTTTCAATAAAATTTATATTCATTTTTATCCAACAATGTAATTATCGATTCATTCTTATCACTGCTCTCACAAGGTGTGGGGCGGGAAAAGAGGAAAAAGTACTTTCATGTTCAAAGAGAGCCCTGGAAAAAAATCAATGTCCCAGCCATTTGAATGTGATGGTGAGATGCAAATGAATGTCAGGCAAATAGCTATTTCACATTAAAGAAAACATAATTAGGTTAGCTCCAGCCCTCTATGGCTCACATGCCTTTGAAGAACATGAAGGCAGTGTTTCTTTCATTGAATCTTGTTTAACTTGAAATTTTTTAAGTCAACCCTAATTTCTTTTTATAGTGGGAGGAAAAAAATGTACCAAAAATGCCTATCAGCCTAGGGTTTTTTTTTTGTTTTGAATATATATAAATATGTATTTCTTGATATTCATATACATGCAGAAACTTTCCAGCAGGTTACTTACAAGCAGATTATTCATAAATTAGACATGTAGAGAAATACAGAAAATGAAAATCTAGACACCTCCAAGAAGCTGCTGTAACCATGGAGACCATTCTCGTAGCTGTAGTGTGAAGGACAAAAAGAACTTGTGTTCCCAAATCTGGCCTCGTCATGTCTCTCACTGCTAGATCCACAGAAATGAGACCCAGCATGCTTCTCCTCAGGAAGGAGGCGCGACCGTGTATTACAGGGAAGACAGAAGAAACAGTCTGCTGCACAAAAGAAGGAGTAACTCTTGAGTTATTAGAACAGTCTGAAAATGCCAACCCGAGGCTGGAAGGGATGACCTCCATCGTCCCTTCCAGTCCGGAGAGTTTGTGATGCCGTGTCTCTGTGAACAGATGCTGGCAGGCGGCGGGCCTGCGGTTGTCAGCGACAGAACATGTGAAGGGCCCTGCTGGGGAACATCTGAAAGGCCCTGCTGTGTTAAGAGCCTGCCCTGGGAGCCCCCGGCAGACTGCGCTGCTGGCTCCTCTCTCGCCTGAGGGCAAGGGGCTGGAGAAAAGCCCAGCACTGGGACCGAAGGGGAAGCAACGGCCTCTCTCTCACAGGATGTTGGTTCTCTCTGATTTTGCAGGCAGGAATAGAGAATACTAAATGTCAACTGGGACGTCCCCTTTTGATTGTCCCACAGGCATCTCTGAGTCAAAAGATGCTAAAATGAAGCCATTTTTTTCTCCCAAATTTCTTCCAGCTCCTCGTGGGACCCCAATTCAGCAAATGCATCCCCATTCACCCAGATACCTAATTCAGACTCATAGTGGTCACTAGTGACTCCTTCACCCCCTGAGTAATGAAATGAAATCTGGTCCCTTCTGGACGTGTCTCATGTCCAACCTGCTCTCCCAGCTCCAGCTCCTCTCGGTTCCCAAAGCCTGCCAAAATTTAGGCCCTTGTCATCTCAGCTCCACTGATGAGATTGTTTCCTGTGGTGAGATGAAGCCCACCTTCTCTATTACTGTCCCTGCTGGCCTCTGGTAAAGCATTAGAATGATTGGGCTGATTCAGACAAGGCCTCCATGAATCCTTCCAGAAGAAGCTCACCATCTCTGGAGAAGGCCCAGTTGGTGTCAGGCACTGGTAGAAAAGGTAGGTCTTCAGACTAAAACTGGTTTTAATAGGAAATCCGGGAAAAGACCAGTCTCCTCCTTTTTCTCTAAAAAGATGAGGTGCCAAGATCCTCCCTCCTGGGTGATGGTATACAAGATGGCTCTTCCTACCACAGCCACGTGGGGGACTGTAGCAGGATCCAGGGCAGAGCCCAGCCTGCAGGTGAACAAGATACGCCTTGAAGTCAGATTCTGCACATCCATGGCTCACAGATTACTTCCCTGCTGTCCTCCTAGACCAGCAGCACACTGCTCACATGTCCAGGTGCGCCAGCTGGATCCCCTGGGAAGCAGACACTGAGACACAGTCAGGAATGCAAACATGTGCTGGAGGGCACCTCCCGTGAGAGGTAAAAGGGGAGGAACCAGGACTGGACAGAGAGACTGTCAGACCGTGGTGCAAATCTGACCAAGATCAGTCAACCCAACAGGGAGTTCCAAAGCAGAGATTTTTTTTATTAGAAGAGTCCCAAGCTGTGCAGAAATGGCCAGGCCCTAGAGAACTCATTATGCTCAGCCACTGGCTAGGGGCTGCCTGGCAAGAGCTTGGCCTCAGTACAAAAGCTGAGAAAGACCCTGAAGATGCTAACAGCTGGAGACTCTCAGGTAACTGCATTCCTGGCCGTTAATCAGCAAGTTCTTTCCAGGAGAAACACCTGCACAGTGCATCTCCGTGTTTGCCACATAAATTTATTTGCCTGTGCTATAGGGGACTTAGGGAAGATTGGGTGAAGGCTCTGGGTTGGAGGCAGCACCGCCAAAGCCATCTGGGATCCAGTGATCACTGGTGAGACTTCATGAGGTGGTTTGTGGAAGGGACGGAGCAAGGCTCCAGGTCTTGCTGCCTCTGCGTAGGACGAACGCCCTCCACGGGCCTGCCTTCCAGGGGCTTCAGACTACTTTGACAGAAGGCAGCTTCGTTCTTCCTGCTCCCTTGGCCTCTTGCCCCTGCCACCCAGGGCAGCCTCAATGTGACAGCCAGAAGGATCTGTCCATGTTACACTCTTACTTAAAACATGCCAGTGGCCCCCCATTGCTCCAGATTGGGGCTCAAACCCCTGCTCTGGCCTCACATTGCTTTCTTTCTTTGTCTCTCACCAAGGGCCCCTGAGCATAATTAATTAACTGCATGACACCAGGCAAGCCATGGACCTCCAGCCAGCATGCTTGTGCATACGCTGTCTCCTCTTAACAAGGGTGCCTTTCCCTCCCTCTCTCCCTGGAGAAGCCCAGCCTGGCCTCCCTGCATCGGGCCAGCCCCCACTCTGCCAGCCCCTCCCAACCCCCTCCCCCACTTCCAGCCCAGCGGAATCATCTGCCTGTCCTATGCACTCACTCACCCCTTGTGGCTCCTCTGTTAACCCAGCACTTTCTATGAGAGTCTGATGGGGAAGGTGCTTGGAAGTTCTTCCTCTCATTGTGAATTCCTTGAACACACACACACTTTGGTTCTCCTTGTTGGCACAAAGTAGGTGATTGGTAAATGCTTGGCAAGTGTTTCCCTGGGAAAACTGAGAGGGGAGAGGAAGATGGGGCCAGGGAAGTACCGTAACTCAGTACCATTCGCTGAGCACAGGTCAAAGCAGCTTCCCTTTCTACCAGGACTGGCCCTTAGGCCTTTTGCCCAACTCTGGACACCACAGCCTGGACACTGCAGAGGAGAAGCCCAGGTTCTCTCGGGGAAGGCTACACCCCAGGGAAGGGCTGGGAATGTGGGGTGGGACCATCATCCTGGAAAGGCTCAGGGTGCAGTTAGTGGTGGTCTTCAAGGCAGTACGGGCCCCTTTACCAAGAACAACCGTCCGGACTTATTTATGAGGCTCTAAAACAGGACAGACACTCCACAGCACGTGACCTGAATGTAGGCCTTCGGCTTGACCAGAGAAGAATGGCCACCCTGCTGTGAAGGTGGGGGTGGTCAGAGACTCTTTGGCCGTGACCGGTTTTATGGAATTTTCTCTCCTTTATCCAGTTTGGTTTCTGCCCCAGATTTTCCCCCATGGCCCTGTTAGAAGGAGATTCTATAACCTAAGCTTGATGTTTCTGTTTAACCCAGAGTAACACACAAATACAGCTAAGGGCATCTGCCCATCCAGCCCCACCCATCCACCCAGAGACCACCAAACAGACCTTTCCAAAGCTTCTAAAACCCCAGAAGAACCTGTTATCTCAGGAAAGAGCTCCAAAATCTCAAATTTGGTTATTCAGGACCTAAAAACACAAACATTTTCTGCTGGCAAAGCCTGAGTTTGTGGGACTGTCTTCAGGAGGGTTGATATTTTGGAAAGCAGTGCTCAAGGGAACACTCAAAGCTCACGGTTTCTTTGCGTATAGTTGTCCTCCAGGCTGATCCTCTAAAGAGAAAAAGACAGAGCTGTGAGATGCTTGATCATCCAATGGCAAAGCTGAGCCCCGAGGTTTGAGAACGAGAAGGCAACCTGGATAGGGCCCCCAGAGATATTTCATCTCTCGGCTTAAACCAGCTCTCTAGCTGGCTGGTCCTTGCTTCCTGGAGCCCCGGGTTCAGAAGGATTCTGAGGTTACGTCTGGGCTCAGGAAAGAGGGTCCTGATTAGCTCGTGATCCCTAGACACAGGCTTGGAGGGTGAGGTGTGCCGTGTATTTGCCAATCCTGGCTTAACAGCAGCTGAATCAGGGCTGAGACCAAAATACTGAAGAAGATTATTCAGACCAGTGGGGCTCCTGGCTTCGAGCAAGCCAGCCCACCAACTGATACCCAGCCAGCTGCCAAACCGTAGGTCCAGGGTCCTCTGGAGGCCTCCTGACCATTGCGGGGCTCCACTCCACAAACATCCAACCCAGCTCAGAGCACACAAATGTCACTCCAGGGAGAAGGAGGCCAGGCTGAACTAGTTGCTCGTTTATCCCCACGATTAAGCAGTGCCTTGCATTTAGAGTAAGTGATCGCTACGCTTTTGAAGTGAACATTGACTTGTCATTTCAAAAATGAAATAATAGATCACTAGGTTATTTCCATGGCTGTTGACCAAAAAGGTTGTTGAGCTACAACATCCTAGGTAGTCATTTCCTTCTTTTGCTCAGCGAAGAAAGCATACGCACAGCAGTGAACTTCTTTGTCTTTGTGGGAAATGTTTATTTACAGGAAGAGGAGAATCGCCACCTGGCTGTGAGTGCGCATGGTGTTGGCCTCCGGGAAACAACCAGGGCTCGGGCGGCCAATCCATCAGAGGAGTGCCCTTCTCAGGGGTCTGCCGCCCTGAGCTTGTGCTGGCATTGTTTTGTTTCCATCAGGCGGAACGGCTGAGTGCCTCCGTGACACAAGGAATCAGCCATCACTTCGCCCCGGCTGTGCAGGGACCAAGGCAGTGACGCTCCGCTCCAGGGTGGCAGGGGCAGCTGCAGAGAGGCTGGTGGCATGTGGACAGAGGAGTGGCCACAGCTGCAAATGCGCAAGAACAGTGACTAGTGACATGCAGATATCAGGAATGAAGAGCCTCGGGTAGCTCCCATGTGGGTGAAGGATGGTGATGAGGGAAAATGAGGAAGTGTTTATTCAAAACGAAATGACTGCAGGATTACACATTGCCTGGTGAACACTTTGCTGATATATGTATACACATGTATTTGTTTGCATGTGAATACTAAGGAGATTTGGAAATTAATGTTGACCATTACATTATAAAAAATTAAATGAAGCCAAGACACTAGAGGCACTCAAAGGCTGTCCCCTCCCCTCATACCCTGGGTGACAGTCCCACCCTCGGGACTGGGGCAGGTGTGGGCCCCACAACCCCTGTGGCGTCCATTTCACAAGCATCAGATCCTCTTCCTCATCCCCCAGGAGAAGCACGGAGGAGAGCACGTGAACCTGATCAGGGGAAGGCGTCCACTCGGGCAGTAAAGGGTTCACTTGACATTTCTAAAGCTCAACAAGAGCATTGAAAGTCTGTTCTAAAAAGAAGCAAATGGGCTTCTTTCCGGAAAGATGGCCTCTTAGCCACTGGTCCCCTGTTTGACTGAAAGCTGTCTTGCACGGTCAGGAGCCATTAACGTGTGATGGAAGCCTCAAGTTTTGCTCCATAAACATCGATTTGACTTGGGGAAGACTGGCGGCCAACTGGGGCCCACCCTCACGGAGCTCTGGTGGTGGCAAGGCTGGGGAGACCTGTGGCTCAGACCCTGTTTGACGGCAGACAGGACAGCATGCACAGACGCTGCCGTCGGCCGCCTGCATCCTAACCCCAGCTCTGCCAACTCCCAACTGACTTTCACAAGTTACTGAAGCTCCCTGACTTCGTGTCCTCATCAGTAAAATAGGGATAATCGTTGCACCCACCACGTAAGCTTCTTTTTTTATATATGATGGGTAAGTTTCTTATGGGGATCAAATGAGTTAACACCAATACAGTAACCAGAAAAGTCCCTGGCACAAGGTAAGCACTCGGCAAGCGTCAGCTGTCATCACTATCACGTCATGGGTACCACCAGCATTATGATGATGGTGACTCAAGCCCCCCATAAAATCACAGCAGTCACTGATTTTAGCCTCTAATTCAATACAGAAACCTGATCTCCAACACTTGGCCACTTGCCTCCTAGAACCCTTGCAGGGGCCGGAATTCACCGTCCCACGAGGCAGCCATCCCATTACTGGACACCTGTGGTACAGGCCTTGCCTATACGTAGCTGCCTTAAATTAGAGCCGTGGAGCCAACCCGCCCACTGGCTCAGTGAGCTTGTCTATTTATTCTGGGACCACCATATGGCAGGAGCCCTGAGTCACCAGTACAAAACCCAGTCCCAGTCTGGGGGTTCTGGGGATGGGGGAGAAGCAACCGCAATAGACAAGAAAGGGGACCCAAAGAGCAGAGGGAAAGAACAAGAAAACCTCCCATCCAAGACAGCCTCCAAACCAGCTTCAAACCCCATGAAGGAAATTAATGGCTTAAAAAATTTAACAAAAGGTTTTTAAAAATACAATCTGCATACTGAATGGTGAGACCACCCCACACCCTGATGTCACTTAACTCCCCAAACGTAGCTGTCTGGATTTTATCATCCAAGCAAAAACTCGAGGACTCTTCTTTGATAAAACTGATCAAGAAAAAAGATTCACAGTTACTATTTGTGAACAGCACCCCTGGGAGAGGGCCAGGATTCCACATGACCACCTCTGGAAACCTGACCAGTCAATCCTTCCCTACACACACACACACACACACACACACACACACACACACAGTTTGCAAATGGCATTTGTGGTGGCTTAAAAAAATGTCCGTGAATTCTTTGCAGCTCCTAACTTCAAAAGGTAGAGCCGGATTCCCATTCTCTTAAGTGGGAGCTATACTTAATGACTCTCTTCTCACAGAACGTGGCAGGAACGATGGTGTGTGACATTCAAGATCAGGACATAAGAGGCATTTTAGCCTCTTCTTATTCTTTCTCAGGTCACTTGCTCCGGCAGAGCCAGCTGCCACACTGTAAAGACCCAGGCACCCTCCGGAGAGGCCGCGTGTGAGCGGCTGAGCCCTCCTGCCCACAGCCATGTGCGGGGCTGTCCCGGAAGCCCCTCCTCGTGCGGATGCTGCAGCCCTGGCTGAGTCCTTGACTGGAACCTCAGGAAAGAACCTGAGCCAGAACCACCCACTTAAACCACTCCTCAACTCCTGACCCTGAAACACTGAGGTCATAAAAGTATTGTTTGAGGCTAAGTCCGGAGGTAATGTGTTACACTGTCATAGATAACTGATACAGCATGTCAGTATCTCAATTTTAAACAAGAGAGGACTTCCAAAGATCCCCAGACTTGAGGGAAATGTTTGACCTACAGGGGCTCCAGGAAGAGAACAATAATACTAACAAATACTGTCATAGTGCCTAGTTTGTGCCAGAATCTGCTAAGGATTAAATTATTGAAGACATCATTTAATTAAACTTCCCAGGATTGTGGGACACTCACAGAGTGATGAATGAAAACAGACCAATTTCAAGGGTGTTGATTATGAATTTCAGAGCCCTAGAGACAAGCAGGTCCTCCAGGGATGAAATACTGCAAGTCACCTGCAAGGGATCAGGAATCGGAATGGATTCACACTCTACAGCAGCACTGCAAGTGAGAAAACAGGGGAGCCATGTCGTCACATTCTGCGGGAAAATAGTTCCAACCTGCAGTTCTAGCCTCAGTTCAAATCTTAATCAAGGGTAAAAGTAACATAAGAACGTTTAGAAGCATTCAAGGTCTCAAAGAAAATCTGCCTCCCATGAGTCATTTCTCTGGCAGAGTGCTCCACCCAGAACGGGCTGTAGACCAAGAAAGAGATACTTCGGGGACCAGGAAACTCCTGCACAAGGGAGAGACAAAGGGAATTCCTCGGAGAAGGTTAATGGGGGGTGTCTGGAGAATGGCTGTGCAGTGAGCAGGATGAACACACTCCAGACAGGTGTGGGGCAGACCTGTCCAGGGGGCATGTCAAAGGGAAAAATAAAATGGGACTGATAAAGTGGTCACCTGATGCAGCTGATATTATTGAGGGAATTTTCTAGTGCCATGGAGAAGTTTGGAGGACTATTTAGTAAAAAGTATGCAGAAAACTAAGCAAATGCTAACTCTATGGGGAAAACCTGCACAAACAAGTAAATGTGATTATAGCATGCTATATGTAGCTATTTACATGGTCAGATAATGTAAATGCTGAATGTTGATGTGTTAGACACAGCGTTTGCACATGTGTGTTTGACCACCATTCCATCCCCACTCTCTCTTTCCCATCTCCCACTCGGAGGGAGCAAATTCCCACTTTCTCTTAATAGTGCTTGGTAGATTTTTGCAGAGTCTTGCGTATCTTTTACCAGATATATTTCTGAGTATTCACAGGTGTATTTTTGATGATGTGGTAAATGGTATCAATTTTTAAGTTCATTTTCTAGTTGCTTGTTTCTAATCTATAGAAATGAAACTATTGTTGCACATTGACTTGTATCCAGTGATCTTACTAAATTTACTTATTGATTGTAGTAGTTTATAGGGAGATCCTTTTGGATTTTCTTTTCTTTTTTTTTTTTTTTTTTTTTTTGAGACAGAGTCTCACTCTGTTGCCCAGGCTAGAGTGAGTGCCGTGGCGTCAGCCTAGCTCACAGCAACCTCAGACTCCTGGGCTCAAGCGATCCTTCTGCCTCAGCCTCCCGAGTAGCTGGGACTACAGGCATGCGCCACCATGCCCGGCTAATTTTTTCTATATATATATTTTTAGTTGTTCATATAATTTCTTTCTATTTTTAGTAGAGATGGGGTCTCGCTCTTGCTCAGGCTGGTCTCGAACTCCTGAGCTCAAACTATCTGCCCGCCTCGGCCACCCAGAGTGCTAGGATTACAGGCGTGAGCCACTGCACCCAGCCTCTTTTGGATTTTCAACACACAGAATCATGTCGCCTGTGAGTAATTTTTTTTTTCTCCTCCCTAGTCATTCTACCTTTTAATTCTTTCCCTTGTCTGATTGTGCTGGGTAGAAATCATGATGATAGTGGGTATTCTTGTTTTCAATCTCAGGATAAAAGTGTTCAATATTTCACCATTTAGGATGATGTTAAACAAAACTTGCATGCTTGGAATAAACTCAACTTGGGCATACTATATTATCATTTTTATGTATCACTGAATTTTATTTGGTAATATTTTGTTTAGGGTTTTTACATCCATGTTCACAAGAAAGCCTGTACTTTTCTTTTTTTGAAGTGTCCTTGTCAGATTTGGTATCAGAGTTATGCAGGCCTTATAAAATGAGAAGAAAATTGTTTCCCCTTTTGTCATTCTCTGAAAGAGTTTGTGTAGGCTTGTTTTTTCTTTAAAATATTTGGAAGCATTCACTAGTGAAGCTATCTGAACCTCCTATTTTCCTTGTTGTAAGTTTTTCGATTACACATCAATTTCTTTACATTATATATGACACCAGATTTTCTATTTCTTCTTGTGTCCATTTTGTATGCTGTGTTTTTAAAGGAATTTATTTGCGGTATTTACATTTATTGGCAAAGAATTGTTCATGCCTTTTTGTTAGTGTCTGTAGGATCTGCTTTTTATTCCTGATACTTCTTATTTCTACATTTACTTCTCTTTCTTAATCAGTCTAGTTAGGGGGTTTATCAATCTTATTAGTCTTTTTAAAGAACCAGCTTTTGACTTTGCTGTTTTCTCTATGGCACATTCATTTTCTAACTCATTCATTTCTACTTTTTATATCTTCCTTCCTTCATTCTTTGGGTTTAACCTGTTCTTTCTATCTTATCTTTTTAAGATAGATATTTGGATCATTTATTATGTCAACCTTTTTCTTTTCTAAAATATTCATTTAAGGCTACCAATTTCCCTTTCAGCACAACTTCAATGGCAAACTAAAAGTTGTAGTATTTTTATTATAATTCAGTTCAAACTATTCTCTAATTTCAATCGTGATTTCTTTCACCCATGTGTGTTTACAAATGTATAGCCCAATTTTCAAACATTTGGGTATTTTTTAATATATATTTTGAAATTCATTTCTAGTTTAATTCTACTCTTGTCAAGGATTATATTATTTTAATTGTTTGAATTTGTTGAGTCTTTCTTATATCTCAATATATGTTCAATATTAGTTTCATGTGTACTTGAAGAGAAGCGTATTCTAAAATTTTGGGGTAGAATCTTCTTTATGTGTTCATTAATTCAAGTTTGTTAATCTTGATTTTCAAATTTTTCACATTCTTTCTTATGTTGTATTTATTATTTCTAAATGTTGCTGAGAGAGAAGTGTTGAGAACATCCATTGCTGTTATAGATTTATTTATTTTTCCTTTTATATCTGATGGGTTTTGCTTTTCTGAGGCTACATTATTAATTTTATATAGATTTAGAATTTTGTATCTTTTGGTAGATTGACATTTTTATCATCACTAAATCTTTTCTTTTTTATCTGATCACGCTTTTGTCTTGAAGTCTACTATTTCTATTTCTGGTTTAAAAACAAGTGTTTTATGAAGTATTGAGTTTTGTCAAATGCTTTTTCTGCATCTATTAATATTAAGATGATTATATAGTTTTAAAAATTCTGTTAATGTGGTGTATTAGTTTCTTATTGCTGTTATAACAAATTACTTCAGAGTTAGTGACTTACAACAACACAATTTTATTATTGCTTGGTTCTATAGTTCAAAAGTCCAAAATGAGGTTCACTGGGCTAAAATCAAGGTGTTAGTTAGCAGGACTATGTTCTTTTTCAGAAGCTCTAGGGGGAATCAGTGTTTGTGCCTTTTCCAATTTCTAGAGGCTTCCTGCATTCCTCGTCTCACGGCCCCTTTCCGTGTCCAAAGCCACCACTGGTCAGTAGAGTCCCGCTCACATCACATCACGCTAACACTCTTCTGCCTCCTCTTCCACACCTGAGGTCCCTGTGATTGCACGGGGCCCGCCCAGATAATCCGGGATAACCTCCCTATTTTAAGGTCAGCCGATTAGCAAGCTTAATTCCATGTGTTACCTTAATTTCCCTTTGCCATGTACAGTAATCACAGGTTGCAGGGACTAGGATACAGACAGTTTTGGAGGGCCATCATTCCATCTACCAATGGTATCATGTATTATCCTTTTCCTTTATTGATAGATTTGATCTGCTAATATTTCGTTAATGATTTCTCCATTTATGTTCATAAGTGATATTTGTAAGTTTCTTTTCATATAGTATCTTTGTCAGGTTTAGGTGTCAGGGTTATGTTAGCTTAATAGAAAAAGTTGAAAAGGATTCTTTTCTATTTTCTGGATGGATTTAGTTATGGTTGGTATTATTTCCGTGCGTGTGCATGTGTGTGTGTGTGTGTGTGTGTGTGTGTGTGTGTTTCCTGCCTCGGGCTTATTCATACAAATAGCGCAGAAGGACCTTAGCCCCATGCAGACGGCAGCCCAGGGGGTCACACCAGTGCTTCTGTCTCCACGTTGGCAGACAGAGGCCTCTACTCTGGAGCCTTCATGGGGGCCTGGGCATCTCTGAGAGCCTGAGCTAAAGCCAGAACTGAAGCTGCAGCTGAAGCCACACCTGGGCTTTGGGTTGATCCTTGGCCTTTGGCCGGCAAAGCCTGAGATACTTGGCAATGTGGGCACGAGCAGCTTCCCAGGCTTGGGTGGGCAATGTAGGCGAGTGGACTGAGCCTGAGGCTGACACCGTTTGGGATCGGGGCCTTAACCTCCTTGGGCTTAACGAGGGCCTTGACAGCCTCGGTGTGTGTACTCAGGGCTTCAGTGGTGTTGGCCTGCATCTTCTTCAGACCCTTCTTGATGTGCTTCTTGGCAAAACACATGTTCATCAGGAACTTGGGGTCCACCACCTTAAGAGATTCCTATCTTTGTGATCAGGGTTTCCTGATTGCCATTTCTGTGTCACTTTCGGGACAAGTTGTGTGCGGTGTGGTTTTTGGATTTGGCCATGTCTGTAGCTGCCAATGTGCCTGGGATTGGAAGAGAAACATGTGTGTTTGCTTTTAAACAGCTTTATTAACATATGAATTAGAGAACATAAAATTCACTCCGTGTAAGTACACACTTCAATAATTTTCATAAATTCTTAGAGTTGTACAGCCATCACCATGATCCAGTTTTAGAACATTTCACTTACCCCAAAAAGCATCCTTATACCCACCCACAGCCCCAGGTAAGCACTGATCTATAGATTTGCCTTTCTAGATTTTATATAAATGGATTCATACAATATGTAATCTTTTGGCTTCTTTCACTTAGTATGTTTCTAAGTTTCAACCACGTTGTAGCATGTATCAGTACTTCATTCCTTTGTGCTGTTATATAGTATTCTGTTGCATGGATACCCCATATTTCTGTTCATCTACCAGTTGATGCATTTAGATTTTGGCTATTATGAGTAATATTGTTATGGACATTAAAATCATGTCTTTATATAAACTGGGCACCGTAGCACACTCCTATTATAATCCCAACTTCTCAGGAGGCTGGGGTGGGAGGATGACTTGAGCCCAGGAGTTCCAGGCCAGCCTGGGTAACATAGAGAGACTTTGTCTCTACAGAAAAATTTAAAAATGAGCCGGGCACAGTGTCACATGCCTGTGGTCCCAGCTCCTCAAGAGGTTGAGTCAGAAGGATCACTTGTGCCTGAGAGTTCAAGGTTGCAGTGAGCTATTATTGAGTCACTATACTCCAGCCTAGGTGATACAGCAAGACCGGTTTCTAAAAATAATAATAATAAATTAAATAATGCCTCTATATAGACGTACATATATGGATATATGGTTTCATTTCCATTGTGTAGGTATGTAGGAGCAGAATTGCTGTGTTGAACATATTACATAAAGAACTCTTACCCCTTGATAATAAGAAAACAAACAATTCAAAAGTTTTGAATATGCATTTCACCAAAGAAAACATATGAATGGCTAACAAGTATATGAAAAAATGCTTAACATCTTCAGTCATTAAGGAAATGCAAATTAATACCACAGTGAGGTATCACAGCACCCGCAGTATGGCTATGATCTGAAAGACTGATGGCTCTCAAGCATCACTGAGGACATGGTTAAACTGCAACCCTCAAATGTTGCTGATGGGAATGTAAAATGGCTTAGCCACTTTGAATAACAGCCTGGTATTTTTAAAAGTTGAATATAAACCCAGCAATTCAGCACATCATTCCAGGAAAAGTGCAAAAACAAAGTCCAGATAAGCCAACCTTACCCCCAGGCCCTGTAAGTAACCTTGCAAGGTGCTCATTTGCTGGTTGCAAATTTTATGTGTGGTGTTACCATATATACCTCTTATACTGCATGAAATCACGCTATGTGTGTTTTGTGGATGTGTACGCATATAAAGATATGGTTGTGAAGTGTTAACACCATTACCAGGATAGCAGTTGTTTCTGGAGATAGAAGAAAGGGTGTGGAATTAGAAAAGGCCACAAAGAAGTTTTTGGTAATCTTTTATTCTATATAAGTTTTGAAGCATGTTTGATGAAATGTTGACATTTGTTAAGTCCAAGGGAAAAAAATCATCCATTCCACTATTTTTAAAAAGGAATCTTTGCCTAACACAAGGTCACAAAGATTTTCTTTTATGTTTTTTTTTAGAAGTTTTTTAACTTTAGTTCTTTATAGAAGTCACTCTATTGTAAAACATGCCCCATTGTCCCCAGATTGAAGGAACACATGGCGACAGGGCGGGTGGCCAGCTTCTGTGGCTCCAGTGTCCTTTGGAGCCCTGCAGACAAGGAAGATGGCTCTCCTCCTGCCCACTCTTTCCTGGGGGCCTTGCCTATGGTAATGACCATGGCCCCAGGGCATCCGTATTTCTCTACACGGGTGTGGGCAGAGGTTGCAAACTTCACTATTCAGCCTGCATAGCATTTAAAAAAAAAAAAAAGTTAATTAGTGTTCACATTTAAAAATTAGGAAAACTGGCATTAAAAATTTCACCAGCCAGCTTTTCCTGAGAAGCCCAAGAACACCTCCGCAGGGAGCCAAGTTTCAGCTCCTCCCTTTGGATGGGCTGCCTCTCCAAGTCTCCCCACGCCCACCCCTCTGTTGTCCCCCAGACCCTGAGGCCAGGGTCAGCTGCCTGCACAGATGCTCTCCTACAGCTGCCCTCTTGGGTGGCTGATGTTACCTGCAGGGTCCCATCTACAGCTTTTCCATTCAATGCCCAGTTCAGCATCTCACCTGGCTTCGTGACCGCCTTGATGAGTTAGGATCACAGTCCACATTCTGCATATGGAGAAACTGCCCACGGGCGTACAGCTGCTAAGTGGCAAGCTGGCTTTGAGGCCTTGCCTCCCTGCGCTGAGACTCATTCCTCGAGGCCCATTGCCGTGGGTACTGGGGCTGTCTTCAAGCCCTGCTGATGCAAATTGCTAAGGGCACAGGTGTGTTACTAGTCCTGCCATGTACACTTTTCAGAGGTTCTGGGAGCAGGAAGGGAGCTGGCATCTGTGTCTCCTGTGCTGGCATCTTCAGGGAATAGCAGGAGCTCAATCTTCTAAGATGAGGGGTTTGCTTGATTAATGTTTGATGAATGAATTAATAAATGGATAAACTGTCATCTGAGTAGCCCGCATATGTTTAACCATTAATCAAAACAGATTTTAACTGCAGAGATATTTTAGCAGAGTTATGCCTAAAGGAAGAGGAGAAGGGGCTGGCCTACATAGTCCTAGAACCCATGTCATCCAATGGTCCAACATTTAAGAGACTTCCCCTATGAAAAGCATAGGCAATATTTGCACCTCTCAGGTAAACTGGAAAGAATTGAAGGGAGTCTATATGGCACAAAATTCATTACATTTTTCTCTGCAATATGTAATTATGAAGATAAAAGTAAAATGCAAGTATTAGAAAAGACAGAATTTATATGAAACTTCCAATACAATCTTTGCAAAAAAAGATGTCTTTAGTGACAATATCTTTAAATTCTTCATAGTCTTCATTGATGAGAATCTTTGCAAATTAGTGTTAATTTTCTTTACATTTATTCCAAAATTACAACAATACAGATTGTATGTAAAGACCCTAATTGACATTCCTTTTCTTTCATTGACAAATTGTTGAAATTCTTAATAATACTATGGATAGATTTTTAACCCAAACACTTTTAGATCCAGTGTTTAAAAATTATGAGAAACACTTTCTTGTTGGATCAGGCTCCCTGCACTGGCTTGGGGTGAGAGGCAGCAGAGTACACCAATAGCAGACAGACAGAATTGACCGACACAGTGCTAGATAATACCTTTGGCCTTATTATGTAGTATTTAATTTTAGACCAAGGATCCAAAGTACATGTCTTGAGATTCTGAAAAGTTTCAGCAACTATTGGATTGTTTTGTAAAGACAGATCTGGGACGAGTTGCACCCACCTGAGCTCTGCCTGGTCTCCCGGCACCAACCTCCCCGCTTTCTTCCCTCACCCCAGTCCCAAGGGGCTGCACTTGGGCTGTGCACAATTCTCCTGGGGTGCACAGGGCACTCACTCCTCCAATGGTGCTATGGGTCCCTTGTCCACAGTGGACGGTAGCACCCTCTTTAGCTCTGCCGAAGGAGGTGTCTAAATGGTCCAGCTTCTCCTTGGTCACATGCCGTCCACCCAAGATGCTCCATATCCCTCACTGGGCTTGTGACTGGCTCCTGGGGAATGCAGAGTCCCAAGAAAGGAGTTCTCACCCTTCTAGGCTTGTTCTCACCCTTCTAGGCTTGTTCTCACCCTTCTAGGCTTGACTTTACTGCCAAAAATGCTGAGGGCTTCCAAGATATCAGGGTCTACCCACAACCTAGGTAGAATGCTCTGATTATTGGATGCAGAACAATAGTTCTCTAAAATGCCCCAAAGTATGCCATGAGTGGGAAAAAAAAGGATCCCTCACTTGGATAAGTCAATTTGTTATCTCAGCCCACTTAAAGACGAAGTCCTTAGAGCCACGGTTGACCCTAAGCCCAAGTACTGCCCCCTCTAAACAAGTGCATGTTCATAGGAAATCAGAGTGACTAGGTACTTGGTAAAACATAGGTAAGCCTCTAAATTCTTAACCTGGAGTCCACAGACAACAACCAAGGGGTCCAAGGATACAACTGTGGGCTCCATGAACTTGGACGGCAAAAACTGACATCATTATTTTCAATAACTTCTGAATGAAATTTAGCTTTTCTTCCATTATGAATATAGGCCATAAACCACAGTAATGCTAACAGAACCTGTGGCTTTATTCCAATAGAAATCACAGATATTTTCATATGTTGCAGACATCTCAAAATATTATTTTCATACATCACTGCTTAAAAAGCAGGGTAGGTGATAGACTTGCTACTCCACCATTCTGCCAGAGGAGTTCCTGGCACACAAAAGGTTAAGAACCTCTAAGTACCTAAAGCCATCAGCTCCTAGCACATTTGGGAAGCAACGGACAGTGGGAGGGAGAGAGGATGCCCTCGAGTCCATCCAGGGGCTGACCTGGCCCTGGGGGTACGGTGTGCTGTTTCCCATTCTGCTTTAGTATG
>CM052436.1:102246237-102308044 GCA_028533085.1 Varecia variegata
GCTAATTTCTTTCTATTTTTTAGTAGAGACGGGGTCTCGCTCATTGCTCAGGCTGGTCTCGAACTCCTGACCTTGAGCGATCCACCCGCCTCGGCCTCCCAGAGGGCTAGGATTACAGGCGTGAGCCACCGCGCCCGGCCTGCTTTGGTATGTTCTTAAAGAACACTTATTAATACTTCAAGCATTTCAGTCTCTGGAAAACAGTTTGAGAAATGTGGATTTAAGGAATGACTTTGCCTGGGAAGATAGTGAAATTGCTTGGTGTTGTTAAACAATATGTTAATGTTAAATCTTTTTGGAGCAACATTAACAGAGCAGGTGATGCCCTCTTTCTTAGTTTACAAGTCATAGCTCATGCAGGAGGTGGCCAGTTGAACACACCAGGAATCTGGAAATTTTCCCATCCTTTGCTCAGGCCCAGTGTTTATTAATGTGATGAGGCCGCTGCTGAGGCTCCACGCTGGGCCTTTCACCCGGGAGAGGGGACCACTGGGGATGCCCCGGGGCTCCTGCCCCGGCCGCCTTGGGTTACACGGGGGCCTGCAGGGTTGGAGTTCTTGCTCCTGTTGGGACCAAGGGCTGTTCTCGGCCGTGGCTGAAGGGACTAATTGGAAGATAGCTCTTCTGGTCTTGCGTGTGGCATTTGATTTAGGCTGAGGATCTGAAACACGTGTCCTAGATGGTGGTGGTTTATGCTATACATCAAGGGCAAGACAATGAGCCGGCCCACCCAGAGACCCCGATTGCTTCCAAAGCCAGTGCCATGAGAATCAGGACAGCTCTGGGACTGGCAATGAGCCATCCACACTGGATGCCTCTCAAAGGAGTGGCTATTCCAAAAAAAGAACTGGGCAGATTAGTGTCGAAGGGTGTCTTAGCTGATGTGTTTTCCAAAGCCGAAGAAACAAAGCAGGTTTAGGTAATGTACCTGGCTTTTCTTTCTCAACTCTGCCCAGTCATGCTTGTAGAGACACTGAGGGGCTTGCCAAGCAGTCTTAGGGCACAAGTCCAATATTCTCACATTTCCACATCAGTGGTCTTTAACCCTCTCCAAAGTATTCTGTACGTAGCCCTCCCCCACCACGGAGGTCAATGCCAAGCATCCTTTAGCTTCTCCTTAGAATATATTTAGCCAAGAAACTGCCAGGCTGATGAGTGGACTTTGCTGCCTGCACCCTTCGTAACCTGGAAGCTGCTCCCCTAGCAGGCAGCAGCACCAAGCCGCACTCCTGCCAGGACAGCAGGAGCCCCTGCGGTGCGCAGGCTCAGGCCCTCTGACCCAGGTTATCTTGGGTGCAGAGCCACCCCACACCCCAAGCAAGCATTCACAGGCGGTGTTTCACTGTCCACTCTCCCCAAGAGGGGTGCCACTGATACTCCTCAACGTGAGCTGAGAGCTGAAAATAGGAAATTTAGAATAGCATGTGCTATATGTGCTGTGATGTTTTCTGAATATAAACTTGATTTTTTTTAGGTGTTGCCATGCATCAGAGACTTTTTTGGTCACAGAGTTATTAAGATATAATTCACATGCCATATAATTTAGCCATTTAAAGTGTATAATCCAATGGTTTTAGTTGTGTTATATTCAGAGCTGTGCAACCATCACCATGATCCGTTTCAGAACATTTCCATAACCCCAAAAAGAAACCCAATTCACTTTAGTCCCCACCCCACCACCAGCCCCTAGCAACTACCAATCTAGGATACTTTCTGCCTCTATAGATCTCCCTGTTCTGAGCATTTCATATAAATGGAATCATACAAATTTTTTTGTGATTTTTTTGACTTGCTTCCCTCACTTAGCATAATGTTTTCAAGGTCCAATCATGTTGTGGTATCAGTAGTACTTCCTTCCTTTTTATTCCCAAATAACATTGTATTGCATGGATATACCACACTTTGCTTATCTATTCATTAGTGATGGACATTTAGGTTGCTCCCATTTCAGGGCCATTGTGAATAATGCTGCTATGAACATTTGTGTACAACTTTCTGTGTGCACACATGTTTTTATTTTGCTTGGGTATATACCCAGTAATGGTATTGCTGGGTAATATGGCAACTCTAAACTTAAAATTTTTGAGGAACTGCTTGAGGAACTGTTTTCCAAAGTGACTGCACTGTTTGATATTCCCATGAGCTACATATGAATATTCCAATTTCTCTACATCCTCAACACTTGTTATTGTCCAGCTTTTTATTATAGTGGGTGTGTAATGGTGCCTCATTTTAGTTTTGATTTGCATTTCTCTGATGACTAATGATGCTGAGAATCTTTCATGTGCTTATTAGCCATCTATATATCTTTGGAGAAATGTCTATTCCAGTGCTTTGCCCGTTTTTAATTGAGTTGTCTTTTTATTATTGAAAAGCTTGAATTTTGAATGACTATTCAATTGCACTTTAAAACTCAGCTCCAGCAGGAAGAGTTTGGACTTCTCCAATTTCATGTCTTTCCCCAGGAAACAGGATACCTTTCTGGGACAATTCTAGTCCCTAAAGTTGTGATTCTTAAACTCTTTTTGGCTCACAGATATCTTTAAGAATCTAAGAAACTATGAACTATACTAGAAAACTATGAACCCTTCCCCCAGAAAAATGTACACATGCACATTTGTATATTTTGGATTTAATGTCAGGGAGTTCGATCATTGCCTTGATTAGGTTTTCTTTTCATAAGAGGAGCGTAAACCCACTTCTGATTCAGTGATTATCAAATTATTGAACCTGGCCTTAATAGGCAACATAAAAGTCCCAAATTCTAAGTTCCCATGGAGAAAAAAAGTGTGAACTGTGTTGTTTGAATTACCAAAATAGCTTTCACAGAGAATTGCTTTAAAGGCCTCCACTCCATCTTTCCTTCTCTCAATTTGCCCCTTTGATCAAGCCCGGCCCCAAGAGCTTTATACCATAAAGTGTGGGACCCTCTCAGAACAGGTTCCTCCAAATTGGACTTCTGCCTTATGCCATCAACCCACACTGAAGAACACTATAGGGAATCTGTAAAGGTTATTTTATTACCAGTTATGAAAGTGTTGTAGGACCTCTCCTAATGTTCATACGCCTTACCAAGTGCTTATATGCACACTCAGAAAAAGCTGTGCTTCTCTTAAACCTATGGTCTGTTTTGATCTTGTGGGTACCATAAAACTTTTAAGTGTTTTCTCTTCTGCACTTGCCCCTCAGAAGCTTAGAGGTAACTTAGCTGCCTGCCTCTAGCAACTGGACCAGACAACTGGATGCATTTGTGAATCCAAGTTTATGGCCCGCAATTTCCCTTGGCCCTGATTCCACTGTTTCTTTTTGATGCATTTTTGTATGCTATCTCCAATTGTTTTGGGACAAGTTGACAAATTTCTTTTTCTAACCTCTGTCATCCTGCACTCCAATGCCGTTCATGACAACTGTTTGCTTATATCCTCACTGACATAGAGCTGATTTTACGGTTATTTTCCTCATCTGCAACTTTTAGGCACTAGACTCAAGGGTATTTTGCAAACAGAAAACCATCACCCATAGTTTACCAGGTGCTATGTGAGTATATGAGAGAGAAGGTAAAACTGTTTGGAGTTAAGTAGACATCATAGAAACACAGTGTTGTAGTATTTTTTTCTATTCAACAAGATACTTTCATAGTACAGACTATGCCAGGCAGTGTTCTAAGTGCTTTAAAAATATTAACTAATTTAATTTTCATGCACACAAAAAACTATTTGTTGCCATTTTACAGATGAGAAAATTGAGGCACAGAGGGGTTAACTTGCCCAAGGTCACACAGCTAGTAAGTGGCAGAGCTAGGATTAGGAACAGGGTCATCTGCCTGCAGAGTGCACACTCTCTACCTCTAGGCTCTGTTAGAGCCAGGGCTCTGGGACCCTTCACAAACCACCTAAACCCTCCTCATCAGATGGAAACAATGACACTCATGCCTCCTAGACTTACTGAGATCAAATGAGGCTCCATGGGAGAGTAGTGTCCAGCTCATAGTGGGAACTCAGCTTTGCCCTCTTCAGCTAAAATCGCATAGGAATCCAGAAATGAAAATTCACTGGAAATCCAAGGCAAGAGAAGTGAGATAACTCACCCAGCAAAACATCATCTGTAAAGACCAGAAGTAGACTACAGACCCCTCATCTTCTCCTCTCATTTGGGTAGCCTGATCACTGAGGGATTTTGTAAAATGTGTGTTAAGAAACTAACTCAAATTTAGTTTTGACACATTTTAATATTTGGCATATTTTTGTGAAAAATGAAGTTGAGTTATTAAATTACAGTCAAATGTCCTGACAAATTTAGACAATTAACTACTTTAGATAACAGTACGAATTTAAGGAAATACTTCATGATTCCTTAAGTACTTCTAGTGACTGCAGAGTCCGTCATTGTTCCTTCGGGTCAATACATACTATGAACATTTCAGAACCAGGTTGTAGCCTACAGATTTTAAGCTGAAGCCTGGGACCATCTGCAATTCAGAAATCCCTCACATTGGCACAATACTTTTAGAGTCTGCAAAGCCCTTTCAGAAATGCATTTTCAGTAAATCCTCTCCACTCTATTAGGTATTATTCCCGTTTTACAGATAAATACCACAAAGCCCAGAATGGCAGTGATTTTCATCCATCCAGTGTTTGCTCAGCATCCGTTGTGTCAGGCAGCACATACTGGCTGACTGAGGCTATAGGCGGGACCCAGCCCTGACAGACGAATTAAAGAGGATGGCAGTGTGGTCAGTGCTTTGGGAGGAGCACACAGGCTGCTGTGAGAGCAATGAAGAGAAATTCTCCCTGAGTCTGGTCAGGGGTGAGGGAAAGCTTTGCCAAGGCAGACAGAGTGGCCAAGTGAATGGGGTGTGTTAGGGGCACATGACACGATGTGGGAAGAGGAGGCAAACCCAAAGGACAGCATCTACAAGAGCACAAAGGAAACCGTGTGGTGTCCCTGAGGAAGGACATCGACCCATGGGTTCAAACTATCTGAGCCTCTCCTAAGTGCTGGGCTTGTGCTGGGTGATGAGCTCCCACCACAAATAAGACAAGCAAAGTCCTTGCTCTCAAGGAGCTTAATTCTAAAGGTAGAAATAGACACAACGAAAACATACACCAAGTAATAAAATGATTTCAGGTAGTGGTGAGTACTAGGGAGGAAAGAGGCAAGGCAGTGAGCTAGAGAAACTGGGAGAAGCAAGCTTGGGATGCAGTAGTCAGGGATTGCCAGAGTGCAGGCCTGAGGGGGGGAAACGCCCATCACGGGCAAGGGGAGAGAGAAGGAATAAACTGCATGTGAAAGACCCTAACAGGGTAAAGCCTGCTGTACTCAAGAAACATGAAAGAGGCCAGCACGGGTGGAGCACAAGGAAGGATGATGCAGTGGGTGATGTAGGCAGGGCCCAGGCCCTGCAGGCTATGATAAGCGATTTGGATTTTATTCTGAGTGCCGTAAGTCTTATAAGAGTTTTCAGGAAAGTAATGGTGACATTATTTCATTTACATTTCTAAAGGACAACTCTGGAGGCTTTGTGGCGAATGAATTACTGGTGTCAGGAGTGGGAGTGATGCCAGTGAGGAGGCTACTGGCTGAATCTAGGTGAGAGACTGAGGCAGTCTGGATCGGGGTAGTGGCAGTGGAGGAGAGAAGTCGTTGGGTCTGAGAAAGATTTCAGATGCAGAATTGCCAGGATCTCCCAAATGATTGAATATAGAGATGTGGGTAAGGAGAGAATCGAGGATAACTCCTAGGAACTGGCAAACATGCTGCTGTGTCCTGAGATGGAATCTTAGCCAGAGGGAGGATCAAGAGTTCTCTCTTAGAAACGTTAAATGAAGGTACCTCACAAGTAGCTAGGTATCTAAGACAGCAGCTCTGGGGAGAGGTCAGGATTCGTTATGAATGTGGGGGTCACTGTCCCACAGATGGTATTAAAAGCTTGGGAATGGAATGGAAAATTCTAGGGAAAAGTATGTCGAGCGAGAAAAGCCATTTCAAAGCCCTAGGGGGCATGGACATAGGGGTTAGAAGAGGAAAAGCCACCAGAGTAGAACGAGATGGAGTGGCTGGTGAGGCGGAGAGGAAACCGGAGTGCCAGGTCACAGCAGCCAAGAGAGAGGTCCACTGTGTCAAGTGAGGCTCAGAGACTGAGTGGTCTCTGGTGACCTGGAGAGCCAGAGAACGTTTCATGGTCGGGATGAAGTGGGGTTGGCGGGGGTTAAGAAGAGGATGGGGCCGGAGGGGCGGTGAAGAACTGGAAATAGTTACTGTGGACCACGCTTTTCCGAAATGTCTGGGCGATGGGGAGCAAATACAGATAGAGAGGAGTATGGAATTGCAATTGTTGATGTGCTTTTAAAGAAAGAGAATCGCAGGGGCCACACCCTCGAGCTGGCAAGTACACTGCAGTTCAGCTGCTTGTCTCTAACTGCACAGTCTAGTTCTTTTGCTGGATCTGTTTCCTGTGATCCTCAAATGATGACATCCTCAGGGCCCCAAGCCCAGCACCCTGCTCTTCTCTCTCTCCATGCCCTTCTTGGTGGCTCTTATCAACTCCCACAGTTTCAAATGCCTCCAGCAAGCTGGCATCCACACCTTTGTCTCCCATCTAAAGCTCTGCTCGGCAGTACAGACACTCAACATTTATTTCCACTGGATGTTCCATGGGCACCACGTGCTAAAGCCAGCCCCTGCCCCCTCCCCCACCTCTCTCCTACTTGAGTTTTGAGCAAGAGAGTGCTCCTCGCCAGGGTTCTTCAGCACAGCCCCCTTTATCCACTGCCAGTGCGACTTTACACGTCACCAGCCCCACTGGCTAGCAAGTGGCTACAGGGTCAGTAAATAACCAGCTTAACTGGCTAGTAAGTGGCAAAACCAGTCTATCAACCCAGATCAGTTTGACCCTTAAAACTATGCTGCTACTACACACTTCACTTAAGCTTAAGTTCCTGCAGTTACTTTATTTTCAACGTGCATCATTAAATCTTTATTAGTACATAGCTATTCACATTTAAGTCAGCAAGATAAAGTATAACCTTATAATAAATATTCATATGAGAAAAAAGTCTATCAAAATGGTTTATTCTCACAAATTACTGCTGGAAGAAGTCCTTCAAACAATCCAGTGCAGTGAAAATGTCTGAGGAAGTATCAATTTTTCAGATTTCTTCACCACTGCTTTAGTATGTATCCTCTTTGTAATTTTGTACGTTCATGTTTTTAAGAGCTGCTACTTCAAAGGATAGTAACTCTTCGGTGTTTTTTTTTATTTCCAAGTTTGTGATTTTTTAAGGGCTACTTTAGGGCTGTGAATTGTCTCACTGTCTTTTCACTCTCTCTTTTAAGTTCTTCAATATGAGCATCCAGGCGCTCCAGAATATGATGAGACCTCAGCTCCTCCTCTTCCAAAAATCTGGTAGCTATTGAACTGAGGGGAGACACAGGCAAAGAACACTAGAAGAGAAACAATGTTGACATGTATAGGTAAAGTAGAACATTGTATTTCTAAGACACACTGTTCATGATATTTTCTAACTAGCAATATTAACAGATGATTTTTTCCTCTGAAAAGGTATTTTTTTTCATCCTAATGACAAGAGCAGTAAAATAAAAAGATCGGTAAGGTCTGTAAAAATAAACAGATCTCTCCCTTTCTCACCCAAGTTATATTAATGTAAAGTGTCATGTAAATATACTAGGTATTGGTCTGAAGAATATCTCAATTTAGACTTACATACACTTCTATACCCCAGAACAGACTATAGTTAATGCCTATTATTTCAAATTCACTTTAAAAACCTGAATATGTCACTTTCATTTTAAAGTACCGAAAATTTGCCAAAAATAAATTAGATGCCAGCTAAAATCAATATTTTGTCTTCTCCAGAATTCCAGTTCACAGTCTCTTATCTGAAACCCTTGGGGCCAGTGATATTTCCAAATTCTGATTTTAGAAAGGTAATATAGGACATATGCCATATATAGTGAATCTTCATCCACGGTAGTTGTGTTCTACAAAGTCACCCTGAACACTGGATTAGTGAATACAGAATCATTGGCCCCAGGGGAAATACATACATACAACACACACACACACACACACACACACACACACCTTTCATATGGATTATAATGCTAAATCCTAGAGATAGTTCTGGTAGATATTTTACAAAAGAGACATGATGTTCAGAAGTGATAAATGGCTCTCCTGAAGCCACCCTACTAGCCGGTGCCAGGGTTCGGATTAAAACCCTGTCCAGCTGACCCAGAGCTGAGCTTCTTGCACTACACTGGGCTGCCCCTACCATCTCTGTCCTCTGGTCACCCCTGTACGAGCACTGAGACAAGAGGGCAGAGCGCCATCTGGCTCCACTTTGGCTGGGAATGTGCAAGTCAGCAACTCAAACACTTTGCCTCTCTGCACATGCCCACAAATGACTGTAGAAGTGCCACGAGTATCACTTTGGGAGTTACGAATAAAGTTTAGGGAGTAGGAGAACTCACAAATACAAAATCTGTGAATAATGAGGAACAACTATATCACCCTAGTGGAATTTGAGATAACATCCCATAATCAAACACACTGATATTTCTGAAGCAAAACACACGGATACTCACACTAAGTGTGATAAAGTCTATACATATTATCGTATCAGCTCAGGTCAGGGACGGTTTTGGTGCCAGAAAGTTTTGCTGCTAACCTTAGGAAGAAGGTTAGCTTTCAGGGCTTCCTTGGATTTCAGAATTGCATATAAGTGGGGACTTAGGAACTTTCACAGGTATGTGACTACAGCAGGTGATAGGAAATGAAGGGCCCAAGGCCGGTGCTTCAGCGTAGAACACAAAAAAACAGTGCAGCCTACACAGCAGTGGAAGGAACAGGGGGCCAGCAAAGTGTCTAAGGCAGCCTCTGCTGCCAGGACCACCGTCTGTGGTCCCCAAGCCATGCTCTGCACATGTCAGAGGTCCTGCCTTCCCCCACCTCTGCCTACCCCCGTTCCCCTTCCCAACAGTTCCTCTTTTCCTCCTTTACTGTCTGCCTCAGCACCATCTTGGCTTCCAGAGATACTCCTCAAACCAACCGTTCCAGTGGGAAACTGAGCCTCTCTGAAAAAGGCCGGAAGGGAATTTCCAATTAGGGTTAAAGAGAATGAATACCTATATTTCAGAACTAGCATGTATTTTGAAAAGTAATCTTAGCCGAATGTGCCTGTACAAACAAAACCGTAAGACAGAAATACATAGGAATAATAAAAGGGTACTTAGGATACAGAACCAGTAAGAAAAAAAATCACCCTCTTCACCCTTAAAATAAAAAATAAAATTGAACTAAAATAACTAATAAACTAGTAAGATCAGAAAGTTTCCATACCGAAGACATAAATTCTTCTTGGTCATTCATACTCTCAGACACAATGTCAGAAAAATTGGCGTCGTTTGTATCTAGCGCTGAAGGCAAAGAGTAAGTTTTACACAGAAAGTAGGAAGGCAAAGAGATGGTGGAGCTGCCAGGGCTGATTTGAGGACTCAGAGGGCTTAGGACCCTGGACACAGGGTCTATGCTACCCGACGCTTGTCCTCTGGGAGAATGAAGACCAGTTTTGTGGTGCTCAGTCTTTATTCCATCATTTCTGTGCTGGCCATGGGTTGGCCTGGATAGTAAATTAGAAAACAAAACAAATAAGAAATTGTAGCAACTTGTCTCTTTCCAAAAGTAATGTTGTAGGAAGTTCACTTAAAAATAAACAAGCTAACTCATAAGGCTAAAATTTATAAAATGAGCAGCCCACTAAGACCAGATGTTCTTTCATTCATTCAGGCTCCTGCCCTCACACATTTATAGTATTTCAAGGAAGACAAGCAAGCTGCCAGCATTATGTAGTATGGTTGGTGCTGGGACAGGAAGATACTAGGCACACGAGAAGGCCTCTAACCTCACTGAATGGTGGGGGTGAAGGTGTTCAAAGGCTTTTGGCAGGAAAACATGTAAGGCACATAGCATGAGCTGAAGCCAGGTGGCTTTTCATTGAATGCTTACTTCTTATGGTAACAGCCTACAATTGACAAAAAATACAAAGGAAGCTTTTTATTAAAAAAAATAAATTCTATTTCTTTTGGGGCAAGCACGGTTGAGGAGGTGGGAGGCAGCACGAAAAAGCTCGGGGGAATACAGATGTTTACACCAACATCCAGAGTGTACAAAACTAAAGCTTTAATGAAAATGCTATACAACCTCCCCTCCATTTCTTAATCTGTTTGTAGCTTTACTGATTGTGCACACTGTGCTTCAGAATTAAACACAGAATCCTTTGATGAAGATTTAATTTCTGTCAGAAATTATTCTCAAAGAAATGAAAAGTATATTGCATCAATACACATTTTAAATAAACTTTTAAGAAATTTTACTTGAAGTCTGTATTCTTGAATTCAGTTGTTCTGCCGTGTGTTGGTTTAAAGATCCTGTTATTTTGTTTTTTGCACATCTGAACAGAAATCTCCAGCTGAGATTTGGTATTCATCAAATCTTTCTGTAGTTGTTGATTTTCAGACACTAATTTATTTAATGCCTCAATATAATTCTCCTGCAGGTCTGCTAGTGAAATCTCTTTTGCCTAATAAAAAAGAATACTCGAATCATTAATTTGTACAAGAATATTTGTGATCTGTGATACTGTGGTTTGAAAAATTCCTTTTTTTTTTTTTAAGTTGTAACTAGTTAATCTATGGCTTTATTTTGGAAAAAGTGAAGACTTTAGTCCTCCTAAGACTAACAGAGAAAAAGTGTTCTGCTTCTTATAGTAAATGGTAGTGTTACCGTCCTCCGAGTGAAGGTTTTTTTCAGGTTTGTGGCATTTAATCAAGTGTCTGATCAGGCAAGATCATAGTCTAAGTTTTCTTTTTCTTGGGTCACCCTGTCTATCCTTATAATTCTTCCAAAAGCATCTGGCACAAGCACAGCAAATAAGGGGAGACTGGCTAACATTAAAAGGGCAAGCGGCTTAAGGGTATTCCTGCCTTGCAAGACGGCACATTAAGTTGCAAGCGTCTCGTCCCCAAATACGGAGAAGTAGTTTAGAGAGAAGTAAGAATGAAGTCTAGCAGTAGGCTAGGCATGGAATTGTCATGGCTTAGAGAGTATCTGGGCTCCTGCACAGCACGGGGAACTCCCCTGCCAGTTCCCTAGGTTAGTGTCACCTAGCTTCTGGCTACCGAATCTGACTGAATTTGTCACCCCGGTCAGGGGGAGCCACAGTCAGCCAGATGGAGCAAGGTTACGTATCTGTAACTCACTGAGAGCCTATAAAAGCAGTGAGACACAAGAATGTGTTTACCTCAAAGTACAATACGACAATCAGGTCAAGGCTTACATGCCGTGTCCAGTCACGGTTGCCACAGAGATGGTACCATCCTCTGAGCGGAGGTTTTTTCAGGTTTTTGGTGATCATGGGAAGAAAAGAAGTTTGGGATGCACTACGTAAGCCAAAAGCGAGCAGCTTTTATTGAAAGTGAAAATGAGAGAATTTGCTCCAGAGAGCGAGTGGCAGGCTCGAAAAGAGCTGCTGTCCATAAAGGAAAGGGTTTTGGTCTTGAGAAGTCCCACTAATTGAAGGGAAGAATATTCAAGGCTAAGGCATTGGTTTTTACTAAGAATTCGGGCAGTAACTCCTAGAATTGGGTTTCCTCTCATTTTTCTACTTTATATATTAATAGTTGTTTTGGAACTGTCATGGCGATTTCGAGGGGGGAGACATTTTAAAACCACAATGCAAATGATATCGTAATTAGCCAAAGTTTATGTAAGGTGACCCAGAGAGCTGACGAGCAAGTTAAAGACAGTTTTTGCCTGAGAGTATGAGCCCCCTCTCTCCCTTGGTTAGACTTTAACATCTGTACCTACTCTGCAAGTCCCTGTATCCAGCTCCTAGCCCAGTAGCTCAGTCAGCTTCTGTCTGAGGGTTGTTTATTTTAACATCACACACTCTGCAAGCCCCTGCATATGGTCTCAGCCTTGTCTCTTACTCTTACAGTAGTGGAAAGTTAGAAGCACAGTGGGCTTCCTTATGTGCCAAGAATATTCATGGAGCTGGAGGAAGGTTGCAACTAGGATGGAGGAAAGCCGTAAGTGAGAATCAGAAAGAGGGAAAAAGAGAGAAAATAGCAGCCATGGTTCTTCTGCTATAACTTAAGCGTATTCTTTTTTTTTTTTTTTTGAGACAGGGTCTCAACTCTGTTGCTCAGCATGTGATCACAGGCCACAGCAACCTCAAACTCCTGAGCTCAAGTGATCCTCCTGCATCAGCCTCCCAAAGTGCCAGGATTTTAGGCATAAACCACCATGCCAGGCCCAAGAGTATTCTTATATGTAAATGTTGGACAGGTTAAAGCAGGATTCAAGTATATGGTGGGAATTACTACCCTGATCTGGTCTTAGTTTTGTGCTAAACTCTATTGCTCTTCAATTCTAGGTGTTTCCTGATAATATACTACCAGTGTTTTCATTTTTTTCATTAGGGAGATTTTCTTTTCCTAATGACAAAATATTTTAATTAGCATTCCGCAAAGTTATGGTAATCTTCTTTGGAGTTTAATATGATGCTTAGCTTGGTCTTTTCTGTAAAAAAAAGTTCTGAAAGTAATGTGGTAAAGAATGGTCTGACAAACATAATTTTCCTAACAAAAACATAATCTTTAAAATATACCTGTGAACTATCTATGTACAATGAGTTACAAAATCTTCCACAAAGTTACCAATGCCAACATTGATAAAATTTCCGAGACGAACATCTGCAGGACAGATGAGTTAAACAAACTACTGTCAGTTTTTAAAATATGATAAATAATTTATCAGAGCTGTTGCCTTTATTATTAAGATAATTGGATAATTTATTAAAATCTATATTTAACCCAAATATTCATGTGTAAAAATAACTCCACCTTTCTAGGTGATAAAATGCAAAGGGGCACTTTCTAATAATTATTCTTAACGATATGTACAATATGTTCACACTGTATAACTTCAAAACCAGGGGAAGTATGAACTGCTCACAGGATTTTCACTAGCCAGTTTGATGTCTGATGTCATCAAACACACTTTTAAAAAAAGATAATGTTTGCCTTTATCAGGTACTTTTTAACAATTTCTCAAAGTTATTATTTTATTAACAATTACAGATAAACAAATGTGAAAGGGAATATTAAAAACTGAGTAGCAAGCACACACCAAGCTCTGTAAAGAAAGAACACTATTACCACTATTAGATGGAGATTTTAGGAGAAATTAAGCTGAACAAAATCTCTGGTCATAGTCTGGGTTAAGCTCCCCTCAAAGTTCTCAACTCTTAAATATGGACAGGTAATCACTACCTAAGATAAGAGTCTCTCAATCAAGTATTGCTGAATCTTGAGCCTTTTGAGGAATCTGTGGAGTAAATCAGGCTAGTTCTTGGATTTCTCCACTATTTAGTATTGGCTTTATCAGGGCATATAAAGTTATCTACCATTCATCCATCCACTCATCCATCCATCCAGCTACCCACTCATCTACTCACCCACTCATCCATCCATCCATCTTCCCCCTTACAAAATATTTAGCTGTTATCTCCTCGCCTATTTTTCCCATCCTTGTAAGTTTGTGCTTTAAAAAAAAAAATAATCCCTTCATTACAGTTTTAGACAAGTCTGGAGAGGGAGTAAGATTAGATGAATGTTTTCATCTGCCATCTTAAATGACAGCATAATATGTCATGGTATAGAGAGTCACAAATTAACCATTTAAATAAACATTTTAGCTTATTTCAGAATTTTGGATATTGCAAATAACACTGCAAAGATAATTTTTACACATTTGCTCCTATAGCATAGGTTCTTTGGGAATGTAAACTGGTAAGATCATTCTGAAGAACAATTTAGCAATGACTATCAAAATCAGAAATACACATGACCCAGGAGTTTAGAAACTACATGCATTTACATGTTTGATGGCTATTGCTAAATTGTCCTCTAGAAAGGCCTTATCAATTCCAGTGCATGAGAGAGTCTGTTTCCCTACATCCTTGCTAACACTGGCTATATATTAGTTTTTAAAAGTCATTATCAAGCCAATTAGTAAAAAAAATCTATTTATATTGTTTTGAATATTATGAAGGTTGAACAGCTTTGTTTACTGGATAAGTACATTAATTCTATGAATTATCTATTTATGTCCTTTGCCCATTTTTCTACCAGATTATCTTTCCTTATTATCTTTGTGGGAAATCTTTATATATTAATATTTTATATTAACCTTTTTTCTGTTTATAGATTGTTTTCTCCCTATTAATCTTCTTTAATGAGGTCTTTTACCATCCAGAAATTTTACATTTTTATGTTGTAAAATCCTTTACGGCTTCATGATGCTTAGAGAATCTTACCCTTCTAAAAGATATAAAAATTGTCCCCCATTTTTCTAGTTGAAGTAAAGTATTCTTCTAGCCCTTTGCACGTTCTTTCACCCCAGCCTCCACAATCTAGGATTGCAGAATTAGAACTACTTGGGAGCAAATAGGCAGCATCTTTTTGGAGGAATATACTCTCTGGAAATGCAGAAAAAAAGCATTTATAAAATCTTTTGACATTTGCCCTACATGGAGAAAAGATGGGTCAGAATAAATGAGTCAGTTAGCAAATTATAAGAATTTTATGACAAAATAGCTAAAAGAGCATCTATACTGTTTATAACTCACTGTTGGCTAATCATGTTCTCTCTTGGTTTCATAGAAGCTTACATGCATTTCTGTTTTCTTTTGAAGATGGGGCCTCATTGTGTTACCCAAGCTGGTCTCAAATTCCTGGGCTCAAGCAATCCTCCTTTCTCAGCTTCCTGGGTCTCCAGGGTTATGGGCTTGTGCCACTGTGCCGGGCACTGTATGCATTTCTTATCCTCACTACTAGATTAATCTCTTAAAAGCAAGAATCCTATCTTATTCATCCCCTGTTCATTATAGCACCTACTAAAATTCTTTACACATAAAAGATTCTAAAATATTTGATTAAATGAATTATATCTTGTAGAAATATAATTAAAACTAATTTAAAAGATAATATACTTTGGAATAAAAAATATTATGAATAATTACAACAATAATAATATCAGCATCTAGCATTTATTCCACACTAAGTGCCAGGCATTCATTCATTCATTCATTTATTTGAGACAGAGTCTTGCTCTGTCACCCCAGCTAGAGTGCAGTGGCGTCGTCATAGCTCACTACAACAGACTCAAACTCCTGGGCTCAAGCAATCCTGCCTTAGCCTCCCAAGTAGCTGGGACTGTAGGCGTGCATCCCCATGCCTGGCTAATTTTTTCTATTTTTAGTAGAGACAGGGTCTCGCTCTTACTCAGGCTGGTCTTGAGCTCTTGACCTCAAGTGATCCTCCCTCCCCTGCCTCCCAGAGTGCTAGGATTACAAGTGTGAGCCACCACACGCAGCCTGCTAAGGCCTTTATATATATTTTCCACACTAAGAACATAGACTGTACATATATCTTATCACATACATAATATTATATATAAAAAAATCTTCCTACTGCTGGAGCGGAAAGTTACATTTTACTTACTTCCATCATTGTTTTGACTTCATTCTATTTGAGAAAATTTCTGTAAGAGGATCATTCTACTAGTTTAATCTTAACTCTCTCTTTATAATATCAATATTTACAAAGTGATTTTTTAAAAGGCTTGGATAGTAGAAAACTTGAGTTTCTATTTATGTACCTCATGTAAACCCAACTCCAACTTCGTTACCACTTCAGAAAGATGTTGGTTTTCTAACTTGAGTGACTCTAACTGATCCAAAATCTCCTGAAAAGGAAAAAGCAAAAAAAAATAAATATAAAAAATAAATCAAATGCATCTTACAAAATTTTTCCACATGTAATTTTCATTAGACTAAGTTACATTCTTCATTCATATACAAACATATATATAAAATAAATATGTATTATCTAAAAAGATTTTTTTAAAGGTGTTCTCAAGGTAAATTAACATGCATATGATTAAAATATCCTAAGATGATGAATCAGGTGAAGCAGCAAAGCTTCAGTTCACTGGTAAATACCAAACCACTCTCCTGGGTTAGCCTTCTCTCATTTGGCTTCTACCTCTGAAACTGCCTTTACAAATTGACAAAGAGGTGCAAGGCGAGAACTGTGGTAAGGGCCTAGCTAAAAACAAGGCACAGGCCTAGCTAAAAATAATAATAATAATTAGTCACTGTCCCTGTTTCCTTCTCTATAAATGCTACTCTGTAGCACATAGCTGGTGGTCATAAAGATTCTTAGCTTTCTCCATAGATAACATCACCTTTTTGAAACCTAGGGGTAGTTTCTGAGATATCTTCCAGGTCCTGCATTCCAGTGGAACAGCTGACCCACCCAGACCAGTGGCCCATGCTGAGGAACTGACTCAATTGGTTTGTGGCCCCCACCCAAGAACCTGGTCAGCAAAGAAGACAATTTCTACAACCCCATGGTTCCACCTCGAACCCAGCCAATTAGCAGACTCAATTGCTTATGCCAAACTGTCTTTAAGATCCCTGTCTCCCAAATTCTCAGGGAGGTGGATTTGAGAAATTTCTCCCATCTACCCACTTAGCACTGTGCAGATTAAACTCTTTCTCTGCTGCAAACTCAGCTGTCTCAGTGGATTGGCTTCTTCTTGGACAGCAGGCAAATGAACCTGGTCGGGCGGCAACACCTCCAGCATCACGTGGAACTTCTTTCACAAAATAACAACTTATTTTCAGTTCTCATTGTCCATAGCCTTTCTGCTGGGCCATTCCTACTTGAAAAGATTCCTGCCTTCCTTAGCTTGGCAAACACTATCTGGTTTCCTTCCCCCCGGATACTTTTTTTAGCTTCATTCCAACATCTTTTTTACCCTAAATGAGAAGTAACCTAAATTTAGTTTGAGTCACTGCTCTTTATCCTTTATGCTTTCTCATCATAATCTCTAAGTCTCTCAGAAATTTTCAAATGCCAACTTCACTCAAGGACTCCCACAGCTAAATGCCTAACCCTGATTTTAATCTTGAAATCCAGGCCTTCTGTGGAATTGACTATCAGATATTTCCACATAAAAGTACAGCCTTTATCTCCAACCAAATGTGGCAAACCAATGTCCCCTACACCAGCTTCCCTACTCTGTTTATCTTTCACACAAACTCATCAGCTTCACCCAAACTTGCTCCCTATCTTTATTTCCATCACTTTCCATCAGTTGCCCACACTTGGATCCTAAGTGACATCTTTCCTTAATTCTGCCTATCTCACCCTCCCTGCCAAACAAATACAAAGCCCAGTCAATTTCACCAGCCAAGTATCTCCAGAATTCATCCATTTCCCTCTCCCTCCCTTGCCTCCTGCTTAGGCCATCATCTTACTGCTGTGACAGCATCTGAGTGGTCTCTTGACCTCCTGCTTGAGGTCATTCCCTAGTGATCTCAAGGGCAGACTAGAACTCCTTCACCCAGCTGACAGGGCCCTTCAGGAGCTAGTCCCTCGTTTCTAGTCTCACCCCTTCCACTCATCCCACCCATATTCTAGTTTCAACCATGGCAAGCATGTCCCACCGTCTCTTAGAGGTCTCTGTGTATACTCTTCCTTTGTGTGAAATACTTTTCCTCCCCCTCACCTAGCTCATTCCTATTCAGTCCTCAGCTCCTAACTTAGCTGCCGTGACCTCTGGGAAGCCTCTGCAGTGAGTGGTCTAGATCCAGGCTCCTTGGGGTGCCCCCTAGCCTCTCACCACACACCCCTGGCACAGGCACTTTCCTTGTCTGTATCTACTCTCACCTCCCCAACAATCCACATTAGACTGCTTGTTAACCAGCACACCCTTAGCTCAAACCAGGTGCCTATGAAAAATTTGCTGAGTTAAATATTATAGAAATTATATCTTTAATTAATTCTATCTTCAAAAACAAACTTCAATAAAAAGAGTATTTACTCAGGCTTCACCACCTTATGCTCTACTGCTTTTTCTTCTGACTTTTGCATCTCTGCTTTGAGTCGCTTTTCCATGTCTGAGGAAGAACCTTTGGCAGAAGCAATGGTAATATCTCGCTGATGTAACTCCCGAGTTAGCTGGGAGATTTCCATCTTCATTCCTTCTAGTGCAGAACTGTAACTTTGTTCAGCCTGTATAATCTGTTCTTTCAACTACAAAGAAGCAAAAAGGAAAGCACCAAAAGTTAAGAGAAAGCATTTAGATAGAAAAATACATTAATAGCTAATAAAATAAATTTGACCTTACCTCAAAACATGAAATTTTTTTCTAGATTAGATCTGCAAAAAATTAGCAATTTACCAAGATGCATGTCTATACTGAAGGTCAGGTAGTTATAACTACAATCATTTATTACAATCATCTCCCTCTCAAAACAGGGAGAAATGGATTATTCAAACACTGAGGACCAGTATCAAAGTCCATGTACACCATTCAGAGGACAGAACTTGTAACCTTCATTCTTTTATTAGTTGCAAACCTGTAAATATTGCTTATATGGTTTCCTGGTCTACAGAAGATAATAAGTAACAAATAGAAAGACAAGAGGAAGAAGAAGCTAGAAGTAATCTCAAAGTAATAAAAAAATACAAACCAACAAATAGGACAGCTAGGGCTCTGCATACCTCAGTAGCTAATGAGGATATTAACTACACTGCAGCACAGAAAAAAAAATATAACCATACCCATCTTTAGTCATTAATATTAAATGATAGTTCATATCTTTTTACAAGCAAGAAAGTATATATCTTGTAGAGAGCTTTTCATCAAAATATGTTTAGAATAAAGATTTAGCATTCAAAGGGTGCAGATTTCAATTACCCTGAAAATATTTATATGGAACCCTCAGGGTAAGAAAGAAAGCACTTCCCATTCCAGTTGCTCTTCCACTCTTGAATATCAAGTGGTCCTTTGGACTACATTTTCCTCTCATTAAAAATGACCCCTATAATCTCCCAACCCGTATCTCAGTCCATAAATACATACAATTTTGCAAGCCCAGGCATGCAGACTTTTACCTTCTTAATTTCTTCCCTGTAGTCATTGTTATGTCCTTCCATCTTCTTCAATTCTTCGTATTTTTCCATTAGCTCTTGGCTCAGCTGTTTACATGTTGCACTTACAGATTCTAAACTGTATGACAAAAACTTCACATATTTAAAACAAAACAGAAATTCTGAAATCTACAAATTGGACTACCTAATTTACCTTCTTGATGTCCAAGAAATACCCTGCCAATATCTTAAATATTACCTTATCCATTTAAAAAATTACTAGAAAGTCAATCAATAAAAAAGTGAATTTTTGTCCCAATGTCAAAAATAACAATAAGCTTTATTCAACCTAAAGCATACACATATACCTCAATGATAACAAAGAATATCTTAAGTATTCCAAGTATTCCAAAAGGAATAAAGCAAAAAATTTGTGTGTGTGTGTATGTGTGTTTAATATGTAGAGAAAAACCAAGAAAATACGTAGTAGTTTCCAAAAACAAAAATAAGTGTGAAAACAAAAAATGTATTACTTAATGGTAACCTAAAAAATGTTAAATGGCAACTTTTTTGTTGTTGTTTGTTTGCCTAAAGGCTAATGATTCATGTACTTGTATCTTTTACATACAGAAAACAAGAGTATACCAATGATCATGATTCATGTGTTTAAGACAAAGTATCAAACTCTTCCCAGCCAAAAAGCTTAGAGGTATGACAAACAAAAAACAGTTTATGAGTATGACAATGATCCAAGTTAGCCAGGTATGGCACAGCATTAAACAGGATCCAATTAACACCCAAGGAAATATCAACACCACTGCAGAACAAAAAAGAAGGAGCACCCTGGATCAACTGTGACCTCTACAACAGTTTCAGTGAGGTGGTAGAGAGGAAAACCTAAATAAAGGGGTTCTAAACAGGTAAAAGATGAAGAAGCAGAGACAGTATAGACAACTCTTTTGAAGAATTTGGTTTTGAAAGAGAGCAGAGAAATGTGGGAGTGACTTGATGGGGATATAGGATTAAAGGAAGGTTTTAATTTTTTTTTCCAAAATGGGAGATATTACAGCATATTTCATACCAGTAGAAATGATTCAGCAGAGAGGAAGAACTTGATGCTGTAGGGATAAAGGAAATAACTACAGAAATAGGACACAAGTAGAAGGGTTGGCCTTAGGAACACAGATCCATAGTAACAGATTATGGGCACAGATGGAGCAGACTGGTAGATCTGGTAGTAGAAAGATTAAGAAGTTCTCCTTTAATTGTTTCTGTTTACTCAATGAAATAAGAAGTTAAGCCATTTGTAGATGCTAGAAAAAAATTATTTTTTTACTAAGACTATTACATTAGTTTACTTTATCAATATGATGATCAAAAACTCATTTTAACAACTTAAAGTTTTTGAAATGTGTATATAATTATCTACCTGCCTTCAAGACGAGTCACCTCTTCCTGCAGAAGTTCTTCACTAGCATGGGTAAAATTCAATGGGGAGAGCACATTGTCTAAGTCCCCCTGCCCCTGAGAGGTGTACTTCCTTTCTGTCTGAGACTCCTCCAGTGGCCTATAGAAAGACACACTATGATTGTTAAAGGCCTTTTATCTTTGCAAACAAAAACAACACACAACCAGTTTGTATTTCCCAGTTGTTTTCGGTAATTAAACTCTTTGGAACTCCTCAGTCTGTCTCCTGCTTTACAAAAAGAGCACTGGGAGAGTAAAGAGTCAAGAAATGTTGCTTCTCAAAAAAGTTAGCAGAAATTTACTCCTTTGTTAACTGGAATTTGCCAGTTTTTCAAGAGAAAAAGACAGAATGGCAAAATCACTTAATTGACACTTGATACCTTGAGCCAAAGAAACTGAAAGTTATAGGAAAGAAGCGGGGAGGGGTGAAAACCTACCTAACAGGTACAATGAACACTATTTGGGTGATGGGCACATTTATAGCCATGACTCTATCATTACAAAAGTGATCCACGTAACCAAAAAATTTTGTGCCCCTTCAATATTTTGAAATAAAAAATTTTAATTTAATTTAAAAATAAAATAAAATAAGTAAATAAGGAAGAAAGGAGGGGTTAAAACTTACCTATGGGGTGGTACAATGAACACTATTTGGGTGATGGGCACACTAAAAACTCTCACTTAAGCATTATAAAAAGTATCTACATAACAAAAACATTTGTACCTCCTTAATATTTTGAAATAAGAAAAGAACTGTTATGAGTTTTATAAAAAAAAAAAGACAGTTATAGGAGAGTTCTGGCAAGGATAAAATTGTACAACATACTTAAATCAAGCAAAAGAAGCATAGCTCATTCTATTACTTTCCACAACAAACTTCTCATAGTGATAATTCATATATAAAAATAAAATTAGGCCAGGCGCGGTGGCTCACACCTGTAATCCTAGCACTCTGGGAAGCCGAGGCAGGTGGATTGCTTGAGGTCAGGAGTTCGAGACCAGCCTGAGCAAGAGCGAGACCCCGTCTCTACTAAAAATAGAAAGAAATTATCTGGCCAACTAAAAATATATATAGAAAAAATTAGCTGGGCATGGTGGCGCGTGCTGGTAGTAGGATCGCTTAAGCCCAGGAGTTTGAGGTTGCTGTGAGCTAGGCTGATGCCACGGCACTCACTCTAGCCCGGGCAACAGAGCAAGACTCTGTCTCAAAAAAAAATTAATAAATAAAATAAAATCAGTTTTAGGAATGTGTTTAAAAGGGCTAGCTCAATGGCTGGTTATAATTGATGATAAGCAGCTACTAATCACAACCTATTCTACCAAGAAAGGGAGGCCTTTCAGGAACTGTAGACTACAGTTCCCTTAATATTTGGAGTTTCACCAAAGGTACAAACTGAGCAATAGGTTTCTAACTTTCTAAACATCAGAGTCTCTTTTAGGGACCCAAACTGGAGGGAGGAAAAAAAACTAACCATGTGAAATTTTGTAATACTCCAAAAACCTAACTCAGAAATTAAAACTGAGCAAGAAAACCCACAATATGATCAAACATAAAATTATGAATATGCAATATTGAAACTGGTGCTTAATGCCAAACCATCAAGTGGCTGAGATGAATAATACTTAAGATTAAATATACCTTATGGCTTCTACTGGGTGTTGGGTGTCAGTTGCCTTCAATTTTTCTTGTAGCTTCTCCTTTTGCATTCTTGCCTCATGGATGAAATTTTCTTGGGACTGAAGAGCTGCCTTCAATTCTCTCTTTTCTTCCCGTAGAGCCTGCAAAAAAAGTCAGATATTATTACAATTTTCCTTCAGTTCTCTCTTTTCTTCCTCCAGAACCTACAAAATACTGAAAAAAAAAAAAAAAAGATATTATTATAATTTTTCCATTTCATGAGAAAAGGAAGCCAGGGAGTCAGACTGTAAGTTATATTATAGTCACAATGTTAACAGTTATCAGTATCTGATCCATCAGCTACAGAGTAGGGAAGAAAGTATAGACTTTGGAACCTAGTTCTAAGTTAATTATTCTCTAGCACTCATAAACACACTTCCCCCAATTACAGGAATTTAAAAACACACCTCTAATAGTTTTTCAGATTCCCTCAATTGTTCTTCTTTTTGCCGCTGCTCCTGCAGAACAGTCATATTGGTTCCAACCAAGTCATTGACCCTCATAGTGAGACGCTCTATTTCCAACTCATTGGCACAGATAGTATCATTGGCCCGCTCCAGCTTACTGCTCAGGTGCTGAATTTCTGATTGGGTGGATAGCTCCACAGACTCTAACTTCTGTTTCCGATTTGCGAGCTGAGCCTAGATTATCAACAGGAAAAAGGGACATGATAAAAGAATAACCAATGAATAAGCAAGACTAAAATGAAACTGAGTATCATTTCCATAAAAACACAAAGCATTAGCTCACTAAAATATATATAATAAATATCTTTAGAAGGGGTCAGAAAGAATTGAGAAAGTAAAGAGATTCCTTGCTGCTCCTTACTGAAAAGACAGCTGCAATATTCTACCTACTTGTGCAGAAATTCAACTGCAACCACAAGCCATCATACAGGAAAAGTGGAGTTATCGCCTCCTTAAATAGGAAATAGGAGCTGTAATGCATTCTTCCATTTTTTATGGAAGTTCAGAAATTAAAATTAAAATTTTAAAAATCACTACACTTCTTAAATTCATAGTTCAAATTTTCCCCTCTCCCCGCCCACAGCATGTTGTATGTAATTATTCTGTTTTAACATTATTTTCAGATACATGACAAATACACATATTCAGATTATTCAAACTGACCACAAAATACTGTTTGAATTCAAAGAGGTGAGGGAATTGTGGAATTTTGTTCATTAAGGAAAAAGATGCTTACAAGGAAGGAGAGATTGGTTCTGTCACTGGTTTTTGGATATTTCCTGAACTAAAGATTTAACCAAATATACGCATCTCAAATTAGTTTCTCTCAATAACATATCTACTGAGGTACATATAAATGAAACCACTTTAGCAACTGTCTCATAGACCTGTAGTATATATTTCCTAACTTTTAGGCTACGCAGTCCAGCTATATTGGTTGTTAGCTCCCAACTTTCTAGTTTTCACAAGTTTTAAATCCAGCATCCAGACTGGTACTTCATCTACACACCGAAGATGAACATAAATCATCTGTGAAGGTAAACTTCTCTTATTCTAAACATTTCTAAAGGTAAAAGCACATAACTTTATTTTAGAAATATAAGTGGAAATGTCTATGAGAAATCTATCTGCTACAGATTTAAAGATTTTATTGTAAACAGTATAGGGCCAAAATCCTGTACCGTATACTGTGGTGACATAAAGTAGATGCTAAGAAAAGTCCATAAGCCGGAGAGAGGATAGGAGGAGAGAGGCAAAGAGACAAATAGTGCTTGTATAAATTACTGATCAAGATTCCAGTGTATACATACATAATGAGTGCGATGCACACTGTCTAGGAGATGGACACGTTTGAAGCTCTGACTCAGGGGGGTGGGGGGACAAGGGCAATATACGTAACCTAAACTTTTGTACCCCCACAATATGCTGAAATAATAAAAAAAAAAAAAAAAAAGATAAACTTGGCCTGGGTTATTCTTAGTTGCAAGGAAAAGACTAGATATATGAGATTTAAAAAATGCAGAAATTAAAAAAAAAAAAAGATTCCAGTGTAAAAAGCCAATTTTTTATTTTTACCAGATCTCACACAATAGTATGAGAGAAGGACATCAACACAGGTTTAGAATTGCTAGAATAACTGATAGGCATTCAATTGTCTCCAAACTTTTAAATATAATATAAACTTTTTTTCCAAGAGGAGGAAATCTTATACAGAATCCTCCACAGAATAAATAAATGCAGAGATTAGGTGAGGGTGAAAAGGAGAAACGGGCTGGAGCATGGCTTGCTGAACCTCCCCCAACACTACCTTAACCTGTACAGCAGCCCTGAGGCTTGGCAGAACACAGCTGGAAAACCACTGTCCAAACGGCGCTCGGGAGGAAACAAAATATATAATTGCAAAATACTAGCAGTATCTTCTTAACATTCAACTCAAAACTGTAATCTTAAAGTAAACTCAATATTGAAGTTATATAGTTTAATTAAGCTATATCTTAACCAGTGAGTCTAGATTTGCTACTTAAAAACGAATCAACTTCTCAGTTTTGAAGAATGAAGTATAAACATCTTTTATTAGTTATTTCAGACATGCAAAAAATACAACGTTTTCTAGGCATAGTGAAAAGTACATAATCATCGCAAGTACAAATTCTAAATTTCCATTAACTAGAATCAATACACTAGGCCTGTACTGTCCAATATGGTAGTCACTACAGCCACATGTGGCTATTGCGCACCTGAACCGTGGCTCGTCTGACTAGATTTCAAAAGCTCAGTTAAAAAAAAGAATATAAATATTGTAATGATAATATTTTTGACATACTGAGTTGATATATTATTAAAAATTTTACCGGTTTCTTTTTACTTTTTTAATGTGACTACTAGAAAATTTGAAGTTATAACTGTGATTCACATTATATCTCTGTTAGCACTGCACTAATCTCAAGAATACTTTTCCAATAATAAGAAAGTCAAAAATAATCATATAAATCACTTAGAAAATAATGATTATTTCTCTTAAAAATCTGGCTTTAGAGATATTTTAAGGATTATTTTTAAACTTTTTTTTTGCACTAACCACTAATATTTTGAACCAGAAACCAGAAATCCCTCTTATTAACCTATCATTTAGCATTCTAACTATTCTGTTGAAGTGGGTGGGGTTATTTCAACAAAACAAATCACAATACAGGTGGTTAGAAGTAAGAAACAATTAAGAAGGCAATTTACATTAGGAGACGGATACAAAAGCCAAGGGTGTGCAGCTAAAGTGAGAGAGGAGACAGCAGAGAGAGAGAAGGGAAGAGGCTGGGAATTAGGGGTTGAATTCAAATCCTCTTCTGGATTTGTGGCACGTACTTCCTTCCTGGTGCTTCAAGAAAATGACCCTCCCCGATAGTGAAATTACCGAGAACAATGTAATAAAAGCAATAGGGCTTTTTATTTAACAATGGATCCCAGTATGAAGGTATGGCCACTGCAGGCATCAATCCCTTACCAAGCTCCCTAACATTATCAACTCCCAATGTGTCACTACAGGCCACAGCCTTGCATTTCCACTAGGTAGCAGCTTGGAGAGCCTGTTAAGAATACAGCTCCCAGTAAGATCTCTTATCACCGTTGTGTCTATGCCACTATAAACTTCTAAACAGTAGGTCTGAGCCAACTCAATAATTAACTCTAATAATGTTGCCAAAACAACAGATTAACATTTGAGTTAGGATCATCTTTTCTTTGTAAGTTGTAACAGGAAAATGATGTTTTTAAATATAATGTATACTTATAAACATATATACATATAACTGAACAGCAGATTTAAAATTAACTTGAATAATATCTTACAGGACATCTAAATATTTCCAAAGGAAAACATATATAATGCAACGTCTACTTTTCTCACATACCATTTATCAGCTAAATATTTTACACTTTGTTTTGACTTAATATTTTAATCTTTTTCAAATGTTCTTAATGTTTTCTAAAATTTCCCTGAATATTTCCTTTTCATAATTGTATTGTTTGGGCAAGAGGGAAAATAGCAGATGATACCTTGCCTTCTAAACAGAAATGACCTTGTATTTTGGACTGTATTGATCTTGAAATACTGTGTCATAAAGTGCTTAGCCTAGTGCCTGTCACATTGTAAGCACTCCATACATTTTTAATTATGTTTCATGGAACATTTCAAACGTAAGATGATAAGCCCCTATATATTCATCACTTAGCTTCAAAAATTATCAACACTTTGCTATTCTTGGTATTTTTAAAGTTTGCAACTATCCTTCCCTTCCAATATACAGTGTATATAGTTTTCTTCCTAAAAAGCACACATAAATGTAATATACACTGTATATAAGCATAGAAAAAGTCAGAAGAAATTTATACCAAAAGGTTTATCATGGTAAATCTATAAAGTATAGAATTATGGGTAACTTTATTTAATTCTTATTTGATCTACATTTTCTCATTTTTCTAAAATGAACATGTATTACGTAATTTTAATAGCTGACTAAAAGAAAAGAACTCAAGCAAATATATGACTCAAAAGGTGAGAAGTTATTTCTGAATTCCACTTTTAGAGGCAAAAAAACATACAAGAAAAAATTCATACCAGAAATTTTTTTTAATGGGGGGAGGATGTTAATACCCATTTACCCAATCTCCCAGATTTTCTACTGTTATTGTTCAGTGGTGACCCACATATTAACCAAATGCAACGTGTCAACCTTGACTGGATTCCTACTCAAACATCCAACTGTAAAAAGACAGTTTTTAGGCAACTGGGGAAATCTGAACAGACTGGATATTAAAGTATATTGTTATTATTTATTCTATTAATGAGATACTGATACATTTTAGTTTTTTTTAAGCCCTTACTTAAGTTGGGAAATAAAATGTCTGTGATTTGTTTTGTAATATTCTAGCCAAAAATAAAAAGTAGAGAATGGTATAAAATTTCAGTTTTATAAAATGAAAAAATTCTAGACATCTGTTGTGCAACAATGTGCATATAGCTACCATTATTGTACTATACACTTAAAAATAGTTAAGGTGGCAAATTTTGTTGTTTGTTACCATAATAAAAAAAAGATTGTCAAGATAATAACTATTAATGCTAGGTAATGGGTATACAAAAGTTTATTTAGATGTTTAAAATAAATGATGATCATATAGCACTGGTACATACTGAATCACAGAAAGATTTAATTTTGTTTCATTTGTTAAGGGAGAAACAGAAATACATTTATAAGTAACTTTTTTGAGTTAAACAGTCAGACAGTTTTACTTTAAATGAAACTACTGGAAGAATAATTCAAATACCCTTACTAGGGAAAACAAATATTGGCTCTTTAAATACTTCTTATTCTAGCCCTAGCTGAATTATGGTAAATAAAAATTGCATTTTTACTGACAATGAAGTTTTAATTATGTAGAGTCAATAATCACAATAGTTATTTGAAACAGGATAATAGTATCTTAAAAAGAAAATCTACAATCAATAATAATACTCTACAGATAACTGAGAACTGTAAAAGTTCAGACTCAATTTGCTTTCTTGCCAATCTGAAGGCAACGATTAGGATATGGTGCTTTCGTATTGTGAACTAAAATAAAATTTTAAAGGCTCACCGCCCCCCCCCACTGGCTGACTGAATGGACCCCCTCATGGCCAAAGGAAGATCCTAAAACTAAATTGCCTGCCAGGAGGAAATAGGTCAGACATGCCTTATCATGCCTCCCTCCCTTCTTGGGGACATCCTTTGTAACCCATTAACAGGCCTAAGGGTATGCAAGACAAACCTGCAGGTCCTCAATTTACACAACAAATATGTCCAGTGGCTTATCTCTGATAAACAGCTCCTTATGTTGACACATTCCAAGCCTTTAGACAAAGCTTCATGTCTTCAACCAATTACAAGCCAAAGAATCTTCAAACCCGCCTATAACCTGTAAGCGCCAACCCCCCCCAGATGGCCCACCTTTTCGGGCCAAACCAATGTATGCCTCCCACGTATGGATTTATGACTTTCCCTGTAACCCCTGTCTCCCTGAAACGTATAAAACCAAACTCTAAGGCCTCTTGGGCGTGGCTCCGGGTCATGGTCCTCAAATTTGGCTCGGAATAAATCTCTTTAAAATTATTTTACAGAGTTTGGCTTTTTTTCTGTTGACAGTATTCAGGTCAAAAAACCCTGGTCTAGACATCTCAGGATTTCATTGACCTGCTCTGGCTGCACAGCTTGCTGCAGCCTAGAAGATAATTTCCTTCCTTGGGGTTGCTGTGGACCCCCTTCTGCAGAGCCATTGTCAGTACTTTATCAGACAGCTGATATTCAGGGAGATGAGCAAAAAAAAAAATCAGTGCATTATTGAGACTTAAAGCAGCAAATAAATGCAGATTATAAAAGCAAAAAACAAAAACATCTTCCCTCTAGCTCTTTTAACTTATCCAGTCTGTTCCCTCATTCTGTAAAACTGAAATAACTACCAACCTTGACAGATTGCCATGATATTAAACAGATAACATACACAAACTCATCTAGAAGTACTGAGACAGTATCAAGCTCTAGCACATAACAGATGATCACAAACATTCATTTCTCCCATGTTCATTTTCCTTTATGTTCTTGATACTAATTGAAAAAGCAAACAAGCTGAATATATTTCTAAGAAGACACATTCCTAAAGTAGGTGTCTATTTTTTGGTTTTGCTTAAGCCACTAAAAGTTTCTACCAGTGTTCTAAAAAAGTGTTTCTGTTACCACAAAGACACTACTTCTAGTTAGTGTGTGTACCAATGCAGTGTGACTTTCTCACCATTTGTGCCCAAACAGGCAGACACAGTGAAGCTCCCCATCTGAGGAACTTCAGCCAAGGTACCCCAGCTATCACAGAGATGCAGCCAGGTATGGACAGAAGTAGAGCCAAGGGACCCAGGGACAGACCCAGAAGAAGATAAGGAAAAGGAGACAGAGACTGAGACTAGGGTGGGAGTGGCATAGAGCAGAAGCGGGAAGAGAGAGAAAGCTAGAGACCAAGACTAGGAGAGTGAACATGGATGTGAGCAGAGAGCTAGCAAGACAGAGTGTGAGCGAGGCAGTGAGAAAGGAGGAAGCCAGCAAAGGAGCAAGCGGGCACCAGGACGTGAGCGTGGGTAGAAGCGTGCGTGTGTGCACGGAGGGAGGAGATATGTCTAGATGCTGAAGAGGAGAAGCCTATAAATAGAGGAGGAGAGGCCTCCTATACAAGAAAGACGGCAGGGTGAGTAGTGAGAAGCTGAAAGAGGCTAAATAGCACCAGGAAGTTGCATTAAGGTAGTTAAAATTTAATCAAAACCTATCTGCTTCTCCTTATTTTAAAACTTCTTAAGCCTACCTGAATTATCTCTGATTGTTCAGCCAGAGCCTTCCTTTGTGCCTCCAGAGAAGATACCTGTTGCTGATAAATCAAGCGTTGTTTCTCCCAGTCCAGAGATTTCTGACGAAATTCCTGAGGAGGCAATTAAGGTACTTAACTTCTAAGTGCTTCTCCTCACAGTCACATCTTCCCAGACTCACTTCTCCGTCAACTTTCCCGTGTCCCTGGGTGTGCATGCACCTTTCTCCACAGCAGGGGCCCCATTACTCACTTAGCTGACAGAACCGCAGGGTAACACTGATTCCTCACACACTGTGCCTCTGGATATCTGTCTTTCTAAATTTAACACCCTAATGGTGAAGAGTATGAAACACAGATGCCGAATACTGGATTCATGGCGATTTTCATAGATTTGCTGCCACCTAAGGGTTGTTATAATTTTCTAGTGATGTTTCAGAAAACTGATGTTAACTAAAATTTCAAAGTATGATTATAGGTATCCCTCACTATCCAAATTCTTGACATCCAGACCCAGGAATTGAACAAATTAAATTTTCAGGTAAGTCCCTTGGTAGCCGAAACCTTACTTCTCAGTATCTAAAACTCAGGAACAAAGTAGATTCAGGTAACACAATATCCTTTGATATCCAAATTTTTATTATCTCACAGAAGAACTACAAAGGCTTGAATGACAAGGAAAATCTGTACTAAATTTTAACAGATATTTGTAACTGAAAGCCAAACAGTTAAAAATTAATGATGAATCAACAGTAATTTCAAATTGTATGATCAAGAAAATAAGCCCAATATTTATGAAAATGGGGCAAATCAAAGGGAAAGGAAACTCCATCTTTCTATCACTGTCTTCTAGACTCTCAACTCCAGAAGTCTCGTGCTCCTTAGGATAACTGTTGCTAACCAGATTTCTAATATTCACTCATTCATTCTTTCAATCATTCTACTATATATGCCAGGTACTGCTTTAGGTGTTGGGGATACAAGATTTAATAAAACAAACAAAAATCCTAGTTCCACTCAGTTGGAGGGCTATTCACAGTCATTGTATATAGCACAATAGATGGTAATATGTGTTTTGGATAAAATAGAGCATGGAGTGCTCGGAGTAGGCGTTGCAATTTTTTTTTTGGAGAGAAGGTCTCACTCTGTCACCCAGGATAGAGTGCAGTAGTGTCATCATAGCTCACCGCAACTCAAACACCTGAGCCCAAGCAATTCTCCTGCCTCAGCCTCCTGAGTAGCTGGGACTACAGGTATACACCACCACACCCACCTGATTTGGGGGTTGCAATTTTTTAAAGGGATGGCCAGACTGAGTAAATAATGTTTAAGTAAACACCTAGGAAGATGGGGATGAAGTTATACTATTTGGGTCAGAGGAACAGCCTTAAAGTAGGAGCATCCTGGTGTGTTTAAGGGTGAGCAAGGAGACTGGTGTGGCTTGAAGGGAGTGAGTGAAAGGGAAGTAGGAGGAGACAAGGTCAGAGAGTTAACTGGGAGTGAGACCATGTACGTAATTAGGATAATTTTGGCTTTTACGAGAAGCTGCTGGAAGGTTTCTGTACAGGAGGTGACATGATTTGACTTACATTACAGCAGAATCATTGTGGCTATTGTATTGAGAAAAGAGAAGTCAAGGATGACTCCAAGGCTTTTAGGATTGAGCAAACTGAGGGATGGAGTTGCCATCAAGTGAAACAGTAATTGGTGTAAGATTAGGAAGATAAAGTCAGGACCTTTATTTTGGACATGTTAAGTTTGACAGTTATAGACATTATAGTGGAGAAGTGAAACAGGCAGTTGAAAGTTATTCTGTATCAAAGAGGAGAGGTCACGGTTAAATGCATAAATTTGGTGACTGTCAATGTATACAGTGTTAAAGCTATGAGATTGAATTAGTGTTAAAGCTCACTCACCAGGGGAGTGAGTGTAGACAGAAAAAAAAGGTCCCATGCCACAACCCTAGGATAGTCATTCCAATGTTAAAAGGTTGGGGAGCAAAAGAGATTGGGAAAGAGTGGCTAATAACATAGGAGAAAAACAAGGGAAATGTGGTTTTTCTCAAGCCAATCAAGAAAGCATTTTAAGAAGGAAGAGATCAGCTGGGTACAATAACGATGCAAATAGGATGAGGAAGATGAGGACCAGCCTACAGGCTTTAGGAATGTGGAGGTCATTGGTAACCTCCATGTAAATAGTTTCTGTTGTGTGAGGGGACCAAGCCTCATGGAGTGGGTGCAAGAAAAATGGGACAAAAGGAATCAGAGACAAGTATAGATGCCTGAAGTAATTTAGTTATAAAATGAAGGAGAAAAGTGGGGCAGAGGAGGAAGAGAGGGGTCAAGAGAGGATATTAGATAGGGGAGAAATTTAGATGCTGGTGAAAAATATCCAGTAGGGTGGAAAAAACTTGAGGATGCAGAAAAGAGAAGAATTGCTGGAGGGGAAGGAAGAGGGAGGACATGGATAATTCCTCCAGGAGAGAAGGCAGGGTAATGGGTACAGATATAGATAGGTGGGTAGACACAGTGTTGGAAGTCTGTGAACAGAAAGGAAGATATCACCCAAAGGTGAGGATGTGAAAAAACTGTTGAAGGTTTCAGGAGAAAAAAGGAAGTATGAACCAGTTACTATGGAAAGTAGGAGACTGAGAGGAAATGCAGTATGATTCCGGGCAGCAATAGGACCCATTTGAAGTTAGGGACCATGACTTTAAGATGAGGCCAGCCAGTGTAGTTATGTTTTTCTCCAGCCATTAAGCCACACATGACTGGTAGAGAGTGGGCAGAAAGGGGGACACTTAACCACAGCTGTGGTTTTGCCAAGCAAACATGATGAAGCAAGAGAGGAACCTAGGAGATGAAGGGCAAGGTAAGGAATGTAACCACAGAATTTAAGCTGGATAAGGACTGATAAGTGAGGACACGAGGTAGATATGGAACAGTGAAAAGGTGGCAGAATTCAATCACTTTAAGGGATAGATAATGATTATTGTGAGTGGAAAGACTAGAAGGAGTAAGCTGAAAAGACAGGGATGTAGTCAGAGTTATAGACTTAAAAATGAGATTCTAGAGGGGATGTAAACATTGCTAATGACACGAGCTAAGGAATGGCAATGGAATTAAGTGGATGAAATAGGCAGGAGATCAAAATATCTATGGAGGAAAGAACACCATAAAACTCAGAGGCCAGAGTATTATAGACATCATCCCCGTGGACACTGAAACCCTCAAAGTTAAGATAAGAATAATGGAGAGAGTGACAATGAGCTGGGAGCTGGAATCAATGAGCCGGGGAGGTAACCCAGAGTTCAGAAGATGACTACTTTGGTTGTATGGACATTGGTTGGTGGTATAGGCTGATGGGGTTTTTGAGGGAGAAAGAAAAGAAAATGGTCAGGAAGTAGCAATGAGAAGCAAGAAAGATATGGGGGATGGGGGAAGGTATCGCTGTCAAGGGCTAGAGAGGAAGCAGTATCTGTGTAGTCCTCTGATTCTGTGCTTTTCAAATGCATAAAAATATTCAGATGTAAAAGAATTAAACCACAAATTACAATTTTAAGTAGCAATAATATAGTGGCATTTGTGGGTGACAGGGTGCCGAGCATAGAAAACTTGTAAGTAATCACACAAAAACGTTGAACAATGTTTCTCAAATTAGAATCAACTAGGGGAGCTGGATAAAATGCACATCCCTAGGTCCCATGCCATACTACTGGCTCAGAATTTCTGAGAGCCTAAAAGCAGCCTGGGGCTTCTTTTGTACACTGGGAACTACTGGCAAAGACAGAGGAGGCGAGTAACAAGCCTTATGCTGCTCCTTCATCTACTCTTGGCAAAATTAGCTCACCACCTCCCCTTAAGTCCTCAATATATATACAATAATCATGGAGTTACTCAGTCTTAATCAAAATATGGTTAGCAAAGAGGGAGGTGAATGGCTTACTATATCTAAATGGGAACTGAGGATAAACAACTTGATATGTAGAATACTCTGTACAAAAAGTGCCATGTACATTCAACATTTACTAAGCCCCTACTCTCTTAGGTGCCTAGGTACGACGACAAATAAGACAAGGACAAGGACACCACCCATGATAGACTGCAATAACTGTTTCACAATAAGGGAGATATTGGCATGTTGGGTACAACAATCCTTCCTGTGTGGATTAGTCCTGGGCATGTTTAGTATCCCTGGTTCCTGTTCCCTAAAATGTCAGTTTCAAACTCGGTCATTCTGACAACCAAAAAAATGCCTCCATACATTTGCAAATGCCTTCTAAAGGTGGTACTGCCCTGTTGAGAATTATTGATAGACAGTAACCCTGTTAACCACAGGGAACAAGATGATGATAGTAGATCACCCTCCCACCTTTGAAATAGCTCAGTGGCAGTCCTGGAAAGGGTAGAAAATTGGTTTCAGGAAATAGCACCATTAGAAACAGCATTTTCCTACATGAAGGCTGAAAATCACTATGACGAAATTATTACTATAAACATACCTCTATTTTTCCAGTTAACCTCTCAATTTCAGATCGATCTTCCCTGGAATTTTTGGTATTTCCTCTGAATTCCCTTATTTGCTTTTTCTGCAGCTTTTCATAGCTTCTCTTCAGTCTGCCTAACTGTAGAGACAGTTACTTCTACACTTAAAATGTAAGAATTTGTAAACAGTGGTGGGGAGGCAAATTGGTATTATGAAAGCAAAAGCAGTGCTAACCAGCACTATTGACACAACACACTGGGAACATGTTAGGTTTCCAAACTAAAATACAAAACAAAACATGTATGTAAAATAAACACTAGCAAAGAAATATATTCAAAGAAAAAATAAAAGGAAAAATAATTTTTAAACAAAACTTTAATTTTTATTACAATAGCCTTATACTTAAAGACCCCACCACCTACCCTCACAATAAAGGCAGCAAATAAAAACTCTCTTTCCTCTAGGCCTGTGGTTCTCAAGCTATGCTCCTGTGAGGTACTGATATTCAATAAGCAGGAGAAGAGTACTTTGGAATTAAATCAAAATAAAAACATTTTTTTCCAAATCTAAAGAATAAAATTAAGTTAATGGATAGAAGTTTCTTACTTTTCTTATTTATCCCAAAATTGTTCTTAAATCTTGGGATCCTCGATTATTTAAAATCTAGTAACTGATAAAATATTAAATAATTTTTGGTATCAGTATTTCACAGTATTATACAAAAGTAGCTCTATTTCTTTCAGGTATTCAACCAAGAAACATATTTTAGAATCTCTGTTCTAGGTAGTATCAAACATACAATTAGGCTCTGTTCTTGACTGGGTTAAAGAACAGAGAAATAGATTTCCACCCCTGTACCTCCCATGAATATGTGCTTCCCACTTTACAAAGTAGAAACTGGTTCTCATTAACAAAATTCTCAAGTATAAAAGAGAGAGAACTATACAACATGTAACAGAACTAAAATCTCACTTCTTCATGTAGTTTCTTTAACTCCTGCTTATACTCCATGGCCATCTCTTCCTTGATTTTTTCATGTTCTTCTATCTGTTGACGCAACAACCCAACCTAAAAGCAGATAAGTGGTAGTATCTTTCATTATTAGCATTGAAACAATATCCCTGAAACATAAAAATAGGAAATAACCTACTTATTTGTACTTATTTGTAAATTCAAGTTCTCAAATGCATATATATAGTAATACACCCCTTCTCAGGAAGTCAAATATCTAGTTATTTAATAATCCATAACACTATCAAAAAACAGAGAACAAACAACGAGTTTTAGAATTTCTAGGTTTAAATGAAAACTCTCCCTATGTCTGACTTACCCTACCCAACCCGTTTCATAAAAAAAAAAAAAAAAGCCTCATGAAAAAATTAACAAAGTTTTAAGAACCTTGGAAACCAAGAATATTTTATTAAAAAATCTTTGAGACTTCAGGAATAATTTCTCCAAATCAAAGTGCAGAATAATAATGTCAAACGGAAAGACAATAGGAACTTTGTAACTGCTTTACCATTTACCCCACTTCAGAGAAACCAGTTCCACTAACCAGAGTAAGGAAATTATACTAGCCCATTTTTCAATGATTTGGTATCAGTCACAGCTATTTCATGCCAAGTCCTCACCTCCATAAGTATCCAGCAGTATTTCTGTTGATCTACTGATAAGCAGGGAGAGAGGGGGAGAACAAGGAATAAGAGGTAATAATCTCAATCACAAAATAGAATGGAAGCTTTTTTTTTTAAGTACTAGAAATAAACATAAGAATAAGGAGTTAATGCATTCCAATAAAAAATTCTAGTTGGATTTTTCATTTTTTTGGAATTTGACACAAGTCATTCTAAAGTTCAAACTAGAAGAATGGCTAAATATAGCCAATAAAATAGAAGAGAAAAAACTCTATTTTTAAAAAAAGATCTAAGTGAATGTTTACTGAATTTCTAAATGGGAGGACACTTCTGAGCTTAAAACTAATGAAAAGGTCATTAAAAAATGATGAATTTGACTCTGTAAAAATGTAAAACTTCTATATTTAAAAAAATCCAATTAACAAAATTAAAAGGTAAACTGAGAAAAACATTTACCAAAAAAACAAAGGGCTTTTAACTTTTAGTATATAAAAAACTCTTACAAATCAAATTTTAAAAAATTATCAAGCCCCCAAGAGAAAAATAACCCAAGAACCAGAACAATTCCCACAAAAACATAAATGCCCAATAAATATATGAAAAAAGTTTAGTAATCAGAGGAAAATTAAAAATCCAATGGCATTTTACATCTATCAAATTGGCAAAGATCTCATTAAAAAAAAAGACTTATATGGGTAAGTTACTTGGAATCAGGGACCCACAGAATGTTTAGAGAAATGCAAAGCACAGTAACCTTTCTATAATGCAATGTGGAGTCTATATAAAAACCCCTAAAAATATTCTTAACCTTGACCTAGTAAACTCTATTTTTATTGGGATCCATGTAAAGAAAATAAATGTAGATGTTAAAAATTTGTGAACAGAGAAGTTCTTTTGTAAAAACTGAAAAAAATGGAAAAAATCTAAATGTTTAAAAATAAACTGTTAGGAGAATATAATGAATGAATAAATGAAAACATGTTAACATTAATATGTATCGAAAGAGTTAACATGCAAAATGTTTGCCATTTAAAAAACCCAAGGATATAAAAACTACACTAAAATCCCAATTTTGTGAAGGATTTTTACATAAGCATGCATACATAGCTTAAAGGAAATGTATCAAATGTTAATACAGATTAACCCTGATTCATGGTGTTATGGATTATCCTACTTTTTTTCTTCACACTTTATTGTCTTTTGTAAGTTTTCCCCAATGGCTACAGCTTTGTGGAAGAAAAAACAGTCTTAAAAAAGAAAACTGTAAGACTGATACTAAGCCCACCTACTTGATAAAGACCTTGAGGATTCATCTGTTTGTTTAACGCAAGTCTTAATTATTCATATTTCCTGGCCCACAACCTGCCAGAAGATATAAAATTAGAAAGTAATGTGGCTATAATAGAAGAAGTAGGTACAATGATCAATAGGAATGAGCAACAGCTTTTAGCAAAGATAGAAGAAAAAAGGGTGAAGCAGATTACCCTGAAAGTAGACCTGTGTCTACACTGCTATAACCCATGAAGACAAAGCACATCAGTATGTAGTAACCATTACTCGTAACAACGATACCAAGAGAAGAGGTACATTATATTTACTATCCACAAATATCACACACACACACACACACACACACATACACACACACACACCCCTCCCTGAACATTATTAATACTGCAAGGGAGAAGTGAGAGCTCAAAGTTCCAGTTAACTGTACTACTGATTCTTATCTAACAAGTCACTGATCAGTACATGGAAGTGAAAATATTAACTATTAATGATGGTAACAGGACCAAGATGTTCACAGATCTTCTAGTACTTCCCCCTACAGGAGTCCTAGGATAAAACTAACAAAAGAAAGTGAACAAATTATGCATGTTAACAGAATATATTAATATAAAAAGAAACTAATATGTATAAAACACAAATGTACTTTGTGTAAATGTAAAAAGACAAAGAACTTCTGGTGTATAAGGCTGAAAGCAAGCATGCTAAATCATGTGATACTTAGAGTTTACCATTACCACTAATCATTTCCAAACTTTTCCAGGCCCAGAGGAGAACAATCCAGAACACCCACAGAAAAAAAATGCACAAAATGCATGTTTTCAACCATTCAAGTAGGAATTGTTACTTTATTTTTTAATAAACTTAAATTGAAAGAAAATACACAGAAAAGTGTAGCTCACTGATTTATCAAAAAGAGAATCTGCCTGTCAATCATTATCACCACCACTCCAGTAGCTCTGCCTCTTCCTACCCCACTAATCACTACCCCTCCCCACTTTTCCACAGGTTAACGCCTAGTCTGGCTTCTAATATCATCAGTTTATTTTGCCTGTTTTTATACTTCATATAAATGGAATCATACAGTATCTACTCTTGGACTGGTATCTTCCACTCAACACTGTTTGCAAGATTCATCTATACTGTTGCCTGTAGCAAAAGCTCATTTATTTTCAATGCTGTGCTGTATTTCATTGCACGAAAAGATAACTTTTTAAAATCCTTTCTTTTCTGATGGACATTTGAGCTATATTCAGTTTCTGGATATTAACAATTATGCTGTTATGAACAGATATACTATATACATATATATTAGGAGTAGAAATGCCAGATCACAGTTTAACTTTAGTAGATAATTGGCAAACAGTTTTCCAAAGACATTACACCAATTTAGATTGCCACCAATAATATAAAGATTCCAGCTGTTTCATATCCTTACAATAACAGTATTAATAGTCTTTTAGCTTTTAACCATGCTGGGATGTATCTAGAGGTACACTGTGTTTATAATTTGCATTTTTCTAATAACCAGTGAAACTGAGTACCTTTTCTCATGCTTCTTGGACATTTTGATATCCTCCTTTGTGAAACACCTATTTAAGTATTTTGCCCATTTTTCTACTCAGTTAAATTCTTATTATTAGTTCCTTATCTGTCCTTTGTTGGTTATGTTATGAATATATAACAAGCTCATGATTTTAATCATTAACCTTTTATGATTATTATTAAAGAAATCTTTCCCTACTCCAAGGTCACTAAGACATTCTCCTATGTCGCCTTCTGAAGATTTTCAAGCACTTCACATTTAAATTTGTAATTCATCTAGAATTAAACTTGGTGTATAGTATGAAACTAGAAGTCAAAATCTTTCCTTTTTTCCCCTTTTATTGTTATTCAGTTGATCCAGCGCCATGTATTGAAAAGACTCCCCACCACCCTTCACTGCTATGTTGTTATTAATCAAATGTTCACATATGTGGAATTTCTGTTATGGTATTCTTTATTCCTTTCCATTGGTCTGTTTTTCTGTCCTTGCAATAGTACCACGTTGTCTTAAAATAGTTTTAAATAAATCTTGTTGTCTAGTACACTAAGTCCTCCAACTTAATTCCTCTTCATCAAGATTGTCTTGGCTACTTCCATATACTTAATATACGGGAATTTTGATTAAAATGACACTGAATCAATAGATCAATTTTGGAGAAAGTAATACATTTAAAATATTGAGTCTATCCATGAACACAGTCTATCCTTCCATTTATTGCAGTCTTAATTTCTCTCCTTAATTTAGAGCTTTCTGTATGAAGGTTCTGTAACTCTTTCATTGGATTTACTTTATTTTGTGCTTTTTTTGATATTCTTGTCAATGATGTCTTTTGACTTCATTTTTAATTGCTTTTTGCTGGTATAGAGAATACAAAAATTTTTGTATATTAACCTTGAATTCAGTAATCCTGCTACATTCATTTATTAATTATAACAGTTCATAGATTCTTTGGATTTTCTACATACACAAAAAAGTCATGTGCTAATTACTACAGTGGTATTTCTTCCTTTCTAATTCTTTTATCTTTTATTTTTCTAGCTTTATTGTACTGGCTAAACCTCTACTACAATGATGAAAAAAACTGTTGATACTGGGCATCCTTGTCTCATTCACAATCTCTGAAGGAAAACTTTTAATATTTCATATTAATTGTTACTTGCTATATGTTTCTTGTATACCCTTTTATCAGATTAAGGAAGTTCCCTTATATTTCTAGTTTGCTAAGAGATTTTAAAATTTTTATCATGAATGGATAATTGAGTTTTATTAAATTCCTTTCCTGGATTGTTTGAGATAATTATGGGTTATTTCTCCGTTAATGTGAAAAGTTATATTGATGTACAAATGTTACAACAACTTTGAATGCCTAGAATAACTGCAAATTCCTTACTCATTTTGTTAGGTCAACCTGCTCTATAGGAAGTTAGAAGATAACAGCAGCAGGAATGTCCTTTGAAACCAATCCAATGCCAACATTGTAATCAGAAAACACATAAAGCATTAACTCCCAAAATAAGTTGCTGATGGTAATGCTCCTCCAAAGTATGATCTGCAGGCAGGCTGGAGCTGATCACAGACAGCAACCCAGCAGGAGATAAGGAGCCTGAGGCAGAATGTAAATCAACTATGTCATGAAACACACTATTTAGTGCAACTGACATTCTTACATAGCAAAACTTTCTCAGTAAAAGATGTAATATGCTGATTTACATGCTGGTGCAAGCTTTCTACCTCATTGTGGACCTGTCATTTGAGTAGCAGTGTTTGTACCATACGACTGCTTCAAGGCCTGTAACTTTCAAACAAATAAACATGACAAAAGCCTAAAGCCCTACTTTCTATTTGTTATATCATGTACTGCTCAAATCAGATTACGAACATGTTATAACCCACACTTGAAAAAAGTGTTTTAATGCAACACAATTTCACAAACTCTAAGGAATAGATTCCCATTTATAAATGTACATCGCTTCTACAAACTTAATCAACTTTCAGCAGCCCCATCGATGAAACAACAAATTGACCAGACAGCTGCAATTCTAAATTTCTTGTATGTTCCCAGCTGTTTCAAACTTGTATCATTCAGATCCTTACCATCGTACCTCTCCATTTGATCCCTTAATTTCTCTTTAAGGCATTAAGTAATGGCAATAATGCCCCTGACATCAAAATTAAGCCACAGAAATAAGTACAAACTTAGCATCAGAGGGACTATTCTCAAAATCACAAACACAGAAATTTCTTTAATGGATTTTAAACAAAATAAACAACCTAGATATCTATATATGTGGTGATTTTCTTCACTAGAAAACCACTTTCACGTCAACTTACTAAACAGAACGACTTCTGTTTTACCTTAGGAGAAACAAAGAAGTGCTAGTTAAAATAGCTTACCAGAAAAGGAACATTGACCCCACTTAAATTAAGACTTTAAAAATATCAAACATGGTCATCATTCACTGTACTTTTTCATCACTTTCTGTATCTTTGCATGAGATGTAATTTTAAAATATATTCCCAAAGGTCTACCAAAATTTTAAAATAAACTGCATTTTAGCAAATGGCATTAATAGAAAATTTGGATATAGCCAATATTACCATGTACTACTTTGACCCAAAGTACGAATGGCCAACCACTGAGAGATTTCCTTGATAAGCATAAAAACATTTTTTATCAAGCCTAACCCTCTCTTTGCAACATAAAACATTTCTGAACTATCCTTAATAAGTTTTCTCAACCAAATCACAACCTCAGTGTGCACCACTCATAAAAGTATAGCCGAATAAGCTGATTGACAACCTTCATGAGTGGTGATACTACTGGTAGGAAAGGCCTTCAGAGGAGGGCTTGGGACCACTGTTTCCCCACTACTCTTCTGAGCCTTCTGAGATTGACATTCATACCAAAAATTTAGACACAACTCTTGCACTTAGAAATGCTATCTGATTCCCTTCCAATATTCAGTGTACTTCTTCCTACCGTGCCAGCTAAATTATGAGAAAGCACTCAGCAAATGTTATTAAACTTTTCTTCCAAATCACCAATATCAATGGATGGTAAATTATAAGTAGTTTTTATTTTCCTCTTTTCTTTCTTTCCCCCTAATTTTCAACAAGGGTAATATGATTTTTTAAAAGGGTGCTCTTCATTTTGTTTTAAATCAAACTAAAAGAAGCAAACCATTGAATTTGGAATTCAACTTTGTTTTTTACACTAGCCACATGGTGAAGCCAAAAACAACTTCCACTAAAACTCAGTAAATGTTAACATGGACATGAAATATGATGAAGGTTATACAAATGTTGTATGGTACCCTTTTACATTTTCTTAAGGAAGTTATGCACCAATAAAGAAACTAATTAGCATACAAATGCTTTCTTCAATAAATATTTAAGAAATATAAATAAATCAAGATATCAAAAAGAAGAGTGAATCAACTGGTTTACCTCTTTGTGTTTCATATCCAACTGATTCCTAAGACTTTTAAGTTCCTGGTCCCGGATGTCCAAGCAGGTCTCTAGAGCATGTGTCTGCCCTTCCCATTCAGATTTTTTATGAGCCACCATTATGTCAATCTGTTTCATGAGCTCCTGTAGTTCTGCTTCACAGGATGTCAAAAATCCCCTAAAAATAAGAACAGATCATTAAAAAACACAGAACATATGTCCAAGTGGCTTTTCATCTTTCTCACATAAAAACATAGCAGATGTAAAACTCCCTGAAGTAGAACAATGTCAACTAACAAATTACTACAAACAAAGAGCAGGATTTCTGAGCTTTTGCTTTTAATGCTTATACTAAGATGACTACTTATGCCACAGAATGTCTTGTCTTCCTCTAATGGCCAACCTAAAGCCCAAGTCATTTGGTTAAGCATAAGACTGATGTTTTCAGTTTGGCTTGTAGAGTAAGACTTCCACAACTAACTAGCACTTCTGTAATATTTTAGGGAAGCTTTCAGGAAGAATTCAGACAAGCCTATATGTCACATACTCATTTAAGCCAAAATAAAAAGCCTTAGAAGAAAGCTGGCTATCATGCAGGAAAATGATACTACAATTTTAAGAGTGGCTTCAAGAAATGCATCCTTGACCCAGATTTATTTCAACTATTTATTCCCACCTTATTGTCAGAAATTTACTACAATCTACCTTATTATTGTAAACTTACTGATGTCCTTCCAAGTTTCAGGAGTTGCCAGATATTGTAGAGGTGGAAACAGAGGTGGACATAGATGTGTTAGATTCAAAGAAGTTTCCAGAAATGGCCACAGAGAGCTATCACTAAGGCTTAAATACTTTTTAAAAGAAGCACTTATTCTTAGTGTTACAGAATCTTTGTACTTTTGCTTTTTAAAAGTAGAAAAGTCAAGGTGGGATGAAGGCAAGCATCCAACTTCCCACTGCTGAGATGAAGCAAACATCCCAAAAAGAGACACTGTCCATAATCATGACAAGGATTGGCTTAGCTTTTGGTGAACACTTTTGTTTCTGTACTCAAAGCACAATATAGTCAGAGGCATAACTCAGATAAGCTTTTTAAACTTCAGTGAGAAGCTTAAAGTCAAAGAAAACTTACTGGCTGGCACCCTCTCACATCCAGGGGTCTGAGGATAGGCTTGCCCTTCCTCTGGCACTCATGCACATCATCTAGGGGCCTGAAGAAAGATCTGTCCCACCCACTACTGGCACCCACACACATTGTCCAGGGCCCTAGGGATTCACCCACTCCACCTGCTGCCAGCACCCACATGCACCACCTGGGGACCTGAGGACAGCCCAACCACCTGCCACTGCCACCACCAGTGGCTGTACACATCATCTGGGAGCCTGGGTATCAATATGCCCTGCCCACTATCACCAGTGCCTCCACACACCATCCAGGGGCCTGAGAACATGCCCACCCTTCCTGCCACTGCCATCATTGGTGCCTGAAGACCAGGCTGCCTGGCATCCCCATCCTCATCAAAGCCGTGCCACAACCTTCACTAACAACTTCAGTATAAGCTACTGAGGAGCTAGCAGACACCACTGACACTGATTACAGATGAAAAAATCATGCAGAAACTACACTACTGCGCCCACCGAGATCAAAGTCAAAGCAACCCACCCAACTAACACTACAGATACATCTATAGGAAAAAATCTTTCCTATGAAAGGCAATCCATAAAATTGGAGGAAGCAACTGTTATACCGATATCAATGTAAGGACACAAGAAACATGAAAAAGCAAGCAAACATGACACCTCCAAAGGAACAGCATAATTCTCTGGTAACAAGTCCCAAAGAAAAAGAAATTTAAGAAATACCTGAAAAAAATTCAAAATAATAATATTAAAAAACTCAGTGAGATACAAGAAAATACAGATAAACAATACAAAGAAATCAGGAAAACAATTCATGATCTAAATAAGAAATTCAACAAAGAGACAGATATCATAAAAATAGAACCAAACAGAAATTGTGGAACTGAGGAATTCAACAAGCGAAATAAAAAATACAACTGAGAGCTTCAATAATAGACTAGATCAAGCAGAACAAAGAATTTCTGAACTTGGAACACTTTTAAAATAACCGAGTCAGACAAAAAATAAAAATAATAAGGAGTAAAATGAATGAAGAAAGCCTACATGACATATGGGAGACCATAAAGTGACCAAATATTTGAATTCTGGGAATTCCAGAAGGAGAAGAGATGGGCAAAGGTATAGAAAACCTATTTAATGAAATAATAGCTGAAAACTTCCCAAGTCTTACAAGAGATACAGACATCTCTAGATACAACGGCTCAAAGATCCCCAAATAGATTCAACCCAAAAAGGTCTTCTCCATGGCACATTACAGTCAAACTATCAAAAGTCAAAGATAAAGAATTCTAAAAATAGCAAGAGAAAAGCATCAAGTCACATATAAGGGAATCCCCATCAGACTAACAGTAGATTTCTAAGCAGAAACATTATAGGCTAAGAGAGAATGGGATGATATATTCAAAGTGCTAAAAGAAAAAAAAAAAGAAAATACTGCCAACCAAGAATATCACATCCAGCAAAGCTATCCTTCAAAAATGAAGGAGACATAAAGTCTTTCCCAGACAAGCAAAAACTGAGGAAATCCATCACCACTAGACCAGCCCTATGAAAAATGCTTATGGAAGTGATATCTACTATCATGAAAACACATAAAAGTATAAACTCACTGGTAGAGCAGAGACACAAATAAGAAAGAGAAAGGAATCAAACATTATCACTACAAAAAACTACCAAATCATAAAGGTAAACAATAAAAGAGGAAAAAATGAACAAAGGATATAAAAGACAATCAGAAAACAATTAACAAAATGATACCTATCAATGATAACCCAATTAAAAGATACAGACTGGCAGAATGAATTTAAAAAAAAAAAAATGCCCCAACTACATGCTGCCTACAAGAAACTCATTTCACCTGTAAAGACACACATAGACTGAAAGTGAAGGGATGGGAAAAAATATGCTATGCAAATAGAAACCAAAAGCATGTAGGAGTAGCTATATTTATATCAGACAAAATAGAGTTTAAGTCAAATACATAAAAAGAAACAAAGACAGCACTTATATAATAAAGGCATCAATTCAGCAAGGGGATATTACAACTATAAGTACACATGCACCCAACACCAGAAAACTGAGCTATATGAAGCAAATATTATTACAGCTAAAGAGAGAGATAGATCTCAATACAATAGTAGTTGGGGACTTCAACACCCCATTTTCAGGATAGGACAGGTCATCTAGACAGAAAAATCAACAAAGAAATGTTGGACTTAATCTACAATAGGAACCATATGGACCCAACAGACATTTACAGAATATTTTATCCAATAGCTGCAGAATATACATTCTTGTCTTCAACATATGGAACATTCTCCAAGACAGACCATATGTTAGGCCACAAAACAAGTCTCAACAAATTTTAAAAAGTCATAGTCATATCAAATATCTTCTCAGACAACAATAAAATAAAACTAAAAATTAAACAAGAAGAAGAATTTTGGAAACAAAAAACACATGAAAATTAAACAACATTCTCCTGAACAACCACTGGATCAATGAAGAAATTAAGAAGAAAATAAAAAAAATTTATTTAAGCAAATGAAAATGGACACACAATATACCAAAACCTATGGGGATACAGCAAAAGCAGTGCTAAGAGGGAAGTTTACAGCAATAAACACCTATATCAAAAAAGCAGAAAGGGCCAGGCGCGGTGGCTCATGCCTGTAATCCTAGCACTTTGGGAGGCCGAGGCGGGCGGATTGTTTGAGCTCAGGAGTTCAAGACCAGTCTGAGTAAGAACGAGATCCCGTCTCTACTAAAAATAGAAAGAAATTAGCTGTACAACTAAAAAAAAAAAATATATATATATATATATAAATTAGCCAGGCATGGTGGCGCATGTCTGTAGTCCCAGCTACTTGGGAGGCTGAGGCAGAAGGATCGCTTGAGCCCAGGAGTTTGAGGTTGCTGTGAGCTAGGCTGATGCTGCAGCACTCTAGCCCAGGCAAGAGAGTGAGACTCTGTCTCGAAAAAAAAGCAGAAAGATTTCAAATAAGCAACTTAATGTGTACCTCAAGAAACTAGAAAAGCAAGAACAAACCAAACCCAAAATTAGAAAGAAAGAAATAATAATGAACAGAGCAGAAATAAACAAAATAAAGACTAAAAGAATAATACAAAGGATCAATGAAATGAAAAGTTAGTTTTTTGAAAAGATAAACAAAATTGATAAACTATTAGCTAGACTAACCAAGAAAAAAGAGAAGACATAAATAATAAAATCAGAAACAAAAGGAAACTTTACAAGTGATACCACAGAAACACAAAAGGTCATTAGAGACTATGATGAACAACTATATCCTAACAAATTGGAAAACCTAGAGGAAATGGATAAATTCCTGAACACATATAACCTATCAAGATTGAACCAGGAATAAATAGAAAACCTAAACAGATCAATAATGAGAAACAAGACTGAATCAGTAATAAAAGGTCACCCAACAAAGAAAAGTTTGGGACCTGTTGGCTTTCTTGCTGAATTCTACCAAACTTATAAAGAAGAACTAACCCCAGTTCTTCTCAAACTGTTCCAAAAAATTGAAGAGGAGGGAATTCTAACTCATTCTTCAAGGCCAACTTTACCCTGCTACCAAAACCAGACAAGGACACAATAAAAAAAGAAAACTACAGGCCAATATCCTGATGATCACAGATGCAAAGTCCTCAACAGAATAGTAGCAAACTGAATCCAACAACACATCAAAAGTGGTGATCAAGTGGAATTTATCATAGGTATGTAAGGATGATCCAACATATACAAATCAATAAATGTGATACAACACCATCAATGGAATGAAAGACAAAAACCGTATGATCATCTCAATGCATACAGAAAAAGCATCTGATAAAATTCAACATTCCTTCATAATAAAAACTCTCAACAAACTAAGAACAACAGGAACATACCTCAACATAATAAAGGCCACATATGACAAACCCACAGCTAGCATCATACTGAATGGGAAAAGCTAAAAGCCTTTCCTTTAAGAACTGAAACAAGAAAAGTACGCCCATTTTCACCACTCTCATTTATCATAGTACTAGAAGTCCTATCCAGAGCAATCAGGCAAGAAAAAGAAGTAAAAGGCATCCAAATTGGAAAGGAGGAAGTCAAACTGTCCTTTTTTGCAGATGACATGATTTTGTATATAGAAAAACCTAAAGACTCCAACAAAAAACTGTTAGAACTGATAAAGGAATTCAGTAAAGTTTTAGGATACAAAATCAACATACAAAAATCAGTTGCATTTCTATATACCAATAATGAACTAGCTGAAAAAGAAATCAAGAAAGCAATCCCATTTACAATAGCTATGAAAAAAAAATCTAGAAATAAATTTAACCAAGGTAGTGAAAAACCTCTGTGATGAAAACTATAAAACACTGGTAAAAGAAATTGAAGAGAACAAAAACAAATGGAAAGACATCCCTTGCTCATGGATCAGAAGAATTAACAGTTGAATGACCATACTGCCCAAAGCAATCCACAGATTAAATGCAATCCCTATCAAAATGCCAAGGACACTCTTCACAGAAATATAAAAAAAAAAAAAAAAGTCCTAAAATTGATATGGAACCACAACAGGCCTCAAATAGCCAAAGTAATCCTTAACAAAAAGAACAAAGCTGGAGGCATCATACTACCTGACTTCAAAATATATTAATACTACTAAATTATAATAACCAAAATAGCATGTTATTGGTATAAAAACAGACATGGAGACCAATGGAACAAAAACAGCCTCATCTTTCAACAAAAGTCTCAAAAACTCACTAACTGATCAACACTGTGGTGCTCACACGGTAGTAATATTCTCCAGGGATTAGGAGGTTGGAGGGGGTAAACTCACAACTAATGGACGGTGTGCATTGTAGAGGGGAAGGGCAAGTCTCTAAACCTCACTTGGGTGAGGCAAAGACATAAAATGTAACCAAAACATTTGTACCCTCATAATATCTTGAAATAAATATAATTAAATAAATAAATAAAGGTGCCAAAAACTACACTGGGGGGAAGGACATCCTCTTTAATCAATGGTACTAGGAAAACTGGATATCAATATGCAGAAAAATGAAACTAGACCCCATCTCTCACCATATACAAAAATCAACTCAAAATGGATTAAAGACTTAAACATAAGACCCAAAACTATAAAACTACTAGAAGAAAACATAAGGGAAACACTTCAGGACTGCTCTAGGCAAAGATTTTATGGCTAAGACTTCAAATAAAAATAAACAAATGGGACTATATTAAACTAAAAGGCTTTTGCACAGCAAAGGAAACAATCAACAGAGTGAAGAGACAACCTGTAGAATGGGAGAAAATATTTGCAAACTATTCATCCAACAAGGGACTAATATCCAGATTAGACAAGGAACTCAACTCAATAGCAAAAAAAAAAAAAAAAATTTCATTAAATGAAATTAATAGACATTTCTCAAAAGAAGACATACAAATGGACAAGAGATATATAAAAAATGCTCAGCATCACTAATTATAAGGCAAATGCAACTTAAAACCACAATGAGATACCATCTCACCCCAGTTAGAATGGCTACTATCAAGACAACAAGAAATAGCAGATGCTGGTGAGGATGTGGAGAAAAGGGAACTCTTACACACTGTTGATGAGAATGTAAATTAGTACAGCCACTCTTTGGAGGTTTCTCAAAAAACTAAAAATAGAACTACCATATGATGCAGTAATCCCACTACTGGGTATTAATCCAAATGAGAGGAAACAGTATATTAAAGGGATACTTGTACTCCCATGTTTACTGTAACACTATTCACAATAGCTAAGATAAGGAATCAACCTAAGTGTCAGCGGATGAATGGACAGAGAAAATGTGGTACATACACACAACGGAATACTATTCAGCCACAAAAAAGAATAAAATTCTGTCATTTGCAGCAATATGGAAGGAACTGGAGGTCATTATGTTAAGTGAAATAAGCCAGGCACAGAAAAACAAATATCACATGTTCTCATTCATATGTGGGAGCCAAAAAAGTGGATCTCATAGAGGTAGAGAATAGAATGATGGTTATCAGTGGCTGGGAACAGTGAGTGAAGAAAGATTAGTTAATGGGTACAAACATACAGTTGGATAGAAGGAATAAGTTCTAGTGTTCAATAGCATAGTAGGGTGGCCAGTAAGTAACCAGTAAGTGACTAGTAAGTAAGTAGCACAGTAAGGCAGACTACTAGCACAGTAAAGTTCCTTAAACCTTAACAATTTATTATATATTTCAAAATAGCTAGAAGAGAAGAGCTGAAATGCTCCCAACATAAAAAAATGATAAATGGTTGAGGTGATATACTAAATACCCTGATTTGATCATTACACACTATATGCATGTATCAAAGTATCACAAATACCCTAAAAATATTTACAATTACTATGTGTTAATAAAACAAATTAATTTTTAAAAAAGCAAACTTACCCACCATGCCCCTGATTTTGCATTCCTTCCAACAAAGCCTCCATTACCAAATCCCCTTTGTTTTGGCAACTGAGAAAGAAAAAAAATTAGTCATGAGAAAATTTAGTTTTTAAGTTCTAACATTCTAACTTACAACCTAAGAAAGTGAACGAAAGCATGCAAATAACAATGAGAAAATGCAGCACTTCTTAAGATGGCCGTAGAAGCAGTCAAATAGTATCACTTCAAGAAATACCAGGACCAAATACATTTCAGACTAAAAGAAAATAAACTTATCCGAATTGCTGTTGACACTCCTCATACGACTGCTATCAAATACCTCACTGTTCTCTGTGAAGTTCCTAATGTAAGAGTGGGCCAGGGTTGGAGGTGGGTCTTCCTAGCAAAGGGACACTGACACAAACCCTCTTATAAAATGAGAGGAAAACACAGGGGTCACATATGTCCGAAGACAAGTATAGCCTTTTAAAAAAAATAAAGATAGTAATATTATTTAAAAAGGCACTGAAGTTGAACTCCCTGGTCCATCACAGGAGATCCCACTCACCCAGGAGAAGGCAGGCCCATAGAGCTTCCTGCTACACCTTCTCTCCCATGAAAGGCAGCCATAGGACCCTCCCTCCTCTGCACTTCATAGCTCCTACTCCTTAACAGGTTCTTTCCTAGGAGTTACACCACATTGGCAGTGAGTTTTTTATACACTTCTTTTCCTTACTAGACTATTCATCCCTCCAGGGCAGAACACCAATTTTATTCATCTCTGCTCCAGAGCTCAGTATAGCATTCCAATATGGAATGTGCTAGGTGCTTTTTGCTTTTGGCTTATCTCAATTCCTCTCTTATACCTACCCCATTATGCAAACTGGTCATACCTGGAGGACTACAGAGAAGGGTCTAGCTGAGAAAGAGATGAGGGGAGACAGAACAGACGGCCATAAAAAGGAAAAGATAACATTATGAAGAAGGGAAGATGAGAGTGAGAGAGGAATGAAGACCCTTAAATTCAGAAATGCCTATGAGTAGTATGTGCTGTAGGTTTCTCACCTTTTATCACAAATCTTTAAAATGTTCATAAATATCAAGCCATTTTTCACTCCTCAGAAACTGCTCCTTTTCCTTATTTAGACAATAAGCAAAGACTGTGGTGTGGAGGTTCTGCCCCTTTGTCCTAACACCTCATCTAAAAGTTATATTGCTCCAAGTAGATTCCTTCATTCAACAAATAATTCAGTGCTGTACTACTAGACACACAGAAATGATAGACATGGCCCTTTTCAAGGAACTAACTGTCCAGTATGGGACAGAAAAAATTAGCCAAAAATGCTCTCCCAGTGCGACAAATATAGTGACAAAGGCATGTCTAGAGTGTTCCAGAGACACAGAGGAGAATGAAAAGACTGGAAAATACAACCACTGAACCTTATCTGTATCCATTTCCAAAGGTACTAACAAAGGTATTAAATTATTCAGGCACAAATATAGCAGGGAGGATTTTTTTCCAGTTGAATTACCCTACATGTTACACCAACATTACACAAAATAAAAACCTGAAGAAAAAGGTTCCCATGTTCTATTCCACTTTCAAACCATGATAGAGTCAAATTACAATGCAACCTAGATTCTATGATTTGGTCCACTCTAGGAGAACTGGGAGGCAGTACACAGTCCACACAGTACTACATAGAGACTTAGGATATAGCCCTCCTCTGTCCATAGACTTCCATTTTTGCATCTGCGTAATGAGGGGCATGAACAATAATCTCCAAGGTTTCTTACAGCTCTCATGGGGTTCTAATGGTCAATAAAATGTCCAGTGTAAATAGTGTGCTCCTGACAACTATACATAGATATTTATTAAATATGTAGGAAAGTGCTATTCTTAATACAGTGCTACTAGTTATTTAAAATTATCATTAGTAAAATTATACTTCTTTAGGTCATGATATTCTTAAACATTAACAAATTCAGTAATATATTTAGCAATATATAATACATTAATATATTTTCCAGATTACTATTATTTAATAATTAACAATATTTATCATAGATGTTAAATGTCATTGAATTCCCAACTGTTATATAATAGCTCTCTTGTAACCACTATCTAATTCAATCTTCACAACATTCATAAAAGACAGATACTATTACTTTGAGGAAACTGAGGCTTAGGTTAAATAACTTGTCTATGGTAAACTACAAATTATAATCCTAGGATTCAACCTAGGTAGTGACTCTTGAGTACCAACTAATGGGCAATCTTTATATATTTTATGGTATTCCAGATCTTAAAATACACCGGCATATTTTCTTTTGGTCCAATAGTGTCCTGGCAATAAAAAAAAAAAAAATTTAAACTGAAGCATGACATCACCACTGTGGCCACCAGGTGGCAGCAACACAATAATGAAATAGTCCACATAAGGGAAATTGCCATTTCAGAAATCAAAATAATGATCTAAAGACTAAGACAAAGAGATCCCTGGGTTTTTGTTGTTGTTTTTTTTTTAAAGAGGTTGGGGGGGAGGGAAAAAGAAACACACTCTGTGGAAAATAAACTTACTACTGTGTAATGTGTTTCTTTAATAATACCTTCACCATTTGCTTGAGTAGCTGCCAAACACCATCAGTTTTCATTCCTTAGTATCAGGTAAATAGCAAGGACTCAGATTTTCTGTGGATCTTTGTTATGAGTTGCTCACAGCTACATCACTGATTTCTTTCCTAACCAACCTCTCATTCAACTCTATATACTATGTCACTTTGATTATTTCTTTGCATGTGCCATGTGATAATTACATAAAGTTAGATATTCTTTCTTCATAATATCAAATACAAATTTAAGTAAATACTGTTGGATAATCTGCTACTCCTTGCCACTAACATGCAATGATAATGTGGTTAAATGGAAAATGTACAGCTCTACAATTGGTATGATCTTACTCATTTCACAATTAAACCAAAACATCAACAAACAGTACTTACTAAGCATAACTCTCCTTAGGAATGAAGGCTGTTTTAAATCAGTGAAATTTGGAATTGGATGGCTAAAGGAAATACAAGTTTTTTCATCAAGTCTGGGAAGCAGGAAAAACACACTTTATGAAGGGAAAAGAATATAAATAGAATGTCTGATAATAGGTAAATCTTTGAAATTCATTAAAATATTAGAATTTAAGAGCTAGAAAGCACTTCAGGCCTCTAATTTAACCTCTTCATTTTACAGATCAGAAAAAATATCAGAGTATATGCCCAAGATCAAATTACTAACAAAATTGGACACAGAAAGAAAATAAAAACTCCAGATAGAATTATAAATAATGTGTATGTACTAAGAGAAGGAATATGCCTAATCTTGAAGTCTAGTTTAAAGAAGGATGACAATGTTCTGGCCCTTTACCTGCCTCGGAATCACTGCAATGACAAAGATCCATAGTTGTGTCAAATATACTATGGCTGGTAAACTATAGCAGTTCCAATGAACAATCAATATTATTTTTTTTGTTTCTTTTTTCTTTTTTTCTCCTTTATTTTTTGCAGGCAACAGTCATGGTACAACAAATTGTCCCTTTGGGGAAGACTAAGAATTATTCTGCCAAAATTGGGGCTATTTGCATGCTGTGTGTGTGTGTGTGTGTGTGTGTGTGTGTGTGTGTGTGTTTAAAGGGATACTCTGTTTCCACTCCCCCAAATTAAAGATCCCACTCCTTCCCCAAAACTATGAATAATCAATATTATTTACCATTTTCCAGAAAGGCTTCTCATTAAACTTAAAGGGAAAAAAGTCAGTGGATAAGGTATTAGAGAAATTTTTCAAAAAAATTAAATTTTAAAAATATTGTCCAAACTATGACTCAAAATCCAAGAAGAATAATGATAAAGACTTAGAAATATGAGTACATAAACATAAACTTTTACATTTAAAAAAATGCCATAAGCAAAGTTAAAAGCCAAATGACAACAGTATTTGAAAGTTTTACCACAAAGCATTAATTACCCAAATATACAAAGAGCTTATAACTAGGAAAAAAATCTACAGAAACATGGGCAAGAGATATTAACAAGCAATGCAAAGAAAAATAAATGTAAATAGCCTTAAACATATGAAAAGATGTTCAACCTTGTTCATAATAAGAAAAACACAAATTAAAACTACACTGAGTTACTCTTTCCTCTATATCAGATTAACCAAAAATTAAAAGTCTGATGACAAGGCTATGGGACAACAGGCATTCACACACATTGTAGATAGGAATATAAAATGGTACAACTACCACAGGGGAGATTTTGGTAACATCTACCAACTGATAAACATATTTACCCTTTTATTCAACAATGCTGCTTCTTATAATCTATACCAAAGATACATTGCTAAAAATACAAAATAACACATGCACAAGGATATTCACTGCAGCATTATTTGTAACAGAAAATAACACAAATGCCTACCAAGAGGGGACTAGTTAAATATTCCTCCACCAAACGAATTCTATGAAACTATAAAAAAGAGTAACAATGTCTACATACTTCTATGAGGGACCTACAGGGCATATATTAGGTTAAAAAGCAAGATACAAAACAGCATATGTAAATAGAACCTTTTATCTATCATGCTTGCGTATTTAGGTGCATTTTTTTTATGGAACAATAAAATCAAATCCAGTAAAAAGTGGGAAGCGAGATCCCTCTTTAAATTGGCTCCTATTCCTATTGATATGACCAATAGTTCTGAGTTTTCACAGTTTCCTATAAATAAACAAACAGGGTGAAGGAAACAGGGATGAAAGCTAAACTTCTCTGAGTGACCCTTGTTTTATAGGTGCTTGCTTTTTTAGGAATTATGCTAATGTTTTACACATGATAAATCAAATCAAAATGAAAAAAAGCAGTACTGAAAAATTGGAAACAAAACGAAATAAATCAACTATCAACTAGATATCAAGTTGACAGACTAACCATACAATAAATTATTTCATATGCCTTTAAAATACAATAATTTCACTGTACACAGCCCTAGAGGCATATATACTAAGGATAAAAAAGAACTGAAAAGAAATCCTAAGCTCTATTTAGGAATCATATTGGCAATAATAAAATTGGTATTGTTAATTTGAAATCAGTATATATAAGAAAAAAGTAATTATATTAATGGCAATTAGATACCAACGTTTTCAGTAAAAAGATACAAATATAAAATCAAGTATTTAAAAAAAGCTATAAAATGAAGCTTAAATTGGAAGCAGTGTGAACTCTCTATTTTCTCTTTTAAAAAAGTGTATTTCCTAACTCTGACCATTGTAAATCCTAGGACCAATAACTAACCTAGGAGCAAGAACACCTCTCTTATCCAGACTGTGGTCTCTAATTACCTCCAACTCAAAGGAACCAGGGCTCATTTGGAGGCCAGCAATGTATAAATAAGTCAGGAAAATGTTTTATCAGAAGACAAGGGCCTGGCATGGTGGCTCACACCTATAATCCTAGCACTCTGGGAGCCCAAGGCAGGAGCATCGCTTGAGGTCAGGAGTTCAAGACCAGCCTGAGCAACACAGTGAGACACTGTCTCTACAAAAAAAATTAAAAAATTAGCCGGGCATGGTGGCACATGCCTGTAGTCCCAGCTACTCAGGAGGCTGAGGCAGGAGGATCACTTGAGCACAGGAGTCTGAGGTTGCTGTGAGCTGTGATGATGCCACTGCACTTTAGCCTGGGCAATAATGCAAGACTCTATCTCAAAAAAAAAAAAAAAAAAGAATGAAAAAAGAAAGGAAATTATGAAAACTCAAAACTCTTGGTCATATCAAATGGAATAGGAGCCAATTTAAAGGGAATCTCACTTGCCAACAATTTGAGTATCAAAAAAAAATGACTGCAGTACGTTTAAATAGTTTAAATATTAATATTAAACTCTACAAGTTTATGATGATTAAAAAAAGGCTAAAACACTCATAGGTTACCTTTGGAGGTTGCTAGGCCCCCTACATATTACTGTAGTCTGAAAATAGAGGAAAAGAATTAAAGCATTTTTCTTGCCTTTTCTGTACAAAGTGTATTTCAGGGTAGTCCAACAGCTGATGAGAAAGTCCTTCTTCAGAAAAGATTCCCAGCTAACAAATACTAAAGGAATGATAGAATTGAAAATCACCACTTCACAATCCCTAATGCAAAAATAGATACAGTCAATACCTAAATCTATGAAAGGATTTCACCATTAAGTGAAAGGCTCTTGGAGAATTTCATAATGAATGGATTGGGCCAACAACATCTGAACCCACTACAATGCTCAATCTTAACATCACAAAAGGAGAAACAACTCAGACATCACTTGCCACCCGGATAATTAATGAAATACTAAGTATATCGCAACACCTGTGAAATTTTCTCCCCCCCCAACCCCACCAAAAAAATATATATATATCAAGATTGAATCTGATGAAGCTTCTAGATCTGTGCTACTCAATATAACTTTCTGCAATTACAGAAATATTTTACAACTGCACTGTTCAAACAGTAGCCACCAGGCAATCTGCGGCTACTGAGCTTGGAATGTGGCTAATGCAACCAGGAAACTGAACTTTTAAATTTTATTTCATTTTAATTAATTTAAATAGCCACAGCTTGTCGGTAGCTACTATACTGGACAGCACAATTCTAGATCTAACCACTGGTTTAGAGGACATAAACAGAACAGAGATACATGATAAAGGGAACAGGATATCATGTAATGTAACCAGCTAAATTTACAATGTTTAGGAAAAATAAAAAGGTGAGGGAACTGCTATAGATTACAAAATGTAAAATGTGCATCATCCAAATGCAACAGGCAGATCCTTGTGGGATTTGGGTCTGAACAAGCTAATTGTCAAAAGATATTTATTTATGGGAGAGTTGAAGAAATCCAAACCCTGACTGGATATTGACATTATAGAATTTGTATTAATTTGTATAGGTGTAATGATAGTACTATAGTTTTGTAAAACTGAAAAAAACAAACCTAGCTGGGGGTGGGGAGGGAACCTAAAGTAACATAAAAATCAAAAGTTCAATTCCTGAAACATTATATTAATATCAATGTTAGCTTTAGCTGAATTTCAAGTCAAGTCGACATTTTTTAAAAGTAGAAAGCTATGTGGAGTGGCCTACTGATGCTGCCACCATCCACAACATAAATGAAGACAGGAAGGACTATGCCAAAGTTTTCTACCTCTTAACTGGTGGAAATGGCATCAGTACAATTAACATATTCAAGTTTTACAAATAATTTTTAGACTTTAATATACATACATTTTAAAGGGCAGTGTGCCTGAATGTTTATAAATCTCTAAACCATTTTAGTTTCAGAGGCTTTTTTACTATACTGCTCACTGATAATGACATTAGTCAAAAGATAAAGAGCTTAGGATAAAAATTAATCTAAAGATGGCACTGCATTACAAATAAAATTATATATACTACTACATCATTAAGCTACAGCTATTAAGTAGAAAAGTAAATATTTGAAGGTAATGTATAGCCAATGATCCTCATGATTTCCTCTTCATATAAAATAAAAAATGCAAGCATGTGAGGAACTGTATAAATACAAGGCATCTACCCTAACACACTGCTTTATTAAAAGAATATATTTTTTAAAAAATCGGTTTAAATTGGTTTAAGGAGTCGGGTATAAAGCTCAGGGAAACTACTTTGTGCAAGCGTACTGCACTGCAACTGTAAATGAAGACTAATCTCTGACATCAGACTCAACTTTCCTGATGATGTAAGAAAAACCATATTATGTGCCTAGATGAACTGTCTTCAAGTATCTTCATAAAGTGTTCTTAAGAAATTATCCTTTTTAAATCTTCTATCATTTATTTCCATCGCTGATTTGTGTGCATCAGTTCAGAGTTCCCCAATTTCAGCCCTTCACGATTTTTGCCACATTTCCGTTCCTCCCGTACTAATGTTAACATTTAAACCAACTCACTCTTTTAAAAGTTGTTAACCTTCATTAACTTCCCACCATAAAAGAGCCGGTATCATCGGCCATAAATGAAAATAAGCCGCAACAAAGCTAGAAAGCGCCAGCTAGATACAGCAGCCCAGGCAGGGAGGTTGTGCCGGGGGTCCCTGCACTGAGCAGGGGGACTGGCCCGCAGGTTGGCTGCGCGGGGGAAGACGAGACCTCAGGAGCAGCTCGCCCACCCCGCCACCCGCCCAAGCGCCCTCCCGCCAGCCGGGGATCCGAGGGAGGGCTGACCACCTGGCAGGGCCGAACAGCGCCCGGGGCGGGGCCATGCCCGCCTCCGCCGATCTACGGGGCGTGGGTGGCGAGGCCGAGGGGCGGCGCGCCCGTGCGGACCCAGGCCGGCGGGGACGGGCCTGGTGCCCTGCAGGCTGCCCCGGGAACCAGCCGTAGGCCATGCGGCCACGAGGCCAGCGGCACCACGGCAGCCGGGGCCGCCTCCTGGACAGACGCGCCCGCTCCTGGCCTGTCCTACGAGTGCACAGCAGTTACAGGACCGCCGCGAGCGCGCCCGAGCCTTCCCGCCGTTACCTCGGGCCCGCGCTGCGCACGCGCGTCACCGCCACCCTCACGCCCAGCCTCTATCATCGGCACGTCGGTCCCGCCCACCGCCCCCTCGCTTTTGTTGAAACACGGTCTTCTCCGCGCTGGCGAACGAGCTCACCCACATCCGGGATCTGAGAGAGGAGCGTGCGGGTCACGTGGTGCCGAGGGCGCGGCCGTAGAAAGTGGATGCAGCGGTGGGCCGGGCGCGGGTAAGGGTTTCTTTCGCCCCGGGTCTAGGTCTTGCGGGGTGGGAACGCCTTCCTTCCTCAGTGTCGGACTTGCTCCTGCTTTCGGCCTAGGCCGAGGCCCTCACTTCACGCTGGTAATCGTCTCCCTTACTGCATGCTGTGTTGGGTGGAAAGGGGTTTGCATGGCGCTCTTAGGCTCCCCGCTTCACTTCCACATTTGGTATATCCTGCCTGGGGCCGGAAGCCGCACCTGGGGGATTACGTCACACACTGCCACGAATGGTGGTGGCCTGCGGGGGTCATTTCTAGCGAGGGAAAAGGCTTTCCCGCCTTGTTCTTATAAATCACATGTTTACAAAGCTGTAAAATACGGAGATGGATAAAACGTGCCCCTGTGCCGGGGAACGCAGGCACTGCGTGTCTGGACGGTGTGACAAGCTCCTCAGTTGGTGCCCTGCGCTGCGCCCAGGGAACTGCAGGACCAGGGAATGGAGGGTGGGTACCTGTACCGCGCTCAGCCTGGGGTTAGAGGGGGCCTCCTGCGGGAGGCGATCAGGGAGCTAAGATTTGTAGACCGATTGTGGGTTCGCCGGGAAAAAAAAAGAGCATTCCAGGCATTGGTACTATCGCATGTATAAGAAAAGTTTCTGCAGGAGACTGGCAGTGGTCATAGTGTGTGGCGAGTGCTTGGGACAGTGGCCGTGTCCTGCGCATTTCCTGTCTTGATGAAGGCATCTTAGCGCTTAACCCTGGATATGGGATGTTGACCTCGCAGAGCTGATACCGTGTTGTTTGAAAGACATTAGTGATGAGGAAAAGGGGCTTTCAAGTGCAAAGACTGGAAAGTGACAAAGGGTTGGAGGTGTTTGGAAGAGGGACATGTGAAAAAGATTGAGGCCAAGTTGTGGAAAGATCTGCTAAGGAATCACTGGTACAAAATTTACACACAACGGTTAGAGACAATAGTACCTGAGTAGTCGGTCACAAAGCTGACCTAACTTGTTTAGTGGATCAAGTTAGGACAAAAAGCAAGCGTTCAAGGACAGAAGCCCAGCTGAAGCTGGAGTGATTTGGGAAAACTTTACAAAAAGGTGGGATCTGCGTGGGCTTTGGAAAATCAGCAGGTTTGGATCAGAGAGAAGTGAGAAGGGTATCCTAAGGGACAGAGCAGCAAAGACAAAGGAGTGGCAACAGGAAAGAGAAGAGCTCTTGTAGGGCAGGGACTTCAAAAGTATAACTGGAACCGAGGATTTTCCTAAAGACAAGATCCTTCAACTTGAGTTATCCACTGTGTAGTACTGGATTACTTCTTGAGTGAAACATTAAGACCTCACCTGGTTCACTGGTGACAGAAGTAGCTGGGCACCTTTTGCTTCACTTTTGCCTGAAATTTATCATGGGACTAAAAACCCTTCCCCACCCCAATCTGGGTATCTCTAATACCCAGGTATTAGAGATATTTTACATTTATACTACTGGGGACAAACATAGGCCTGTATAACATCGTTGAGTTTCACCCCTCAAAAATTGTTTCTTGTATGAGACTCCAAAGTCTCAGAAACTGGGAGTGACTGAGAGTGCCTTTGGTGCCAGTTGCTTCCAGGCCTTCAGATAGTAGGGTGATGCCTACAATGAGGAAACAGGACCTAAACCTGGAAACAGGGAACCCAAAGGTATCCTCCAAGCTGGCCAGCCTTTTAGCTTAGATTACAGCTGTTCAGGAGAAAAATGGGTAATCTGCTATGGTCAAAGAGCTAAGTAAGCATCTTGACCACTTGGGCCAGGCATTGAAGGGAATGTAGCATTAATACTTAAGCAGGGGAAGGGACCCCAAAGGAAAGTAGAAACTGGAGCAGTACAGGGCTCTGCCACTGTTGTTCACCTGGAGATGCTTTTTTCAGAGCTCAGCTTGGGTGCTATTTTAAGAAAGGAAGCAGTTTCCTTTACAAGCTCAACTTCTGACATGGTTCTTGCCTTGAGGATTTGTGTCAGGCCTGTAGTTGGTCACTTTGCACAGCCCAGTTCAATGTTATCTCAGTATATTCATTTAGCTCCTCTGCCTAAGAATGCTGAGGTTCGAACCAAAGCAGGTAGAAACTTTTATAAAGTTGGCACAGGCAAGTCTAGAGGAGCTGGAGAGGAGACTTAGGAAACAGTTACTAGTCAGGTACTCATCAAAGGCATCATGAACAGGGAAAGGTGAATGGGCAAGCTGGAAGAGAAAAGCTACATTTAGATGCAACGTGTTTGAGGCCTCATTTAGGAATATGTTGCCCTCTTGTCACACTCTGGCACTGGTCTGTCACTGGGCTATGTCTGTCTAATATACAGTATAAAGCATTTATCAGCGGGTGGAGGGGGAGGAACTGTGGTCTTCTAAGTTGTCACCTGACCCATGTGAGAAAATGAGCTTTTCCCAGGGTGATGTTGTGCCAACACATGACTCCAGGCTGAAATGTCTGGGAAATCCTAATACTGGATGACACCATCTCAGTCTTCACATTTAAGAAATAACCTCTTTGGTTTACAGATCTGACAAAATCAAAGCTGCAGGAAAATGGACAGTGAGGTACAGAGAGATGGAAGGATCTTGGATTTGATTGATGATGCTTGGCGAGAAGACAAGCTGCCTTACGAGGATGTTGCGATACCACTGGTAGGTTATGGTTTAAGCTGAGGATGATGGGTTAAAGGTATCATCTGGCTGTACCTCGTGGAGGTGGAATATCAATGGAAGATTAGTAGGGCAAAGAAATGAAATCTGTGGAGTTCTCTAACTCCAGAAGCCTCTGGAGAGCACCTAGCCCAACTTTTTATTTGAAGAGAAATGTGGTTCAGAAATATGACCAGCTCAGTTAGGGGTCACTCCAGGACTGGAGCCCAGAGTTTCTCAGCCGTGTTCTGTCCATCACACCAAAGCCAGAAATAAATCAAAAAATGAGAATTTAGTGTGTAAGGTAAGGAGCAGCAGCATAAATGCTGTTTCTTACTTCCCTGCCTGTGGCTTGTCAGTCTGTTGACATTTTTTAGAACCTCACATTCTCAGAACACACACCTATCCTAGTTTCCCTGGAAAATATTCAGAAGATACCTGACTTTTTCTCTTTTGCATTTAGGCCAACAGGCTCCTAGAATATTCTTTTCTTCCCTAATCTCTGAAAACTCCTCTGCAAGGAGTATTTTAAACCTCATGTTATAAGTGATCCAGAAGTTTTGCTTGTGTAAATAAATGTTCATTAAAAATCCTATTTATGTCATAGAGGCCTAATAAAAGGAGAACAGGGCCTGGGGACTGTTTTTCTTTAAAGCATTCCAGCTGACCTGAGGAGAGTGGTTAATAAAATATAATTTTCAGGTAGGTTGTCCAGTGCTGCTGTTTAGAGAAATAAAATAGTCAGTTCACCCACATTTTCATTTAAAAATAAGAGTAATATGTTCAATTAATAATATACATATCAGGCCGGGCGCGGTGGCTCACGCCTGTAATCCTAGCACTCTGGGAGGCCGAGGCGGGTGGATTGCTCGAGGTCAGGAGTTCGAGACCAGCCTGAGCAA
>CM052436.1:102308544-102373880 GCA_028533085.1 Varecia variegata
ATAGCCTATCACATTCCACCAAGGATTCCATATGTATGGATCTAAAGCCGCTTGTGAAGAGTCTCCGTGCACAGCTGGATCCCCTGTCCTTGAGCCAGCCGGCAACAGGCTACAACATAATCACACATTGTGAAGACAGCCCCTCTCCACCAGGACTTCAGTGCATCATCTCAGTTCATCCTCACAACAGTTCTATGGCCAGGCGGCCAGGTCCCCCCACCTTACTCACAGGAAAAAGGGAATCCAGAGAGCCAAGATCACCCAGCCCAAGCCCAGCCTCCTTGCACCATGCCATCGTACCTGCAGTCTTTATTCTGGGAAAAATATAAATAATTAGAATAGCCAACAGTTATGAAGAAGAGGAGCAAAGCATTCTCTATTAATCGGTGTGCAAATGCCAACAATCTATGGGGCTGCAGAAGTAGTCATGTATTTCCCACTTCAAGTACACAGCCTTGATTGAATGGGAAAGAATTTATATGATGGAAGGAAGAAATTTTTACAGAGTTACTAGGGACCCCAGAATTTTCTTCTCCAAGGCCCTTAGAAATGGAATGTTTAGATACCAGAACGGATCAGGGACTGGGGCTGAAAGAACCGTAAAGACATCCACTACAGGGTCCTTGCTTCGCAGATGTGGAAACCGAGGCAGAATTGAGACTGGAACCTGGAGTCCTGGACACTGTACAACCTGCTTTTCTTGACAGCGTGTCATCCAGGAACCCAGAAACAAGCCCATGGGTCCCTGCCTTGGAGTCTGATTGGCAAGGTTAAAATAGGAGGTAGCAACAACTATTACAGAGCAGAGAATGGTGAAGTCTGGGATCAGAAAAGGAAAAAAATGCATACTGGACTGACAGTCTTCAAAACTGAGATCTCATTTCACTGTTATGACCATCAGTAGTTAAAAAAGAGCTTCTGTTCTAAAAAGAGAGAGAGACTCAACAGTTAAGAATTTAGCAAAGAAGATAGTTTTAAATCAGCAAAGTTATATAACTTTATAACAGTTTCAAGAAACCATCTTGAAACATCATTAGCAAAAAATGCCCCTAAATAAGCCAACAGGAAAGAAGAAGTGCAGGAATTTCTGGAAATGGGAGGGGTTTTTTGTTTGTTTTTCAAGTGGGGAAAAAAAAAAAAAAAGGAGTTTTTAAGGAAAAAGGAAGCCCTGACCCACATAAAGATAGGGTTTCAGTAAAACTAATTTGAGACCAAGAGGGAAAGTGTAGGACTTTCAGCAGAGAAGTGAGTACCCAGGTCCTGAGGGCTTTGTGTGAGCTGCTGAAGACAAAATACAGCATCCCCTAAGATGGGCTCAAGCAATGGAGTCAATTTTACACTAAAGATAAAACCTCATTTGCTAAAAAATAACAAATCTGCACGAGATTGTCCACAGCCCTGTTGAAGTTTAACTGCAGAGAAATTTAAACATTGTTTCATCATTTAGCAATCCAGGAATTCTGAAATATTTGATTTTTCCCTAAAACTCTGTTTTGTAACTTTTTATCCTGAAAACCCAGGGGAGGGGTGAGGGAGTGTCATTCATTTTCTCAACAGATGTTTTTGACAATTTATTATATGCCAGGCCCTGAACGAAGTGCTGCTATCATTTCAGATTATTGCCCTTGGGCTTGATACCATACCTGAGTTTTTGATATTAAAATGCTGAGTCTACTATGAATCTGTAAGCCTCCCGTAAAATGTTGTTTTCCACCTTTAAATACTGTAAGTACTATGCAAGCGTAAAGAGGCCACGGCCCATTCCTAATGAGAATCTTCTGTCTATGATTCATGGATTAAACCCTTATAAATGCCTTTGTGTACATGCCCAAAATATGTGGATCCACAAGAAGTCTGAGAGTATTCATGTAAGTATGTATCCGCTCGTGAGAAAGTGTGTGTGGGAGGGAATGAAGGAGTAGAAACTGTTTCATTTAAAAAAGCCAGAGGAGCAAGCAAAAATTGTTCATATAGGAGTGAGTGTGTCAGCCAAGGAGGGAAGAAGCCAAAGCATTTCCAAACTGACACTCCTTTAGTCCTTAAAGAGTTTGCTCTTGATTAGAAACCATGGGCTTACGCTGAGAGAAACGTCCTCACTGCTGTTGGTTTCCACACCACCTCATCCTGCAATATTAGCCTGCCTGAGTAGAAAGAGGCCTTAGAAGAGATCCTCTCAGCCCAAATGTTTGTCATGAGAAGTCATCTCCAGGCAGGGGTGTCCCTTCTGACCAATTCCAGATTGTCCCCGTCGGGTGATCAGAAGCCTGAGTACAGACATGATCCAAGTGAAGATCCCCTTGCAGGCCCCTTCCTGTCCCTTTCCTGTCCCCTTCCAGCTTTCATGAGAACAACCAGAAACATTGGAGTGATTGCTCTAATGTCCTATATTGTGTGCAATCAAAGAGTGTCACTTCTGGTTTTTCCAAAATGCCTATGTGAAGCTCGAGTTTTCAACAATAATTCTAATGAAAACAATGAAACAGAATCTCTGCTTTGCATTGTGCTACCAACTACAGATGCCCAAGAAAGAAACCTGTATCAGGAAAATGAGCACCAGGTAATATTGTATCATTAAGGTGCTTTTGGTTGCACGTAATATGGAACCCAACTGAAAGGAGCTCAAACAAAAAGGGGATTTATTATTTCATATGATCAACCCAGCTCTAGGGTTGGTTAATTCAGCAGCTAAATGACATCACCCAGAACCCAGGTTCTTGTTCACCTTTAAGGTTCTTGTGTACACCTTAGCTCTCAGCTTGCTCTCCTCATGGCTGGAGATGGTGGCCACATCTCTGGGCAACACATCCTCATATCGAAGCAGAAAAAGGGCTAGCTTTTCCCTCTGGTTCAGGGATGAGCAGATGGCTGAATAAGAGCCAATAAGAACTTAGTTGGAAGAGTGAAACAGAGGCAAACATCCCACCCTCACCACAGGCACACGCACATGTACATACACACACACATGCACACCCCAGGTGGAAATAGCCATGCAGGCTGCTGGCAGCCATCTTGTAACCGTGTGGTGAGTGCGTATCTGAGAATGACCCAACTGCTCAGAGGAGAGAAGAACCAACCCAAGAGACAAGGTGGAGCTCAATAGGAATGTCAAACTGAACCCACAGAGCCCCTGAACTTTTTAGTTCAACGAATTACAATAACTTCCCTGTTCAGTGAGGTTTTCTGTCATTTGCAATCCTGAGGATTTACTCATACACCTTACCTGTTAAAATAAAAATTTACCAACCCTAGACTCCACATTTTTTTCTTTTTAAATATCTTACTGGTCAGAACATTCTACAGTATACCTGACCAATACTCTTTAAAACTATTGAGGTCATGACAAACAAAGACAGATTGAGAAATGATCACAGAACGGAGGAGATGAGACGACCTGGTAACTAAATGCACTGTGGTGTCCTGGATTGGATCTTGGAGCAGAAAAAGGATCTCAATGAAAAAACTCGGAAAATCCAAATAAAGCCTGTAGTCTAGTTAATAGTACTGTGCCTATGTTAGTTTCTTAGTTTTGACAGATGTACTGTACTCATGTAAGATATTAACATTGAGGGAATCTGGATAAAGAATAACATTAAGGGAAGCTGCCTATCCTTGCAACTTTTCTGTGAATCTAAAATTATTCCAAAATTAAAAAAAATTAAATACATTACTGGTCACTCATACTCCAAAGTATCCAGTGGAACCAGTCTGACTTCTTCAATTCAGAGACAAGAATACTAGTCCCAAAGAGACTAACGGACTTGTCTGTGGCACCTGGCAATTGATGTCAGAGCTGAGCCTGGAACTGAGGTTAGATCACCCGGATGCACAACTCACACTGCAGCCCAGGGATCCTGGGGTCTTTCTCAAAGCATTTAGTTCCCATGGAAACAGCTCTCACATACACACACACATACACACACAATTCTCTTGCTGCTCACCATATTGGCCCTGGACTATTACATTTCAAAGTCCATTTTTTACATTGATAAATTACATAAATATAACAGTCCAGGAATGAGCTATAACATCATACAAAAGGAATTTGCACTAGAAATTTACACTACCATATGGTCAATGGATTAACATTAACCATAAATAGAAACCATCACATTCTCTGGTGTCTGCAATCACATTCATACAAATTGAGCATTTTCTGAAAAGTAATACATGAAAAATGTCCATGCAGAATAAACCCAGGCCACTATATTTTTAAAGAGAGATTTTAAAGGGGCTATTGCTCAAATAACTTAAATGGGAGTGAACATGATATATTCTGGAAAAAACTAAATTAGATGACTCAAAAGTGGTTCTAGGGATGACAGAGGCTGATGTCAAAGACTCATTTGTAAAGTTTGGATAAAATGTATTTCATAAAACGTGAAGGAAACAAAATCAAAACAAGCCTCAGCTCTCCAACAGTACTCTTTTCTATCATCATGAATTCCTTCATGTCTGATTAGACTTTAATAATACAGCTTCAGGGTGAGACAATATTCCTTTATTCAAGTAAAAGGGAGATTCCTCTGATCTACCTGCTTTCCCAAACCATACCAGTTCTATCCTACAGGACTCCCATCCTATAATGCTTGTCATCCATGCCCTGGTTCCCTGCACCTGGCACAAAGTCAGCCACCTGGCTATTTTTATAATAATAAAATATGTTTCTAACAATAAATAAAAGATGACATTTCTATAAGGCAGGTTTCTAATAAAGCAGTTAGTTCCCTTCTCTTCTTCTTTTCCCCACCCAATAATTATTCCTCCTCCATCCTGTGAGCAATGGCCCCTGGGCAGGGCCCAGGCATCCTCCCAGAGTGCTGATCACAGAATGTCAGAACCCAGGGGATCCCTGAGAACACAGACCAAGGTCTGCTAAGTAGCACCCTTCCCTGTAATTGCTGGTGACTACTGGAATTATCTGATTGAAGTTATGACAGTGTTTCCTCTTCCTTGGCACACAGATGGTTTAGGAAGCAGATCTTGATAGAGGAAAAAGCCACAATTTCTGATGTTGGCTACACTATCCCTCATTAGCTAATGGCTATATGACAGAAGATAAAAAATGATCTTGTCAGACAGGAATAATATGCCCCAAATTACAAAATGTAATTTAGAAAGAATGTAGGCAGTGCCCTACAGTTAGGTTCCAAAAGTGCCCCGAGGAGGCCCAGGAGGCAGCGTGTGACGGCAGCAAGAGCCGAGGCCCAGGCCTCGGGAGTGCCAGGCCCGGTCCCAGCCAAGCCTCCGACCAGCTGGCCACGCTTACACGAATGACTGGTTCGCTGGACTGCAGCTTTCTCATCTGGAAAATGAGACACTCCAACGGGATGACCTTTCATGTACTTCTCAAATGTAAAACAATTTGTTGGCAACAATAGGAGGATGACCCAATAAAGTATGGTGCATCCTCATGAGAGAATATCATGCAGCTATTACAAGCCCTGTGTTTCCCAAGAATAATTGATAACATGAAAAAGTGCTTGTTATATCATGTTAATTTAAAATTCGAAGTAGAAGGAAAAAATTAAGTATAGATTATGGTTCTGGTGTTACAAAAAGAAATATATACCTCAGAGGACAAAAGACTAGAAGGAAGCACAAAAAATATTAGCAGTCTTTATCATGGTGGTTAATTTTTTATCATCCAAAGCACTTAAAATTGTATTTATTACTACAAAGTCAGTAAATTTTAGATTAGGAAATTCCAGCAATACCCAAGTATAAACAGTGAACATTAAAGTTTCTTTTCTCTCACTTCTACTGCTACTCCCCAGATGTAACCTCTGTTAACACTGTGATATAAATCGGACTTCATAGAGTTTGAAGCCGAATTTGCTAAAAACATCCTTTGTTTCAGGCAGTCTGCACAGAGAAAGCTAGAGGACATAGTTGGTTCTTATTTTCTTCATTGTAACTTAATGACTTTCCCAAATTACCTTTAATAAATATATTATTTTCCAACAATAAATAAAAGATGACATTTCCATGAAGCATGTTCCTAATGAAACAGAATTGAGGAATATAGTGAACCTCCCAAAAGAAGATAGGTAGAGATGGGACCTATGCCTTGGATTCTGCAGTGAGTTAAATGACCAAAGAGGAAAAGGATTGGAGGTTTCTGGGATAAGGGAGGCTGGAGCGTGTCCAGGTGGTGGAGTGATAGGCAGATTGAATGGAAAGAGCTGTAACTTGTAAGGTAGGAAACACTGTAGGGGCTGATGAGACCACAGACTATGGAAAGAGAACACACACTATGCAAAGAAGGCAATGTGATGGCTTACACCGGAAAAACCAGGGCAAATACATTCCTTTCTTTAAAAAAATCTTTAATTTCTTTTTCCAAAAACAAAACAAAAGCCACACTTTTGTTCTCCTCCAACTCTCCTGTGCATTCCTAGTGCCCAGAGTTTGGTCCCCAATAATAAGGAAAAATCAGTAAGGGTCTGGAACATCCTCTAGCTGTTGCCAGAAGGCAAGGATGCTTTCTGGGATGTGTGAGGCAGTGCTTGGCTTGAGGGGCCTCCCGTGGGCCAAGCTGGGACACTCTGAGCATCCAAGGGGGAAGAATGAATATGGCTGGTTGAAACAGTTTGCATTTGTGAAAGGCCAGAGTGCAACAATGCTCAGAAAAGAGTTTAAATGATACAGAGAGGATAAGTGATATCGATGAAATAAAAAAGAATGAATACAATACAATAGATTCCATTTTAAATAATTTTCATAATATGGAAGAGAGAGAGAGAGGGAATGTGAATGTATGCCTATATCCACATATCCACATGCCTATGTATATTTAATACATGCACATACACACATAGAGTTATTTTATTTCTTATTGTAAAGTAAAGGTATGGTCTTTAAGTATAAATTTTAAAAACACAGAAATTGTGACTAAGCCAAGTAAAGCTGGAAAAAGTGGTTGCTACACTAAGAACACTACCAGCTGACCAGGACCAGAGGGAGAAGAGGTCCTCTAATTGGCCAGCCATGGTGGTCACCCACACTCACCAGTTACAAAAAAGTCAAGTGTGGGTTCCAGGATAGCAAAAGAATCAAATGTCAGAAAGATGATGCCAACTGCCCAGACTTGACCTCAAGCTAATCATCAAGACTTACCTATAGGGATCCTAACCGAGGCAAAGTCCCTCAGTGACAGGGCAAGGGTCAGCTGAGCCAGTGTGCAAAACTTAAGAAGTCCATCATTTCTGGAAAAAGACGTCTCCCTTCCTAAAATTAAAATCTACACCAATTCCATGGGACCAAAAAGTTAGCTAAATTATCAAAGGACTCAGCCTGACCTTCAGGGGATAGGATTTAAGGCACCAGTTCTTGATCCTGCTCAAGAATTTAGAGCTCACATCTCACAATCTTGGCCACTGTAAATGGTTGTTTTTTTCTTTTGGGGGGAGCTGAAACCCTAGGAAAAGAACTTAAATGAGGTTTTAGAATAAAAGTAAGAGTAAGAACAAGAACACATATAATAAATCCAGATGCTAGCACATTCATGAATGATTTTGATATAAGTCTAATAATTGTTTTTATAATCACTGTAATATTTGGGGTGTTTTTGTTTTTTTAAATATTTGAAGCATTTAAGAAAAACTGATTTAATGGTTTTATAATTTTAGAATATGATAAATGTCTAGAAGATTAAATAATTTTCAATCAATGGGCAAATAATTAGGAGAATTTAAGTCAAGTTTTAATTTACAATTGTGTAAATATTGTGTGAACATGTAGAGAAATATGGAGCAATTAATGTCAATGGAATGTTAATCATCTGATAAACGTAGACCATTAATGAGCAAATCATTGGAGTACAAGAGTAGTAATTCTTCTTCTTCCTCAAAAATTAAAGACTTGTTTATGCATGCGCTTGGAGCCTCGTCTATACCTTGTTGAGGACCCCACTGGCTGAGCCTATGGCACCAGAATGTGGGGGGGGGGAGGAACAGTAAATCCACCTGCATCCCAGCCAGAGAAACCCCTGCCTTGGCCAGAGGCAGTGACCTGGACAGGATGCTCAGTCCCAGCTGGTCACAGGTATTCATATATGACCACTGGTATGACACCCTTCTGTGGTAAGGGCAGCAGCAGAAGCTACAACAGCAACAGCACAGAAATCTCCATGCATCTCAGAGGCACCAACTCTGATGCTTGATCTCTGGTTTCTGGAATAGGTCTGAATTCTACTTCCACCCCAAACACCATTCAGTGTTTCCAGCAAAGATAAAGCCCAAGTAAACACAGATTAACACCTTGGACACTTCTTAGTTTATCCCAGAAGGGTAGACCCCAGGAAGAAGGAGATGACTTGGGATTGGGGGCCTGAAGTCTTTAATTGGAAGACTGCATGGAGAGATATGATTTTAATTATACCCCAAGCTGATGAAGTGGGACCTATTGGTTGTTTTTAGATCTGTGGCTAAGTTGGAGTGCTGTTGTTTTGTTCCCAAAGCATCTATTCACATTTTTCTCTAGGTAGCTGTACCCCACTTCTCCTCCATGCTCAGCCCATCTCTGTTCCTGATGCAGTTGATCCCTTCCCCTGCTCTACTGTGACAACGTAATCATGACTGGCCAATCAGAGCATCACATTTAAACTGGGATGTGAGCCTAGCACTCTAACAGCCACCACGTGGGAAGGGAGAATGAACCCAACACAAAGGAAGGCTGAGCCAAAGACAAGGAGAAACCAGCCGCTGGACCAATACCACATGGAGCATTCCCCAGACTTCTCAGTTTTGTGAGCCATTAAGTTCCTTTTTTGGCTTAAACCAATTTGATTTGGATTTTCAGTCATTTCTTACCAAAAGAATCCTAACTGACCCAAGTGTATCTGAGGGCTTCTAAGGATCTGGAAACTTTACTAGCGAGAACAGCTGAGGAACTCGTGATGTTATCCTGGAGAAAAGAAGACTCTAAGACCCCAAGATAACTCTTTAGAAATATCATGTTGATGAACGTTACTGGAAGATAAACTCGACAGGTAAATGAGTTTTCTAATAACAAAAGTTGTCCAACAAAGGGACCAACTTCTTCAGAAGGAGGTGAATTCCCCAGTAGAAAAAAACAATTCAGTCAAGGATGTACAACCACCTGACAAGGATGTTGGCACTAACATTCCTTCATTGAGAGGGAAATATGAATCTCAAATGACTCTTTTGGCTCTAACATTCAACAGAAAGCAGGAGAAGAAACAATCACTAGGGAAATGAGCAATGATGTTGCAAAGCTCTGCAAAGCCCTGGCTTGGCCGATGAGAAGCTTTGGTGTTAGTTCTTTGAACCTGATTCTATCTATAACCCAATGTTGCTTAACAAGAGGTTAACATGGAAGTCAGAGGCATCACTGGGAAGTAGAGGACTAACCACTTCCTGCTCACATAACATGAATTATTGAAATGAGAATTCTGTAATTGACCTGGAATGCTGAGTTTGCAAAGCCACTTCTATTGACTTGGCCAACAGGAGAATGAAATATGTAAGAGACTAGCCAGAAGCTTGGTGGGAATGGAGTCTAGATACACATGCATATATGTGTGACTGTCAAAGTGACCAAAGTCGTCTCAGCCTATCACCACTTAGTGATCCCTGTACAAACAGGGACCTAGAGTCAGGTTCCTAGAGACTGAGATGCACATGGAGCTCATGATGTTTTCACTGGTATGTCAGTTTGGTCATTTTCACCACATAAGCTGGCCCCTTCTATTTTTCTGACCTCCTCCTCTCCCCCAAGTCCATTGCACTTCAGTCACTTGGACCTTCCTCCAGTTCCTCAAACACACCTAGCTCGTTCCCATCTTAGCTCCTTGGCTCTTTCCAAGGCTCTTTCCCTTTACCTGGAAAGTTCTACCCCTAGGTCTTTGTGTGTTGGCTTCTTGAGGTTGTTCAGGTCTTGGCTCAAATGGCCACCTTCTTGGTGAATTCTTTCCGACTACCAATCCTAATTAGCAACATCCTCCCCAACCTGTGTTTCTACCTAAACAGAACCCATCTATCCATCACATTATCTTGTTTTATGGTCTTCCTGGAACTCACCACCATCAGAAATTGTCTTTTGCATTTATTTACTGCTTGCTTACCATCTTGTTTCTCCTCTCCACTAAAGCACAAGCTCTGTGAGAGCAGGCACCATGTCTGTTTTGTTCACTGCCACATCCTCAGCTCTTATAACAATTCCTGGCACAGGGTACACACGGCATGAATGTTTGTTGAATGAATAAATGATTGAATGAATATACTCCTTCCCACCTTGATCTTAGAGAAATTGCCTTCTATATAATGTCTTCTGGAAGACAGAGAGAGTGAGCAAGTGAGTGAGACTCAGACATAGAAAGAGAGACTCTTTTGTTGAAAGGACTCATCCCTGGTATGGTAACTTTTCCTGAGGTAACCAAGGAGGAAGAGAATTCAGGACTTTATCAGAGCCCAGCCCCCTACGTCAGCACATCTAACACACTCTGTAAGAACAAGCTAACCTTATTTTTTGAAAGAATCACGACTTGGCAACAAGCAGCCCAGGAGTGGCTTACTGCCCTTTCAGCCCACAGTCTCTGTTTTGGTCCTCAGTGAAGAGTAGACAGAGTCCTTGCTCCTCCTCTCTGTGAAAGCCCAGCAAGTCTTGCATTGACTTAACTCTTGAGTATGGCTATTGTTTTTCTCCTCGGTATTGACAAATGATTACTTGCTAGCTTGCCCAGTTCCTGAGATAATTGATAGGGATGGCTTTTCAAATATGAGTGCACATCATCAACACTGGGCTTGGACCACCTTCCAAAGGACTTTGCCCCGTGGGGAAGTTCTTTCAGAACCTTGGGAGGAAGAAACCTGTAATTACCTAAATGAAAGAAAACAGGGAGGAGTACTATGGAATGTCATCTCACAGGCTTTCCTGGAGTTCGGAGTAATCTCAGGCACCCTAAACATGTTGCTCAACACAAATAGAGCTGGCTTCAGCCTCTTGTGGAAGTCTGGGCACAGGGGCTACGGAAACAGGCTTCCCATGGGGAAAAAAGAAAACCATCTTGAATACAGGAATGACATCTCTAGGACAGGGACCACAGGGAATATGCTCATGAAAAAGGTAGCCATGGGAGATATATTTTTTGGTTAGAATACTAAGTTATTGGGATGGCTTTTATTTCTTGGTTTGTTTTTATAGCTGCTGGAAGAATAAGAATATTCTACCCCCTACTCATTCACTCATTATTTCATCAACCAATATTATTGAGTACCTGTTATGTTTCAGACACTGTTTGTGGTTCTAGAAAATCAACTCTCAACAGGATAGGGTCCTCTTGCTCACAGGGCTTATATTCTAAAGGGGAAGGTGGACACTGAAGGGTTGTTTGCATGAGTAGTTAACAACAGGTATGAATTTAGTGCAGGAAAGTTGGCCAAATGGAAAGAGAACCTCGCTGCCAGTGCCCTCCCTGTTGCAGTCCACATGTTGCAAGATCCCATAAAAGTAGCAGGGCCAGGGCTGAATAGTGACCAAAAGAAGGAGAGGAACTCGAGCCCTGGATCCCAGGCTCCCTGTACCCTTTACAGGGGCTGGGCTAGGGGAGCACAGCAACCCAGGGGCCTACTCTTTTGCCCTGTTTCACTTCCTGCTCAAAGCATGCTCTTCTGGGCAAGAGGCTCTGGGCAGGCCACTATTGGCCCACCAGACCGTCACACCACCTTTTCTCCCCCTCTGCCAGTAGCTGAAAAGCCACATGTGCCTTTTCTACACAGACTTTCTCACAAGTTGTGTCAATTCAGGTCCTCCAGGACGTGGACACCAGGGTGAGGTTAGAAGGACAAGAGATGTATGGGGGGAGATAACTGTGGAGGGTGGAGGGCAAGAAGGAGCAGGAGGCGGCAGGCAGACCCTTTATACCACAAGGCAATTCTGACACCTGCAAAAGGAAAGGGGGAAGGATGGAGGAGAGGGTAGGAAGAGCCTCAGAGAGATACAGCCCCAAGAGGGAGCTCTAGAGCAAACATCTCCGTGAGAGGATAGGGGAGGCCTGTGTTGGCCTGCTCACTCACAGGTTTCCTCCCCACTGCCATGACTGACACCCAGGGCAAGGGTCTCCATAAGCACAGCCTATGGCCTCCAGGGAGGACAGCTGGGGGAGGTGGGGAGATGGGCAAAACAAGGCACAGGCAGGCCTCCTGAGGGGAGGAGACACCGGAATGTCAAGGCCCCAGTGGCACCAGCTACAATGGCTAAATGGACAGCTGGGGGCAGAAAACACAGGGACTGGAAGGTCAGCGACCCTAACTCAGAAAGTGCTGGCCAGGGAGAAAGGAAGCAGCTAACTGCCAGGCAAGGCCACAATGGACAAGCTAGTGATGGGGCTGCAGGACTAGCTGTCCCACCTGCTCCTCACGTACAGGCAGCCCGCCCACAAGCGCGGTGCCTCTTTTTCTTTGTTCCCTGTCTTCTCCTCAAGTGAAATCTAGACACCCGCCTCTATAAATGCCTATCTGCATCCAGTGGTGTCAATCCTTCTGATCCTCGATGGGTTATTAACTGATTTTGAAGAAGAGCCTGAAAATTGTTTTTGATCAAAAATCCAGGAGTTAAGCTGAATCTATCTTACACTCATTTTTAAGTTGTATTTCTCAAAATAGATGAGAACTATCATCTCAGCAGTACATTTAGTCCAATTTGATAGTCCCCTTCATCTCTTTGAAAAGCTTATCCTGAAGTTTATGTGTAACATTAAGAAGTCCTTGGACACACCAAAGATTTTTCTGTGTCGTGGGCTAAGGAGTGTACTCAACTAAAATCTCTGTATCTGAGATCCAATGATAAAATAAAATGAAATAAAACAATACTGACCCAGCAACAAGACCACCATGCTTTTGAGCACCCTACATATTACAAATGCAAAATCTAAATATCCATTCTCTCAATTAGCACCATTTAGGGACCAGGAAAACCCAACTTCAGAGTTCTTCCTCTGTGTCCTCTAAACAAAGGTGACTGAATGCTGTGAAGGTGTGGCACTGAAGAGGGACGATGTGCTCAGTTGGAGCTGGAGGTGCTTAGATGGAGAAAAGACAAATTGCCTTTCCCAGTCCTTCCTCTCTGACAGCATGAGTGCAGTGGGTTACACAGCAGGATGTAACAGCATACACTTTCCCTGCCATGCTGAGTGTTCACTTCCAATGTGTGCTTCCCGAGGCTCTCATTAATTAGTGCTGTATTCGTAGTGGCTGTATATGGCGGCTAAGGAACATTTTGCAATATTAAAAAATTCCCCTTGCTCTTAAATTTGGTGGTAAGCTGAATTTATTATGTTAAAGTATGTGGGCCTCCATTTGCATTCTTGGCGTAGGCCCCACACAAATGTTAGGGACAGGCCTGGACAGTGGTACCCTGGTTACCAAGCAGAAGTCAACAAAGGGATCAATGCAAATTGGGCCACAGTTCATGAAAACATTCCCAGGATGGCTCATTAGCAATGATGATAATCACAGCAGCAGTTCTGTAAACACACCCGAGGACACTGGGCCCTACACATTTTACTCTCCTTATTAGCCCTTGCCCCCTTTTGTGTGGTGCTTCTGTGGGCTGTGGGGCAAGCGCTGTGAGGAGCAACCCCCAGGCCTCAGCAGCCCTCAGCTGCAAAGGAAGAACCACTTCTAATTCTACCCCAGCCCTTGCCCACCCAATGCAGAGAATCTGTACTCTCTGATGGTCTGCTCTGAAGATGATTCCAGGGGGTTCCCAGGTGCCATCTCTACGGGCTCTCAAGCAAGGCCTCAGATAGCTTCCAAACAGTCTCCTTGCTCAGCCTGGGCCCCAGCACTGCTACCGCTTCTGCCCAATGTTTTTGTGAGGTCATCTCTGCTGCTGGCTGTGGCTGAGCCTCGCCAGAGAACTACGGTGGGGCCCAGTTTGGGGACTGTCTCCCTCTTTGGCCCCTTCCTTCATGCACAGAAATTCCTCCCCCACCGCTGCTCCAGCACATCCTCAGAGACCCCCTAGCTCAGCCCTGTCTGCAGAGTCCCTGTTGCACTGGCTTCTGTCCAGCTCCCAGACATCCTCCAAACACAGGGTCCTCTCCCTACACCCTCCGTCTGGCTGTCCACTCTCACCCCACCCAATATCCAGGAATCTCCATGTCACACCCATAGCCCAGAGAGCAGGTATTTCCCATCCCACATCATCAGTGGGAGGGCTGAGTGGTCTCTTGCAAAACAAACATGTTGTCTGCCCTCAACATGACCCTTTCAAAATAGTCTTTTTTTTTTTTCAGATTTAAAAGAAAAGAAAAGAAAGAAAAGGCCATGCTGAGGTCCAGTTCCACATAATTCTCTATTACATATCCAACAATCCACCTGCCATCCTCTCAGCTACTAAAGCCATCTTCATTTCTAGCCTGTCCTTCAGAATTGGGCACACTCCAGGAGTAGAGGTCAGAACCAACACCCCCAAGATGTCACATACCTTTGGGGAAAAAAGGTCCTCAAAGCACAGTCAGGGATGGAGGATCAAGGAAACCATACAGTTTGATCCCCTAATTTTACAGGTGATGAAACAGGTGCATAGAGAAGCAGCAACTGACCCAGGGTCATTCTGCAAGTCAGCAGCAGGGCATGAGCTCTGACACATGGTGCTGTCCATCACAGAAAGTCTATGGATTCTGTTCCCAGGAGACCAGCCTACACTTTCTCAGTAAATAGGAAGAGATTTTCAGGGCCTTTTCATCACCTTGAAGGAAGATTGTGGCCAGGAAGTGTGGGCAGGAGATCTTGGGCAGTCACCAACAGAGCTGGCTAGCTCCAGACTTGTTTGGGCCTAGAGCTGGGAAGGAAGTGTGACAGTAGGAGCGAAGGAGCTTTGGGGAACCCCAAGCCCCTGGCCTCTGCAGCTCTTTTCCCCCACGCCATCCCCCTACCTGGATCCACATGCCCCTCCTCCCCACTGCAATACCTCCTGTCTCGCCTTCCCCACTGTCTCATCACCTGGGCTTCCTTATGAGTAGAGTAAGAGCAGCTCAGAAAAAAAGATGCTCAGGAAAAGAAAGGAAGGGGGTGGTAAGGAGGTAAGATACACAGAGCACCTGATAGGTCCCCAGGGAAGAAGATCCGCAGCCCCTATGCTGCCGTGGAGCACCTTAGAGCAGTGGTCCTCAACTTGGGTAGAACACTGAAATTACCCAAGGAGCTTTAAAAGACACACACTGATCAGTCCAGACCCATCCCACAGGCTGATTTATTTTTTTCAGGACTGCCTGAGCACTTTTCAGGATTTGTAAAAACTCCCTTGATGATTCCACTATGTAGCTAAGGTTGAGATCTACTTTTCAGAAGAAAAGTCCTGGTCTATCTCATATTGGGTTCTCCTCTTCAATAAGGAGAAAATAATGTTTAGATAGAAATACTAAAATCCTTCTCCCATTCTATTCCCAACCCACACACCAGAAATCCCAATTGTTCCAGCCTGAGCTGTCAGATTTACTGAGATCCCTTTCCTGACATCCTGGGCCTCTGTACCACTGTAAAATTGACAGACCTCAGATTCTCCAAAGTTTTTCTCAGCTCTCAAAGTCCCTTGTTGTGGGGCTCTATGAAAAAAAGCTTAGAGTCACCACTGCTGTGAATGTGATCTTTCTAAAAGCCCGTCTTTCTCTTCTAGTTATGGTGGGGAGGAGAGGCATGTGAATCCAGTAGGGTGATGGGGTGGGAGCAGAGATCTGCAGAGGCCAGCAGCTTGGGGTTCTGGAGTAACTGGTACCAGACTTGTCCTCCCACTTAAAACAATGAGAAAATTGGCCAAAATATATGAAACAGCTACTTCCCAATCCTGTACGACAAGCAGTACAGAGCCATGACTGGGAGAGTCAGGAAATAAACAAAGTAAGCCTTACAAATGCCCTTGCTTTCTGCTAGGAGCCACTTTTCCAGACAGTGGTGCAGAAGAAGGAACACAAGCACAGCTCTACAATCTTGCCAAGTTAAGCAGGCAGGGATCAGAGTTAAAGAAGGCTGAAGCATCTGGAATATGGAGCAGAGTCCTGGGAAGGAGAGAACTATGCAGAGAAAGAGCCAGGAATCTGCAGGGGGTCTCCCTGACTCTGTTCTGGAAACTAAGCTGCAAATGCTTAGGGTGAAACTCCACAAGGCTATGTGAAGACATACTGAATGCTGAACAATTCCCAGAGCTTAAACAGGCTGAGATAGTAGCAATCCAGACAGAGAAGAAACCCCTGTCATTGAACACTCAGGGCATTCAGTGGAGATCTTAGGAGAGTGACATCTTAGTGATAAAATTAAATGAAATAGAGCTAAAATACAGTCTACTCTAGACCTGCATTAGCAAAACTTAAAACCTCACCTTGAAAAAACTGAGCTGATCCTAAGTTCCTTAAGCAGATGCCAAAAGAAATTTCAATACTCTTTAAAAATAAAAAACAAAAGTTATTCACTCAAAAGTGAACCATTATCCATGAAATTTAAAGTTAGTTAAAAATTCATTTCTGCGTTCACACTAGCCACACTGCAAGTGCTTAATAGCCACATGTGGCTCACAGTGAACCTATTAGGCAGCACAGAACATTTCTGTCTTAGCAGAAAGTTCCACTGGACAGAGTTAGGCATGGAGGCAGGCAACTGGGAGATATCCAGATAGTTCCAGAATTCTCCTGGTTTCAAATACGTGCTGACACCAGAGTCTTTTGTATTCCATCACCTACAAACCAGAAGCAGCCAGGCAAAGTGGATGCAGTGGGGTGTAGGGTCCTCCTTGCATGGGGAAAAACAGCCAACCCTTAGAAAGTCTGCCTTCTGTCAAATGTGAACTCAGCTTGCTTTTCTAGGCTAAAATACTCCTAAGCAGCTCTTGCTGAGTGTTTCTCTAGGCCACTGCAGTTAGCTAAGTATTTGTTGTTACTCCAAGTACCCTGGGTGAGAACATCAGCACAGAGGTCTTCTATGCCTCCTCCCCAACAGCCTGAGAGACGCCATGCTTCGCCACCATGTACGCTGCCTGAGATTTGGGGGAGGGGCAGATCAGGGGCTCCAAAAGATGATGTAATTTGCTGCTCTCTTCCACCCTGGGATTCAGAAACACTCTCTTTCCTTTCCTGATGAGAATAACTTGTCTATTTTAATCCCCCATCTGATGCAGGGACCCCTTTTGCAGCATACCTGACAAGGAGTTGCCAGCCTCTTAAACACCCACAGTGTCGAGGAGCTCATTGCTTCCCACCCCAGCCCATCCATACTGGGTAGCACTCCTCCTTTGATGGGGTCAGACAGACAGTGGCTATGGAGACTCCTCCCATCGGTCCTGGTTCCCTGAGGATGCCAGGTTCCCCACCCAGAGCCTTGTGCTCTCCCACCTCTAAGTCCTCCCCCATCAGCATCTCTTCACATGCCCTGTGTGGGAGACTCCAGCATGTCCTGCTCCCACATCCTTTGTAGTAGGGAGTGCTCATGAATGGTGACCCTCTCAGAATCACTGGTCCAGAGTCTCATTTAAAATCTCCTATTGTTCTATTAAGCCTTTTAGCAACAAAAAAATCATTTAAAAATTCCCTTTGTATTTATGGCAAAACCATTGTTAAAGATACAAGTCACTCAGGGTTTTCTACATAAACTACATACAAGACACTTCCTTTTAGAATGAAGCTCAGTTTTTTTTAAGAGACAGGATCTTGGCTGGACGTGGTGGCTCATGCCTGTAATCCTAGCACTCTGGGAGGCTGAGGCGGGAGGATCGCTCGAGGTCAGGAGTTCAAGACCAGCCTGAGCAAGAGCAAGACCCCGTCTCTACTAAAAATAGAAAGAAATTATATGGACAACTAAAATATATATATAGAAAAATTAGCCGGGCACAGTGGCACCTGCCTGTAGTCCCAGCTACTCGAGAGGCTAAGGCAGAAGGATTGCTTAAGCCCAGGAATTTGAGGTTGCTGTGAGCTAGGCTGACACCATGGCACTCTAGCCAGGGCAAAAGAGCGAGACTCTGTCTCCAAATAAATAAATAAATAAATAAGATATAGGATCTAGCTCTGTCACGCAGACTGGAGTGCAGTGGCACAATCATAGCTCACAGCAACCTCAAACTCCTGAGCTCAGGCGACCCTGCCCCCTCAGCCTCCAGAGTAGCTGGGACTACAGGTACATGCCACCATAGCCAGTTAATTTTTTTATTTTTTGTAGAGATGGTGTCTTGCTGTGTTGCCCAGGCTGGTCTGGAACTCCTAGGCTTGAGTGATCCTCTTGCCTCCACCTCCCAAAGTGCTGGGATTGCAGGTGTGAGCTCTCATGCCCGGTCCGAAGTTATATTTTTTTAAAAGTTTCTAAGACACCATTATGTTTCCTCCTTTGTTATGAGACCTCTGTGGGTGTTTATTTATTTATTTCTCATCATACCGCTCTGAAGCTCAGCACCAATCCAGCCCCCCTGACTCTGTCCCTCTGTTGCCACGCCCCTTCTCTTACCTGACACCAGATCCTGGTGACACCAACACTTCTGTGGCCACTGCTGCGCTGCTGTTACGGCTGTTTTGGGATACCAGATGAGAAAAATGGGGAAGGTGGAATCTATTTATGGTGATCCTCCTGGCTCCTCCCTCCCACCTCAGCCTTCCTCCTCACCGGCCCTCCTGAGGACTGGGGACCAGCCTTTTGGAGATGAGAAAGGTGAATCAAGGGATCACAAAGTCACACCCCAGATTTCTATGTGGGAGTAGCTTTGCAAGTGGGTCTAATTGAATGGATCTGTTTCTTAAAATGCTATCAAAAATGTTTTAATTATTAACACTATCTCAAGTGACTTACCATTTCATCCAGGAGGATGGCTTTTCTAAGAGCTTCTCTCCCTCTTTGTTATTTTGCTTGCTGGAGTGCGTGGAACTACCCTGAGCATTTACACCCCGGCTCCCCTGCCACCCAGGTGTGTCCATACAAAGACCTGCAGCGTTTCCTTGGAGCCTCTTCCACTGCTTACACCTGAGTGTCCCCTGCTGAGGCCACCGAGCCTCATTCTCAGCTGTCCCTGGAGGTAGGTGGGATCTGTCCACAAACCTGGGGATCAGATGTGTTCAGAATCTAGAACTTTTGGGGTTTTAGAAAGGTAATATAGAGGACATTACCTGTATTATGTAAAATGGGGTATGGTGTGGGGCAGTCCTGGATGGTCAAATGCATCAACTTTTTTGTATCAGTGTTCAAACTACATGAAATAAAGATGACAAAGAGCTTCAGGTCAATTCAGATTAGGTTATACTGCCAAATGAGTTTTTTTAAAACTTAGTTTTCAGAGCTGTTTTGCCTCTTGGAAGTGCAGATAAGAGATGGCAGATCCGTCTTGCCTCTCCTCTCTCTTATTTCCCAAACTGATCTTCCATAAAGAGATTCCTACCATGTTTGTAGGCAAAGCTTGAAAGGCAAAGTTTGTGCTTGCCCCAAGCTTAAATAGAAAAAAATCTTTGTTTCACCTGGGCAAATCCCTTTCACAATGACCCAACACCTGCCCATCTGTCATCTGCGGTGTTCCCTAATTTGCCTTCCCAGAATCAAACCATCTGCCACCTTCTGGCCCCGCCACCTTGCACCTGCACCATCCAGATGGCCACCTTCTCTTCAAAAGGGTCCAATCCCATCCTTTAATCCCCTCTGACATCCAGAGTCAAGGTGCATTAATTGTAGAGTTATGGGGCAGCTTCATCCTCAAAAGAAAAATGATAGGTACTAATTGTTTAAGGGCCACTCACAGACTCCTCTTAAATACAATCGGTGTGGGATCCCAGAAAATCTCTTGATGAATTGCAGAGAAAGTTCCCACAGGGCCTCCCCCAAGATATAACCTTCATTGCCTTCAGGTTGACCAGATGCAAACACGGTGTTGCTTCCACTCCACACCTACTTTCCACAAAGCCTTCTCTGGCCAAACCTGCAGGGTTCCCATGAGCTGCCCAGCCTCCCTTAGCAGGTGGGGATAATGGTTTAGAGAGGGCTGGGCGTATGTGCTCATATTTCTGCTCTTTTTATAACTCAGAAGTTGGCCATCTGGATGGCCCTGCATCCTCCAGACATTTTAATGGCTCTGATCCCCATCTCATGACAATCTTGGAGTGCCTTGGGGCACTTCCCTTTCTCCTGGTCAGCTTGCTCTAATTTCCTGCTCCCACTGAATTCTGCATCTCTTGCCTCTTGTCTCTTGCCTCTGAGCATGGCTGGCAGTACATTAACTCAGATGTAGCACACAGCCCCCTTTCTTTGATCAGCTTCAAACGCTTGTCACATCAGGCACTGGGGACAATACACCTTCCACTGAAGGTGCATGGAGTGGAGTAAGGCTGTCTATACTGCAGGCCTGGGCATTAGATAGCTTAAAAGTGACTATCTGAACTCTTCAAAAGAGACTTTGAACTCAGGCCCAGCCCCTCCCTCTGTCTGCAACCTCCCTCCACATGCCATCTCAAAATTCTGTTCACTCAAACGAAACTGGACCAATCCCAGACTGTGTGAGCCCTACCACATTGACCACCAGCAGCGTGCTTGACACGGCTTCTCTTAGGTGAACACCTGGACATTGTATCTGTGGTCAGATTTGGGGTTTGTGTGCACCTGTGAATCTGATTGCTCTGGGTCTGGGTGTATTTGTGTCTGCGTGTGTACCCCTGTATGTCTGTGTCCTGCTTGGGTTTCTAGCTGTCATAATAATCATAGCTAACAAAAACTGAGAGCCCAGTCTGAGCCAGGCACTGTCCAAGTACCTCATGTGTAATCCTTACAGCATTCCTATGTTACTGTCATCCCTATTTTACAGACAAGAGACTTGAAGTAGGGAAATGTTAAGTAACTTTACCATGTACCCAAGTGTCTGGGGATCTCTGGGTTTGGGGTCCCCTTACATGTCACTCTTTATGTGTGTTACATAAATTACATGTTCTTATGTCTGTCCACGTTCCTGTGTGTGTGCCTGCATGTGCGTTTATGGCTCCAGAAACTCTGCATCCTTTTTCTGGCCCCTTGCTTACCTTAGAGTTGGTCTCTCCTGTCCTGGTCCTGGGAAGGTTTAGTGTCTAAAGTGACAAGTCTTGGTGTGTGGGCCATGGACAGTGATGGGAGAAGGTGATGTCTGCCTGTATTTCTGAAGTGATTTAATTCAGGCAGCTGACTTGCTATTTCAGCAGGACCAATGTTCTATGTCCTCTGTGAGCTCTTCCGTAGAAACTTCTGTAGAAACTCCTCTGTAGAAACTAGTGAGAAAGGCCCTGTGGGTGGCAGGGTCTTAGCACCTTCCTCTGGTAGTGCACAGATGTTGCCAGGCCTGCCTGTTAGGGCAGATCAAAGGGAGATGGGCTCCAGCTGCCATGCAGCATGCTACATGCAGATTAGACACAAGGCAGGACTTCCTAGCAGTGAGGGTTGACTGATAAAGGACTATTGTAGGGCATTAATGGCAGAAAGGGCTCTCCTTGTTATGAGCACAGGTGAAAAACCACCTCTCTCAGATTGTTTGAATGTATTCCTACTACAAAATACCCAGAGGGCTATTCTTGCCTTTTGCTGTACACATTTTACAAACACCATCTGTAATCCTTGAAACAACTGAATAAGGGTAGTTTGTTGCAATTGTCCTCTTGTTGCAGATGAGGAAATGAGGCTCAGAGAGGTTAAGTGATTTGCCCAAGGCCACACAGCTAGTGACAGATCCAGGATACAAGTCCAAATTTTTCTGGCTCCAAAGCCCAGTCTCCTTTTACTACATCAAAGTATCTGTGGGCTATTTGACTTGGGATTTTTCTGTTTCCTTGGGTAAGGTGTCATCTAATAATGGAGGGGCTGCAGTTTCTGCAAGCCCACGGTTTCTGGTTTGGAAGGGATCAGTCAGCAGTCTTTTCCTGGGCAGGGTTAACCATTAAAAGAGCACAAGGCTGCCCTCCGGCTACCAGCATTGTTCATTCTTACAGACTCTAGACACACTGATCCAAGCCTTATTATGCCCATGTTACAGTAAGGGAAACTGAAGCACCTGCCCACTGTCACCCACGGTAGGCCTGGGCGGGAAGACCCCTGGTAGCCAGCCTCCCAGAGCAAGACGCCTGGTCCGAGCCTTCCCTGCATCACTGGCTCTCAGCTAAGGGGTGTGGCTGATGGTTAGGGGGTCAGAGCCCTAATGTCCCACATGCAGAGTCGCACAACTTCCCTGCTGGGGCACTGGGGACCCAGCTCTCCACCTTCCCTGCTTAAGAACTGCTCTCAGGGTAAAGCTCTGAATCCTCACCGCGACTTCCCAGGCCCTGTCGGACCTGAATCCCCCCACTTCACTTGCCTCTCTTGAGCCACACTGACTACACTGCCTCTCAAAGCCATAGAGCCCTCAGCTTCCTCTGCTCCCTCTGCTTGCAATATTCCTCCCTGGTGAACTTCCCACCCTCTCATTTTTCTCTTACATGGACTTTCCCCAGGGAAGTCCTCCCTGTTCCTCCAGGTCCTGCCAGGACCCCTGTTAGACATGCTCAGAGCCCCCTGAGCTAGTCATTCATAGCTCATAGCAAATTGCAGGTAATCATTTTTGTGACTGTTCAGTGTCCTTCCACCCTAGACCACAGGGTGTGTGAAAGCAGGGACCACGTGTGTCTGGTTGATCACTGTGACCCCAGTCCACAGTGCCTGGCACGAAGTGGCTGTTAATAAATATTTGAAAGATGGATATAGACATGATGGAAGGAAGGAAAGCGGGAGGGGAGGGTGATCCGCCTCTGAAAATCCACTGCAGTTTGGTTTGAAAGCCGCAGCCGTGCCTTGTGAACTCCAGTGCACACTAGCTCATTTAGCTGTAGAAATGTCAATGGCAAAGCTGTCATTCCTCTGAGGTCACTTACGGGAGAAAATATATCACAAGGCAGTAAGAGGAAGCCATTCCCAGGAATGTAGAGACTTACTCTGCGGGCCCCTGACTCACCTCCCAGACGCGCCCGTGACGTTGGCCTCAGTCAAGGTGCTCATCACTCACAGGCGGGACTCCGTCGTCTGAGGTGACTCAGTCCGCGCTCCAGCCAGGCCTCCCGCTGTCTGCGCGGCTGTGCCGGCTGGGCTCCAGGGCCCTGACCCCGCACGCGTGGAGGGCTGAGGTCGCCGTCTCCGCCACACTGCCTCGGCCCTGCCCCCGGATCTCAGTCGCTGGGGCCTTCTCTCTTGCAGCAAGAATGCTTCGTTTGTCACCTCTTTCTGCAGGGAGGAGAGGGAGGGGCCGGGAAGACTAGCTGCACGGCTCTGACCGTCCTGCCCCCTCCGTTTCTAAGGGCCAGACAAGATGTCCCCTCAGACCCGCCCGTGACTCTGACAGGGAGGCCCCTCCAGGCGAGGCAGAGCTCCCCTCAGCCCCCGCGGTCCGTCTGGGAGTCACTGCGAGTCTCCCCCGCCAGGCGATCTTGGGAAAACTGGGGGCGGGCGTGAGAAGGGCCAGGATGAGGCGCCGGGTCCGAGGCCGCGGGCGGTGGGGCCCCGCTTGCTCATCACTGTGGATGGACCCGTGGTGGCCGTGCGTCCAGACCGGGCTACCCACTTAACCACTGTGGCCAGAGCGGCTCGGCCAAGGCAGGGATGTGACCACAGGTCTCCGGTCAGAGAGGGTGCTCAGTCCCTCGCATCCCCAAGGTGGTGGTTTCCTTACCCCATCCTGTTTTCCTCGTACCCCAGGCATCTCTACCTGGAAAGGGCCTTCAGAAATCCACAGCTGGCTTTTCCCAGAAAGCTGCTGGCCGTGCCCTCAGCAAAGGGCTTGTGTTCCAGCAGGGCTGGGCGGCCCAGCTTCAGGCCAGATGAAGTACAGCCAGCAGGGCCTCCCAGGATGCTCCTGCGGACATCAGTGGCTTGCAAGTGTATTGGCCAAAGTACCGTTGTCCCTAGAGCATCCTATGGAACTGCTGTACGTGGCTGACACCTGGGGGAATGCTAATGTAAGTCAGCCCCTTCATTTCACTAATGGGGAAAACAAGGCTGGGTCACACTGGCAATGAAAGGGTGAACTGGACCTGAAAGTAGGGCTCTGGTTCCAAGGCCAGGGGTCACGCTGCAAACTCCCTGAGGGTGGGGTCTCTGTCTCTTCACCCCTAGGTGGCCTCCAGGGCCAGCACCCGGCCTTGCTAAGGTGAATTCTAGTTGCCTGCCCCAGAGAGGACCAAGATGGGGGAGCCAGAAGGAAGAAAGGGGTGAAAGGGAGGCTTTGCCATAGAAGGAAGGCTGTTTTAGGTTCTTCTCTCTCAGACAAGGTAAACTGTTCCTCTGAAACCCCAACCAGGAGCTAATCAGGATTTCCTGACCTTGAACTCTTGACAGACTAGACAAGCAACTCATACCTGGAGCAATTAAATACTTATAGTTAAGTAAGAGGGTACAATGGGACAGAGTACACATTTACAAGTGAAAAAAATATAATGGATTGCTTAAATTTTCTTTCCTTGCATTAAATAAATAAAAATGTATATGTATTTCTTTGCCTTGTATTTTGGAAATGATTTTTATAATCTGGTGGATAAAATAAACTAATGATGTTATGTGTCATTATTTCAAATAAATTTGGGAGAGAGGCTTGATCTTCAATCACTGGTGTGGTATTTTCAGAGACTCTCTCCATCTTCTTAACTGAAGCTCTGTTCAGGAGCAGCTCCCAGTCCCAGAGGCAGGGAAGGACAAGGTCCCAGGGAGTAAGCACCTGCCCTGGCATCAATGGCCATGTCTCATAGGCTGCACTGTGTGCATCTGTCACCTTGCCTTCCCTCCTGCCATATAATAAGCTTCTCACTATGCAGATATCCAACTGTCACTGAGAGCTCAGTGCCTGGCCCAGGGTCTGCAAGAGGCAGAGTGTGAGAATGCATGCAGCATGGCCGGGAGGATGGCTGAGCAAAATGGTGAGGCTCTCAGAGGAGAGTATGGGCTCCTGAGAGTAGCACTGGCCATTGAAGAAATTAGCATTTGTTGAGCACCTACTAAATGCCAGGCAACATATAACAAGAGGAATCAATTATATAGTGCCCTGTAATTTACCAAGTGTTTTCCTCCTATCTTTCTCTCCCATTTTTCATAGCTGTTTTCACTTCTGAGCATTAGGTTATATATGTATCTACTCATTTCCTTATTAACTGTCTCCCTCAATAGAATGTGAATTCACGATGACGGCTTCTGTAGATCTAATGTACCGCTGCTTTCCTGGCATCTAGAATGGAGCCTGGAACATAGTAGTTTATAGTCTAATAAATGTTTGCTCAGTGAATACACAAATAAAATCATGATGATAACAGCTGCTTTTGATAGGGATTAACACCCCTGTCTCCCAGATCAGAATGCTGAGGTCAGGGAGGTTGAAACTTTGCCCAAGATAAGACAACTAGTAAGTCCTAGAGCCGGAATCTGAAACCAAGTCTTCTGACTTCTTTCCATTCTGCCATCTGCCTTACACATGAGCATTATTTCATCTAAATCTTTACCACACTATTGTAAAGATAGGTCCTCTTTTTTAGAGCAAGGAGGTTTGGACTCAGAGAAGTGAAGTGACCTGTTCAAGGTCACTCTGCAAGTAACTATCAGAGACCAAATTTGAACCTAGGACTTCCTGCCATCCTTCCCCCCAGAGAAAGCAGTTCAAGAACACACAGAGAAGCAAGGGCAGGTGACGTCCATTGGTACAATTGCCCCAGACAGTACTCTGCAATGGTGGGGAAGAGTGCCAGTGGGACCTGAGGATCTGTGGAAGTCCCTGAGCCCCTGGGCCCCTGAGCACCAGCCTTCTCATCTGCAAAATGAGGGCTTCAACTAGGCGATGGCTAAAATCCCTTGTAACTCTGCATTGCTAAAACATTACCTCCTTTGTGACCATGGACCCGAGCCAGAGGACTTGGGCACTAAATTCCACCTTCCCCCTTTGTTCACATATAGTGCCCAAAGTCCAGCCCATCAGGACCTTTGTCACATAGGGGCATGGTGGGCTTGGGGTAGGCTAAATCAGGGGCAAAGCGATGGGACCACAGTGGGGACAAGGACGAGTGTTGAGGCAGATGCAGATACGGGTTGTAATGGGAAGGGAGGGGCAGCAGAGAGGGGAGCTGGGCCTGGCCAGAGGCACTCCAGGCGCCCTCTCTCAAGCTGGCCCCATGTCCCTGCAGGTAGCTCTCCACTCCTCCTCCCTTTTCCTGTCACTCTCTCCTTATTACTCCACTGCACTGGACAAAAGATAGAGTAGAGTGTATTTCTTTGCTCTCTTTTCAAGGCTCGATAGTCCTTGCTTTCTATTTCAGAAGTAAGTTGGTTCTACACTTTTGTTTCAGGCCCACTTTTCTTCTATATAGTTCATTTTTCTGCTAATGGACCTGACTGATTCCTTTTCCCTTGGGTCCATATCCTTAGTAGGGGAGTGTATCCTTAGCAGGTGTCTAAGGCCCCTGTCAGTAGCTCCCAGCACAGTGTGAAGCGGCCGTCCCTGTGAGAGTGTTCAGCATGAGAACAGCTTCCCCGGGGCTGCCACATCTCTCACCTCCAGCCCATGAGCACATCCTTGGATTATACCCTGTGCTGCCCACCCTTGTCCTCCTCACCACCTTGACAGAGCCTTGCCTTGCACTGTGGACTCAGGATTAGGTGACCTGCACTGTGGACTGGAGGTCCTTGGAAGCTGTACTGATGCCATTTGTTGTGGCTGTAACCTGATACCCAGCAGCCTTGCTGGGGGCAGATGCTGCTCTGACCCTGGCTTGAGGACATCCCTCTTCTGCTTAGCCACACAAATCACCCTCCCTGGAGGCAAAACTCCCAGCCCTGCAGATGGGCCTCATCTCCAACAGGACAGAGCCAGGTGTGATACCCCACATCGCAGTTGTCACACTGCCAGCTCCATCCTGGCCTCATAATAAGTGGCCTTCTGGAGGTGACCAGATGTTGAGGCTCTCCAGGGTTAACCCAGATCCAAATGGCAGCCTTGAGCCTTCCAGAAACTGGACCCTGAAGGATAGGGCAGGTCAGGGTGGCAGAGGCGTGGCAGTGAGAGATCCTGTGACTGGAAAGATGAAACAGAGCCTGGGAGAGGGGCCCAGGAAAGCCAGAGGCAGAAGCAGAGGCAGTGAGGCCCAAGAGACAGTGGTCCTGAGAACAGAGGTGCTCACAGGCAGTGGGAAGGTCAGTTAGTGCAGAGGAGGTGGCCAGGTCTGGAAAGGAGGGCCTGTCTGAGGGAAAAAAAGGACCTTGAAGGTAGAGTAAAGGGCTTTAGGCTATTTCTTGCAGGAAGTGTGGCATGACCTTACAACTCCCACCCATTCCTCCAGCCTTTCTATTCCATCTTCTTAAGAACACACGTGTAACAAGAATTCACTTCACAGCAAAAGCAGCACAGCAATGGCTTTGTGCCCAGGGAATTCACTGGTCTTACCACATGCCCCCTTGCCCAGAGTCAGCAGGCCTAATAGAACAGTGGAAGGGCCTGCTGAAGACCCAGGCACAGCTCCAGTTGGAAGGTGACCCCCTAAATGATAGGTCATGCCCTACAGGACGAAGCACAGGCGTTGGCTCAGCAAGCAGTACATAAATCTGAGTTTCCACAGCTGAGGCACATGGCCTGGAAATCAAGGGACGGGAGTAGGAGTGAGTTACTGACAATAACCCACTCAGAAATTTTGCTTCCATCCCAACTTAGAGCTTTGCTGGTTTGGAGATCTTAGTTCCCAGTGGGAGAGTGTCTCTATCAGGGGACACAGCACTGATTCCACTGAAATGGGAAATGGGGCTGCCACCTGGCCATTTGGGAATCCCTGTGCCACTGAGTCAGCAGGCAGAAGAAATGGCTACTACACAGGCTGGGATGACTGATCCTGATTACAAAAGAAAATTGAGTTATTACCACACAATGGTGATGAGGAGCACTGTAACTGGAAGTAGAGGATGTCCTAGGGTGTATCTTAGTATGTCCAAGTCTAACAGTAAAAGCTAATGGACAATTACAGGAAGCCAAAAAAAAAAAAAAAATTCCAACCTACTGAGGACTCAGACCATCCAGGCACAAAGGTTTGGCTCAGCCCTCCAGGTCAAGAGCCCCAGCCATCTGAGAGCAGGGAATGAGTCAAAGAAAAAGGAGTATCAATACTACATCTCGACCACAGTCTCATGACCAGTTACGGAAATGAGGATTGTAGCAGCTATGCTCATAAGTGTGTGTGTGTACATGTGTGTACATTTTCCTCCATTCTTCTTCCCATTCGTAGTTTATGTAAGGATTGCTGTTGGTAGTTACCTGTAAAATCTGGTTTTAGGTTATGAAATAATCTGGTAAGTCTATGACTGAGGTAGAGAAATAATTAGCATTGTGCAGAGGCAGGTCCTATGACTACTGCCCAGAGATGGATATGGTAATGGTGGGATATTCTGTATCCTCATTTTGATGGAGGTTGAGAGCATCTTTGTTTTTATGAAGGATAGTTGTATCTTGTTATATGGAAGTATAAAGCTTAATTGTTGTGTGGAAGTTGACGTATTTGTAGAAGGGTGTGTATCAATGTTCAACAGTCAAAGAGTGAGACCGTATTGGTCACTATGTCATTATCTCTTGGCCCCCAATCCATCCTATACTCTGCCTTTTAACGCTGGCAGTAGGACTCTGCACACTGTATCTCCCCTTTGCTAACTTGGTCCCTGCTAGGCTGCACTAACAGGAGTTGCCATCTGGAGACAGGGCTTGTCCCTTCCTCTTTGCTTCCTGTCTTAGAAATGGTGCTTCACCCATGCAGCAGAATTGGGTCCCAGCCCCCAGTTTCTCTATACATTCCTGGAACCAGCCTCATTGCCCCATCTAGGTTCTGATAACCCCAACCTTTCTTCACTCCCCAGCCCCAGAGGCCATAGCTGCTCCCTATACTCGTTGTCTGTTGGGGGACAATTCTCCATACATTTCTGCACATCTGTGACAGCTTTTGTTCAGGACTATCTTTTTAAAGAGGTTTACATGCAAACGGCCTTGAAAGTGAGAGTTGTGTCTCCCTCTGAGGCACAGGGGAGGTTTTCTGACCAGGATAACAGAGATAATGGCTCCCTCGGGGACAAAATCTGGGCAGACGCTACGGGCTGAATTCTACCCTCCCCGAATTCATATGTTGAAGCCCTAACCCCCAGTAGCTCAGGATGTGGCTGCATTTGGAGATAGGATCTTTAAAGAGGTGATTGAGGTAAAATGAGGTCGCGTGAGTGGGCCTAGGTCCAGTATGACCGTATCTTTGTAAGAGGAGATGAGGCTACACACACACCCAGAGGGAAGACCATGTGAAGACGGGGAGAATACGGCCAGCTACGTGCCATGGAGAGAGGACTCAGAAGAGAGAACTCACCTGACACCTTTATCTCAGAATTCTAGCTTCCAGACTGTGAGAAAATACATTTCTGCTGTTGAAGGCACCTAGTCTGCAATATTTGTTATGGCAGCCCAGCTGACTAACACGGCAGGGTTGCTAGCAGCCTCCTTGTAAGGCGGGGATTTCCTCAGCTCCCGTACAGACCCACTGTGTGTTTCGCGTCCACGTAGGCCCACCTCTGCATTGCCCCCTTGGGACTCAGGGGACAAGGGAAACCGATGTAAACATGAAGCTCATGATGCCTGCTGTGTGGTGAGTAATAAACTCTCTGAATCCATTTAGGCTCATCATCCCCTCATGGGGAAACTCTATAGATGTGGGGCCAGCCAACCCAGCTGCTGCCAGCACACTGTTGCTTCAGAACCCTTACCCACTTGATGGTACCTCTGAATTCCCTCACGTTGTCTTTTTGTTACATCAGCCCTCTGGTAGCAGTGCTAGGAATTCCCTATATTCATTCCTCTCTGTTGAAATACCCAGTGTGGTTTCTCTTTTCCAACTGTATCCTGACTGGCATACTAAGTCTGAGCTCCCTGTTGGATCAGGGCTGTTCCTGGCACAAAAGGCACAGCCTGCCACCTGCCCCATGAAGCCAACTGAGGGCCAGCTACACGTGCAAGGGTGTGGGGACGTGGTGGGGGGTGTGAGAAATGGGAGCCAGCATGGACCCAGGCTCAGAAGCACACATTGCAGCTCCTTCTTATGAACCTTTAGGAAGCCCCGCCTTCTCAGGTGGGTGAGCTGGTGCCCTGCTGAGCACCGTCAGGAATGGGTCTGGCAAGTGTCAACAGTAGTGTTTCATATTGTGGGTCACCCATCAAACCAACTGAATGCACAATGTTCAACCATTTTAAAAAATTAAATAGAGGAGAACGAAAAATAGCATAGGACAGAAAATGGCTAAGCGCATTGCACATAGAGAATGCAAGTTTTATTTCATTAAACTTTTGTACCAGGGGTGTGTGTGTGTGTGTGTGTGTGTGTGTGTGTTTGTGAGAGAGAGAGAGACAGAGAGAGAGAAAGAAGAGAAAGAGATATTTTACTATATTGGGTTGCAATATTAAATGATCATTTTTTAAATTATAGGTTGTGCTCAAAGAGTTTGGAGAAACCACTGGTCTAGGGATCTTTCTTGGTTTCTTTCCTTTGATTTTCAGAGAAGAAAGTCCTAATTGTATGTAAGCCTACTTTATGTTATCAGTACACACCAAGCAGCTATACCTGCTAGAGATTCAGAGAGAGTGTTGTCTGTCCCTAAGTTTACACCAAACCAACACAGCAGGCAATAAGATAAAGGCAGTGCCGTGTGAGAGAGTGAGAGTGGGTTAGATAAGAAGCTGGATGTCTTGAAGTGGGCACTCAGATGCCATCTTCTTGACATTTTGACAGATTATATCAAACTGTAAAACTCTGTTTCTTAAAATTATCAGTCCATGTACAAAACAGACCCTCATAACACTTACTACATTCCTGACTCTCACCCTACCCAGGGGTGAGGCTCGGGAATAGGACAGGGATGTCTGTGTACTTGGTCTATTTTTTTTTAAGCCTAAAGTTTAACGGTTGGGTTTTAGGCTGAGTCAAAACTCTCCACATCAAAACAACTGTGTGTGGAACAGCTGCTACAGTTGCAGTCAAAATGGCTGCAGGAAAATTCCATGGGCCTTCCCTGTAAGAGCCCCTCCACAAACTCTTAACTTCTCCAGTCTGCCAACTTGAGGTCAGTATGCCTTTAAAAGGGTGGCATTTGTGTCAGCCAGCCCTGGCCTCCCAGGCGAGAGAGCTAAGTAAACAGGAGTCCTGGGAGGACCATTTCTTCACAAGGGCTCTCTGGTGGGTTTTTCCAAGGGAATGAAAGGTTGCCTTTGTACAGAGGAAAAGGGAATAAGAATCTGCTATTTCAGGCTGCCTGTTCTCCATGACTTCATCAGTGTTGACTTTCTTAACATTTCATCTCACTTGGAGCCAGAGAGAAGGCAGAGAGGGGACTGGCAAATTGTGCCACCTCACTATAGATTCAGGGAAGGAGGGACAAGTCAGTGACTGCCACCGCTCGCACCAGGTGACAACATGCTGAAGGGAGGAAAAGTGAAGTCATGAGACCCTGAACCAAAGCTGCCTTTGCTTTAGAGGAGGTGCCCAGGTGTGCCCAAGTGTCAAATGCCTGTATTATTTTTCTCAGGAGGAACCAACATGGAAATGACACTTTGCCCTGTAATTTTGGCACTTCCTGGAAGGCCATAATTACCCATCACATTATAATTACCCTACCATCACTCTTCTATTTGGAACCCTTCCTTCTATGAGTTCTATTCTTAAATTCTTTCCCCGCCTTGAGAAACAGGACAAAGCACTTTAAATGGTTTCTTGATGGGCATGTTTCTCCTCCAAGGACCTTTATATATTCCATGCTACCCCTTGAACATCTATTTTAACTTTCACATAAATTAGATTATTTTTCTAAGTGAGTGAAAGGAAAAGAATAAGGAGTTATTTTCCATGACCAGCCCAGAATAGAATCAAATGTCATCTCCTGATTTTGCTCCTTGTGCTCTAAAATGTCTACAAAGAATTTAGCTTTTTCAGGAAGAGCCAGCCAGGTGTGGCAGAAAGAACATGTCACCATCCAGATGTTTGACCTTGCAGGAGGTACCATTCCTGTCCAGGGGTTGGTTTATTACTTGGAGAAATAAGGATTTGACAAAATCAGCATTTGCCTGAGTGCTGGAGCTATGCCACCAGGGATTCTGGGTGACATATGAGCACAACATCAAATGATATTGAAGCAGGCACTGAAAGAATTATTTCCTTTGCAACTATCTTTCAGTCCTTGAATGCTATAGGGGAGAAAGTCTCAACTTGATGCTAGTGGGCTTTTAACACCTTTCTAATGACTTTCCAATCTCCCTTTTAACAGAGCGCAGGCCTTAGGTCCAAGCCATCTGCTGGCAGTAGGAGCTGGAATTTAATAACATCATTTTTATTTTATTTTTTTTCCTTTACCTTCTGTTTGTTTTAGGTAAAACTAGTTTTCTATTTATGGTGAAAATATAACTTCATTTTTAGTTTTTATTTTTTCATTAAAAAGGGCTTCCATTTTAGCATCAGGAGAGAAAAGCAGGGATTGGGGTAGGGAGTGTGCTTTAAGTAAACCTGTCTAGATTAACCTTCCCTGATGCTAGAAGAGTCCGCCAGATCAAGGAAACCTACAGCACCTGCAAATGTTGTATTAAAGACCATCAGTTTGAGCATGTGCCCTGCAAATGAACTCTGACTTCACTGCTGTGTTATCTGTCCAGACACTTGGCAGAAATAAACTAAGTGCAGATAAACACCTCTATTAGGAGGGAATCAGAGAGTTTTCTTTTCTTTTCCCTTTTTTACCTGTTTATCTGAAAATCGGGATGGTTTTCTTTCCTTTCTTAAAAAAATTCATACATACGGGGGCTATTTTGCTCCACAAAAATATTAAAGAGAATCATGTTACATACACGGTCCTGCATTTTGCTTTACTCATTCAAACATACCTCTCAGAAATCCCTTCCTCCAAGTTCACTGCTGTGACTCAAATTCATTTTTAGATGCTATCTGTCCCATGTATATACCATGGTGTGGATGTATCACAATTCTTTCAATCAACCCCTACTCATCATTCATGCACTCTGATTCTGAGTCTTGCACTTTGTAAACAATGCTTCTAGAAACATCCTCATATGTATATCTTTACACACTCATGGTTTAATTTCTAAGGGATGGAGCCTCAAGAATAGGACCGCTGGTCAAAGGGGAGTTGTATTTTTATTTTAATAGATGTTTATAGATTATATTCCAAAACAACTGCAGCAAGTCACATTTCCACCAGGCCATATGATTGTACCTCTTTCCTAAAACCCCTCCAGCAATCGGTGCTATACCTTCTTAATTATTACTAGTCAAATGAGCAAAAAGTGATATTCCTTTTTTTTTTTTTTTTGAGACAGAGTTTCACTCTGCTGCCCAGCTTAGAGTGCTGTGGCGTCAGCCTAGCTCACAGCAACCTCAAACTCCTGGGCTCAAGCAATCCTCCTGCCTCAGTCTCCTGAGTAGCTCGGACTACAGGCATGAGCCACCATGCCCGGCTAATTTTTTCTATATATATATATTTTAGCTGTCCATGTAATTTCTTTCCATTTTTAGTAGAGACGGGGGTCTTGCTTTCGCGCAGGCTGGTCTCGAACTCCTGAGCTCAAACAATCCGCCCGCCTCGGCCTCCCAAGTGCTAGGATTACAGGCGTGAGCCACTGCGCCTGGCCTGATATTCCATTTTTAATTTAATTTCTGTTCTTCTAATTTAATTTAATTTCCTTGATGGCTGGTGTTTTTGAGCATCTTCTCTTAGCTATTCTAATCTTCCTTTCTTAGCCATTCTAAACTTCTTCTTCATATCCTTTACCCAATTTTTTTCTGTTGGGTCACCTTTTACTTATCAATTTGAAAAAGCTCTTAGTATATTATAGATATTAACCTTTTGGCAAGTATATTAAAATATTTTTAAGTATGTTGGAGTAATCTGTTATTTGAAGTATCTTTAGCCATTCAAAAGCTTTATATTTTTTATATAGTCAAATATGTCTATCTTTTCTTTTGTAGCTAGTCCTGGTTAAGAAGGACTATCCTAGATTGTATGAACAATATCCTAGAATTTATTGCTTTGTTATTTATAATCAACCTGAATTTATTTTTTGATAGGATTTAAGAGGTAGTGTCCAACTTTCATTATTTTCCAGGTGGAGAGCCGATGATGTCAATAACATATTTCGTATCCCACTGAATTGGTAATAAATATATTCATTATAAATTTTCATATTCATTTCACCCTTGTAATAAATAGATCTGTAATCTATTTATAAATTGTCTAATTTTTTCTATATTCTATTTGTCTATTCCTATGCCAATACCATAGTGATTTGATTACATTGTCTTTGTATCAGGTTTTGGTATCTGTTGAAGACCCCTCTTATCTTTATTTTTCATATATAATTTTCTTCCCAAGTTTCAGGTATTATACTATTCTTTATAATCATTAAAATCATTTCATCCTATTCAGATATTTATATGGAAATTTAACACATTAAATTTATATATTAATTTTGGAAGATTTAATAGTTTATGATATTGCCACCCCAAACAATAAATATGTTATATTTTTCAATAAGATTTCAAGTTTTCTACAAATAGTTCTTGTATTTTTCATGCTAAATTTATTTTAGGCACCATATAACTTTTACCACCCTTCTAATGAATTTTTTTTCCTACTTCTGCGTCTAAGTATTTATTGCTAAAATAGAGAAAAACTATCTTGACATATGTATCATTTATCAAGCTACCTTCCAAATTATCTTATTAATTCCAGCAGGTTTTTTCCTAAAGGCTTTTGGATTTTCTAGATGAGCTATAACATGACCAGAAAAAAATAATAGCTTTGTTTTTTTCTTTTCCAATGCTTATAGCAATTATGTAATATCTTTGTATTATTGCATTTGTTAGACCCTCCAAAGCAATGTTGGATGGCAATGATGAAAGCAGGCACCCCTATCAAGTTCCTAATTGTAACTGAAATTATTTCAGTGTTTCACTATTTAGAATAACGTTTGTTCTTGGACTTTGGCAAATAGTCTTTTTTAAATGTTTAAGCAGTATTCTTTCCCCTTCTATTTTACTGTGAAATTTTTTTTAGGAATGACTTTTAAATTTTACCAAATCTTTGCAGTATCTATTAATATGATCATATGGTTTTTCCTCCTTTAACATATTCCTGTAATAAATTATGTTGAAGGGAGTTCCTGATATTTATTCCAGGAGAAAATTCTATTTGTTCAAAATACATTATTCTTTTGATATTTTGTCATGATTTATTTGCTACTTTACTTATTTATTTGACAGTAATAAATATTTATGGACAGCTTACTGTGTAATAGAAGTTGTTTAGATCCACAGCAGAAAACAAAACACAAAATCCCTGATCTCATGAAGCTTAACTTGTAGCAAGCATTTAAAAAAACTAGTGACTTTCAACAACAAGCCATTTATTTGTTGCTCACAGGTCTCTGGGTCATTTGTGGGTTGTCTGGGCTTGCATTTAATTTTCTAGTGTACATTTTTAGACATTTTTATTGAAGAATATCACACTGACAGAAAAATCACAAATCACAAATGAGCAAACAATTATGTAACCTAACCATCACTCAGGTCAAAATAGAGAGTCTTTCTGTTATTTGCTAGCATTTTATTTAGAATTTTTGCATTTACATTAAAAAGTAAAATTTGGTCTTCAAGTTAGGTAGCTTAGTAAACAAGATTACCTATACACAGTTACAGCTCTTTCATTCCCCCACCACCTCCAAGCCTGTCCTTTGCTCTGGCTTCATTGAAGGTGGAGTATGTGACTTTGGGCCATGTGAGTTGCTTTGGCCAATGAAATGTGGGCAAACACAACAGGTTTCACATTCAGTCTTGGTTTGGCTTTACTTCTTACAGTGCCTCCTGCTACTTGAGAAGACCATTTCCCTGTGGAAGACATGTTAAGCAGAACTAACCCCAATCTGTAGCCTGAAGTCAAGCCTAACCAAGCCATAGCTGACCCCCATAGCCTGTGCTGAAAACCATTGAGATTTTGTTTTGGGTTTCCCTTTAAATTGTTGTGCAGCATTATTGCAGCAGACCCTCACTAATACAGCTAGCTTTATCAAGTGAATAGGAAACATTCCATCTTTTTCAATGACTTGATTTCCTTTAAAGGTCAGAAAAAACTCAGCCATTAACCCATCTGATACTGGTATGTTTTTCAGTGGTAGGTCTTCTATCACGTTTCCAATCATTTATGGTCATTGGTCTTTTCAAATTTTCTATTTCTTCTAGGGCCAATTTTGGAAATTTGTTTCCAGAGAATCATTCATTTTCTCTAAGTTTGCAAATTTGTTCTTAAAAACCTATATGTAGTATTCTTTTTTTTTTTTTGGAGACAGAATCTCGCTCTTTTGTCCTGGTTAGAGTGCCGTGGCGTTAGCCTAGCTCACAGCAACCTCAGACTCCTGGGCTTAAGCAATCTGCCTGCCTCAGCCTCCCGAGTCGCTGGGACCACAGGCATGCGCCACCATGCCCGGCTAATTTTTTTTTCTGTATATTTTTAGTTGTTCGGATAATTTCTTTCTATTTTTTAGTAGAGACGGAGTCTCGCTCTTGCTCAGGCTGGTCTCAAACTCCTGACTTCGAGCGATCCTCCTGCCTTGGCCTCCCAGAGTCCTAGGATTACAGGCATGAGCCACCGCGCCTGGCCTGTAGTAGTCTTTATAATTATTTTAATCTCATCTGTAGTTGTTTCCTTTCTCATTTCTAACTATGTTTGTTTTTGCCCTCTCTCTTCCTGTGTTCTAAATTCAGATCAAGTCTGTGAAAGGTTTATGTATTTCATTCATCTTTAAAAAAAACCCAAACTGAAGTTTATTTGATCTTTAACCATTTTTGTTGTTGTTTGTATTTCATTAATTTCAGTTTTCATCTTTTTTTAAATACCCTTTTCCTTAATTCCTTTCTTTTTCTTAAAACTAAGATCAGTTTTTTATTTATAACTTTTGGTTTATTTTGCTTTTCTAATTTGAAGATAAATATTTAGTTCTTTTATTTTTCATTTTTCTTCTTAAATAATGAAGATGTTTTAAGCGATAAAATTTCCTCTAAGTGTAGCTTTCACTGTGTCCCACTGGTTTGGGTATGAACTAAATAGATCATTGCTTTCCAGATAGTTTATAACTTTTGATCTTTTTTATCCAAGGTTTGTATATCATATATATATTCATTCATTTTTTTAGAGCAATTTTAGGTTCAGAGAAAAATTAAGAGAAGAGTACCAAGTTTCAACATAGCCCAGGCTCCCTTCCCACCTGCCCCACCCCCAACAGCCTCCCCTACTCTCACCATCCCACACCAGAGTGCTACATTGTTACAATCACGGAACCTACATTGATACATCATTATCACTCAAAGTCAATAGTTTACATTAGGGTTCAGTCTTGGTGTTGTACAAATGTATAATGACATGTACCCACCATTATGGCGGGTACCCACAAAATGGTTTCGCTGCCCCCCAAGTCTTCTGTGCTCTATTTATTTCTGCCTCTCCCCTAACCATTCCCCTAACCGTTAGCAGCTACTGATCTTTTTACTGTCTCCATAGTTTTACCTTTTCCAGAATGTCCAATAGTTGGAATCACAGTGTGTAGCTTTTTCAGATGGGCTTCTTCCACTTAGAAATATGCACCTAGGCTTCTTCCATGTCTTTCTATGGCTTGATGGCTCATTTCTTTTTAGCACTGAATAATATTCCATTGTCTAGAGGTAGCACGGTTTATTTGACAATTCACCTGCCGAAGGACATGTTACTTGCTCTCAAACTTTATCAATCATGAATAAAGCTGCTATAAATACCCTTGTACAGGCTCTTGTGTAGACATAAGTTCTTAATTCATTTGGGTAAATATCAAATTACTTAATTGTACAGCAAGAACACGTTCAGTTTTGTAAGAAACTGCCAAACTGTCTTCCAAGGTGGCTGTGCCCTGGGGCAAAGAAAGACTTGGGTCTACAGTTTGAAAGGACTTCCTAAGCCACAACAGGAGTTGCGACCCTAATAAGGGACTTTCCCTCACAGGGCATCCCCTCCATAGATGTGTCTGGGTCAGTGAGGGCCTGGAGCCCTATCTGCCTTTACTACAGACGGGAATTTTTTCCAAATTAAGAGCCTCATGTGTTTCTTTTGTTGTTGTGTAGTATTTATTACTATTGTCAATACAATGTGGTGGGTTGGGGAGGGAAGGTCATAGTGACTCAAAGCCACAGACACATACAGACCTTAAACATTCACAGTCCCAGGTCACTCCAGCTGCCATTCCCTCTTCAACAACAAAGGGGTTCCGGCACATTATGCAGGTGGGTCCCGCCCCATTTGCAATGGACTTGCCCAATTGTTCCAGGTCTCCAGAGGATTTGGAAGATTCTCCTAAGGACTGAATGCTACACTTAGCTGGGGGCTCATGAAAATGACTCCCTGGCTTAGGAAATCTTCAGGCCTGAGGGATGGTCAGAAAGGGCTGCTTTCAGCTCACCTGCCTCACCAGGGTCTGGTTCACTTTGTTTAAGACGAAACATAAAGCCCTGCGCAGTAGTTGTGCTGGCCTGCAGCTAGAGGGGCTGCTGAAGGTAGTAAGCTCTATTGAAAAGGGCCCAGGGATCCCACCTACTGCCCTGGCCTCCGCGCCTCCCACCGAGTGGCACGCCAGAGTTGCAACTCTCCCAACGCTGACTCCGGGCTCTGTGTCCCTGCCCTGCTTGAGTCTCTGCTACCTGAGTGGCTTATGATACCGAGCTCATCACTCAAAACTAAATGCCACTTTTTTCTGAAGTCTGCTGTGTGCCAATGAGGAAAGCCATTGCTCCCTGGACACCTGGGCTCAAGCCACACCTGTGACCTTTTCAAGGACTCACTGGCCCAGAGCCCGCGTGAGTGCGTGTGGAGTGTGTGCATCTGTGGGTGTGTGCGCGCCCGAGCGCACATGCAGCTTTGTTCCCGCACACAGGCCAAAGGCCCTTGGGAGCTCCGGTCGCCGGGGATGCCCCGCCCCAGCCTGCTCAGCACAATGGTCCGCTCTCCCTGGCTGGCGCGTGGCCGAGCCCGGGGGGTTCCAGTCTCTTCGGAGAATTTATTCATTGTTCGCGGGGCTCAGCGGCCGCCGCCTGCAGCCGGCTGGCTGCAAATCCATTCACCCGGCACCCTGGCGTCCTGCGCTGCCGCGGCGCGTCCCCCCCCCCCCCCGCGCACCTGCCCCGTGCCCCCCTTCCTGCCCGCCATCTGTCGTCTGAGCGCCATTGTAAGCAGCCGCGCCTGGCGTCCTGGACGACACCCAAGGGGACCCGGGGCTTAGGACGGGCGAGAGGCAAACAAGGAGGGTTTATTCCAGTCCCGTGTGGAGGTGACCTTCAGCAAAATAGCCCAGTCTGGGGGCAGCCCCCGCTCCCCCGCCCTCTAGCTTTTGGCGCGGAGATTCTTTGGGGCCCCTCCTGGACGCAGAGTCCCAGGGACAGCAATCCGAGCCGCATCATCCTGCTTGGGCTTTCTGGGATGTCATCTGGGCTGGAGGAACCCCTCATCGGGCAGATCCCGCCGCCTGCCTCCTAGAAGAGCCCCAGGAACCCATTTCAAATGCAGATGCTGGTTTTGTCCGCTTGTACGTCTGATCCTCGGAGTTTATCTCAATTTTCCGGGCCTCTTGGGATGCTGGGTTGAAAGTAGAGTTTCCCTTTTCTGCAATCGCAAATGCCGCCCTTTCAAGTCCCACCAGTCCGCTGCTGCCCCAGCGGTCTTTGCCCATATTTGTTTAATATTGCACATGCTCCTTTCATGTTAAGAGACAGTTTCAAATGCTTTACCATATCCAGGCCAAAAAATATATAAATAAGCAAAAGAAAACAAAACACAGCTGTGGTCATTGTGATCATTGTGAGCTTGCCTTTTCAAACTACAGCCTTGTCCCCCAAAGATTCTAATCCACCCTCCCCCCTAGGCATCTCTCAGCCCCTGCTCAAGATTCTCACTCTCCCCTCGCCATTCCCTCCTTGCCGCCCCCGCCCCCGCCCATACACACAAAACAAATGCATCACCTCTTGCCATAGATGGGAAAACAAAGGCCACAAGACAGGAGGAGCTATGGACAGATGTGGACTTTATCTCTCTGTGGATTTAAAACAAGAAGGACCCACACTCAATTTGTGCTGTTGTTACTAATAGGCACTTCTGTGCAAAGAGAGGGTCGGGGCTCAAGGGGGTAGATTTGGGCAAGTCTCTCAGGTGGGGCCTCTCCAGGCTGACACCTCAGTAGAGTCACCTGGGGCAGTAGCTCCTGCTCCTGCTCAGTCTCTTGACTCTGCCACCAAGAAAGGGGGTGCTAGCATCCCAGAGGCTCCAGACCCCGGGAAGCACACTCACAAGGCAGGGCAGAACCCCACACAGACTGGGCTCTCCTTCTCCAGAATGTTTAGTGCTTGCAGCCCATAATTCTCCATCCAAAGGAAGGCCTAGCGAGGTGAAAACAGAACTGGGAATGGAGAAGCCTTGTGAGAAGACTGCACTTCAGATCTCCCCTCTTGGACAGAACTTGAGAAAACAGGAAAAAAAATGTTCCTCTCTGCACCCCCTTTCCCATCCCCTTCATTTCACAGATGGATCCTTTCTCTAAGTGTGTAAATATCACAGTTTCTTCCCAGGCTGTGTGTGTTTGTGTGTGGCTGTAGATAACTACACCTGGTTCAGAATTAAAGGGAACAAATGGCTATGTGGCTAGTGAAAGGCAAGTCTCCCTTCCTCCTTGTTCCCAGATGGCAGTGTTTGCTTTTCTGATCCTGCTTTGCCCCAGAAAAGGCTGGGCTTCCATCTCCTATCTCACCTCCAGCGGTGGGACCTGGTGCAAGACTCCCCTTCTCTTCAGCTGCCCCCTCAGTAAAAGCAGGGTAAGAATACCTACTGCACGAGCTTGTTAGGACCAAATGAGGATGTGTCAAGAGTGCTCCAGGCCTGCTGAAGTGCTGTGCACTCCTGAGTTATCAGTATTTGAGACAAAGCACTGTTTTCATCCCCTTACATTGTCTAGCACAGTCTGAGGGATAGGGTGTGAAGATCTTGGATGAGTAAAGGAAAGATTTGGCAGGTGGCAGATAAGAGGCTGTTAAAACAGGAAGCGAGCTGGAGTTAAGGGGGAAAAATGGGCACAAGAGGCTGAAGGGAGGTATGCCAGTCAGGTTGTGCTGTGGAACACCCACAAAATATGTACAACTATAAGCATTTCTTTCTTGCTCAGCATTTGCAGGCCGGCTGCAGCTCTGCTTGAGGCTGTGGATTTGCAGGGTGGCTGGGGTGGTTCTGTTCCATGTGTCTAATTCAGGCACTAGGCTGAGGGGCCTAGCTCCACAGGCTATGTTCTTCTGGCAATGGTGGAGGCATGAGGCACTAAGCCAAACTACACAGATCTGCTAACATCCTATTGGCAGATAAGTCATGTGGCCCAGTCCAAAGTCAAAGGAGGCAGTGTTCACTTCACCCACCATGAAATAGTGGCAAAGGTATATTTATCAGAGAGCAAAGAATTGGGAGCAATATTTCAATCTCTTTTCTCTGCAATCCCTCCTCGGGTGATAACACCCATCCCCACAGCCTTAAATACCACACATTTGCTAAGGATTCTCTCACTTACATTCCATTCCACAGCTGTCCCCTAGGTTCCAGACACCCTGAGTTCCCACTCCCCTCAATATCTCCATTTGCACATCTCACATACTTCTCCAAATAGAAGTCTCGTTTCCCTGAACCTACCCCAAGTCTGATCTCAGCAGTGGTCCCCCTTCCACCCTGTTGCTCACACCAGAGGCAGAAGATCACTTTTACCCACCTTTTCCCTTACCAGCCTGACCACGTTCAGGCCATCAGCATGATGCTGCCTCTACAAGATGTCTCTCCCTGGCCCAGCCCCCCACATCTCTCACCTGGATGACTGCTGTTGCTTCTTAACCACTCCCCCTGCTTCTGCACTTGCCTCCTTCAGCCTCTTCTCCACACAGCCACAGAGATACTCATAAAGAATAAGTCAGATTATGTCGCTCCTCTGCTCCAAACCTCTGATGGCTCCCACGTCAGAGAAGAGCCAAAGGGTCCTTATGACACTCTACAAGGCCCTGTATAAGCTGCCCTCTGATGTCCCTCCCTAGTACTCTGGCCCTCACATGGTCTACTGCAGCCACATTGCCCTCCTTTACTGCTCTGCAAATGCCATCAGACACACGCTGGCCTCAGGGCCTTTGCATTGACATTTCCCTCTACCTAGAATGCTCTTCCCCAAATATCTGTACTACTAGTGCCCTTGATTTTACAGATCTGGAAGACATTGCTTTTGAGACTACTTAAAAGAGAGAAAGTGAAAAACATAACATCCATTGGGATATGATGATGGAATTTCCAAAAGTGACAGAGGGAAATATATAGGAAAGGTTAGAATAAAAGATGCAAGGTTTTGTAATATGACAAGGTATAAAAGAAACAGTATTTTTTAATCTCTACTATGCTCCAGCACTGTGTCAGCGGTTTTACAGTACCAGCCCAGATGAGCCTCCCAATTACCCTGCAATGCAGGAATTAACATCTCCACATTGCAGAGGAGAAAAGTGAAGCCCAGGAAAATGGTAAAGTAAAATATCTAAGAGCTGCAGATTCAGCAATCCTTCCAATAGACTTTTTTTTGGTATAAATTAACGAGTTGATCCTAAAATTCATATGGAAATATGAAGGACCAAGAATACCCAAAACAACCCTGAAAAAGAGGTTAAAACTTACAGGACTAACACCTGATTGCAAGAATCTTTGTGGAGCTACAGTAATCAAAACAGCATAGTGTTAGTGCAAAGATAAACAAATAAATCAATGGAACAGAATAGAGAATCCAGAACCCAAATAAGGACAACCGATTTTTGACAAAGGCTCAAAAGAAACACAGTGGAGAAAGGACAGCCTTTCAACAAATAGTACTGCAATCACTGGAAATGAATATGCCAAATGAAGACTACAACAAAGAAAAAGAAGTAGAGGAGGAGAGGGGAGGAAAGAATTTAGAGTCACTCCCTGCCCCATTGATAAAAATTAACTCAATGGATTGTAGATCTTACAGTAAGAGCTAAAACTATACTACTCTGGGAAGAAAACATAGGAGTAAATATTCATGACTTCATGTTAGTCATTGGTTTCTTAGATACAACATCAAAAGCCCAATCCATAAAAGGATAAGCGGATAAATCGGACTTTATCAAAATGTAAAACTTTTGCTCTTCAAAAGACACTGTTGACAGCGTGAAAAGAGAAGCCACAGACTGAAAGAACATATTTGCAAAGCATACATCTAATAAAGGACTGGTATCCAGAATATAGAAAGAATTCTTAAACTCAGTAATAAGAAAGCAAAGAACCCAATTTTAAAGGGGAGGGGATAGGCAAAATATTTGAACAGACACTTCTCCAGGAAGATGTAAGGTTGGCAAATAAGCACAGGAAAAGTTGCTCAACAACAATTGTCATTAGGAAAATTCAAATTAAAACCACAGTGAGATACTGCTACACACTGTTTAGAATGATTAAAATTAGGACTGGCCTTACCCAGGTGTTGGTGAGTATGTAGAGGCAGTGATACTCTCACACATTGTGGGTAAGAATGGAAGATAGTACAACCACTTTGGAAAACAGTTGGGTAGTTTCTTTAAACATTGACATATACCTACCATACTAAGCAGCCATTCCTTTCCTAAGTGACTACCCAAGAGAAAAGGAAATACATGCCCATGCAAACACTTGCGCATGAATTTGCATAGGAGCTTTATTTGTAATAGGAATGGTTCTAGAAAAAAGCCAAATGCCCATTAAAAGATGAAAGGATAAACAAATGATGGTACAGCCATACAATGGAATACTACCTAGTGATAAAAAGAAATGAACTGTTGCTATACACCACGTGGATGACTCTTAAGGGAATTATGCTAAGTGAAAAAAGTCAGACAATAAAGAGTACCTATTAAAGGATTCCAGTTATATAAAAGTTTAGACAAGGCCAACTAACCCATGCAAACAGAAAGCAGACCAGTGGTTGCCCTGGGGAAGGGGGCGGGAGGGGTGGGAGGGGTGGGAGGGCAGGACTACGGTGAGGCACAGGAGACTGGAGATGAGGGCTGTGTTCAGTACCTTGACTGTGGAGATGGCTCACAGGTGTATGCATTGAGCCAAAACTTAGCACATTGTCAAGTATAGTTTATTATATGCCAATGATACCTCAATAAAACTGTTTTTTGAAAATACCCAAGAGCACACAGGGCTCAGTGGGGAAGCTGGGACCCCTGCCAGATCTCCAGGGCCCAAGAGCCCACACTCACTCCACCCCACGTGCTGCCCCCCAGATGGCCAAAATCTATTGGCAGGGGCTATCTGTGTGAAAATTATGGCTGGAATAGTTGAAATTCTTCATATAAATTCCAGGAAATCCAGGGGCTTCTGGGCACCATATGAAAATATAAGAGGGAAAGAGTGATTCATTTTCTGAGAAAAATGAAGCATATTTTATAGGGTCATGATGGAGCCTCTGAAACATCACTGCCAGCCCTTTCTCTTGGTGCTTGTTGGCGCTGGGGTGGGCACTGGGAAGAGCAAACCCCAGTTCTGACTGCCGTTTCCAGCCAGAATCTCCCAGAGGCAGTCATGGTGCCCACAGAGGCTGGCAGCGGGGGCACAGAGGAGACAGGCACTCACAGGCATCCAGGTGAGAGGCTGGCACAGGGGCTGGGTCAGCAAGAGCCCCAAACTCAGAGAAATGGGAAGTTAGGCTGTTTCGAGCAGTCAAAGCAGGGGCACAGATGTGACCCTGAGAGAGACCTGTGTCACCTGCAGCTTCCTCTGGTGCCCAGATTGAGGTGAGAGTTGTCCCAAGCAAGAGCTCTTCTCTGCAGATACAGACACACGCGTTCCCCCCAAAGCTGCACTGGCTGTAGGCAAGGCGCAAGTCTGTTGCCCCTGTTCTAACCTGATCAAATTCTACCAACAGAGCTCGAGCTTGTCACTTTGTAACCAGGCCCCAATCATATTATTTGCTCCTTTTTTTTTTTTTTTTCAGGTAGAGTCTCGCTCTGTCACCCCAGCTAGAGTGCTGTGGCGTCATCATAGTTCACTGCAACCTCAAACTCCCGAGTTCAAGCAATCCTCCTGCCTCAGCCTCCTAAGCAACTGGGACTACAGACATGTGCCACTGTGCCTGGATAATTTTTTCTATTTTTAGTAGAGATGGGATCTCCCTCTTGCTTGGGCTGGTCTTGAACTCCTGAGCTCAAGCGATCCTCCCGCCTTGGCCTCCCAGAGTGCTAAGATTACAGGCGTGAGCCACCACGCCTGGCCAATTTACCCTTCTTTCATTCAACAGACATTAATTGAGTGCCCACTATGTCCCAAGCACTTTTGTAATCTCTGGGAATTCCAGCCATCATGGAGCTCACACAGACCACATACAAGACAAAGAAGTGAACATACCATGTGTCAAGTATCACACATGCAGTGGAGAAACAACACAATGGAGAAAAATAGAACTGGCCTGGGAGACAAGGAGACAAGAAGGGGTGAAGGCAGAGCCGGGAGGGTAGGGGTTGAAGCTGCATAGAAGTTTTAGTGTGACCTGGTCTTTTGTCTCCCATGATGGCCACCCCCCACCCCCAATCTTGTAGCAGACCACAAGGAATCAGAGTGAACTTTGTTGCTCCCCTGGCAGCTGTATCCAAGATGCACTCATATTCCCCAGAGCTTCTCCTGGACAGAAGGATAACACACCATGCCTGAGCCTCATAATTGAGGTGGTGGTCTCTGTGTTTCACTATTGTCTCTGAACTGTTGATCTGGTCCCTCCAGCCACCAGGCCTGTTCCTCCTGTGTCTTTATTTCTTTTGTAACCCTGAAGTGCAAGTTCATGCTGAGCATACAAAAGGTATGCCAAAGATATAGCTCATTTCTCCCTTAAAAACAGACTTTCCTTTGTCTAAATTTTCTCCTCTTCAGAGGAGAAATGGAAAAGGCTTGGAAAATTCCAGCAAGGGAGTGTTCAGCCTTATTTGAGTTGTGCAAGTGGGAAAAAATGTGCTATTCCCAAAATTTTAAAATTCCTCCAGCCTGTCCTCTGAAAGCAATTCACAAACTCCTGAGCCCAGCATGTAAGCTTGCCTGTTTCTTCATCTTTCTGAGGGAAGACTTGTCCTTCCATCTGTACATCATGTGCACGCATGCATTTGTGGGCAAATGAGGAGGGTGGGGTCAGAGTGGAAGTTAATCATTCTTGAAAATGAAGCATGTGACAAGTGGAAAGTGGCAAGCTCTTCAATGCCCACATCCGCTGGTTTCCCAGTGTACCAGGGACAAACCATTTCTCAACAGCAGTATGTCCCTACCTGTCTCTAGTCTTCCTCTCCATCTATCCAAATTTATGCATTTATCCATTCATCAAACAGTACTTGCAAGTCCAATGTAGTTGACAGCTTCTGAAATGACTCCCATTTCCTGGGACTTACACTTGTGCAACCCTCTCCCCTTGAATGTGCTCTGAACCTAGTCACTTGCTTCTGACGAACAGAATACAGTGAAAGTCATGGGCCATTATGCCCACAATAGGTTCAAAAGATGGTCATTTCCTTCTTGTTCACACTCTCTGTCCGTGGTTCTGCAGTTTACTCTCTAGTGAAGTCAGCTGCCATGTTGTGAGCTGCCTTATGGAGAAGCCCACGTGCCAAGAAATTGAGGGCAGCCTCCGGCCAACAGCCAGTGAGGAACTGAGGGCCTCAGTCCAACAGCCTGCGACAAACTGAATCCAGTCACCAAGCCCATGAGCTTGGAAGCAGATCCTCCCCAATTTGAGTAGTCAGATTAGACTGTGACTGTAGCCAACACTTTGCTGGCAGCTTTGTGAGAGGTGCTAAGACAGAGGACTCAGCTAAATGGCTTCCAGATTCCTGACCCACAGTAACTGTAAGAGAGTAAATATTGTTGTTTTAAGACACTAGGGTACAAGGTGATTTTTTATGAACCAATAATTAACTCATATGCCAACTATGTGCCAGACACTGTTCTTGACTCTGGGGACACAGCAGAGGACAGAAGATACCTGCATCCCTGCCCTCATGCAGCTAACATTCTAGTGAGGGGAGGCAGATGGTAAATAAATCATGATGACTACTATGGTCTGAGAGTGTGGTCCCCCAAAATTCATGTGTTGGAAACTTAGTCTCCAATGCAACAGTGTTGGGAGGTGGGACATAATGGGAGGTGTTTAGGTTATTATAAGGGCTCCACCCCCATAAAAGGATTACTGCTGCTATAAAAAGGGCTTGTGGAAGTGGGTTCACTCTCCCATGCCCTTCTCCCTTCCACCATATGAGAACACAGTACACCAGATGCCCGTGCCTTGATCTTGGACTTCCCAGCCTCCAGAACTGTGGAGAATAAATTTCTCTCCTCTGTAAATTGCCCAGTCTCAGGTATTCTGTTATAGCAAACCCAAACAAATGAAATAAGACAGTGACAGAGAAAAATAAAGTAGTTCAGGGGACTGAGGAAGTGCCAGGATTTTGGAGTGAGTGGTGAGCTGGGGGTCATGGTGGTTGTAGCTTTAAATAGAGTAGTTGGGAAAGGCCTCCCTGAGAAGGGGGCATTGAGCAGAGACCTGAAAGTGACGGAGTGAGCCATGGACCATCTAGAGGAAGAGTTTCAGATGGAGGGAACAGTCTAGAATGAGTTTTTGTTTGACTTGGCAAAATATAATTTAGAGAAGGAAAGGCTCTTGGCTTCTCTTTTTAGCCTGCAGTAAAATAGCTATACACTAGCAGACCAACAGAAATGTGTTCCAACTTTCCTCCCACCCTAGAGAGAGCTCAGAAGCTGGACAGAGGTAAGCTGTGCTTCTGTTTTGTTTGTTTCCCACATCATCAATACAGGCAGTTACTCACCTTGGCAGGTGGGACTTCTGTGATTTATAGGGGAAGAAAGAAGCTGTATAATGCCTCCTTGTCCTACCATTTACCCTAGTGTGGTTTTCCCACTTGACTTGGAGTATAGGACGCAGGGTTTGGGATACCATCTGGAGAAGACTTGAGCTTCCCAGCTCACTCCCGGATCCTTGGGGCCACCAATTCACACCGGAACAGACTTCTCAGGCTCTAAAGAATCCAGCCAGAGCCAGTCTGGCTGCCAAGACCGGGTCAAACAAGGAGTACGGAGGACCACTCACTGTCTATCCATGCAGGCCCAAGGCTTATCTGAGGAATTCAAGGGGAGAGCAGTTTACAAAATGTTTTCTGAGGCCGGGTATGGTGGCTCATGCCTATAATCCTAGCATTCTGGGAGGCCGAGGTTGGAGGATCGCTTGAGCTCAAGAGTTCAAGACCAGCCTGAGCAAGAGCAAGACCCCATCTCTACAATAAAAAATAGAAAAATTATCCAGGCATAGTGGCACACACCTGTAGTTCCAGCTACTTGGGAGGCTGAGGCAGGAGGATCACTGGAGCCCAGGAGTTTGTGGTTGCAGTGAGCTATGATGACACCACTGCACTCTAGCTGGAGCAACAGAGCAAGACTCTGTCTCAAAACAAACAAACAAACAAACAATCAAAAACAGTTTTTTGAGTTGCCCTTTGAAGAAAGTAGGCCTGATAAAGTTATTCTATTCTAAAAGTGAGAAGGTGGAGGTTTGGGTAGACTCAGCCATTCTCCTTCCCGGCTGTTCTCAGGGTGAGGCTGGACATTGAGACTCTGGCTGCCCGGTGAAAAATGTGATTTGCGAAAGGAGGTGCCAAGAGCAGCTCCCCTTCAGAAATCTGACCAGAGCCAGACCCAACCCCTTGGCCCAAGTCGGAATCGAATGGCTGCCTGTGCCTTCTGCCAAGCACTGGCTTTACTGATGCCTCTCATGCCCCAGAAAGGGGTTGTGAACTTTCCATCCAGCGCATATTATCCAGCTCGTCATAGTGTCCTTCCTACCTTAGACACAAGAGTCCTCTGCCTCTCCATAGACAGGGAGGAAGGATGGAATAAAGACATGTTCCAACTAACAAAAATTGGGAGTTTTTGTCACTAGCAAACACAGATTAAAGAAACATTTATAGAGCAAAAGGAAAATGACCCCAAAAGGAAGCACAGTGATGTAGGAAGGAATAGACAGCAATGAAAAGGGTAAATACATGAGTAAATCCAAATGAAATTCACAATACATTAATATAAGAGAATATCAATAATGTCTTATAAGGTTTAAAATATATATGGAATTAAAATGCATGACAACAAGAATACAAAAGGTGGGAGGGGAGTGAGTGAGTTAAAGTGTTCTCAAATCTTTACATTGCCCTGGAAGTGGTAAAAGTATTAATTTGTATTAGACTTTAATAAGTCAAAGGTGCATATTGTAATCTCTAGGGTGACCATTAAGAAATAGAAAAATATATAATAATCTAAATAGGGTGGAATAATAAAAAATAATCCACAAGGAAGCAAGAAAGGAGAAAAAAAGAAACAAAACAAGTGAGAACAATAAAAGACCAATAATAAGATAGTGAATTTAAACCCAAAAACATTAGCAATTTTATTAAATATAAATGGGCTAAATGCACCAATTAAAATCAAAGATTGTCAGACTGGATTTTTTTAAGGGAGGCTGAGTCAGAAGCAGCCTGTTTCTGGGAGCCTTAGCCCTCTTACTGCTTGGAAGACTGACTTGATACCTGGAGCTACAGTGATTACCTTACAACCATGAGGCTACTTGAGTCTAGAAGCTGTGGCTAAAGGAAGGAGGAGCAGAAAAAGCAAAAGGAACCTGAGACACTGAAGATGCTGTGGAGCTACGACACCAGCCCTAGATTACTCACCTGCAGACTTCATGCTTTACAAAAGAAAAATACGTCCCTAACATGTTTACGTTTAAACCACTCTTCGTATGGTATCCGGTACTCACGGCCAAAACAATTCCTGATATACGACACTTAGGACATTACATCTGCAAAACCCATTGATTGTAAGCTCCTACCCTTAACCCATTTAAGGCTTCTGGGTTGTGTACCACATAAAACCAGTAATGAGCATAGTGTGACCACACTGCAAGAGATGAGACTGCTGAACCAATCAGACCACAGAGGAGGTTAATTAATTGGGGCCAGCCACATGCATGTCCTGTAAGTGTCCACTTCTCACACCCAGAAGGATATTACTATGGTACTTTATAAGCAACTTAAATTATCTGGGGTGGGGGGAGTGGTTTCTTACAGGCAGCTACCAATCAAAGAGCAATATGAACCTTCCCATGGCAAAAACAAATATCCAAGAGTTAATTTCGCTCATTCAGCAAATATTTATAGAGCACTGACCATGTGCCAAACATTGTTCTAGCCATCAAGGACACAGAGATGAACAAAACTCCCTGATTTTGCACAGTTTATATACTAGTAGGGAAGACAAATGATAAACCAATAAATAAGTGAGTTAAGTAGTATGTAGAATGGTAATGTCAATGGCGGAAAAAAAATGGGGAAAAGGGAACAGGGACTAGGGTAGGTTGCAATTTAAATAAGATGATCAGTGAAGGTCATACTGAAAGACCATGTTAATAAAAAGCCTGAGGTAATGAATGAAAGACAAATGACAGGGACAAAAAGCTTCAATCAGCTCATCCCAAAGCAAGAGGAGAGATTCCTGGAGAACATAACCTGTCATGAACAGCTTTGGTGGAGGGTGCTGCTTGCTCAGAACTGCCCTTGAGTCTTAGGGAGGGGAAACTGGCATGCGGGAGGTCCCACTACAGTGGGGAGAGACGGTAATTAATGAGCATGTTCTGGATGTCATTAGACAGATTTTCCCTGCATACTCACAACCCCCTTATCTGAGGTAGGTTCTATTATGATGCTTGTTTTACACAAGATGAGAGTGAGGCTCATCTTTTTGTTCAAGGTGACAAAGCCAGTAAGTGGGGAGAGAAGCTTTCCTGAGTTGATGCCCTCAGCACCGTATCAACCACTGCCCTATCTCCAGTGACAGCCCATCAGACCCATGCAGGAAATAGGAGCTGAAGAGAGTACTGTCAGCTCACAAGTGAAGAGAAAGGACCTCAAGGAATACCTGGCCCTCTTGAGAGCCCTGGGCTAAGCATTTCCCTCCTCCTCTGACTGTGGCATTGAGAGGGGCTTTGTGGCTCCAGGGGACAGGTGGCAGCTGAAAGAGCAGGGGACAATGGCCCAGCCAGGTCTCCAGCATTGAGGACTTCGCAGTTGCAGAGACCAAGGGTTCTCTCCCCTTCCCCCCACCCCCACCTCTTCCCCACTCTCCTTCCCTGGACCTTTCTCCCTTAGCTATTGTTCCTCATGGAAATGAGGCAGCAGGGCAGATGCTTTCTTGGCAGCACCTTCAAAGGGAGGGGTCTGGAATGTGTCAGGGATATTAGATCTCCGGGGAACCCCAGCTGGAGTCCGACTGCTCACCCCTCCAGTCTGCTGGCTATAAACAGGACATCTCAGCCACCAGGACAGGCATGGGAAATGGAGTCCAGCATGCGTCAGAGTGAAGATACGTGATCAGGGCCGACCCTGGGTTTGAGATGCTCCTCCAGACTCCACTCCCCTGAATGGCGGAGAGGGAGGGAAAGCAAATGAATTCCCCAGTAAGTGGGCAGGGAGGAGACTCAAAGTTCTCATTCTTTCTCTTCCTCCATTAATTACCTGCTTCCTAAGTGCCAGGCACTACAATAGCACTTCACATGCACTATGTTATTTCATCCCCACAACAGCCCTGTGGGAGAAAATCCATCTCATAAAAGAGGGAACTGAGGCACAGAGAAGTGGCTGATCACACACTTGCAATGACATATGACCAGGGCTGACGGAGGCAACTCTCCTGGCCCTTAACCTCTGCGGTGTAGTCTCTCTCTCCCCTCCCTCTATGTTCCCCTTTCTGATCTTTCATTGCTCCCTCTGTCTTCTTCCTTTCTTCCCTTACTTCTTTTCCTCTTTCCCTTTCTTCTTTGTATTCATTGAGCCAATAAATATTTCTAAGTCAACTGCTATGTGCCCAGCACTGTGCTTGGTGCTGGGAATAAAGCAGTGAAGAAAGACAGGAAGTCCTTCCCCACAAAGATGACATTCAATTGGGGGTAGGCTGACAATAAAGAAATAATCCAACACATATGTAAATAAAGAATTAGGTGGTAATGAAATAGCTTGTTGCTATGCAGAGAACAGGAAGAGTGGTTGCCAGAGAGTGTCTGGGGCTAGGGTGTTTTAAGCTGGGTTGTCCTCTCTGAGGAGGTGACATGTAGATCAGACACGAAGGAAGAGCAGGCACTAACCATGTGATGATGTGGAGCCAGAGTGTTCTAGGGGTGGGTGGGAGGCACAAGTGCAAAGGCCCTGGGGCAGTAAGGACCTTGGCAGGTTTGAGGGACTAAAAGACCAGTGTGGCAGGAGCACAGTGACCAGGCAAAGGGGCTATAGGAGAGGGGAGAAGGCTATGCAGAAAAGGGTGGACTCTGCATGTAATTCCAAAAGCCTTTGGAAGTTGTTAGGAAGAGGAGCAGTAGAATCTAAGTCATGTTCCTGAAAGACCACTCCCAGTGTGAAGAACAGGCTGAAGCGGGGCAAGAGTGGAAGCAGGGAAGTGAGTGAGGATGCAGTGGCCAGGAAAGAGAAGGTGGTGTTTGGGACCAGGGTAGAGGCCATAGAGATAGAGAGAAATGGGTATTTACTGGGCACCTACTAAGTGCCGGGTGCTGAGAGATGAGTAAGACCCAAGCCCCTCTCTTTGCAAGGCATATGGTAAGAAGTTGCTCAAGGGAACAAGTTCACTGAAGTGCTGTTCTGGATGTGGAGACAGAGGTCTGTAAGGACACAGGGGACCCAGATGGGAGGGGTCAACTCCACCTCAGTGGAGAAGAGAGGGTGTGGAGAGAGCTTAGGCTTTTCTGAACCCCCACCTATTGCAGATGCAGATGACTTTCCTGCAGCCGTCCACAGGACTATGCAGGTAGATCGCACTCATGAGATACCTTATAGAAGGAAAGCTATTAGTGTGTGCCAAGGGCTCAGACATTTCTTAAGTTAGCCTGAAAGCTAGCATTGAAGCTCGTTAGGAACTCAGAGAATGGGGTTACTCCAAGGAGGCAGCTGGCTTTTCCAAGCCTTCAGTAAACTTCTTCCCAGTGATCTCCAAGCTGAGTCCTTATGAATACCTCGAGAGTTTCCCAGGCAAGGACAAGGGAGACTCAGGGAATTCCCCAGAAGATGGATGTTTAAAGGGAAGAAGGCCTAAGAGGAAAGGGCCTGGGGCTTCCAGTCAGCAGCCAGCACCACCAACTTGCTAGCCACAGGAGTGAGCCACCTGGGAAGTGGATCCTCTAGCCCGGTGAATGTTCAGGTAGCTACAGCTCCAAGCACGTCTTGACTGTGATCTCCTGAGAGACCCCATGTCAGAACCCCCAGCCAAGTCACTCTCGAGCTCCTGATCCAGAGAAACTGCAAGAGATAATAACTATTTATTGTTCTTTTAAGCCACTAAGTTTTGGGGTGATTTGTTACACAGAAGTAGGTAACTAACACAGAAGGAGAGTGGTGAGAGGTGTGGAAGAGCAGCTGGAGAGCTATGCCTTACTGTGCTTTCGGGCTGTGCACACAGGGTCTCCCTCTGCCGTCGCCCCTGCGCTGTACAGAGGGGCATCCTTTTCCCCCGTAGCCCTCCCTACACATCTGCTTCTTATGACTGTTCACACACATAGGGGCAGTTCTGAAAATAACTTATCTAACACTCAGAGCCTACTATGTGCCAGCACTAAGATAAGGGCTCTTACATACAAGTTTTCATTAAATTCTTACAACAAAACTTTGAAGTGAATGTTATTATCCCCAGTGCCTAGGACAATGTCTGGTATATAGTAGATATATGCATTAGTGTGGACTGGGATCCAGTAAAAAACAGACTCTAAAACTTCAGGGCCTTAAAGAATAAGAAATGTATTCCTTTTTCTCAAAAATCCTAGGGATTTCTGCATATAATGTGAAAACCCAGTGAATATAACCTTGGCTATTATATTAATCAGGTTCTCCAGAGAAACAGAACCAGTAAGATGGAGAGAGAGAGAGATTTATTTTAAGGAATTGGCTCATGTAGTTGTGGGGACTGACAGGCTGAAAATTCCAGCAAGAGTTGATGTTTCAGTCTCGGGTCCAAAGGCAGTCTGGGGACAGAATTCCTTCTGCCTCAGAGGACCCGTCTTTTCTCTTAAGGCCTTCAGCTGATTCGGTGAGGCCTCCCGGCTCCCACATTGTGGAGGACAATCTGCAATACTCAATGTCTACTTATATGAATGCTAATTACATCTAAAAATACCTTCAGAGTAACACCTAGATTGGTGCTGACCAAACAACTGGACATCATAGCCTAGGCAAGTTGACATATAAAATTAACCATCACAGTTACCTCTCTCTTTAAAAATGTAATTATTTTTAAGTTGTTTTTCATATTAAGGAGGAATTAAATGAATTATTTTTCTGTGAGTAAAAAGTATAAATATTTCTAGGGGGAAATATTTTGCCATTTTCTTTGCTGAGGAGGAGGTATTGATTAAGGATGCCAAGCATTTTATCATTTAATATTTACTTATTCCATTTATATATTACTGGGCTATTGCCCCACACATGGATGCCCCATACACCTCCACACACTCACCCCATGCGTGCATCAGCCGTGCGAGGGGCCCAGCATCCTTGGAAGGCATGGGGGACCCAGGCTGAACGAAGCCCCTGTGTGACCTACAGTGGCGTGCTCCAAACCAGGGCATGCACACCCCTGGCGCCACTTATGGACTTGCCAAGAACTGTGAAGGCACAGATTGTTTTAACAGAACCAATTTCCCAATCTTCCACTCACTTGGACTACTGCTTAAAATTGATGTACCTGGGAGTCCAGTTGGTAGAGGTGTCCTACTGGACTGCTTCCCTTCCTCTCCTCTCACCCTCACCCCCTCCACTGGGCAAAGGAACCTCACTCAGGTGCATTGCCCCCAGGTGTCAGAACCCCCAAGCAACAAGACACTTAAAACATACACCCCATCCACATCAATGAGAAATAAATTTCCAGGACAGTGTTACTTTGTTTAATTATTTGTCAAAATGTGTAACATGTTTTGTGTTTTGATCAATTGTATACTAATGATCATTGTAATAGCTTAATTCAGAATCAAAATGTTTACTTACTAGAACCTATGATCACAGAAAAATTTTAAATGTTTAAAATTGTTTCAATTTATAATTTTATTGAAGAGAAGTATGAGGGATCAGTAAAAGACTTTCTAGCATAAAAATATAAGAGTAGAAAATTCTGTGGGGGTAGAGAATAGAAATACAATTTCAAGGAGAAAAAAGAACTAACTGGAATTTCTGACTCTTCAAAAAAGGGCTGCTTCGTGTATTTTTTTTTCCGAAAGCCTGTGAATGGGTATTAAATTGTGATGATGTTTTAGACTTCCTATGATACATTTTAAAAAGCAACTGAGCAGTCTTATTTTTAAAAATAAAAATTACATCATTTGGAATGATTTAAACTTCTGATATAAAATTTAAATGTTAACTTAAAAACATGCTAGGGAGTAAAAATGTTCAAAAATGTTGGGTGTATGTGATAAAGTATTTGAAGGCCACTGGCATAGAGTATTTGGCATATCCCAGATGGAGCCCGCTCAGCTCTGCCTAGGTCCCTGCCAGTCCTACAGCCTGGCACCAGCACCTGTCAGAATCCACCACTGGTGGCCATGGGCATCTGTACGGTGGCTCCCGCCCTCATCTTCATTGCCCAGAAGAGTGAGAATCCACTAGAAACAGCAGCCCACTATAACCTAAGGCAGTATCAGACACTTCTTAGCCTGTTATGAATTAATTCTCATAACAAATCTATGATTAGGTATCATTCTTTTTCTTTAATAATTGAGATTTTATTGGTTGTTTAAGGATCAGTACACAGACATTTCAATTGGTATGCAATTCTTAATGTATATACTACACTAAAAATCTAAAAAACTAGATATTATGATTCTTTTCTAAACAGTTACGCCAATGACTTTCCAACCTTAAAATTAGAAAACAAATTTTCTTTAAGAGAATATCAACCACCAATATCTTCAAGTGTTAATAAGCTGCTACATCATAATACCCACAAATTGTCAATTTTCTTATACACTATATAATCAAATTTGCAATCTTTCACAGCACAATAACACAGTTAGTAAGAACACTAGACTACCACAACCAAAAATGCTGCAGGGTACACACAATTCTAATAGAGAGAGCCAAGATCCAGGAGAGGTTTTCTTTAGGAAACAATTCTACTTTAAGTAACAATACGGGAATAGAAGCAATTTAAAATGTTCAAGGCATATTAAATGCATGACTGTGACTCCAAATTACCACTTAATGTGCTTTGCATTGTAGGATATAAAAAGTACCTCCCCCTCTCCCCCTCTGGGATATTAAGCTAACACCCAAGACAGTCAAAGCCTCCCATAATCCGATATCCCACTATATTCTGGTCGCAACAGAAAATAAACAACCAGCAAATTATTTCACATCTTAAAAAAAAGAATTTATACTTTAAAAATGGAATCAGGTGAGATTCCTTCCTTCTTTAAAATGTTTCTAGAGCTAATAAAAAATTTTAATTTACAAAATGGTTGATAAAAATATTCCTCTGGATCGTACGAGAGAAGGGAGACAGAGACCACTGCTAAGATGCGGTATGTGATATTAATCAGACCTGGCTTCCTTCTCTCCTGCTTCAGCAGAGGCTGGGCTCACCTCATTTTTTTAGTTTCTCCGTTTTCTGCAGGTAAAGCTTCTTTGGTTTCTTGGTTAGCCACTTCTGCCTGTTTTCCCTTTTATTTGCTCTTTTTTCTCTGAAGATTTATCCTTTCTCACTGCCTTTGTTGGCTTCCTTTCCACTTTGCAGGAGCAGGTTAAGCTGACAACCGCACGGATCTCTTGGGTTCTTCCTTCACCCTTCGGCTCACCTGACCTTTCTCTTGGGCGTCTTGCTGGCCGGAAGGGTGTGTGCTGGGTGCCTGCAGCACAGTGCACTGAGAGACTTCTTGAATTAGGGCTGCCTGGCCGCTGCTGGGACCCCTAAGTAACATTTTTCATTCTTATTTTACACACGTGGAAACTGAGGCTTGGAGAAGTTAAGTCACAAGTCACTTGTGCAACGTCACCCGGAGAGCAAGTGGTCCATCTCCATCCCAAAAGAAAAGGCAAGCCACAGACTGGGAGACATATTTGCAAATCATCTATCTCCTAAAGAGCTTATATACAGAATAGATCAAGAACTGGGATTGCACAATGGTACCGCACTTTGGAAAACAGTGCAGTGTATCATATAAAGTTATATGAAGAAAATGTATGTGTACACAAAGAGTTGTATGTGAATGTTCATGACAGCTTTATTTTTAATAACTAAAAACTGCAAACAACCCAAATACTCATCAACTGATGAAACGGCAAAAAAACTGTGGTATATTCATACCATGGAATACTACTCAGATAAGAAGGAATGGAATATTAATACAGACAACAACTTGAATGAATTTACAAAGAATAATGCTAAATGAGAGAAATAAAATTACATGCAAAAGACTACATGGTTTATGAGTAATGATTCTATTCATTGAAAATTCTGGAAAAGGCAAAAACTGTAGGGACAGAAAGCAGATCAGAGGTTATCTGGGGCTGGGGGTGTCCAGGGAAGCAGTTGCTTACAAAGGAGTGCAAGGAAACTTTTTAAATAGATGGCAATTATGTAAATCTTTATCATGGTTGTGGTTATACAGTTGTGCACAATTAACAAAATTTGTCAAACTATACACTGAAATGGTTGAATTTTGTTTTATATTATATATTATTACATACTACCTATTATTATATACTTTTATATTAAAGTATATCTTACTAAAAATGTGGTGCAACACCATCCAAAAATAGTAACAACTGATCTGTCTGATTCTGTGGTCCCTGCCTTTCCCATCTTCCTACCCCCTCATCCCTACCTAGCCTGTGTACCTCTGACCTTGAGGAAGAACCCCCTGTGCCTCTCCAGGGTCAACCCCTTTGTTGAAGATCACAAGTCTCCTCCAGCACCAGCCACTTTGGATTCAGGGTGGGATAGGGGAGGGCCCACCAAAAGGGTCTAAGAAAGTGGGCTGGGAGCCGGGACTCGCCAGGCCTCGAACAGAGTTTAGCCAAGGACTAGCTCAAATAGGGCTGCATCACTCACTGTCTCCAACTCTGGAGTCATCTTATTTTCCACTAGGACGTTAGACTCTACCCTCCAATTTGTCCCCTGCCTGAGATCTTTTAAGATCAGTCTAATTTCTTACAGCCTGTTCTCACTTATGTGGGTGCCTTACATCAAATATGGTTTCTTTCCTACAGGAATTGTCAGGCTCTTTATAGAGGTTGATGGCATTGTGAATCTCTAGGGAGGAAAACTGATTACAGAGTCTCCCTGGCATATTTGACCAGCGCACACACAACACACCTGAGGTCCTCCGCACAAAATAAGCCAGTTGTTACCATGTCTCCCAAGAGACTCCCCAGCCCCAACCCTGCCAGGTCAAACAGCAGAACCTTTCCAAAGGGGCTGAAGGGCCAGAGGCTCTGCCCTCAGGGGGAAGCAACATGTGGGCCTGAGGGAGGCAGGACTCTCTCCCACTGCCTTCTCTTGTGAATGCGCAAAGGAAGGCCTGTGAGTTTGGACACCACAGCAGCTCTGGGCCAGCCTTCTCCTGGATAACCAGGTTTGGTGAAGACAAGATGGTGTCTGAAGGGAGTATCATGTGCCTTCTGGAGTTGCAAGCTCAGCCCTGGATTCTACAACCCCAAGCCTCGGGTCCTTCTCTCCAAGGTCTTGGCTTTGGGTCCTGCAGTCCTGGAGTCCCGGAGTCCGGCACCACCCAGAGTACCCGCCTCCCAACAGCTTCCCCACCCAGCTGCTCCTTGGCGGAGTACGGAACCCAGGAGGAACCCAGCCCATAGCATGGAAAGCAAGCCCTGAAGTCGTAAAACCAGCTGCACAACCCTGAGCTTGCCAGCTTCCTGCCCCAGGTGTCCACGCCAGTCCTGACAAGGCCTGGCACGAGCCACCTCCGTGGGGAAAACGAAGAGGAGGCGGAACTGGACATGAGAGCACCTTCACCCTGGCCCGCCCCAAACCTCGCCTCACAGAAGGAAAGAGATGAAAGAAAAAATGCAAAACCCTCAGCACAAGAAGGCAGGAGAGGGATGTCAACACAATCCTGGGAAGCGGAAAAGAAATAGAGGCGGTGTTTGCTTTCTCCCCCACTGTTGCCTGTCTGGAGGAAGGAAAAAAGACAGCTCAGCAGAGCTTCCCACAGGCTTAGAAAATAGAGGCCCCAGACGCCTCTGCGAAGGGTGCAAGGGTGAGGCGGAAAACAGGGAGGTTAGTAAGAACCTTATGCAGAGGAGCTCTCTCCAGCAGCCTCTCCCTGGCCACAGAAGGGGAAGATCACCCCCTTACTCCATATCCCCCGCTGCCACTCCAGAGGGTTACCACCTGGGGAGAATGCGGTGGGGATGCTAGTGGTGGGGGCCTGGCAGTGCTCAGGCCCCCCAACCCCACCCACTCCCCTTCCTCATTCCGCTCTCCAAATGCTGGCTGCCATCCTCCAGGCAGGAGATTCAGAGGATGATTCCTAGGAAACTGGCCCAAGGGAAATGACTACATGTTCTGCTACTTTGGGGTCCCCAGTATCAGGGCCAGAACCCTATCCGATCCTTTTTCTGCGAGACCCGCCAAGAAACCAGCTCTGCCCCCACAAGGGGTTTCCATCAGCTGCTGAATGCCTGGTTCTGAAACAGGACCAGACAGCCAAGAACCAAAGTCATTGGAGGGAAGCCTTAACTACGAAAAACAGAGACCAAAACAAACAAACAGAAAAAAGGAACTCCAAGGAAACAGAGATAATATGGAGATCAGAATAAGAAAACAATTTTCATTACAATTACTACTCCAGAGGGATAAGAGAAGATAATTAATTCATGTAACAAGAAGATGATGTTATAAAAAGGAACTCTAGACAAAAAACAGCTCTTAAAAATTAAAAATGATAGAAAAATATGGGAGGTTGAAATTAAAAGAGATGGGGGAGGAAGTTTCCCAGAAAAGAAAAGATAATAGGAAAAAAGACTTAAAAATTAGAGAATCATTTTGGGAGTTCTAACATCCAAATAACTAGAGTTCCAAAAGAGAGTACAGATAAATTGGAGAAAAGTAACAACAAAATCGTATGAAGGTAGAATAAAGACACTTTGAGACACAAATGGTTTTTTAAAAATTTGCCTCCTGCAGATCTGTTCTTAGGAAGCTACTATACAAATAAACTCAGAAAGAGGAAGGCAAAAAATCCAGGCCACGGGACACTAACCAGAAAAGAATTGAGGGGAAAGCCCACCACGGACCACGGAGATGGAGGGAAATCTCAAGATGAAAGCTCTTTGGCAGGACCAGAGAGCAAGCTGTCCCAGTTCTCCAGGAGGGATGCCACCCGACTGCGATGGACCTGATAGGTTACCAAAGGGTCTACATTCGTTCAGGGGAACTTTAGAGTTCCGTGTGTCCATCGGGGCACAAATTAATGCTAAATATATAGAACACCAAGCAAATGAAAAATGAGACAAAAGTTCACTCCAATCAAGACAAAAGTTGTATAAGAAAAGAAAGTTAATTATGGCACAATATGTGATTCTGCTATTAACAATATTTACATAATCACAATAATATAAACAATGGATGGATAGTAATTTAGGCAAAAATGCCACGTAACCATGTCAAGAGGATGGAGGAGAGAAATGTGTATGTGTGTGTGTATGTGTGTGGTGGGTAATGCTAATTTTTCATAGTAGGAAGTAGGTAGATAATACCTAAAACAGAAACATAATGAGATAGAAAAGAAAGAAGAATATTTTATAGAAATTTAAGTGTAACCTAAAACAGAAACATAATGAGATAGAAAAGAAAGAAGAATATTTTATAGAAATTTAAGTGTAAATACAGAATATCTAAAAGAGTTAAAGTGATTGTCTCTTTGGAATGGAGCTTAATGCAATAGGGCACTGTAGACTATTTGACTGTTTTTCCTCTTTTATCGAGGCACGCTTAATATATAATAAACCACCCCTGTTTAAAGTGCAAAATTTGGTAACTCTTGTAGTATGTACACCACAATCAAAACAGTGAACATATCCAGGGCCCACACCCATTTCTTTGTGCTCTTTACGATCCCTCCTTCCCAGGATTACTCCTGGGGGAGGACAGATGGGTGTCTGCACATCAATCATCACCTAAGAATAGCTCAACATTTCCTGCTTTCATTTTAGTGGACCAAGGAGTCTGTGCTTCTAGTGCAGGTTCTCCAGTGTCAGCCTGGGGATGACACCTCACAGTTCAACTTGGCCTTCGGCACTCATCTTGAAAAGCACCTCCTCCAAGAAGCCTGCCATGAATGCCTTCCTATGCCCACAGTCTCCTTTAAGATGTAACACACCATTCTGTAGCATTCTTGCCTCTTTCTCTCTGCACCCAGTAGCCTGCAGGGATGGAGACCCCCTTTGACTCTTAGGGGCTGGCTCAGAGAGGGTGCTCAGAAAATGTTTGTTGATTGAATGTATGAAACACATGACAGAATAGATGCATGGAAGGATGAATGGGTGAGTGACTGCAAGGTGTTTCCCCAATGTCAATGATATAAGGCTGTTTGTGTTAAAACAAAGATGCTGTCTCTTTAAAGACCATGTGAAAGTGCAGGAGGCTGAAATGGAAGGAAAGCTCAGAAATACAACTGGAGCCATTAGTCCATTCTTGGAGGCATCTAGGAGATATTTGTACCAGGAAGAAACTCTGTCCCAAACATCTCTTCCCCCACTTCCTCCCCTTCCCTCCACCCGGACCCTCAACCCCAGACCCAAGACCCACCTAGGGAGCCCTGAGCTGAGCTGACCCCAGCAGCTGGGGATGTGGCTCACTAGGGGGCACTCTTCCATCACACCGGCCCTGCCCCAGCACCAACCCTGCCCGGAGCTCTTTCCTACAAGGACTGCAAACTCGGGGTCCTCCCCACATTCCCTGCAGCCTCTTGCTGAAAGCAGAGGATATTTCCAGGCAGCAGTGGCCCGTGCACCAAATCAGTACCAGCTTAGTACAGCTTTCTTAGCTTTGCAGAAAAGGCAGATGTTTGGGGTTAAGTTGATATTTCAAAATGGTCTTCCTTTATGCACTGGACTGAATGTGCCCATTCTTAAATCCCCGCTCTATTCGTTCCCCAGCCTGACGGCTGCCCAGACAAAAATAAACTGTGGGGTGCACTCCTGCAGTTATCCATTGGTTTGCCAGTATCCACTAGACACGTCTTCCATGAAGAACTGGGAATTGCGGAGGTTCTGGGAAGTCACAGACCCCAGAGAAGGAGGAGGAAGTAGGAACAGTGTTCAGAGCTCCTTCTCCATTTGCAGGAAGCATCCCAGCCCTGGGCACCAGATGCAAAGTGTCACAGAGGAAGGCCAGGGGCTCAAGGAGTGTGTGCAATTTGGAAAGTTAAGGCTCCTTCATTTTTTAGGACAGCACCATCTTAGCTAAACCATTATGGGGCCAAATTTCATAAATGCTCCAACTTTGGAGGATTTAACCTCCAAAGACACAGACCCTGTGAGGCCACTTGTGCCTGATGACACCAGGCCTGGTGCGTGGGAGTGAAAGGGAGAGGGAGCAGCGGAGGAAGAAGAGGGGTGGGGGGATAAAACCTAGAGGCAGTGATGGAGGGAGGGATGGAGAAGGGGTGAAGAGGGGGCAGGGGGTTGCAGAAGAACAAAGAGAGGGCCTTCACTTGGCTCCTCTTCTGCTCTTGGAACTAGAGCATTGGAACGTACATCCCAGTGTTGAGGCTCTTCCTGTGAATTTGCTTCCTGCCCCAAATTCTAGTAGGCTTCCTGTTCCCATAACCTGTCAAAGGGAGTGTTCAGGGGGAGCTGGAAGAGGGAATTTCACAACTAGCAGTCTTCTTTTGATGTTGCCATCTGTACCCGGGAGCCTCTCCTCCACTGATCAACCATTTGGGAAGTGAGGGGGCCCATTTCCTTCTCAGCTCCATGGGAGGGAGCTGCTAGGGTTCCACTAAGAACTTGTCTTCGTATTCTGGCTGGGTGCAGCAGAATGCAGCTGCAGGGCCAGACTGAGGCCACACTCCAGACACAGACCCAGACCCAGGCTAAGGAGGGGCAGGGTGTGGGTGCCTAGATCCCTTGAGAAGCATGAAGCGCGGTACACACCTATGATGCGGCCACACCCCTGGCCTCTAACCTGGCTTACTCTGAGAATTGGGTCACTTCTGCATCTTTCCTGGGTAGGATTGATTCCTGACCCAGCCAGCCACACTTTAATCTGGGAAGAATCATAACCCGTGGTGGGAGGAAAGGAAGTAAAGAAGAGAGGGACAAGGCAGACCAAGAGAGGCTCACTAGGGGAGCCTCTCTTCCCCTGCTTTAAGTGGCAGATTCATATGCAAACAGGTTGGCCAGCCCAGGGCCCCCCTGTGCACACTTGCCTCTGGCACATCTGAGCTGTGGTCACCCTCTCACCCAACCACCCTGCAGAGCCAAATGTGGCTGCCAGCTCAGGCAGGCTCCACTGAGGCTCCTGGCCTGGCTCTGCCTGGGAGGTCCTGCGCTCTGTCCTTGCAGAGAGGAGGAGAATAGAAACAGAAGAAAAGTACGTGCAACTTTCCCCTCTGGGTTTTGGCATCCCTCTCCTCCTTCTATCCCTTTGGGACTCAGAGGTAGGCAGTCACAGGGGCCTGTTTTGATCTGCAGCAAGCTTGCCTACTCCAAGATGTACCTCCTTGATTCCAGCTGCCTTGAACTGGCCCCTTTCTGCAACCATCTCAGGAATGTTTGTCAAGCATTTTGTCAGGTGTCCCTCCAAATGCCCCTGAAAGACAGGACTATCTCATGTGGCCTTTCCCCAGATTTCGCAACCTCAGAGTGTACATGCCCACACCCACTCTCATACCTCCACCAAGTGTTTCCAGGAAGAATGCTGTCCATAAGGTAAGGCTACCTGGGGACCTCTTCCTTTACATGTCTAAAATTCCTACCTACTCGGTCTAGTTAGCACCATAGTATACTAGCCATAGCTTCTCTTTGTGAGGTGGTCCTTGGATGGCCAAATATCCCTTAGCTTGTCACAAATAATCCATTTCCTCATTTGTCTCAGATCCAATCACTATTTGAAATGCAATATTTGGCTTCCAAGTAAACCACATGCACATACATACACACACTTTTTGGAAGAGCTTTATTAAAAATTAACATTTCTGGCTATTGAGCTTGTGAAGTTTTCTCCTCCCTGGTTCCCTCCAGTGAATTTGGTAATTGCAAACTCCATGCTGAGGGGAGGAGGGGAAGACTGAGCAGGGGTAGAAATCAGCCCTAACTCTCCAGGTGGACAGAAGCCGCAGACCTATTGAGAGGTCCTGTGTGCTCAGGCTCAGGAATGGCAGAGAGCTGGTGGCGGGTGGGGCAGGCTTTCCGAAGAAGGGGTTTTCACTGTCACAGCCTAGTGGGAAGGTAAGAGAGGCAGGGTCCTGGGGGCAGAGGATAAGATTCCATGCAGAGGAGGAACAGCAGAAGCCACAGAAGTTGGCGCAAGGGAGGGCCCAGGCTGTCAGGGGTGTGGGGGAAGGTGAAGAAGAGGCCCGAACAGGGAGAAGGCAGGTGGAGAGAGGGGGACTCCCAGAGTCTGCTCTGTCCATCTAGGGACTCCAGATCTGACGGCCACAGAGGGGTTTTGAGAATGAGAAACCGAGCAGTCTAGTGGTTACCTGCCTCTCTCTGTGTGACTCTGGGAAAGCTACTAAACCTCGCAGAGCTTTGGTTTCTTCATTTATAACACAGGGATAATAGAACTCCCTCGGGGAGTGACTGGGAGGGCTGAATCGGATGACTGGGCGAAAAGCGGACAAGGGCACATCGTGCGTTCTGCGTAAAGGGGCGCCGATTACTACCTTGGGGAAGGGTTGGACAGAGCGCCTGGCGGCGGGTGATTCAGTGCGGCAGGTGGGTCAAATTACCTAGATATTTCAGCCCAGATTCACATTTCCTGTGGAGACAGGTCGTAAATGAGTTGGTGAAGGTGTTTGTAAACAAAAGTGTAATTCAAAGGTTGCCGCAGGGAGTGAAAGCAGTGGGGGTTAGGGGAGGGGCTCGGGGGCTGGAACCAGAGTTACCTCTTCGCCCCGGGCTCTGTCCAAGCAGAGCGGATATG
>CM052436.1:102374380-102405045 GCA_028533085.1 Varecia variegata
AAGAATTCCTCTTTGTCTTCCTTGGAAAATCCTCTCTGGAGCCACGAATTGGCTCTCACTTAGAAAGAATGCAGCCTGCTGTCCAGCCCGGTGACGTCAGCGCTGGAGTATTTGGAAAACAAAGAGGGCTCGGGGGGACGGAGGGAGGCGGACCCGGGACGCTTAAAGACCTCTCCCGGCCGCGGGCTACCCTCACCGGCTCGCCCCGGGCGCACCGTCGGCCACCGGTGCTCGTGGTAGAGCGGGAGCCCTGGCCCGGTGCGATCTGCCTTAGAGACTCGCTGTGCTTCCTTAGGCGAGTGGGCGCCCAGGCGAAGGCCAGAGGTGTGTGCTTGGTTAGGAAAGCAGCTTTGAGAGAGCGCAGCGCGCTAGCGCAGCAGAAGGGCAGAGCCGCGGTCGGAGAAGCAGATTTCAGTAACGGCTCAGCCCTTTGGTATCTGAAAGGATGTGCATCTGAGGGACTTCCCTGGGACAAATTCGCGGTGAGAGGTCTCGGACGTGTTCTTTGCTCCCAGTTCAGGCACACTGTTGGCGCGCTTGGAATCTGTCGCGAAGGCTGTGCATTCCTTCTTGCCACTCCCCTGTCCTCTGCGGGAGTCAGCCCAGACAGTGATTAACTTAGGAAACGCCTGCAGGTGAAACTTCAGGGCGAATTGACTCTTGTTTGCTTGTTTTGCCTCTAGTAACGCTGGAGTCTTGCACTTCTGCTCCTCATTGGGGAGAGGGGGTTGGCTGGGGGTCAGGAAGGGTGGGTACAAAGGTGTTCTCCATACTCATCCCTCAGTCCCCAGCTCTGGGCATCTGGAGTCCTGGGGGGAGAGAATGGGTTGGGAATGGCTGCTCTGCGGACATGCCAAGCCCAAACTGAGGCAGGACACTGCGGCTAGTGTTGTGGCACAGGAGGGCCACACTCCTCCCACTACCACCCCCATCCCCCATACACAGGGGCCCCTGGCAGTGTGGATTTTGTTTGATTTTCGCTGAATCCCACTTAGGAGGTTTGTGTTGGAGGAGGCTGTGGAAAGGAAGCTGGGTGAGGGAGGTGGGCAGCCTTCCAGGCCATGAGCCACTGGGAGCCCGGGCTTAGAAGGGAACTCCTTAGATATTCTCTCCCGGTGCTTTAGGTCCACAGTCCCCAGCCCCCAGCCCCAGGTCCCTGCAACCAAGGGCCTCCCCCTTTCCCCCTTACTCCTCCAGTTGGCCCAAGTCAAAATGGGTTTTCTTGATGCTGATGTCAAGAAGGATGCTGAGGGCCTATCTCCTGTGTGCTTAGAGGACCGAGTAGCCCTGTGTGTGTTCAGGGAGAGATAATCATAAAATCAAAGATGTCATGCCATCCTTTCTTTTTCCTGGAGCTCCCATGCAATTACTGTCGTGCAGAGACTAGGTAACCGACCCACTAACCTTAGTGGGTAGCAATTGTTTGCCTCATCTCACAAAACCATTGCCCTATTATAGCCTTTCTTTTTTTTAAACCCTATTCACCAATTCACGTACAATTCCTCCTTCCCGTTCACCTTGCAGAATGACTGCCAAGGTCATCCCTTGACAGGGAGTCCCGGAGTCATTCTCTCAGCAGCGCTGGTGAAGCAGAGCCCTGGCCTGTCCTCCAGGAGCTCTTGTTCAAGGAGAATTAGAGAAGCGGGCAGTGGGCTCAGCAGGGTAGAGGGTGGTAGGTTGATTGTGCCAAGGCCAGACTTGAGCATGCTTTATTCTTCAAATGGTCCTGGAAGCCGTTTGCCTAGAGCTTCTACTAGGCTATGTTTATTCTTTATCACCTGCCAATAAACTGGGGTCTGTCCACCCCAGGACTAGAGAGCTAAGTGGTTAGATCTGAACTAGGCCTACCCTGGAGTCACTATCAGCTGTGTGATAGGTGGCTGACTACAGGGGCCATGGTTCCTCCTGGTAGATTGCCTTCTGGTCTGCTGGGTTGTCTTTCTTCAGGCATAGTTAAGTCTCCATGAATTTCGTTATAATGGTAATCATTTGCCAAGGATTTACCTCCAGCTTAAGAGCACTGCCTCTTAATTCTCAACTCCATGAGGCAGGCAGTATTCTTTGCATTTCTCTGCCAGGGAAACAGAGGCTCAGAGGTTAGCTAACCTGCCTTAATCAGTAGGTAGCAACATGGGCACTTGCACAAACTAAGCTTGTGTGAAGCGCAAGCCTTGCCCTTCACCTTCATGCTTTCAACCACACTGCAATAATAGAAAGTCCTCCCTTTTCCCATGGGCTCCTGCTGATTGCTCTTCTCTCTCTTTCCCTTGCCAGGTGCTCTGGGGCCAGGTGCTGCTGGCCATTGTCCAGGCAGGTGTGTGCAAGCCAAAGAAGCATGAGGACGCTGGAAGACTCCTCGGGGACAGTCCTCCACCGCCTCATCCAGGAGCAGCTGCGCTACGGCAACCTGACTGAGACACGCACACTGCTGGCCATCCAGCAGCAGGCCCTGCGAGGTGGGGCTGGAACTGGGGGCACAGGGAGCCCCCAGGCCTCCCTGGAGATCCTGGCACCTGAGGACAGTCAGGTGCTGCAACAGGCTACGAGGCAAGAGCCCCAGGGACAGGAGCACCAGGGCGGTGAGACCCATCTGGCAGAGAACACCCTCTACCGGCTATGCCCACAGCCCAGTAAGGGTGAGGAGCTGCCCACCTATGAGGAAGCCAAAGCCCACTCACAGTACTATGCAGCCCAGCAGGCCGGGCCACGGCCACATGCTGGGGACCGGGATCCTCGCGGAGCCCAGGGAGGCAGTCGGCGACAGGATGAGGCTCTGCGGGAGCTGAGGCATGGGCATGTGCGCTCCCTGAGTGAACGGCTCATGCAGCTGTCCCTGGAGAGGAACGGCGCCCGGGCCCCCAGCCACATGAGCTCCTCCCACAGCTTCCCGCAGCTGGCCCGCAGCCAGCAGGGCCCCCCACCTAGGGGCCCCCCTGCTGAGGGCCCGGAGCCCCGTGGGCCCCCACCTCAGTACCCACACGTTGTGCTAGCTCATGAGACCACCACTGCTGTCACTGACCCGAGGTACCGTGTCCACGGCAGCCCGCATTTCCAGCATGCTGAAGTCAGGTAACTGCCCCCGCCTTGGTCTTTCATGCTGTTGCCTTTCTCCTAGTGCAGATCATTCCTTGTGTCAGAACTGGAAAGATCCCCACCCCACCCCCACCAGCTCCAGAGGCTGCCTGATCTAACCCCCTCCTTCCTGAGAAGGGAGAGCTAATGCCTGGAGGAGAGAGGGACTTAGCCAAAGTCACATAAGAAGTCAGTGGCACCTCTTGCCTTCATTCAGAGATAGATACCATTGTCTGCTTAGCTGTAGCATTCTAGTAGCTAGGGGTCCCAGAGGATAGGAATTGCAGCAGGGGGTTAAAGGTTAGATTTCAGAAAGAACTTCCTAAAGACACGGTTGGGAATCATTGCCAAACTGTTTCCAAGTTAAGTAGTTAGAAGGTGGGACCTCCTTCTCTGGAGGTTTTGTTTTGTTTTGTGTGTGTGTGTGTTTTTAAGAAAAAGTGGACAGCTTGCTTTCTATTAATTGGGATACATTCCTAACGGGAGGCCAGAAGGGCCAGGGGCCCTCCTTAGAGACTTCTCTCCATCCTACACCAGGGAGGAGCTGCCCTGTCCCCACTGTTCATTTCCTTTCGTGTTTTTCTGTGTGCTCTATGCCTGCGGCCTGTAGTAGGAGAAGATTCTGGGTCCAGGTGAACCCCTTTCTGTGGACTGCTGGGCCCAGGGTGGGACTTGGAGTTCGATTCTGAGTGTGAAGGGAACCGTTAGAGGATGCAATTTGATGTACCTTTTTAAAAGGTCCCTGTGGCTACATGTAGAGTATGGATTATAAGGGGCCTGAATGGAAGTGGGAAGACAGCAGGGAGGCGAAAAGCCCAGATAGTTTGCAGAAATACAGGTTCCTAGAAATGAGGCTCCGCCTCAGTCTTCTCACCTGGCCCAGCGCCCTCTCCAGAGAAGCTGACACAGCCATCATTGCTGCATCTCGCCCCAGGGGAGTCCAGGAAACCCCACCAGAGGTGCCCGAGAAGTTTAGTCTCTTCCTCAGGTAGCCCAAGGTCACAGTCTGGCTCTCTTCGGGCCTGCTGAGTATGCATTTAGTCACCCACTTTCCCACCATTTGACCTGTCCTAGGAAAGGTGACTTTCCTTGCACTCGAGAAATGGGTGACGTGATGGCATTGGTATGGAGGAACCAGAGGATAGAGGCTCATGGTTTTTCTCCAACCTCCACCCGCTCCAAATTCCCACCTTATCTCCCTTCTCAGGGTTCGGTCAGGAAGAGTTTCGGAAGCTGAGTCGTGGTTTCTTCTTTTGGACCAGCCTTATTGAACACTGTCAGGAAAAGATAATAATCGCGGCAAGGAAGTAGCCTGCAGGAGAACAAAAGGGGGGGGGGGTAGGAGAGGGGGAAGGGAAAGCAAGTGCAAAGGGAAAGGAGCCACTATTCTTTCTTGGAGCTAAGTCATCCCCAAAGAATGCCAGTTGTGTCTGCCTGGCCTGGTGCAGAGGGGGAGCAAGTTCTCGAAGCAACCCCAAGAATGGCCACATTTAGCAGCAAAGGGAGAGTTTGGACACTCCCTACCTCAGGTAGCAGGAGAGGTACACCTGCCCAGCCTGTGCTTTTGGCTGATCAGATAAAGATTGTTTGTCAGGAGTTAGGGGCAGGAACTTTCCCTTTAGCCTGAGAAGACCAGGGGAGCCATAGGGGGTGGGGCCAGAGGGGCAGGTGGGCAGGAGTGCTGAGCTGATGGGCCCAGAAGTGGAATTAAGTTTTTATGGGCCTTCTGGGACGTGGAAAATTCTTTGCGAAACTGAAGAGTTGTGACACTGGGAGTCACAAGGCCCAGAAAGGCCCCTGGACTCCCTGTGCCTCTTGCTCTCCGTGCCTTCCCTCAACACGGCCCTGAGGGTCATGTTACCCCGGGGCCAGAGGCCAGTAGAGCGTGGTCCCCTGAGCTCAGCTACTGCGGCAGTCCAGAGGCAGCCCCTACTCCCAGGAAAATGCAGCATTTGGGTCACATTTATCCTTTAACTGAGTAAACTGAGGTCCCTACCAGGAGTGGAGGATAGGCTGCTGTTCTGGAGCACCTGCCACCTGCCCAGCATTCCGCAGGCCTTGTGTGGTGCAGTCCTCACAAACCGCGCCACGTCCCCGTAACCCCCCACCCCCCGCCATGCAGCTAAGGGATCCCGACCCCCATGGGGCCGAGGCACTCCTCACTGAGGTTAAACAGCTGGAGCCAGGACTGGAACCTCTATTTGTTAGACACTGGAGCTCAGACGCTTACCCTGACACCTGTCTTGCTGCCCTACCTTAACTGGAGTCTTCCACAAAGGATTCCGAGGGGGGCGACAGAACCTGGAATAGTCGGGAGAACGCCTGAGTGTGCTGCTTTGGCAGTCCTGAAACTGGCGGCTCATAACAGACACAGGGTAGGTAGCTACTGGGGCCCAGCCACCGAGTGGCCTTGGGGGCCTAGGAGGCTACATGCTCAAGTCATGACAGATGCCAAGTCTGACATTAGAAATGTTAGGTTGCATTTTTTAAAGATGCCTTATTTAAGCATTAGTCACTTAGGAGGCCCAGGAGTGCTCAGGCTGATCCCCAAGGCCTGGCCACAGTGAGGCTGGGCAAGAAGGAAGCATCCAGACACGAATGCCCACGGCCCTGCTGTCCGGCCCTGGAGTGTCTCAGACAGACACCACTGGGCCCTGCCTAACACACAGCGAGGCTGAGTAATTATCAGTAGTAATTTTAATAATTTATTAGTTATTAATAATAATAATTACTTATCTTCCCAGCATGCACAGGAGGCTGCTCTGAGTTGGGAGCTGTGCAGTCTCTGAGCACCGTCTCTTCTGTTCCCCAGGATCCTGCAGGCCCAGGTGCCTCCTGTGTTCCTCCAGCAGCCGCAGCAGTACCAGTACCTGCAGCAGCCCCAGGAGCACCCCCCACCCCCACATCCAGCTGCTCTCAGCCATGGCCCCCTGGGCACCCTTGGTCCACCTGGGATGGAAGGGCCAGGGAGCGCCCAGGCCTCCTCAGCCACCTCGGGCAGCGCCCACCTGGCCCAGATGGAGACTGTGCTGAGGGAGAATGCCAGGCTGCAGAGGGACAATGAGAGGTTGCAGAGGGAGCTGGGCAGCTCAGCAGAGAAGGCCGGCCGCATTGAGAAGGTAGGCCTTGCTGGGTGCAGAGGGACAGTGGCGGAGGGACCGCAAGGGGCGACTGGGTAGTGGACAGTCTAAGGGAAGGCAGAGGAGCCTGAAAGTCTGTGTCTGGCTGCATTTCTCCCCCAACCCTGCTCACCACCTCCTTCACCCCTCATGCACCCTCCGAAGCCGACTCCAGACAGCTGGGGACCAGCCGAGAGGAGGCAGAGCAGGCCTGGAGCATGAGCAGTTGCTGCCAGTGGTGATTAGAAAGAGCCCATTCACCAGCTCGCTGCACACTCGCGCCCTTGCCCTGCACACACCCCCTCCCATGGACACCTCCCACAGAGAGCCCTTTGTGTCCTCCACACAACAGCAAGTCTGTTCCAGGCCAGCCCTGGCCAAAGAGAAAGCCCCTCCTCTTGGAAAAAACCGAGCAACTTGTTGGAATGGCAGGCCAGTGAGGAGCACGTGCAGAACCTGCCAGCAGCCAAGTGGGAGGGGCAGCCGGGGCCGGGCTGGCCCTCTGGGTGGATGACCACGGTCAGGAGCAGATCCAGGCAGAGCAGCAGATCCAGGCAGAGCAGCTCAGGCTCGAGTCCGGAGCCCCCTTCATGAGTGAAGGTTTACCAGTTCAGTGCTAAGGTTCAGCTTTAGCAGATGCCAGGCCTCCCGTGACTGTCCTGTGGTGTCCAAGATAGGTCAGACCACCCAGAATGTGGCTGGAGTCTTTTGTGCCCACTCCTGGCCCACTGTGCTCAGATTTCTTAACAGAAGCCAGCCAGAAGTAAAATGCTTCTTTCTGGATGTTGGGCACAGGAAAGCTGTGTTTAGTCAACCTGCAGGCAGCCACTAACAGAGTACTTGGCTCTGGGCTCACGTAGCGCCAGATCCTTGGGGCAGCTACTGGGACCCTTGCTTACTGGTCCCAGTAGTCTGGTCCATCTCAGGAGGCTGCACGCTTCTGACTGTCCCACCGTAGCCACCTAGATTGTTTGCTCCTGCTTTGTATCCTTCTGTCTCGCACTTTTGCTGATAGAGAATAGCAGGTCAGCCTGCTCTTCCTTCAGCTCTGCTGTCTGCCTCTTACAGCTGGAAAGTGAAATCCAGCGGCTCTCTGAGGCCCATGAGAGCCTGACAAGAGCCTCTTCCAAGCGTGAGGCCCTGGAGAAGACCATGCGGAACAAGATGGACAGTGAAATGAGGAGGCTGCAGGACTTCAACAGGGATCTTAGAGGTGAGAGCTAATCACACAGGGAGAGGGTTGGGGAGCATCTGCAGAGAGCTCTATTCTAGAGGAAATTCAGAAAATCTTTTCTCTGCAAAAATAAATGTGAATTGACTCAGGAAGCCAGGCTGAGATTCCTTCAGAGTCTCCCTGATAGAGATGCTTGTCCCTGTGTTCTAGACCTAGGATTCCCTTGTGGAGCTCCCACATGTGGCCCAGATCATGGCCCCCAATGGAGCCAGGGCTCCCCTCTGAGCCCATCTCCAGCGTGGAGGATGCAGCCCCACAGATAGGACCTCAGGGAAAGCCCCCGGCAGGCAGCTTCCCCTGACACTAAAACGTCTTTCTTTCATTTGAAACAGAGAGATTGGAATCTGCAAACCGCCGCCTGGCAAGCAAAACACAGGAGGCCCAGGCAGGCAGTCAGGACATGGTGGCCAAGCTGCTTGCTCAGAGTGAGTAGGGGGCCCACTAAGAATCCTGGCCAGGTGTGCAGGCAGTGGGACCACTGCAGCCCCTCCGGACACGGAGGACTGGCCCTCCTTGCAGCGTAGCACTTTGGGCATAGGTTTGTAGAGTGCCTACTATATGCCCAACACTAGACTGATCAGGGGTGGGTGCGGTGGGGTGGCTTCCAAAGAAGAATAAGATCTATATGTATTGGGAAGATCAACTGATACCCACGGGAAAGCTGGGGAGTGGTACTTTGCGGAGCTGCGGTACTGCCCATCATGCAGTGTAGGTCAGTGCGCTGGGCAGTGGGGTGCAGGTTAGCCCTGGAGACGAGTGGGGTGAAGAAGGAGGAGTCTGAGAGTTTCCCAGGGAGTTGGCTGAGGGTGCCCAGTGGGGATGTGGGAAGCTGCGGGGCATGGTGAACATGGGCCATAACAAGGCAGCTAAGTAAAGGCACTGAGACAGCCAAAAATGCGTTTCCATAGCTTAACCTGCAGGTACTTCCTAAAGAGCTCTCTAAAGGGGTTGGTCCAAGCATCCTTGAAGTGTAGATGAGTTCGTGGACTAGTCCATTGATTTGTTCATTAGCAGAATTGTGCTAAGCACCTGGCAGGTGTTAAGCAGAGGGTGGCAGCAGGCCCAGGAAGGTGCCACAGCAGAGAGGTCCAGAGAGGGTGAGCTTCAGGAAGGAGCAAGTTCCCACAGATTCAAGAGAACAAGGGTGTTCCTGGTCCTGGAGACTGGTGATTAGGAGGTCCCTGGTGGCCTGAGAGAGAGAGGCTCTTTGGGGATGGCAGGGGTGGCCAGGGGTGAAGGAGCAATTGAATGGCTCAAGTGGAGGGGCATGGGGTTGGGGGTAGGCGGCAAAGGGAGCCCTGCTGTGCTCAGCAGCAAAAGAGGCGAAAAGGCGCTAGCAATCAGAAGAGACAGAGCAATTATTTATTGAGCTCCTATTGTATGCGCCTGCTGTGAGCTATAGTATGTTCAGGGTGTTTGCAGGAAAGTGGAATGGGCGTGGTTGGTGCTGGGTAAAGGTGGCTTTGAGGAAGGAGGGGATCAAGGAAACCCACTGCGAGTGGCACAGATGGAAGGGGGTGTCCAGAAGTGGAGGAGCAGCTTGAGGACTGAGCTCTGGCTGGCAGCACCCCTGTCCTCCTTCAGGGAGGGCTGGAAGCCCAGGGCAGGGAATGGGGGGACAGCACTGAGGGGACAGAAGGAGTGGGGGCAGGAGGTAGGCTAGGCTGTCCTGGCTGGTCTCTGGGAGGGAGGAGAAAGGGGAGGGGCACCCCTGGGGTGCCCTTGGGCGTCTGGGGAGAAAGAATTGCTGGGAGAGGCAAATTGGGGGTATCCTGTGGAGCAGGGTGGACTTTTGAGGCCTGGCTCTGCCAAAGAAAGGAAGTCAGTCACAGGCGGGTTTCTGGGAGCCTGCAAAGGGGAGCGGGGAGGAGGCCTGGAGGCGTTTCCGCTCCCGGGGAGTGGGCCAGCGCCTGGCTGTTCTTGGCTCCTGGTTGGAGCCATTAATCTCGCAGCTGCGGGTGACCTGGATGCCTGGCATTCCAGAGCCCTGGGCTGTTCTGCTCAGGCCCGCCCCCCGCTGCTCTCTGGAGTGCTCGCTGCCTTCACCGGGCTTTGGAGGGATGGGGAACACAAAGACTGGGAGATGAGGGGGCCTCAATGGCCCTGGGCACATCCCCTCTGCACCTCCCTCTGCCTTCCTGCCACCAGCGCCCCTGCCCCTCCGCTGGTCTCTCCCATCCTCTTCCACCCAGACCCTGGCCACATACTTCTTGCTGAGGAGCTCTCCCCAAGATCCCACAGGTCTGTGGTTTTATCAGGGTCCTAGTGGCTGAGGGTGACCAAGGTCTGAAGCCTCCCAGCCCCTACAGGGCCTTAGAGGTTGTACAAGCCTGCAGGAAGCTGCTGGAGGCAGAGGGCCCCTCCACCCCACTCACTGGATGTTAAGCCAGCAGATTATGAAAGGATCAGTTTCAGTACTATTGGACTTTCCCATCTCTTCCCTCCATGGCAAAGAATGAGGCCAGCCTGGGCCCAATCTTCAAAAATCCACAGTGAGCTGAGAGCTGACCTGGGTTGCCTCTGTGTCCTCCCTGCCGTGCCCTAGGGCTCTGAGTAAATGAATCTTTCCTTCTGCAGCCCAGGGTCCCAAGCCTTTGCTCTTCTATTCCAGAACTTATGCTGCCCTGTATGATAGGTACTTAGCCATACGTGACCCAAAGATTGAAAGCAATGAATATCAAATAAAATTAAAAATTCAGACCTTTTGTCTTGCCACATTTCCAGTGCTCCATAGCCACGTATGCCTAGTGGCCACTGCATTACCTGGCACGGTATAGGACAATTTCACTATGACAGAGAATTCCACTGAATCAGAGTCCTGCTCTAGAGATGGTGTCTTTGGGTTCACTGGGCTGGCCCTACAGCCCTGCCCCCTTCTTGCTCTTCAGCAAGGCAGGCAGCGACCCACTCTTCCGGGCCTCCCTAAATCCCAAGGGGCAGGTGCACGGGAGGTGGATCGAAGCCTAGAGCATCAGCTAGAGGGCTCTGTGGTCTGGCTTGGGTCTCTCCCAGCCATGGGGAGAGGTTCTCTTAGCAGAGTTTCTCTGGGCAATTACTAAGATGATTTAAAAGTCAGGATAGCTGTATCCTCAGATGCACATCTCTGGACCATAGCCATTTTCATTGTGCCGTGTAGGTTGTGTTCCTTTGTGAGCCTGGTTATACACATCTCAGTGGTCCCCCTAGACCATGGAAGGAAATGTGGCAGTAGGAGCCCACTTTGGGTGACCTGTAAATGCAAATGCCTCACACCATGGCCAGAAGCAGCCTGGGCCTTTGGAGCCAGGCCAACTTGGGTTCCCATTTGGCAGCACCATTTACCTCCTCTGTTTCCTCCCCTGTAAGTTGGAAGTCACAAATCCTACCTTGAGGGACTGGAGGATTCAGTGGAGTAAGATGTATAAGTGCATGGCTCATGTGGCAGCAAACAATGGTTCTCTTCTCCCTTCCTTCATTCTCCCTCTTTAGCCTGAGCCTTTGTTTTTTCATCTGTATATGGGCATCACAGTTCCTATATGACCAGTCCCTAGTCATGATGAGGTTCAAGGGAAATTGTGGCTATATTTTAGAAATGGTGGCACCTGGCACAAGTGGACAGTATTTGGGGCTGTCCCATGGCAGACTCATGTCCCAGTAGAGAGGCAGTATAGCCCAGTTGCTACCACCAGGGTCCTGGACTTGGGCTCTGCCATTTACTTCTGACTTAACCTGAGCTTCAGTTTCCTCTCCCGTGAAACGGGGTTCATAACCGTACCTAACTCCTAGTGCTTTGGAGAGGATGAGAATTGACTGCTCATCCAGTGGTCAGCACAGAGCCCAGCAGGCGGTGGGGCCAGCCAGGGTGGTCACCATCACTGATGGAGCCCCCTCTCCCTGCAGGCTACGAGCAGCAGCAGGAGCAGGAGAGGTTGGAGCGGGAGATGGCACTGCTGCGCGGTGCCATCGAGGACCAGCGGCGGCGCGCCGAGCTGCTGGAGCAGGCTCTGGGCAATGCGCAGGGCCGGGCGGCTCGAGCCGAGGAGGAGCTGCGCAAGAAGCAGGCCTACGTGGAGAAGGTGGAGCGGCTGCAGCAGGCGCTGGGGCAGCTGCAGGCGGCCTGCGAGAAGCGGGAGCAGCTGGAGCTGCGTCTGCGGACACGCCTGGAACAGGAACTCAAGGCCCTGCGTGCTCAGCAGGTGAGCCAGGAAGACCTGTGCAGGTGGCAGAGCCAGGGCAGCATCTGAAGATGTCCCCTTTCCTTCCTCCTCTTGGACTCCAGCGTTGGAGGTCAGGCCCAAGGACCCTGGGAGCCCTTGCTCAGATCTAGGCCACAGCCCCCTTGGAAGGTGGTGAGGGTGACTGATCTCTGGTCCAGCCTTGCTGCATGGTCCCTCCCACTCACCAGTCTTAGCAGAGGCTCTGTCACTTGGCCTGTGTCCAGCCTCGGGGGACTCCTGTGCTCGGAAGCAACAGGGCTCGGTGTCCTTGATCTCTAGAGAAAGTAGGTCAGGAACCTGATGTAAGAGACCAACCAGCTCTTACATGACTCCCCAAGATCAGGAGAGAAGGTGGTTGCCCAGATCCTGAGACTTTATCCTCACTTTGCACTTCTGTGTAAATAATTCTTGGTGTTTACAAACCAGACAGAGTTCTGTCTCCGCTCCCAACCCTGCCCTTCCCACCGAGGTAGAGTGAGCAAAGCTCCTGGTTTGCTCACTTCTGTTCTAGTTTACACCAGTTGTCCCAGTGTAGGTATTGATGGCAACTGCTTTCCCAGTGTGGAGGGTCCTTATGCCCTTGGCCACAGGATTCGGGGCAGGGATGTGGGGACCCGTGCTGCTTCCTCTGTCTCTGGGTGGAGGCAGGATAGGGGAGTATGTGATATGGTGGGCGAGGATCAGTGGTCGCCACACCACAAGCTTCAGCCTTGACCACGATGTTCCTTACTCTGCAGAGACAGGCAGGCACCCCCAGTGGTGGCAGTGGCAGTGTTGGGTCCCCAGAGGTCAGCACCCTGCGGCTGTCAGAGCAACTGCGGGAGAAGGAGGAGCAGATCCTGGCACTGGAGGCCGACATGACCAAGTGGGAGCAGAAGTATCTGGAGGAACGTGCCATGAGGCAGTTTGCCATGGACGCAGCTGCCACAGCCGCTGCCCAGCGTGACACCACTCTCATTCGACACTCCCCCCAGCCCTCACCCAGCAGCAGCTTCAACGAGGGTCTGCTCGCCGGTAGCCACAGGCATCAGGAGATGGAAAGCAGGTTCGGCATTGCAGGCCATGCCGGGGGTGGGGATGGAGGTGACAGTGTCCAGTCCTTGCCCTGTTCTTGATCCCTGATAAACAGGCCCCTCTCCCCATACAGCTCAGCAGTTGCTCCTGCTCTGAGCTGACCCTCCATGTTTGGCACACCAGACAGTGTAAGCATGCTCTTTCCCAACCAGCCGAGTCCTTGGTTTGCCTGGGAGACTGGCTGTGGGGATGTTGGATGCCGTCCAAGGCTCTGAGCCTCTACGTCCCGTCTCTGGGGTATTGCCCTCCAGGACAAGGATTGTGCCACTCCTATCATCCAGTGACTCTAGGACCCACCCCTTGCTGAGCTGCCTTTGCTGGTATGAGAAGGACCGAGGGCCTCATGCACTGGTGGTTTTCAGAGCCTGGGCTCTAAGAGCATCAAGTTCCAGAGCTGTGATGACTTTCTGAAGGCCCACTCCAGGCCCTGCTGCAAGGACAAGAGGGTCCAGCTGGCTGTAGGGAGGGCTTTTCCTCCAGCTTGTACAAGGTGGGGGAGGGTGGAAGCCTCTGGATCTGTGGGTCTGATGATGTGGGCATGGCCTGTCACCCCTCAGGTTAAAGGTGCTCCATGCCCAGATCCTGGAGAAGGATGCAGTGATCAAGGTCCTTCAGCAACGCTCCAGGAAAGACCCTGGCAAGGCCACCCAGGGCTCCCTGCGGCCTGCTAAGTCAGTGCCATCTGTCTTCGTGGCTGCAGCGGCAGGACCCCAGGGCTGGCAAGGGCTCTCGGCTAGTGAGCGGCAAGCAGATGTGTCTGCCCGGCTGGCTACAGGTGAGAGGACGCTGGTGGGTAGATTATATAGAGAAGAAGTTTCTTCCAGGCGTGAACACGAATTGCCAGACTGTTCCTCCCAGAACTGAGGCTCATGGAAGCCAGGGCTTCCTGACTCCTCTACCAGGGGAGTCAGCTTATACTAGTGACCCTACAGCCCACGGCTGCCCTGCCAGTGCGAAGAGGGGTGCTCAGCCTGCCATCTCCATAACGTCACGCTTTGGCCCCCGGCCGCTTAACTATCTAAGAAAAATGTAGCTTCCTGTGCAGATGCACCTTCTAGACAAGGCCTCTCCGCTCCTCCTTCTAAGCAGATGCCACAGAAATTCTAGAAGATTTAATCTACAAAGAAGGCTTCCACCATGCAAAACAATCCAACCTGATAGTTATTCTCATTTGAAAACAGGAGCATTTAGTCTTAAAGTTCTTGCAAATCAAAAGCAACCCACATGGCCTTGAGTCCCCAGTAGGTACAGTTAACTTAGGGTGTTCTTCATCAGGGCCACATCTTATAAGCAAAGCAGTAACCATCAACCTCCTGCTTTTCCAGCAGACAGGGTGGCCACAGAGGAGCCAGTGGCCACAGCTTCCCTCCCTGCCCATGCCAAACATGGGAGCAGAGATGGGAGCACCCAGACCGATGGCCTGCCAGACAGCACCTCTGCCTGCCTGGCACTGGAGCCCGACAGCCTTCTGGGGTGCAGCAGTGGCCAGAAGGCAGCCTCTCTGGGTAAGTCCCACTCTTCTCCCCTGCTTTGGTGCTAGGCAGGGCGGAGGGCACACTGGGGTGTGAACTGCAACACCAAGGCCCTTTCTTCGCAGACCTGCTTTTGGTCATTGGCCATGCTCCATGGGGAGCCCTGCACAGTGAGAGCTGAGCAGGGTGTCTCGCCCTTGTCAGTGTGAACATGAGGCTGATTGGATGTATGAGTAGAGGAATAGAGACAGATCCAGAATTCAGAAAGAAAGCAACTGGGTGGGAGGCATTTTAATCCTCTTTTGTAGTCTTCCTTATGCATTTAATTGCTAATCTAATATCTAAGAGAATGGAGATTGGCAAGTTTTCCTGATGGCACTCTCAAGTTAGAAGACTTTGTTTAAAAGGAGTCCAGGGAAGGAGAAATTTGAGAAGATGCCATTTCTTTTTCCGTCCCCCTTTCACACTGGCCTTTGCATACTTGCCTGTGCCTCATGATCTCTGGAAACCACAGGCATGAAAAGAATGCTGCAGCCTCCCTCAGGGCTCTCCGTCCTCCCTCCAAGTCCTCCAACCTGTTCAAAGCTATAAACAAATGCATCTTCTACATGGGAGGCTGGTGGTCTGGACCAGTAGCTTAGAGGGAGCAGAGCATTGTGCTTGGTCAGCCAAGTTATGGGGACCTGGGCAGCGGAGGTGGGAAAAGTTGGTAAGAAAGATCCTTATCTTAAAACCTCTCCAGAATTTTAAAAAACAATCTGGTAACACTCGCTGGCATGTGCCTGTTTTCTTGTCTCTCTCCAGACTCTGTAGCTACATCCAGAGTCCAGGACTTACCAGACATGGTGGAGATACTGATCTGAAGGAGATGGTGCTGGGGACTCTGAGCCATTCCCTCCCCTCCTCGGCCCTCTGCCACTCTCGGCCATTCCAGCAGCCCCCTCCAGCAGCTGTTCTCCCACTTTCCCCCAACCAGACACTGCTTCCCACTGACCATCTGGTCCCGGGAGCTCAGGAGGAGTGCTGCAGGGGAGAGGAGAGCTGTGAGAGTACCAGCACCCCAGAAGACCTGCTTCTCTGCCCACATTCCTCCCGGGCCCGTGGAGAATGAGGATTCAGCCTTTACCTGTTGCCTAAGGCTTGCTGCTGGGGAGGCAACTAAAAGCTCAGAAAGGAGCTGGGCTCCCTCCCTCATCAGTTGGTACTCAGACAGGGAAGGAGGGGATATTTGGTCTGGAGGACTGATTTCCAAGGATGGATACAAGGTGGGCTGGTTCACTAATCGAGTCAGCATGTTGTTCTCTGGCTAAGTATGGTCCAAGCCAACCTCACCTGCCCTTCAGTTCCTCGCTGCCTCCTTGGAATCACTAAGACTTGAATTTGAATCTCTTGGGGACTACTGAGGGTGTGTGTTTTGCAGAAGCCACTGCCTCACGCTCTCATTTGGTGTGGGTTAGTGGTCATCTGAGTGGGAAACTGTACAGTTTGTATATAATTCCCCTTCTTGTGGAACAGAAGATTGAGGCATGTTGGTTCGGATTTGTCTCCTCGGCTGTGCTCTCCTGTCCCTGCCGCCACAGTTCCTGAAACTCCTGACTGGCCTCCCAGTTATTCCTCCTTCTCAAGTTCTTGGCCCGTGGATTTTAATGCTGCTCGATTCACAGGAGAGTGGCTGCCTGTTCCTCCATTTTGAGCCCTGTGTTAAATGCCCATGGCACCCCCATCGCCAGCCTCTTGAAATGGCTCCACAGCTCCTGTCCCTGGGACATCCTGTCAGTTTGGTTCTAAACCCTGAGCCAGATTAAATGAGCCACCACACGCGGACATCCGCCATGCCCTCATGTGGGCTTGGGTGGCCCTACCCAGCACCAGTTCTCTCTGAGGAAACTGGAGAAGTTGTGTTGTTCTCGTAAGTGTGTTTGTTCCCACCTGGAGGGATTGGGAGAGGGAGCTATGCTGTTGAAAACTGGCTAACGACCTAGGAGATATGACTCAAACAGTCCTCTGAATGGAGCCCGCATCCCAAAATGGCGCCCATGAGGCTGGCCAGATGTTCTGGAATCGGTGAAGCGCCCACATGGCAGCCTGTCAACAGCAGTGACTGACTTCTAGTCTTAAAGAGTCCCCCTATTCAGCCCCAGGAGCTATTGGTGGGTTTTAGCAGTTTTGTCTTTACTGTTTTTAGGTCTCCTAAGATCTTTGTTTTTTTTCCTTTATTGTCTTTAGGTTCTGTATGTGTTGTTTTATTCCCATGGTTCCTCAAGTTTCCTTTTTTAAACATTTGCATTTGCTGGACAATTGCATACTTTTTTTTAATCCCCCTGCCCCTGTTTAAAGCTGAAAAATACATTTGGTTCATGTGCATTGTTTACAAAGCAAAAAGAAAAAGAAAAAAAGGCAAAAAATATTGTGAAAGAAAAAAACCAACTTAATATATTTTGGATTAATATTTGGTATTTCTTTTAAAGTATTTTTTGTGCTGTGAACGTTTTCTGCCAAAGACCTTGATGTCTGTCTGTATGTTTAAGTTATCGTAAATATTTAAAATGTAAACATGGCTGTTTTGTTATGCCACCCTGTACCAGGATTGCTGCTGCATTCCACTGGGTATAACAGTATTTTAATAAAAAAAAAAATAATTAAAAGTGGTGTCTTTGCACAGGCAAGACTTTGCACTGAGGGAAAGAGGGAAGCAAAGGGAGTGTGGATTTGGGGGGGCCACCCACGTCATAGTCCAAGCTCTTCAAGGACCCAAGACAAATCCCAGGAATTTTGTGAAGCTGCATTAAATAGGAGAGAGTTGGAATGAGGATGTGGTTGGCTTTTTTTCCAAAGAATACTTTCTTTTACAGGAAACATTTCTGGAAGGTGGGGAGGGCAGTCAGGACCTGGCAGGTGGCAGCTTCCCCAGGTAGCTTTGTCCTAACCAGCTTTGTTTGGCCACATCCTGTGGTTACTGCACAGTGGGAGTTGGTGTCCAAAGGTGGCTTTTTCCTTCCCGCATTCCTATCCTTTCCTCCCTCCCAGCACACAGCGTCCTTTTCTACAACCATCCGAAGGACCAGGCACCATGCCTGCCCTCTGACGTGCACAGAGGACGTTCAAGTGCGTGGCATGTTTTGGGCACTGCCTCCCTCTGTTATACCATTACCACTCTTTCCCGATGCTCAGGAAAGCACATTGCTCCAATTCAAAACAAGAGAAAACCATTCTCAATCTTGCATGGTCTTGTGTCAGGAGCAAAGTACCTGTCCTTGCTTCCCTAAGTGTGTCAGGACACAGGTTCCCAATCAGGATGTGGCTGAGATAGTCCACCCGCAGGCTATGGGGCATGTGATCAGAACAGCTGCCCTCCATGGCCGTAGGCGAAGGGTCTTCTGGGCAGGTGTGGGAACTCGGCAGTCATGTTATGAATAAGCAAGCTGGGATCCTAGAGAAGGTGTCCCTGAGCCAGCCTGCCTGCCCACAAGAATGGAATCGGGCAAATGGAAGAACTGGGAACATCCAAAGACTTTACTAGCAACTCTGCAGATGTCGATGGGCCCTAGTGGATGGACAGCTCTCCATGTAAGACTCCCCACACAGCACAATGAAGGGGGATCAAACCCATCCCGTGGCCACACCTCCACCCAGCCCTCCCGCCTGCCACCTGCCACCTGGGCAGCATCCATGCATGCCTGCCTTCCTCCCGCTGAGCCCTGGACTGGGGTCTCACTCTTGGCAAGGCTGCTCACCTGAGATGCAAGGCTGGTCTCTGGAGGCAGCCTGAACTGCCCCCACATACCCCCTCTCTGTTCCTCCCTGGGCCACACCAACTCACGGCTACATTTGCTAAGACTTGGTGTCCAGAACAAAATGTCAGTGCCTGTGACAGGGAGTTCCAAACAACAGCTTGGCAAAGAGGCTCCTGTTCAGCTCCACCTGCCCCCCCAGAGCGCTGGGAGGGCAGCTCAGACCCAGGACCGAGAAGCACCATCCACCCCAGCACCTTCAGCCAAAGCTTTCAGAGCATCAGTACCATCTGTGGGATCTAGTCTGTCAAAAGTCACTTTCACGTTTCCTTGGCACAGACCAGAGGGAGATGAGAAATCAATCCCAATGTCCCCACATGTGTAGAGGCATGTGCATTTTTGTGTGTGCATGTGTGCCTGACCATGTGTCCCAGAGAAAGGTGTGAGGGGCACCAATGTCTTTGGGCTGTTGCCCCTGTATCCCACCAAGTTCTTCTGCTACATGGTCACCAATGCGGCTGGGGAGCCATTTCTCCACAGAGAAGGCGCTGAGTGGGCTGCCCAGTGCACACTGAAATGCAGCCTAACCAAGCTCCAGAACTGCTGCAGCTGTAGGCTCTGGTGCGCAGGGCAGGCCATGGGGGAGGGAGGTGTTGCCCCATGGCTCTGCTGGGCTCCTTGGAGGTCAAGTTTGACTTTGAGGGGCAGCCCTAACCTACCTGCCCTGCCCCGACCCAGTGCCTCCTCCAGTGGGGCTGGGGGTGTGGCTCAGAGGGGCAGCCACTGCCCCAGGGGCAGAGACAGGAGAGGCTTTCTCTCTCTCTCACCTCCGGGTTAATTGTTAACTCCTCCCCTGGCTTGAGCATGTGCCAAGCAGCTTGGCAAAAATGTGCCAAGACAGGAGCAGCAAACTAGGGCCTGGTTACCCAGAGACAGCCAAAGCCTGAGGACCCTAGCAGGACAGGAAACTTGTTTGCAGTGCCGCTGTCTTGTCTCCTAGCACAAGTGAGGACCTGGCTGGGAAGAAGTCCCTGAACAGCCCTCGCTGGGTGTTAACTGACCCCTCTGGAGGTGGCGCGGAAACCCCAGCACTGAGCAGTGCCTTTGTGGACCCGCCATGCCTGGATCCAACACATGGGAAAAATACTACAGCAGCTGAGTTCTTAGCATCCTTTTTTAAATGAGATAGAATTCACATACCACAAAATTCACCCTTTTGAAGTGTACAATTTGGTGGTGTTTTATATCACAGCATCCACTTTAAGCCAGCGGTCAACCACGGGTCATCACCACATGCCCCACCAGTGGGCTACATGAGCACGGTTAAAAGTGCTGTTTGATCTGAAGCATTCACACTTGTCGGCTCCAATTTCCCAGGATGGCACTTTGAACTTTCTATAGCAGAGTCTCCTTCCTCCCATCCCGGGTCCAGCAGCCCCAGTGCACCTCTGCTGGGCAGCAGCGAAGACACCGTCCGCTCTGAGCTGTACCTCTCCACCAGCTTGCCCCCAAGCCTGCCAGGGCGGAGGTCCTGGCCTGAGGCTTAAAAAAGAGGCTTGTGAACCCTGAGCCCTGAGGCACCCACTGTCTCCTCCAGGTTTTCTGGAGTCAAGGAGCATAGGCAGGCGTGGGTCCAGTTTTGTGAGATCTGACGCCTATATAATTTGGGGGACCTTCTTTAAGGAAAAGAATGCAAAATGGTGACTATGAAATGAGGTCTAGAATTTTGGAAGGGGCTTGTTGAAGTGAGCACCCGAAGGTTCAAGCTTCATTAACTTCACAGTAAGCATGGGTCCGTCTGGGCATTGGGCATTGTGTCTCCCAAAGGAATGAAGCTCTGGGAAGTGCCTGTGACTCAGGTTTACCCTGTTTCTCCCAGGTGAGGCTTGGATCTGGAGAACAATGGAGCAGATGGGATGGCTGCTTCTGGGTATCCACTGTACCCAACCCCCTCTTGAGGCACAGGTGCCCACCAAGGGGGTCTATGGTCCAAGGGGAGGGGTGTCACCACAGAGGCTGGACAATAGGACTGACCAGACCAAGGACCAAACCTGTAGACGACATCCATTTGTACCCTGCCCGGACCCACCAACCGAACCTCCTGCCCCAGCTAGAATGGGAGTGAAACATATCAGTCAGTCAGCTCTCAGGGTGCCCTGGAGAGCCATGCCACTCGACTGTAGCAAAGACACATTCTCCTCTACTCTGAGGGCCTGTCCGTCAGCTTTCGATTCTGAGCCAGCCAAGTGTCATGATCTGTCCTGAGATAAGTGTCTCTTGTGAGTCCAAAGGCTCCTACCCGGGGACACATTCCAGGTGTGTTGAGCAACAGTGTGGTCATTTCCATGCACAGGTTTGCCTCTTCTTGCATCAATTTGGCCTGCTTTTTGAGCTCCAAGAGGCCCTGCCCAGTCTCTCCTCTGAAGCCTTTGCTTGCTTAACAAAATGCACTGTGGAAATCTTCAGAGCCTATTGCATTAGCAGCAAAAATACTCAAATCTCAACCACAGAGGGATTAACTGCACAAACCACAGCTAAGGTTTGCCCTGAAAACTTCAATAACCTTCTTTAATTTAAAAAGAAAGATCAAGGTTTTACAGTATTGCAAAAATAGAAATAATAAAAAAAAAAATTTAAAAAAAAGTGAAAAAAAAAGAAAAGAAAAAATAAAAAGAAAGAAAGGCTGGGTGCAGTGGCTCACACCTGTAATCCTAGCACTCTGGGAGGCCAAGGCTGAAGGATCGCCTGAGCTCAGGAGTTTGAGACCACCCCGAGCAAGAGCGAGACCCTGTATCTACTTAAAATAGAAAAATTTAGCCAGCATGATCGTGTGCCTATAGTCCCAGCTACTTGGAAGGCTGAGGCAGGAGGATCACTTGAGCCCAGGAATTTGAGGTTGCTGTGAGCTAGGCTGATGCCATGGCACTCTAGCTTGGGCAACAGAGCAAGACCCTGTCTAAATAAATAAATAGATAGATAGGTAGGTAGGTAGATAGATGGAAGAAAAGAAAGGAAAGGAAAGAAGGAAGGAAGGAAGGAAAGCAAGGAAGGAAGGAGAGAGAAGAAAGAAAAGAAGGAAGAAAGAAAGGAAGGAAGGAAGGAAGGAAGGAAGGAAGGAAGGAAGAAAGAAAGATAGATAGGCCTCCTTCCCAGAGGCTTTTCTCTAAGGTTTTTTTGCCTCAGCATGGCTGACTTCTTCCTCGATTCTATTTCTCTGTAAGTGGTTATGCCATCTGGTCATTCATTCATGTTACAGATGTTTATTGAGTGTCTGCCACGTGCCCAGAACTGTGGTGGGCACAGAGGGTACAGTGATGGATAAGGTAAAGTATGTGTCCAAATGCCTTTACACTGCCACCATCGGTTTGATCTTTATACCCCATACCAAGCCAAGCACAGGGATGCTCAGAAGCACGGGACAAATGAGTGATCTTGACAAGGACTGCCCCCCATCTGTCTCTCTGGCTCCTGCGCACGTGCAGCCATACACACAGCGGATGGACATCTCTGAGCACCGGGGCCTCGCTCACCTCCAGGCCTTTGCACATGCCATTCCTTCTCTCTGGAACGCCTTTCTCGTCTCTTTTCTCCTCCAGCTTGAGCACCACTTCCTTCCAGCAGTCTCTCCTCTCCAGCTTCCTTTATGTTCTCATAGGACCATGAGAGGGAGGAGAACTGGGACTTGTAGACTGAAGCAACTTTTGCTAGCAGACATTAGTCTGTGGTTCTGCTTGGGTGAGAAGGCACTGCAGGTAAGGAGATATAACTGAGCTTTTCAATCATACAGGGGTTTACTCTCGTCCTTGTGCTGGAGTCACAGGTGGCCCTAAACACTGCCCGGACAATGGCCACTTAGGATATTTTGACCAGGGTGCCTGAGCCCCTCCTTGTTGGCCAGACCTGTCAGCCCCTCCCACCTCCATTCACTGGCCTAGGGAGAAGATAAAAGGAACTCTGTGGGTGGAGTCTTCGGGTCAGAGAAGGAGAAGCTGAGCCTGAGGGCTTAGGCTGAGGTGGAGAGGAGTGGATGAGCAGGTGTGTGAGCTTAGAACCGGCCCTGCTGGATGGCTGGCCCCTGAGTCAGGCCCAGGTGCTGACGGCCACGTGGGCCTGGGCCAGCCCCAGCCGTGGGAACAGCAGGAGGAACCAGAACTCCCTCCTCCCCCAGGAGAGCCGCTCCTGCCTGGCCCTGACAGCCCTGGGCTCCCTCTGGGAGCAAGCCAGGTACAGAGGCAGGGGCGGGGCAGCAGTTCCCAGCCATGCCCTATAGTATGTGGGTCACAAGAACAAATCACAGGGGTTCAGACCCAGAGCCTCCCTGTGATCTCCAGATGCCAACCTCTGTCCCTTCCCCCTGAAAGCAAAGGCACCACAATGAAGCAGGCAGTGGGGTGGTGGTAGGGTCCTTCTGGGGGATTGGAGGGTTTGTCTTCTAGCCTCTGCTCCTCCTGTTTCCAAGTTCACAGCAAAGGAGGACCTCTCCTGAGCCATGAGAAAGACTCTGGTCTCTACACCTGTCAGATCCCTTGAGTCAGGGCAGTATTATTGTCAGAGCCCTGTGCACAAGGTCTGCACCTCTTTCCTGTAGCCCCCAGGCTGGTCCATCAAGGCCTGGGCCTTGGGAACACTTGGGTCAGGACAGGTGGGTGCCCTGTGGCTGAGCCTTTGCTGCCCTCCCACCCTGTGTCCAGCCAAAGATAGCCACCCTCTCAGACCTCCTCTTGCACACGCACTCACCCAACAGATAACCATTAAACACCTACTGTGAGCCAGACGCTGTTCCAGGTGCTGGGGAGCCAGTGGAAAAAAGCAGACAAAATCCCTGCTCTGCAGATCTTGCATTCAAGCAGGATGGGGTGGGAGGAAGACAAACAGGAAACTAAAGAAGGCTTGTAGAGCATGGTACAGTGTTATAATACAATTACTTTCAAACTCTCGGTGGTGAAAAGCCAGTTGATTTTTTTTTCCAATATGCATTTGGATTTGTGGGCAATGTCAAACTGCTAGAGACTCTATGGTATCCATAGATGCTACAGCAGAAAAGTTTCCAAACACGTACTCCACATTTATGCACTCCTGTCCTCTCATGGTGCTGGTCTAAAGACCTCTGGGGGAAAACAGAGGGAGGCAAGAGTCAAAGCAAGGAAGTAGGGCTGGCGGAGAGTTGCAATTTTAAAGCGTAGTTATTGAAAAGGTGATATGTGAGCAAAGATTTGGAGGTTAGGGATAACCCATGTGTATCTGAGAAAGGCACGCTGTAGATAGAAACTTTAATAAAAGGAAAGAGAGTTTATAAACATGGAATTTGACTGGTTGAAGCCTCTTTGAGGGGTGAGGGGTAGGGGCCAGAATTGAGGGAGCATCCTAGAGGGCGATCCCTGGGAAGGGGAGGCCCCAATGACAGCCCGCCCAGATCCTGCAGGGCCTGCCGCGCCCAGAGGTGGCTTCTGCACCCTGGTGGGCCTGGGTGCTCCTCAGCCGCTGAGCGCTCCATGCAGCATCTCAAAGCCCAGGCAGGGCCTTCCTGGAGCTGCTGACATCCTAAGTGGGGGCACAGCTACCCTCTACCTGGGCCCACCTCCTTTCAGAACCTTCTTCCCTCATGAGCCAGCTGTCACTGCCTGATATAAGGGGCACCGGGAACACCAAACACAAGCCACTCTCTTGGTAAAATGACATTGTTTGTGGTGCTCAGTGCATCTGCCTCCAGCTCTGAACACAAGAGGAACTTTTAACCCCAGAGGTGATTTGAGCCCCATTCCTGTGTCCACATAAGGTGCAGGGCCATGACGGTGGGGGCATCCATCTGATTTGTTTCTGCATCTGAGCTCAGTTGCAAGGGACATGGCACAGGGAACATGTGGCAAGACAGAGATTCTTTCCTCCACTAAATGCACTTCTGTACCTGCTCCTGCGCAGCCAGTTGCATACACCCACTTTCACACCAAACATACGGACATGAAATACACTCATGGGCTTGGCCACGTGCACACTTGCCCACAAACACCCGTCATAAACCCCCAAATACACAGTATGGGCGTGTATACTTACACACACACATCTGTACATGCACAAACATATTCTCGTGGTCCTGCACCCACAGCCACACCAAACACACCCCACCCCCCAGACACACACACATGGCCCCTGAACTCACTCCCCCTGCAGGAGAGCTCTTATTCTGAGCAAACATCCAGCATCTGCAGTGAGTGGCAAACAGGTGTATGGGACGAAGTTCACTCATGTGTCCAGGTGTCCCCACCAACACACCCTGAAAGAGCAAGCAGCAGGCTCATCCCCTCACCACTAGGCCTTCCAGAGGGCAAGACTGGGGTGGGGTCAGGTTTGGGCAGGAGAACACTCAGAGCTCCTGGGTGCTGACGCAAGGCCAGGAGCAGACAGCCCTGTGCATTCCCGACAAGTAGGTCACCATGACAGGGAGTGCTGACCCACATGCCGGGACCTAAGTTCAACTGGAAAAGACTTGGGGAAAACCCAGCCATCGTGAGGCAGCAGGTGTTAACAGGTGTTGCCTTCCCATACCGCTGAGTTGGGTTAGGTCTATGCAGCACTGGGGCTGGGAGCATGTGTCAGGCACAAGCACTCTCACTGGGAGCTGCAGAGACGGGGACAGGCAGTGGGCAGGGGCTTAGGAGGGGCTGCAGAACTGGGGAGCAGGGGTGAGGCAGGGGGACACATCACTAACAGTGTTATTTCGGAGCACACCTGTGTGCTAGGTGTTGTCCTGGGTGTTCTTTCTGGGTTATCTTGCAGGATACAGCCCTGCAAGTTAGATTTATTGTCTCTATTTTACAGATAAGGAAACTGAGGCTCAGAGGACTTAAATAAATTATTCTAGGTCCCCAGCTAATAAGGGCAGAGCTCGGATATGAGTCAAGGCCCGTTTGGCTTGAGGCTTTCAACATTTTCATGTTGAAGCTATAACTTGCATTTTAATCTGTCACAGGCAAGAGGACTCTAAGAAGATGTGACAACAAAATGTAACATGAATCCTCAATGAGATCCTGGAACAGAAAACGAGCCACTAGGGAAAGATTGAGGATATATAAATAAAGTATGGACTTTAGTTAATAACAATGTATCAATATTGGTCCATTAATTGTGACAAATGTACCATACTAATACAAAATACTAATAATAGGGAAAACGGGGTGTGAGGCATGCAGAAACTCTTTATATTATCTGTGTAATAATTCTACAGATCTCAAATTGTCCTAAAATAAAAACCTTATTTAAAAAAAAACAAAACGGCAACTTTCATTTTTGCTAGAAGCAGGAAGCAGCAGATAACTTAAGTTCCAAGGTGTAGCCTGTGTACAAGGGCTGAAGAGGCAGGGTCTCTGGAAAGTTTCTCAAGATTAGGGACCATTCTGGACTTTGTACCACTAACTTTTCATCACCTACATAACTTGAGATACAGACATTAATTGCAGGGCTGCGATCAAGGCCAAGGCCACCAGAATTCCCTTCCTAAATGGGGTAGAAGGGCACTGAACGCAGGCAGAGCCTGGCAGGAAGCCACAGAGCTCTGGGCTTTGCAAACTGGTGGCAGTTGCCAAGGCGGTGGCAAGAAGGCCTTGCTGGGCCGGCCTGCGCCCCTGCCAGTGTGGGCTGGCTAAGCAGGTCTCCCTCCATTTTCTCAACTGTTCCCACAAGAATGTAGTGTTTAATGTATAAGTCTTGTACTTGTTTTGTTAAATTTATTCTTGGGTATTTTATTCTTATTAATGCTACTATGAATATGATTGTTTCATTCCCTTTTTTTGTCTTTTTTGTCTTTTTTTTTTTTTTGAGACAGAGTCTCACTCTGTTGCCTGGGCTAGAGTGAGTGCCGTGGCGTCAGCCTAGCTCACAGCAACCTCAAACTCCTGGGCTCAAGTGATCCTCCTGCCTCAGCCTCCCGAGTAGCTGGGACTATAGGCGCTCACCACCACGCCTGGGTAATTTTTTCTATTTTTAGTAGAGACGGGATCTCACTCTCTCTCAGGCTGGTCTTGAACTCCTGACCTCAAGTGATCCTCCTCGGCCTCCCAGAGTGCTACGATTATAGGCGTGAGCCACTGTGCCGGCCTCTTTGTCTTTATTTTTAAAATTTTTAGTTACTATGGATACATAATAGTTGTGCATATTTTGGGGTACATATGATATTTTGATTCAAATATACAATGTGTAATGATCAAATCAGGGTAATTAAGGTATCTTTGTTTTCTTGATTTCATTTTCTGATTGTTTAGTTCTAGTGTATGGAAATAAAATTGATTTTTATATATTAATTTGTGTCTTGTCACCTTGCTGAACTTGTTTGTTAGTCTAATAGTTTCTCAGTGGATTTCTTAGGATTTTCTATATCCTCTAAGATTATGTCATCTATAAATAAAGAGAGTTTTACTTCTTTCTTTCCAATCTGGATGCCTTTTAATTAGTTTTCTTGCCTAAGTGCTCTGGCTACAACCTCCAATGCAATGTTGAATAGAATTGGGGGAAACAAATATCCTGGCTTGTTCCTGATCTTAGGGGGAAAGTATTCAATTTTTCACCATTAAGTATGATGTTAGCTATGGGTTTTTTTAAATAGTTGCCCTTTATCAGATTGAGGAAGTTCCTTTCTCTTCCTGGTTTTTTGAGTGTTTCCATCATGAAAGAATGTTGGATTTTGTCAAATGCTTTTTCCGTAGCTGTTGAAATGATCATGTGGTTTTTGTCATTAATTCTATTAACATGATGTATTCCATTGATTTCCAGATGTGAAACCAAACTTGCATTCCTGAGATAAATTCCACTGGGTCATAGTGTATAATCCTTTATATATGTTACTGGGTTCACTTTGCTAGTATTTCATTGAGTATTTTCCCCCTAGAATGTGAACCCGGGAAGGCAAAGCCACGTCTGCCCTGCTCACCACAGTGGCCCCAGTCTCTCTAGCAGTGCCAGGTGCAGAGAGTGCTCAGTGAGCCTCGACAAATGAATGAAAAAATCAATCTATAAAACACAGGATCTCATGAGCCTCCAAAGAGTTCATTTGAGAAATAGTGACCATTATATTATCACAGATGTCTGAGTATCCATAATATGCATAATCCACATAAACTGTGGAGGCAGCAGTGGTTATGAAAAATCCCAACTTAGAATGAAGTTCTTTTTTTTTTTTTTTTTTTTTTTTGAGACAGAGTCTCGCTTTGTTGCCTGGGCTAGAGTGAGTGCTGTGGCGTCAGCTTAGCTCACAGCAACCTCAAACTCCTGGACTTAAGCGATCCTACTGCCTCAGCCTCCCGAGTAGCTGGGACTACAGGCATGCGCCACCATGCCCAGCTAATTTTTTCTATATATATTTTTAGTTGGCCAGATAATTTCTTTCTATTTTTAGTAGAGACAGGGTCTCGCTCTTGCTCAGGCTGGTTTCGAACTCCTGACCTCAAGCGATCCACCTGCCTCGGCCTCCCAGAGTGCTAGGATTACAGGTGTGAGCCACCACGCCCAGCCTAGAATGAAGTTCTTGCTGAGTGAGGGAGCTTTGGGTGGCTGGGTCCACTATGGTAAAGAGTGTCTCACCTTAGGGCCCAAACCAAGAGGCAGAAGTTTATGGGGACTTGGGGTCTTCCCTCCACATGCAAGTCTCCCCAGCTTAAGGAAACAGGGCAAGGTCTCAGAGTAGTGACATATGATCTAGGGATACTAAACACAAGACAGACAAGGGGGTGTGTTGTGGACAGCAGGGCTTTATCTGATGTGGTCTGGGTTGGGATTTCTGGATCCTGTGGCAGCCAAACCTATCCCTGTTGACAGGCAGAGTCTTAACACAACTTCTAAGCAGGTCCCTTAAGCTCACCCAGAAACCAGTGCTCTTAATCTGAACTCTGGGGGCTGCCATGAGGGTTAAATGAGATGATTTATGAAGACCCCTTAGCATAATGCCCGATGTAGAATAAGTGTTCAGTAACTGGGGACATTATTATTTTTATGCTAATTTTTATTATTTTTATAATTATGCAAGAAGGATATGCACTAACAGCCAGACTCCTTTGTAGCTTCATTTTATTTATAACTTTAAAAATCTGGTAGTGTCTCCCAGTAGGTGCCACTTGGGCCAATCCAAGACCCAAAGAGCATAAGGTGCCTCCCAGGAGCAGTTGGCAGGGCACCACCCTCACAAACCACCTGGACATAGATGAGGGTTTCTTCAGGACAAGCAGGAAAGAAAGTTTTCCATTGTCTTCCTGAATAGGAGCCTTGGGGGCAAGGAAAGCTGCCCTCCCTCCCACCCCCTCTGCCTCCCCACCACGTGTCAGGCCAGCTTCTGAATCCCACAGTAAGGACAGTCCAGTCACAACACAAAGGCAGTGGCACAAGAGGGCACCATGAGAAGAAAGCTGGACACAGCTAGAGAACTTGGACGATGGCCCTACCTGCCAGCTCCAAGAGGATTCCAAGTTCTTCTCTCCCCATGTGGTGGGCATTCCTCTCTGGATGCTGGCATCAGGACTCTAGCTCCTTATCTTCTCCATACCAGTCTTATCACAGCAAGGCAATAAATCCACCAAGAATGTATTTGCTGCCCTCTCAGCAACCAGGATGCTTATACATCTGGCCTTAGGCCCTTTCCTTCCAGGAAGCATATCAGGGCTAGCCAGGCCAGGGCCTTGGCCCGAAATCCCCCAAGACCAGGACAAGCTGTGCCCTCAGCCCAGGTGGGAGCTAAGCACCTTCTGTAGGGCCAGATCCCAGATCGCTTCACAGACTCCTCACCAGTGGTGTGGTCCAGCGAGGCCACAGCCAGAGTCGACTGAGACCTTGAAAGAAATGGAAAAGAACAGTTGGAAAAGTAGGAGAACTGGGGCACCAGGTTTGATAGGCCCTTTTGGTCCTATGCAGGGGCAAGAAGGATAGGGCCTGGAAAGGCCACAGGACAGGCAACTTCAAGGTCACAAGTGGCTGTCCAGAGCAGACTTTCATAGCTAGAGAAGGTGCCGGGGTTGTCTGTCCAAGAATGTCCATTGCAGCATTGTTATAACAGTGAACAATAGAAAATAACTTTCAGGGACAGACTCAGGAGACAAACTGTGGCTCAGCCATGCACAGGCAAAGAACTGTTAGCTCATGGGCATTATTTGGCTTTTAAGAAAAATAGGATTACTTGCTAACATTAAAAAGATTGAAAAGTTTTATGGAAAAAATATTCAGATGTCTATCTTCTCTTGAACACCAGAAACTCTGGCAACACTAGACATTCATTTCCACTTGGCATGATTTTGGCTGGAGCAAGAAGTGGCTGTCTCCTTCAAATGAGGAAGCCCCTGCAGGTGGTCAAGTCTTCTGCCTGGCCAAAGGCATTCATGCATTCTCAGGTCGGTCTCCAACAGCTTTGGGTGTAGATCTTTTCTGCATATTATTCCCTGTGCCTAGAACATTCTCCTCCTCACCCTCAACTGTTTGCTCTGATAAGTACTTTTGATGTTTCAGAAATTAGCATAAATGTTACCTCTTTAGGGAAGATTTCCCTGACTACCCTACACTGAGTTAGGTCACCCTGTTTTGTGTTTTCATTGCATCCTTGCAAAATTCTTCACTACTGTCACTAAAGAAGTATTTGTGACAACTCTCCCTTATGGGAGTGTTCCACTTAATAAACATATAAGGAATGAGGAAATACAGAGTCACCATTGGAACACCAGATCTCTGAAGGCACGATCCACCCATGGATATTAAACTTAGTGGGTGAAAGTTTGAGAAACAAGATATTTACATATTCTCAAAATATTCTCCCCAAATACATCATAAAGGGAGAAATAGTAACTTCAGAGTGGACAAACCCAGCAGATTTCACCTTAACCACGTGGCCACAGTTAACATCCCAGTAATAAGACACATTGACATGATGCACCCCAGGTTCGATGCACTGAGAAGGGCACATCGCGTCTGTGGTATCCTTCCCAGTAAAGCATAACCTCGATCTAATTATGAAAAAACATCACACAAACCCAAATTGAGGAATATTCTACAAAATAGTTGACCACTACGCAAAAAGTCTTAAGATTGTGAAAGACTGAGGAATGGTCACAGATTGGAGGAGATTAAGGAAGCCCAAGGCAACCAAATACAGCGTGAAACACAGGGTCAGATCCTAGAACAGGAAACAAAAGTAGAAAGGAAAGTCTGTACTGAATAGCATTGTACCAATGTTAATGTTTTAGTTTCCATGACTGACATGTCGTAGAGCTACATGAGACGTTAATCTCAGGAGAAGCTGGGTGAAGAGTATATGAGAGTATATGAAGAGTATATGAGAACTCTCTGCATCATTTTTGCAACTCTTCTGTAAGTCTAAAATGATCTCAAATTTTAAAAATCAAAAAGGTATGTGTGTGATTATTTACTGGATGCCTGTGTCCCCTGTGAGGCTAGGAGCTTCATGAGGACAGGCACTATGAATGCGTTATCTTTTCGTCATTGCGTCCAGGCATTATGTGAAGGACCTGACACGTGGTGGGTATTCAATGAGTATGTGCTGAGTAAGCAGATTCAAAGTTCTTGGCATTGAAAATTGTCCTTGGGCCGGGCGCGGTGGCTCACGCCTGTAATCCTAGCACTCTGGGAGGCCGAGGCGGGTGGATTGTTTGAGCTCAGGAGTTCGAGACCAGCCTGAGCAAGAGCGAGACCCCGTCTCTACTAAAAATAGAAAAAAATGATCTGGCCAACTAAAAATATATATAGAAAAAATTAGCCGGGCATGGTGGCGCATGCCTGTAGTC
>CM052436.1:102405545-102485037 GCA_028533085.1 Varecia variegata
GTAACTGGATTGTTCCTTATTAATGAAAAATATGCAGGGGGAGGAGGGAAAGAGGAGGAAGAAAGGAAGATGAGAAGGGAAGAAAGGCACCATCTGATTCATCTTCATAAGAATCTTGTAAAGCAGGAATTACTGTGCCCATTTTATAGATGAAGAACCAATCTCACTAAGCGACCTGTCAAGATCATTTCTAGTGAGAAATAGAACTAAGCTACTAGCCCAGATCTGTCTGATTTTAAAGCTGCTGCTTTCTTTTAAAAGACTAAGGTCCCAAATAGCACAGCAACTATTATTTTTTTAAATCCCCTTCCAGTCTTCTCTTGTTCAAGTGCCAAAAAATCGTGTATCTTTCTTTTGTTCACTTAGTATTATATCATTAACATTTATAATGTTGCTAAATAGTCATTATAATAATCACTTCTACATGATATGTCCACAGTGTGGACAGATCATGACTCACTTAGCCATCACTGAACGTTTGAGTAGTTTCAACGTCTCTGGATTATAAATCCTCCCCACCTCTGTTCCCCCACCAGGCTCCCCTGACTGAGTCAGGGCCCCCACCTGCCCGATGTCTGGTAGCTTATGTAGGTCACTGGGACCTGACCCTGCCTGCCGCAGCGCAGCAAGACATTCCAGAGTCCCTCGGAGGACTAGAGCTACTCAGAAAGTTAAGTCCTCTGCCTCCCCCTCTCCGTCCCTCTGCCAGGCCTGGCATGGACAGCCGCCCCCCACTCCCCCTACCCACTCAGGCCAGAAAATCAGAGGTGGTGTGGACTGGGGACTGCAAAGGCTGGTTGAGCGGGGTTCTGGTATGCCCAGACACCTCAGGAGCCAAAGGGCACCCAAATGCCCCCAAGGGCTGGTCAATAATGATTCCAGCGCTGCAGTGGGAGTCAGATCCCTGCAAAGGGACCAGAGCACTGCTCTGTTCCCCATTCTCTTGAAAAGCCTCTTCCAGAGAGTTCTCTGTTTTCTGCCCCCTCGGGGAACATGGCCACATCCCAACCTGGCCCCGCAACAGTTCCAAGCTGGCCTCTGGAAGCAGAAGCACCCCTGGCAGGCAAGCAGACAGGCACAACCACCTAAGGTGAATGGCCGAAGAGCACATTTTCAGGATGCTTCTGTGTTTTATCTGTTTGCAAAGCAGATATTTGGGGAGGTTGGGCTCAGAATTGCTACACGGCTGCCAGTCCCATGGGAAATGGTTTGCATTCTTAGCATAGTTGGAGGGCTGTGAAGCAACAGAGATGACTGCTCTGGGGCCTCTGCTGACCGAGGAAGATGAGCCACCACCTCGGCATCTTCTGTCCTTGGACGGGTTCCGGTGTGGGACATGCTGGGTGTTCTTTCCAAGAAGGCAGAGTGATGAGAAGTCTCTAGAGGGGCTATTTGGAGAGAGTCATCGCATTACTTATGTAAGCCCAGGACTGAGAGTGCTTTCAAAGGTCACGCTAGCCATGCCCCTGCCTAGAGAATCATACCCAGTGCCCCAGAAACGGGCTTCGAAGATGCTCATTAAGCATCAGTGAGAGCTGCTTTCTCTGGCCAGTGGGATTTCAATTTCTTCTGGGCACGTTGCTGTTTGCATTTTTTCTTTTGCAATTTTTTTTTCTTTTAATAATGAAAACATATCATGTTAAAACAAAATCAATAAAATTATTTTTGAATAAATAAATAAAAAGGCCTCGTAGCCAGGGCATTTTATCTCCTGCCTTGATAGTAAACCCCAAGGTATAGCACTCTTTCTTGTCAGAAAATCATCAACCCTCTGTCCTCTTTCCTGCAGCCAACTCGATGACTGTGCACTGCTGAAAAGGAAGTAGAGCAGTGGTCCCCGTGAGGGTGGGGTCAGACCTGTGACTGGTGCACGTTTGACCAGGGGACACACTGGTTGGTGGCCAAGAACCACACCTACAGAATTCCCTGAAATGAGGAACAGCATTCCTGAGACCACTCAGTGGAGACAGCCTCAAAGGCAAGTTGGACTTCACTCAGGCCCTGCTCAATGCCAGGAAATGCAGGGAGAGAAAATCGCCTTCCGGTGCCACCTCTGTGGCCGGCACACAGGTCCCCTGCCCAGCTGCTGTGCGTAGATGTGCCCTCAGGAAGCTTGGCCTGAGGCCCTCTGGAAATGGCCACAGCTGGGCCACAGGGCCTTATCCACCGCTTCCTCGGAGCTTCAGGAATCAATCGAAATAGGCGCTGAGGCAGAGGGAAAACCGGGCAGCCTGTGGCTTGGGAGACTACCTGTGACTGCCTGAACACGAAGCAGGCAGAGAAATCCCCCTGGGAGGCTGAGGCCAGGTGTGTGAGTGGGATTTAGGAGAGGCCAGACCCCTCCCTGGGGGTGGTCAGGGGCCAGGAGGAGGGAACGAGAGGCCTCGGTGCCGGGAGGGCTGACAGACGAGGGCTCTCACCACTGACTGTCCTGCAAGGCTGTGAACAGCCCAGTGCCCACGCCACACCCCAGACCAATCCAGCTGAGCTCTTTGGAGGTACGACCCACGTACCGTGTTTTTAGAACTTCCCAGTAATTAAAATATTCAGCCAGGCTTGAGAACCAGTGCTTTAAAGAGATATCTGTTTGTTCATCAAACAAAGTAAGTAGGGCGCATCCCGAATGATTCATGGAGCCACCTTCTCTCATCTTCTTCTCTTCTCCTCGCTTCCCTAGTCTCTCCAATCTTTGTCATTCTTCAGCACCCATCTCAACCGTCACCTTCTCAGGGAAGGCCTCCCTGGCTGCCCCAGCTGCAGTGAGTGCCTTCCTCCAAAAGCCCCTGTCACCCGGGACCTGTGCCACTTATCACGCACAGCCATCAGTCAGCGGGGATTGTCTGACAAATTGGGCAATCTGGTCCCATGGGGGCAGGTACTATTGTAACCTGCTGACCTACCGCCACTCACTGCCCACATCATATGTGCAGTAAGTGGTTTCCGGCTGACTTACATGCTAGTCAACATTTCAAGCAATCTTAGTAAGAGGACTAAAAGAATGCCTGATACAAATTAGTGGTTTTATTGTTGATCAGTGATTGTGGTCACAGACATATGTATGGTAGAAATGGCTACAGGAAGAATGGCAAGAAGTGCCTCTCAGGTTGTCTCCCAGAAATGCATGGTAACCCATATAACCCAACCCTCATGTGGTCCGGTCTCTGCACTGAACATTGTCAAAGAGGTGGCAGTTCCACAGTGTGATAGGTGATGAGGGGTGTTTTCAAATTAAAATCACTTCAAATATTTACTGCAGTCTCTTAAGGAAACTTGAACATGGCAAACCAAACACAGATAATGCATTTGTATCTACTCTCCTTCTCTCCCCACCCAAAAAGCACATTCAAGGAGCTGATCCATCAGCTGGGCTTTGAGGGGTGGAGAGAAACAGGAGGGCTGTCCTAGCCAGAGAGCACGGCAGTGATGGGGCAGAGGGACACAAGCCCACCTGGTTCTCAGCATGGCAGGTGGTCCTGTGAGTGTGGAGTGCAGGGAGAACAGGATGGGCTGGTTAAAAAGAGACTGAAAAGGGGAACCAGCGTATGAAGGGCCTTGAGTCACAGGCCAACGGGGTGGATTCCAGGTTCTACCACCCAAAGCCTACAGCTGAGAAGTGGTGTGATCGGATCACTCTGGCAACATGCAAGGGGCAGGCGACCAGTCAGGACATGACAGCAGGGTCTGGGAGAGAGGGCCAGGAACAGAGAGGCTAGAGATGAGGGTTGGCTTCTGTCAAGTCCACCAAGAGCTGCCAAAGATGCTTCTGAGCCCCACGCCCTGTGCGTATGTTCTCAGGCCTGGGTCTGGCATTGAAGGTGCTACCTCACACCTTACTCAAGACACGCTCCAGAGGTCCCAGGCCTGCCAGCCAGGCGCCCCAGTGCCAGCTGGCCACTCCACACTGCTTCTCTGAGCTGAGATCAGACTCCCCCCAGGTGCTGGGAGGGCCACCCTCAGCTGCCTTCCCACAGGCCAACATTTTCACTTTATGCTAAAGCCAAAGACGTCTATAATTGCCACCAGATAGAAAACAACAAATGAATCTTTAAACTCAGACAATATGAAATATATTTCAGTGACTTTAAAAAGGTTTTTTTTGTGTTTTTTGTTTTTTTTTTTTCGGTCAGTTTTTACCAAAAGAATATAGGAGTCTGGGCAGCCTAGGTTTTCCAGGAAGCTGATGCTGAGATGGAGGTAAGAATGCAGGATGACCTCTGGCAGGGGAGGGTGACTCCTGTGGATGGAAGAGGACAGAAGCAGGATTGGAGTCTTCAGACCTGCAGATCTGACAGGTTCTGCCAGTCGTCAAACTCAAACAAAGATCACCCATTAGAGGACTCTCACGTTGGACGGGAGTGTGGAAACGGCTGGCCCTTGTACCGCCATCTTGCTCAGTCATTGGCCAGGGCCTCCTCAAGAAGAGCATGAATGTGGGCTGAAAGCTGAGTGAAGCCTGTGGGAGCCAACAGCTGTAGGCTGCCAGCCGAGCACAGCCTCCAGGCTGGGCGGTCCTTTCTTGGAGCAACGCATCTTCCTGTCTGTCTAGAGTCCCTCCTCCTCCTAGCCTGCAGTGCAAGTGGGCCGCATCTGTTGTTTGAACCCTGCGTGCCTGTCTCCATAAGGGGCCTCTTCACTCTCTCCATCACCTTCCTTCCCTCCCGCCTTACTAGATGGAGTCACCTCTCTCCAGCAATATGTTCTGCCCTGTCCCCTCACTTCCCAACACTGAAGCCTTTTTCCTTTGTCTCCTGGTAATACTCTGCCTAGAATCCGCCACAAGCAAACTCAAAAGATAAATGACTGGCTGGTCAAAGATCTGCACCTCTTGAGTCACCAAGGGCTAACCTTCCAAAGACATAAAAAGCTCAATACAAGTCACAGATATAACCAAACAGAAAAATGAGCAAAAGATATGAATGGACAGTTTATAGAAAAGGAAGTACAAATGACCCTTAGATGAAAAGAAACTCAACCTGACTCATAGTAAAAGAAATTCAAGCTAAAGCTACACCAAGATACCATCTTCACCTATCAGATTGGCAAAGATCAAAAAGTTTGATTCAGTACAGCGTTGGCGGGGAAACAAGCACGCTCACCGGCTACTCATGAGAATGTGAATTGGTAAAGCCATGTGGAGGACAGTTTGGCAATGTCTCTCTAAGTTACGAATTCCCACGACCTTCAAAAGGCAGTAGAATGTAATGGTTGAGAACACAGAATGGAGTCAGAACACCTTGGTTTGAATGCCAGCTCTGCAAGTCATTTAACTTCTCTGTGCCTCAATTTTTCTCACCTGCAAAATGGGATAATAATAGTACCTCCCTCTGGAGATTATTCCAAGGATTAAAATACATTAATTATTGTAAAGCACTTACAAGAGTTTCCAGCTCTCAGTAAATATTATGTAAATGTTAACTATCATTATTATTAATTGCCGTTGCAATTCCACTGTTAGGAATTTATCCTACAGATATGCTTGCACATGTGCTAAATGAGTATATAATGCTATGTGTTGTAGCACTGATGCAATTGAGGAGAAGATTAGATATAATCCAAATGTCCATTAACAGGCTAAATTAATTACGGTGCATGTACATAATACAATACTATGTGGATACCAAAAAAAATTATAAAGAAGCTGTTTAGTACTGATCCAGTGTGTGCATAGAATGCTGCCATAAGTTTTTAAATAAACAGAGTAGTATGAACACAAGTCTACATTCCTTAATCCACAATTATGAAATTCAAAAATCTTTGAAAAATGAAAGTTTACAAAAAAATAAATGGTACAACACATTTGGTAGCAAAACCTCGACTGAACTGAATGAACTTAAGAGTGATTATGGCTTTATTTATCCTACTTGGTGCAGAAATATTTCATGTTTTATCACAGGCTCTGCTGGGAGTGTGGCGTAATACACATGATACCTTTTGATATTCCTTGAATTCCCAATTGCAAAATACACCTGCCCCCAAGGGTTCCAGATAAGGGATTATAGACTTACAGAATTATTTACCTTTTTTGTTTTGTTTTTGCATTAAAATATCTCTTGAAGTATACACAAAAAATAGCACCAGTTGCCTCTAATAAACTGTGCATTTGGATTGGGAGTGAGAATTTTCACTGTATGTCAATCCAGAAATTTAAACAGTATATGGAAATTTGACTTATTCAAAAAATAAACAAATAGCATTTAAGACCTCCTCTGCTGCCGGGCCATCCTAAAGCCTGACCCGCCCTCTCACTGCCACTGGCTGTGGCAGGCTGCCTGGGAACTTGGACCCAGGAAGCAGGACTCAAGGGTGGGGGCAGGTGGGCCAGGAGCCTCATCTCTGACTCACTGTACTGCCCTGGGCATGGCGGCAAGGCCTCCTCCCTAGAAAAGTGGAGATAATGAGAGTGACTCAGTGGGAAGCCCTCCAATGGGCCCAAAGGCAGGAGGACAGGTTCCCTCATCGGCCCCCTCCTGTACACCTTCCCGTGAAGGAGCAAGGGCTGCCCCTCCAGACTCCTCCTCAAGGGGCCACATCTCCCCAGCAGAGACCCAGTGGAAGGGTCCCAGATCCCAGAACTGAAGGACAAGAGCTAAGTGCCCATCAACTACTCAGTACAATAAATGGGTAAGACCCATGGCAAGACAAGTGACAGTGAGATTCCAGAGCACATGGCAGAAAGGAGAGATTCTAAAGGCTTCCAGCAGGAAGAAAACAGGTCATGTATAGAGAAACAGGAATCAGACTGGGGAGGGTGGCAGGTCTGAACAGTGGAGGGACGCAGACTCAGGAATTCATTTTTTAAAAGTGTTAAAATTGAGATGCTTCTTCAAATGTCATATAGGCAACTGAATATAGAAACCTGGAATTTTAGGGGTTTTAATGCAATTTTTTATGTAATTTTTTATGTAATAACCTAGTGTGTACCCTTCTAGACTTTTCTCCATGCCTATATGTACAAATGTATACAGATGTATATACACACATAAAACATGTCCATATGTATACATATATGACATATGTATACACATATCCACATGCCTACAAAACATATGTATTTGTATATATGATATACAATATTTATACATATATGTATATCCACATGTATACATAAACATACACACACATGCATATCCTTATGTGTGAATATGTTACAGCTTTGAGAATGCACCTCTCATTTTTCACTTACAGGAGTTTTTCCCAATAAATCTCTTGCAAGTATAATCTCATCTTGGTCACTGCTCCTTGGAGAATTCAAACTAACAAAACATATATATATACACATATTGATTTTTAAGTCATTGTTTTACCTAAATATTGTATACACTTTTCTTTATCTTGCTTTTCTTATTCATAAATATCTAATGAAAACTCATCACTGGTTTATCTCTATTTCATTCTTTTTAGTGGCTGCATAACATTCCTAAATATGGATGCACCATAATTTATTCAGCCATTCACCTATGAATGGACATTCACTTGGATTCCAATTTTTGGATGCTATGAACGATACTGCAATAATTATTATCTTGTACAGATATTTGAGAACAGATGATCTCAGATCTCTAGATTGGTGGTCAAAATATACTTATATACATATAATTTACATAAGTTATAATGTACAAAATTATTAATTTTACATAATTATTTTAATTGATTTTTTTAAAGGCAAGAAAAATGCACATTCCCATTAACACTGTATATGAATGCCCTTTGCAGGTCCACCAGCAATAGGTATTATCAATCTTATTTTTTTCAAGTTAACCTAACCATTTCACTAACAGTGATTTTTCATATTTTTTGGCTCCTCAAAACTGCTCTTCCATATATTGCCGATATTTCTATTGAATCACTTATCTTTTTCTTGTCAATTTGTAAATGTTCTTTGCACCCTTTGTCCTCTGATTCATAAATATTGTTTGCAAATCTATTTATATTTACACTATCTTTTGCCACAAAAAGTTTAAAATTCTAATCTAGTCAAATATGTTTATCTTTTCTTTCATAGCTTCTGGGTTTCTGGTATTTGTTAAGGCTTTCCCCCACCCCAAGTCTTCATGGTGCAAGAAGGCTGCTAGAGCTCTAGCCATCACATCTGTACTACAGGCAACAGGATAGAAAAAGAAAGAAGAAGGGCACTCCACCTCCCTTTGAAGGCATCTTTCCAGAAATTCCCACATGATAATTCCACTTACATGTCATTGGCCATAATTTAGTTACATAGTAGCCATAGTTAGCTGCAATATTGTCACCACCATCTTTGAGAAATGCAATCTGCTACACCCACACTTAGAATCAAGAACACTCTTGCTTCTTGGCATTCAATAGACAAGGTGAGAGCACACACTGCTAAGTGAACTGAAGCCTGAGAACCCACCTCTTGGGAGAGAAAAGGCTTCTCTTCTGGCCCCCTCAGGCATCATGCTTAGCAGGCCTACTAAGTCACAGAGAGGCTACTCGGGAGGATCTCAGCTCGGAGGCTTGCATGAGCGAAATCCCAGAATGGCTGCAGGCTCCAGAGGTGGCACCGCTGCCTCAAGCTTCTCTCCCCTCAGTGTCTCCCCCAGGGGCTGGGCAGGAGTTTGTGGCTGGGTGGGGAATAGCTAAGCCTGCTGGCATGCAGGACTGATGGCTTTTGGACTGTGGGAAATACCACTAGGCATTTCCAGGCAGATGGGGGCTTTAGGAAATTACTTATGATTCATGCCAGGCTGCAGGGCGTGTCTGTGCCAGAGAGAAAAACACAACATTGGAAATACTTTCTAACCAGAATCACTCCCTCCCTCCCTCAGTCACTCACAAGCCCACTTGTCATTTGCTGAGGGCCCAGACAGGGGACCAGGAACATCCACCCAGGTTTTCTTCCTATAGTTCTGCTGTCAGTTGAGAAAAGCATCAGTGGAAGAGATAAGCCAACGGAGAGCAGCTGGGCTGTGAAGGGAGAGACCTAGAAGGTTCCGCTTAAGCTGGGACACGAGAGACTCAGCCTGCCGTGCTAAGGGGAGACGTGGGGCCTGAGGACAGGCCTGCATTCAAAGCATGGTTCCGCCATGTCCACATGGCGTCTTCTTTGTGTCCCTCAGCCTCACTGAGCCCCGGCTTTCTCATCCATAAGATGGGAGGGGTAATCTCAACCTTGAGAAGGGGTTGAAGTGGAGAGGACCCTGGTCCCTGGTAGGTCTGAAAGTCCGTGATCAGCTGGGCCCTACAGATCAGGTGCTCTGCTACATTTCTCTTGAAATTTTCTCTTAAAAATACCTTTAAGAAAATCATACAAATATTATGTGTTCACTGGTAAAATAGCCGGGAAGCACAGATAAGCAATAAGGTGATACAATAACAATTAATTCCAGAGAAAAGAGCTGTTAACACGTGGACACAGGCTCTTACAAAGTTTCTAGCACCTAAATATATTTTTAGTAGGACCTTACCTTATGTGTGGCTCTGTAATCTCCTTTTTTTCCCACTCAACAATATGCCATGAGTTTCTTTCTATGTCAGTAAGCAAACTTTACAGCATATTGTAATGCTTGCTTGACATTCTGTCAATGCTGCATTCAATTCTGAACACAGGAGCAGTGTGACTGAGTTTTCTTTTCCCTCAGGTCCCAATGTGGCCCAGCACAGAACTGTTACAGATCCTGTCTTTGTTTCAAATGTTGATATTTGGTTCACCATGAATTCATGTTTATTTTTAAAAACGTCATGCTACAATATCATTAGTCTTGGTTATGGGGTTTTGAGACACCTCCGCTTCACTGCTTCACCCTAGCTGCAGCCCTGTGTCATATGAGTACTCCATACTTTACGCCACTAATTTTCAGGATCCTTAAGTCATTTCCAACTTTTCCAGTCTATTAATCTCTGCATTTCCAGAATCCAGCACAATGCTTGGCACCCAGTAGGCACTCAAATATTTGTTGGGTGAGTGAGTGAATTGGTGGAGGAAGGAAACATTACAATATGATCATTCTTGTGGCTAAATCTTTGTACACGACCATGCAGGGAGAAGGAAAGTGTGTCCAGAGAGGAGGAAGAGGGGCAGAAGCCACAGTGGACGGGGAGCACACCACCACGTGTCCACAGCATGGAGTCCAGAGGCTGAGTCGTGTGGATGTGGGGTGGGACAGCTTCTCTGCAGAGCGGGGGTGTCTTCTCAGTTTATGCACTGCCAGGCCCACCTGAAACCCCCTTTGGAAGTCCCCAGTGGAGCCCTCACTACTGTGGCCTGGACCTGGACCAGACAGCTGGAACCAAAACATGCCACGTCCCAGCTGTGGGGCCAGCCCATGCTCACACAGACTCACACACACCCAGCCCTGAGAGCCCCCCTCACACAGGCTGACTCAGGAGCTCACTTGGAGACCGGGCCACAGGCCCGCTGGCCAGGCTGCTGTGCCCCCAGTGTAGAGCTGCCTCTCCACAGCAACGGCAACAGGGGATTTTCTCAACCCTAACTAACGTGTGGAATTTTAAAATAACAAAGCCAGAATCCAAGAGAGGAAATTCTAAGAACATGAAATAAGTCAGAAGAGCAGAGGTGGGTGTTTATTTTCCATTGACTGCCTGGTCCTCTGCCTCCCTCCCCCAACCCCAAAGGCTGGGGGAGGGGCCCGGATTCAGATGTCAGCACCACAAAGCTAAAGGAAACCCATCTTCCTGTGTTTGCTGAGGAACAATGCTGGAAAGGCCATTCCAAGGCCTGCACTTTTCCTTTGTACACAAGAATTTAGGTCCCAGTGCATTCCTGGGAGGGGGGCCCTGACAAGGAACGTCTGGATATAAACATTCCTGTTCCATCACTCAGTGACATTTGGTACACACAGAGGTGTTGATCCCCTGTGGCCTTCTGTGCTCAGATCCATACTGGCCCACGCTGGGTGAGGATCTAACAGTGGCTTTGGAGCCCTGGCCCCACCTTGCAGCCCATCAGCTGAAGGGTCTGGTCTCATATGCCTCCTCAGTCACTACCTCCCAGCTCTGCTTCCTGTCCCTGCCCCCTGAGCTCTCATCAGTCCCCTGGATGATTGCCCAAGTCCAGCCTTCCTGGCCCTGACCTTCCTTGCTTCATTCATCCTGTCCTCGGCCCACGGCCTCCTCCCACACTGCACCTCCAAGTGAGGCCCTTCTCTGCTCCAGAGAGTCCTTGCCTGCAGGGCCACGTGCCCTCAGTGCATCCCAGGACCTTTATGATGGTCCGTACCACACGAGTCTCATCACCTGCCCACTATCACCCCTAAACCAGGGAGGGACAAAAAACAGGACGTTCCATGACCAGACTCACATGGTCCTCCTGGTGGCAAGGCACCTCCCAGGCATGAAGGGCTGAACATCTGCCTTTTCAGAGGCAGAAGCTGCTACCTTGAAGGGGAAGAGGAGTCAGAAAAGTAGACAAGGTGTTGAAAGACTAGCCACAGTTTACTGAGCACCTATTAGGTGCTAGTCACCATGCCACATGCTTTACGGGCATTATCTCAGTCCCCACAGTACTCCCAAAACAGCATGCTGAGTCTTGATACTCTACACCTCTTGCAGGCCTCCCACAGAGTGGGGGCTCCATAAACCTACCAACCTCATGGGTTGACTGAGGTGGACACCCTGATCCTTGCTGTGACTCAGCTGGGCCTTTGGTAGCCATTGGGGGTGCATGGGATGTAGGTGAGGAGGGTGGAGGTCTGCTTGGGGGCCACTCAGACTAGCTTTCCCTCCACACTCAAGGTTCCCTCTGTCTAGAATACTCTTCCCCCCTCTTTTGGGCTAATTCCTATTGGTCTTTCAGGTCACTTTGCAGCTTCTCCCAGGAAGCCCTCCTGGATCTCCACCCCTAATCTGAGTTATTTCTCTGTGATCCTCAACAGTCTCAGCTTCTCTGGCTCTCCCTGGGTGTTTCAGAGACTGCCTCTAGGATCAGAATTTAGCACCTTGAGGACAGGGAGGACTTCACTTCTGTGCCCCTAGAATTAAGCTCAGGGACTGGCACAGAGCAGAGGCTCTGTAAATATTTATTGAACGAATGAAACGCTTACTCCAGGGTATTCAGTCACTCCCTGGCTGGTCAGAGGCACCTAATCCCAAACTGGGTTGTCTGCTTTTCTCTCCTCTCTCCCCAGGTCTTGCCATTCACGACGTGCCCCAAAGATGGGCAAATTTTGGGATCTGAACCCTGCGCCCCTTGAGGCTGGTGATGGAGAGGGGCAGATCCTAGCTCCACTTCCAGCTGTGGGCCCCGCTTTCTCAGTGCCTGCGTAGACGACGTTCTCTGCTTTTCCAAACCGCAACTGGTCTCAGAGCACCCCTGTCCCGGCCTAGGGGCGTGGCCCCGCTGGTCTGACGCCGTCAGCGGCTGTCCTCCACCCAGACACGGACGCGCTGTGGGCTCGGTGGGGTGGCAGAGAGGGGGACCCTCCGGGGCCGCTGCCTGGCGTTCTCCGACGGGAGGGGAGCGAACTTGTGCGTCCAGGGCGCGCAGCGAACACCCTGTTCACATTCCTGCGCCGGCCGGAATGCGGGCCGGGCCGAGCCAAAGGCTGCATTCCTCAGAGCGCAGCACCCCCGCCCGGGACGCGGGTCCCCAGCCCCCCTGGCGGCGCCCCGCCCCGGCCTCCCCGGCGCCCGTAGCCGCCCGCCCTTCGGAATGGGTAATCGCCGCCTTCCTCTTCCCTGGACACCGTTGCTTCCATCTCTGCAACCCTACTCCTCTGTCGTTTTTACTTTTGTTGTTTGCTCCCAACCAAATCAGGTCAAAAAACCTTCAGTGGCTCCTCAGAGCCTTAATGACAAACTCCCACCTCCAAGGCAGCCTCCTCTCCTGCTTCCCATCGGGCACCCAGGGAGCTGCCGGGACGTTCTCTAAGGCTCTCTCAGGCCGGTCCCTCCTCGGAATCTCCCACCTTGCGTGTCACCTCCTCCCCACAGGCGCCTTCAGGCCCAGAGACCTAGATGAATGAGCCACAGCCTCACCCCGGCCAGGTCACCCAGTGCCTGCTTCTCCCACAGCTCCATGGAGGGCCTAGGGGAAGGAAATGCAGGTCCCATGTCCCTTGGCTGGGTTGAAAACTGTGAGAAAATGGGCCAAAGTAGGTCTGCAGTGTGTACGCTGGCCCCACCAAACAAAGCACCATTGCCCCACAGTGAGGATCCCTGCTATTGGGGAGAGTTGAGGCGCCAAGAAAGCCAAAAGCCACCGGGCTGTGGGTTTCCACCGTGGTAGAGAAACCGCTGGCATCGCCACACACACACACACACACAAACACACACACACACATACACACACACCTGCGCCAACATCAAAACACCAGCTAAAGAAGTGAAAAACGACCCGTACCTAAAACCAGCTGCAGGCATTGCAGTTTGAGTCACTGCCATCCTGCAGGGATTTGAAGGAGGGGAGTGTGTAATGCTTACTGACCCCCTGCATGGGGGGCCTTGCCCAGCTTCCTGGTCAGCATGAATATTGGACAGTGTGGGCAAAGCATGGGCTTTCGCCCATTTCCCAGCTGGTTGCCACATCTTTCTTAGTGGGAAAGGAGCTACAGCCTAACACTATTTGCATAGGGAAGTTTTCATGTTTATCAGCCCACAGACCTGTTGAGGACTCACCCTGTGGCAAAGTGACACCTGGGAACCCAGTTATGAAGAAAGGCATGCCTGGAACTTGCATTGCTCACCATCGGAGAGGGCTGTGCATGTTGCCAGGAAAGGTGGGAAAGCGGAAGCCAAACTCTCATTGGCGGACGGCTGAGAGAAAGGGTGGGGAGTCAGGAGGGCTGCATGCAAGGTCCGGCTTCATGGCTGGCTTACCTTGCTTGGTTGGTTTCTGAGCCTCTAAGAGCAGGAAAATAAAGTGACCCCTTCCTGCCTGGCAGGGGTGTTGCCTACAATGCCTGGAGGTAGGCCCAGAGTGACAAGGTGGCAAGTGGTCATGCAGCCCTGGTTTGAGGTTGCAGCCCTAAGCACAGGGTCTGCCTGTTCCCCATGACACAGAAAATGGGAATTCTAGACATTTCACACTGCCCTGGCAGTTCATCAAATGGCAGTGCCAAGGCCCTGTCTTAGTGGGGTGTGAGGGTGCTGGAGGTGATGCTGACTAAGTCAGACACCAGAGAAGCCCCGAAGACTAGCCTATTCATTTTATAAACATTTACTGAACACAGGCCCTACCCCCAAGAGATTCACTGTCCCTGGGAGAGGCAGACACCACCATTTCAATGCAGTGTGATGAGTGACAAGACAGAGGTGGGCCCAGGATGCAGTGGCAGGACTGCAAGGGGTGCTGGACCAGCCCGGGGCACAGCGGGGCAAGGTGGGCCTTCTGGAAGGGGCTGCTTCCCAGTGGAGTCCTGACAGAGATGGACTAGCCAGGGGAGGTGGGGGGAGCAGGGGACTTCTGCCAGGAGAGGGAACTCTTTCTTGTCTGTCCTCTAGACTCCTCTTTAGTATTTCAAGGCCAACATGCCATTGTGCTGATTTTTTGCTAAAGAACCTGCATGCATTTTGCTGGTCATGTGGTTAGATTGGCTAGCCTTTATACCTCGCATTCTGAGGTCACTTTCTGAAGATGAGTGGGATTGTAAATTCCCCTGGGCCCAGGTAGGGATCTGGTTTCAGGGATCAATTTGCTCCAGAAATTCAGCCCCTTCTCCTTAGAGTTAGTTCAGCCAGGGCCCTCCTCACTGACATGTGGTATGTCACCTCACTCCCCACGCTCATGTGTGTCCAGTGTGTGCCACAGAACTGGGCAGGGAGGGCTGGGTCTCCCAGGGAGGACCAGCCCCATCTCCCCGCGACCTTTCCTGTGCACTTAAGTGAACAGCTGACCTCCTTCGGGCTTCACTTTATCCTTGTGTTTAAAATGAATAGAAAGCTACCAGGCCCTACCTATCCCATGCCAAAAGAAGTGAATTTAAATAATAAACACTTTGAAAAACTAGAGTTTTCGAAAGTACCATCATATAGAATAATGTTTCTCAAACGTCAGCGTGCTTCAGAATCACCGATTTGTGGAGTGTAGGGAGAGGGGCTTGTTTAAAATGCTTTTTCCTGGGCCGGCTCATGGATTCTGAGTCAGGAGGTCTTCAGCAGGGCACAGGACTCTGCATATTTAAAATTTGTCCTAAGGAATCCTGATGCCATTGGACTTTGGGCCGCACTGTGACAAGAACTGATATGGACAGCCTTACATTTGCTCTCAGTAGGTCCACTTAGAGTGCAATATCCCTCTGCCGAGATTCAGACAAATCCCACGAGATTTGTTATCCTCCGTCCCCGAAAAAAAAAAAACACATAGAGAATGGGGTCTAGAGGGAGACCCTGTCGTTGTGCAGGATGGGGAAATGCACAGTAAACCAAGGGCGGGACCTCAGGAGCCTCTCAAAGTAGACACACTCCAGTGAGCACTCCCAAGCGCCTCACAGCAGAAGTCTTCCCCCACCTTCTCCTGCTCCTCTTCCTCCTGCTTTGGGTTACAGGAATCCCGCACTCATGAAGCAAACCAAAAACAAACAAAAGCCACCTGACTTTAAATGCTTCAGCTGGAATCGGAAACAACGTCCCCAAGGGTCATAGTTCCAATCAATGCCTAGCCTGTGAGCAGTGTCAGCAGCAATCTTCACAAAACCTAACAGCTCAAGCCTTTGGCCCAAAACAAACTAAGAGTGCTGACCTGTCGGCAGCAGCACACACCAGCGACCTTTTGATCTGCTCCTCGGCCTCCAAGTGTGTTTCTGCTTGCCCCGGATGTGCCGCGTACTTGCACTCCTGTCACTAGCTGTTACTGATATCAAGGCACAGCGAGTTCTTGACACTACAGCAAGTCTCATCTTAAATAATAATGAGTATAATTTCAAATTGTTTTGACAGGTTTGAACTTGGGAGACTGCTGTCTTGTCAGATCTGTTTAGACTGTCGTTTTTGTGTTACACTGCAGCTGAGTTCATACAAGGGGTGGAAGTGACAGCCCAGGTGTCTTCCTCTCTGGCTCCCACGTGCAATACCTACTGACAGCGTTACCTTCAAGCCTTGTATGAAGGAATCACAGGAATCCTTAAAAGTTAGCTTGTCCTTCCATGAGGATTACTTTGGTTAAATTAAGTAATATACTCTATAAATCCAGTCCAGCAGGCACAGATAAACTGTGCTAAATCCCGTTCCTGTTAGGGCGTCCCCACTCTTCTCTCAGTTCACCACACTTGCTTTCCTGACTCAGGACTGTGTGACATACACCCCAGTGAGGAAGCCAGCATCAATCTGAATATAAAACACTAGTGAAGCCACATTCTTCTTCTTATTTTTTTTAGAGACAGGGTCTTGCTGTGTTGCCCAGGCTGGCCTCAAACTCCTGGGCTCAAGCGATTCTCCTGCCTCAGCCTCCCAACTAGCTGGGACTACAGGCCCATATCTGGCTCTTATTTTTAGATTAAAACTATAAATACATAAATAAAAGTTTTAGCATTTCTTTCCTGCACTCCCAATAGATCATCTTATGTACTCCAAATTGATGCTCACTGACCTGACCAGGACCCTCCCATCCCAGGGGCCCATATTTCTGAAATCCAACCTTCTTCTCTCAGGAAGGGGTCCCAGCAGTTAGCCATTTCCCTGAAAATCAGGGAGGCAGGCCTCTCAGCGTGAAGAATTTCTGGCAGAGCAGAAGAATCTCTTACTCCAGTTCAGACTTCTACCCCTGGCACCTGCCAACCCCCACCCCATGCTCCCATGTGGAGTTGGGGAGTTGGGGGTGGGTCTGAAGACTGTGCTGGGGCAAGGTGGGGTGGGCCCCATTGAATCTGAATTTGTGGGACTCCCTTGGGCTCACAAGGCCATACTCAGACTGCCTTCCTGAGATCTTTGGGGACAGTAGCTGGGTTCCTGGCCCATGCACAGAGAAACAGCGGCCCCTGGTGGCACGGACACACAGCGCCTTGGAACACTAGCTCCCTCCTGCTTTTATATTTGCTGAACCCTCACTTTGATGGTGAAATATGATGGCATAGATTATTTGTGCGGATTTGGGTAGGAAAGATCTAGGTTCCTATCCGGGATCATCTGTGTGATCCCAGGCAAATTAACTTCTCTGAGTCTACGTGTCTTCAACATTAAAATGGAATAACCAGACCTACTTCTTAGGGTTGTTGCTAAAAGTACACAAGTGAATGAATGAAAAGCAGTCAACTGTGCTTAGCACACGGGAAGGACTTGTGCTGTGGCGGTGGTCATGATGCTTGAAGTTGATGCCTGTAGACATTTCAAAGCACCTGGAAAATATCTCTGGCTACAGCCCTGGAGGGAGAGTGGGAGATCGTGACAGGAACACTCATGTTCCTGTGCTCACACACACAGATGAGCAGTGAACACGGTGTGGACAAGTGTAGTAAGTGCAAGCCTCTGTGATGTGTGGGTGTGTATGTGTGTGCACAGGCACATGCACAGCAGAAATGTGGGAGACGATCAGTGCACAGACATCCCAGAGGGGAGGAGTAACGGCGACAGGGAAATTATTGTCATCTATTTCTCCAAGCACACTGCAGGGCTACATTATGAGAAAGGATAGGAGTTTATTAATTCATACAACAATTACTTACTGATCACCTACTATGTGCTAGGCAAGGTTAACAAAACTGAACACAAGACTTTCAAATAGAGGTAAATGTTAAATAACAGACTCAATGAGGGTGGAGGGTTAGTCTAGACTGGTGGTCTGGGGACTGATAATTGTACTCCCTGAAGCCACCAGGACAGAATAATTGAAAGCACACAAATCCAGGACCAGGCAGTGTAAGGATTCCTCTGCTCAGGTGGCTTCCAGAGGTGCCTCACCACCCAGCTCTTTGGAATGTGCTTGGGCTCGCATAGTCCAGGTGAAGCTAGGACAAGGTATGAGGTGAGTGCTCTGTGATCAGCCTGCCCATCACTGGGATTTCATCCAACTAAAATGTGGTTCTGTTAAAAGCTTGTAACCCTGAGTGGTCCTCCAGCTTTCTCCTCACCACCTGCAGAAAGGTATATGGGCCTTGTCTGAGTTTGGTGACGGAGAAGGAGGAGGGACTGGTGGCCCAGAAGAGGTACGCAGGATCTGCCAACTACTGACAGGGCCCTGAGCGGGCCCTTGATCCTTCTATAATGCAGAAGAATTTACACCTTTGCCCTTATGAATTGAAAAGTCAAAATGCATGGACCATTTGTTGCTGTGCTCCCCACCCACTCCTAAATTACAAGCCTCCAGCTTAGGGATAGTCATCCTTACAGCCTTGAAAGAGTCTCTAAGTTCACAGAGCTGATTATTTATGTTACTTAGTGAACACCTACCATTGCTGGGCAGGGTTAACCAAATTAGGGGTCGGAAGGATGGGTGCTGAGGTCAGGGAAGGGCTCCTGACCAGGTTGAGGCTTCCCCCTTGTCATGATCTCTCTCTCCCCGTGGACTCCTTCCCTCCTACTCATCTCACCCCATTTGTCCATCTAGAGCTGTGGTCCCCAACCCCCGGGGCCACATTCCTTATTGGTCTGTGGCCTGTTAGGAACGGGACCTCACAGCAGGAGGTAAGTGGTGGACAAGCAAGCAAAGCTCCATCTGTGTTGACAGCCACTCCATTGCTCCCATCAACCTGAGCTCCGCCTCCTGTCAGATCGGCCAGGGCATTAGATTCTCATAGGAGCGTGAACCCCACTGTAAACTGCACATGCGAGGGATCTAGGTTGCGGCTCCTTATGAGAGTCTAGTGCCTGATGATCTGAGGTGGGGCTGAGGCGGTGATGGGGAGTGACTGCAAATACAGATTATCATCAGTAGAGAGGTTTGATTGCACAATAAATGTAGTGTTCTTGAATCATCCCCAAACCATCCCTTCCCCACCCCTGTCTGTAGAAAAATTGTCTTCCGTGAAACCAGTCCCTGATGCCAAAAAGGTTGGGGACTGCTGGGCTAGAAGAATGGAGGCCCTGCCTTTGTTTGGCCCACTTCTGTCTGCCAAGCACAAACCATCAGTACTCCCTCTTGTCCAAGGCACTGCCATTCAAGATAAATGCAAAACTGTTGCTGCTTCTTGCTGGTTTGAAAAACAACATTGCTACAGTATTACAACTTCCCTGGAAAGGTCCAGTACAGCTGTTCAGCTTCGGAGTGGGTTGGGGTGGGAGAGGGGCCTGGAACCACCCACCGTGGAAAACATTGTTTCTGTACAGAGGTTCTGAGGTTAAACAACTGGCTCCTGAAGTTCCAGCTCCCTGGATCGCTGTGGATCTGTTTTCCTCTTTCCAGGTCAGGGGCCCGGAAACATTCCATCCTTTTCTTGCCTTTTTTCCCTCCCTGACATCCTGCTCTGCCTTTCTTGCCTCTGTCTTTGCACTTCAAGAAGGAGAGAAACAGGACTGGTGTGAAGGCCTACACCTGTAATCCTAGCACTCTGGGAGGTCAAGGTGGGAGGGAGGATCACTTGAGGTTGGGCGTTTGAGACCAGCCTGAGCAAGAGTGAGAGCTTGTTTCTGCAGAAAAATAGAAAAATTAGCCAGATATGGTGGTGTGCTCCTATAGTCCCAACTACTCGGAGGGCTGGGGCAGGAGAATCGCTTGAGCCCAGGAGTTTGAGGCTACAGTGAGCTATGATGATGCAGTTGCACTCTAGCCTGGGCGACAGAGGGAGACCCCGTCTCAAGAAAAAGGAACAGAAAGAAGGGAAGGGAAGGGAGAAAGAGAAAGAAAGAAGAGAAAAGACCAATAGAAGGGAAATATGGGATAAATATAAAACAACACAAAGACAAATCTAGATTTCTGGGTCCAGGAAAGAGGCAAAGGAGATAGGGGAAGAGACAATTGAGGAAGCAAAGAAAGACACAGGTCTTCGGAGAAAGGAACCATTGAGGGCAAGAGTATGAACAAAAAAGTTAGGAAAAAGAAACGCTGGTGGCCAGTAAACATAGGGAGCAATACTAAGCCACATATAGCTAAAGAAATTTGCATTTGAAGCCAGGTGTGGTGATGCCCACCTATAATCCCAGCTATTCAAGAAGCTGAGGCAGGAAGATCCCTTGAGCCCAGGAGTTCAGGGCTACAGTGAGCTATGACTGTCTCTATCAATAGCCACTGCACTCTAGCCTGGGCAACATAGCAAGAACCCATCTCTAAAAAAAGGAAAGAAAGAAAGAAAAAGAAATGCAGAGTAAAACACCAATGTTTTCACCTATCCAGATTGGCACAACTTCAAACGCTTGATAACATCCAGTATTAATAAGCAGGTGGGGAATCAGACACTCTGTTATTGAGAATGCAATGGTGCCAACTTTTTGCCAGGCAAATTGGAAAAAAAAATCAAAATTTAAAATGCCTTTACTCTTTATTCCAGCACTGTCACTGCTAGAAATTTATCCCTTGCATAAACTCATTAAAATATGTCACTATACCTATAATCATTCAAAGATATTTCCTGCAGCATTGTTTGTGGGGGCATAAAACTTGAAATGATCTAAATGTCCATCCATGAGGTACTGCTTAGACCCATTTTGGTACATCCACAATGTGGAATGAGGAAATGCTAACTATATGCTGGCCTCTAGTGCTCTCCAAGAGCTGGCAAGTGTGTGTGATGTGTACTTTTTAAACAGTGAACATAATCTGTGGCTATAAACATTTTTTCCTGGATGACACCCAAGGGACCAGTGAAGAAGGTGAACTTTGAGGAGGAAGCCTGTAGGTGAGGACTGAGGAGAGTTGTATGCTTCATATTATACTGCACAGAGTTGTTTTGCTCTTTGTATATTAAGTTATTTTATGCTTTAAAAATGTTAATTGGAGTTATCTGGGTGGTGGTATCGTGAGGCATCTCTTTCTTCTTAATACTTTTTGGTATCAAGCCAAATAAATGTTTCATCTTGGTTTTGTGTTATTTTAAGGGACACCCTGAGGGCAATAAGGACAAGTAAAGAAATGTCACATTTAAATGCAATTGGGTAAAATATCAGAACTGAAAGGACAAAGAACATCATATAAGCTCCCAGAAAGAACAAACAGTTTACATATAAAGAAATGAGATTCAGCCTGACATCAAATTTTGCACCAATTAGATGCTACAAGACAAAGAGCAATATCTCCCAAGTTTGGAAAGAAAATTCATTTGAATCTGGAATTCTATTGCCAGCCAAACTACACCCAAAGTGAAGACAATATAAAGACATTTTCTGAAATCTAGGTAGTCAGAAAATGTATTACTCATGCACTGAATATGAAGAAATTACTTAAGAAGATGTCTCACTAAAACACAAGAAACAATAAATGTTTTGTTTTTTGTTTTTTTAATGGAAGCTGAGTGTGAGAAGAAATATAAACACGGAAAAAATGAGCTGGTACCACTTTGGATATTGATACCTGCGACATTCTCCTTTGATCTGCAGATGTTTAATAATCTAAGATCATTTTCTCCTTAAGAGCTTTAAGTCATGCTATTTGATTCTGCAGCAAATAATATTTATACAATATAATACCATAATTACATGTTACAATGTTATTCATATGGGGTTTAATATCTTAGATTCAATCTATAGACCAAAAAAAAGTAACAAAATGAACAGAACAGAATGTAAACAGTATAAACCTTGACAAAATAAAGGGAAAAATCTTGCTGAAAGCTGGGCACCTAAACTCTCCAAATTCTTTTAGCTGCAATTAGTACACATGCTCCTTGACTTACCAGGGGATTATATCTTGATAAACACATCCTAAATTGAAAATGCAATAGGTCAAAAAAGCATTTAATGCACCTAATCTACTGAACACCACAGCTTAGCCTAGCCTACCTTAAACATGCTCAGAACACTTACATTCCTCTACAGTTGGGCACAATTGTCTGGCAGCACAGTACACCAGACAGTATCAGTTGTCTACCCTCGTCAGCACGGCTGACTGTGTTGCAGCTCGCTGTCACTGCCCAGCATCATGACAGAGTATCCTACCTACCACATATCGCTGGCCCAGGAAAAGCTCAAAATTCAAAGTACAGTTTCTATTGGTTTCACACCATTGTCAAAAAATCTTGAGAACCACAGTAAGTTGGGGATCGTCTGTATGTCAAAGACCAGGCCTGGCTGATTAGATTTTAGGGTTCCATTAAATGCAGAGTTGAGAAGAGCCCAGGCCCAGATGTAAAGGAAGTGGCTCTAGTGATGTATTGGAGTTGTAACTGCTCCTTAGAGCTGAGTGTCTTCATCTCCTCCCGGCTCTCAGTGACATCATGTTGGTAGCTTGAAATTAGCCATAATAGGCTAATTATACTTCAGCTATGGGCAAATGCTGTGCATCAGGGATTTTTTCCCTCCCAGAGAGCCAGTTGTTAAATACTTACCAGCGTGGTCCTGGGAAAGTTGGACCCTTCTGGCCTGAAGAACTGTCAATGATAAAATCGGGGAAGCAGGCAGTGAGACCCTCTGGGCTAGATGGGTTGTAGGGGAGCTAATGGCATTCCTGGAGGAGGAATCTGCTAAGATAGTAGTCAGCAAACTTTTTCTCAAGAGATCAAATAGTACATATCTCACAACTGTTCAACTCTGCTGTTACAGCTCAAAAGCAACCATATACAATACCTAAATGAAGGAGCATGGCAGTGTTCCAGTAAAGCTTTTATTTACAAGACAGGTAGCCAGCCAATGGACCATGGTTTGCCATCCCGTGGTCTAAGACAAACTCCATAGGCGTACACTTCAGATATGGCACAGAAAATGGCTCAGCAGCAAACTTGGAGGCAGCTGGGTCACTGGATATTTGAGCCAGACATCCCACTCCTGGCTTCTCATGGCCTCCAAGTGGCCTGCCAGTGATCCAGAATTTCCTGTGTCTCAGGCGAGGGGTCACATGGTGCTATATCAGATAGAATCAGGTTTGTCTTTATAGCAGCCTAAACACACATGATTTAATAGTGGCTTAGAACACATACAGATTTATTCCCTCCTGTACAGGCCTGGAGGTTGGGCACCCAGGGCCAGTAAGTGTGAGACCATGTCTGTCTGAACCTCCTCTCTGCCATTTCTAGGCATGGCCCCCATCCTCATACTCCAAGGTGGCTGCTGAGCTGCTGCCATCATGCCCACGAGATCCAGCCAGCAGGACGAGGAAAGCAGAGGAGGGCAGCCCTCCCACCCTCTGTATAAAGACCCTTCCCAGAAACTGTACACACTTATCCGCTTATACCCCCTTTGCCAAAACTCAGTCGGCTGGCTATGCCCAGCTGGAAAAGAGGTGGGAATATGGAGTCTTCCGCTACAAATTGGGCATTAATTGTAAGAAGAGGCAGATAAAAACTAAAGGACAACTAGCAGTCTCGATTGCTGAGAGGGCCTGTCAACCACAGAGGCCCGGGGTTGGCCAGAAGAGACCACACGCAGGGATTGGCTGCTCCAGCGGAGGACGCGGGCACACAGAGCCAGCTTCACGGACCTGTGCGGCGGCATAGGCCCCATGCTCAGAAGGGCCCATGCTTGGTTTAACAGTGGGATGCCAGCCTCTTGAAATAATTAATAATTTTATCTTTGAACTTGAATTTTGTGAATGAAGTCTGATGGGACAATGGATGTGTGCATGAGGAGAGGGGGTTCGTGCAATGTGCAGTGGTCCTTGCAGCCCCCATTCCTGTGTTGCACTGGTAATGCCTCCTATGCAGCTGCCATAACACACTTACCTTGTACTTGTGTTCACACTCAGCAGGGCCCCCATGCTTGGTTTAATGCTCTGGTGTTGCCATTTTGAATTTTTAATTAATTCTATCTTTGAATTTGTGTTTTGTAAGTGAAGTCCAGCAGGACAATGGAGGATATTTGTATCCTCCATTCCTTGCCACTCCATTCGCATATGCATATAGTATTTGCAGTACCCCAGAAGCACAGAATTCCAGTGGACCCACAGTTTCAGGAAGACTCAAAGCAAGTATAAAGTAACCACATTATGTCTATGACTAAGCAGGAGTGCCCACCGCCCCAAGAGGCCACACTTTCCATTTGAAACAGAACTTGCTTCAAATGCAGAAAGAAGGCAGTGGTGTTCTAAGAAACACAAACAATCAAGGAATCCTATCATATCCTTTCTTACTTACGTTACTTTCCTGTATTAACCAATCACTCACTTTGAAAATGATGAGAGAAAAAAGATAGAACAAACCTTCCTTTCACTGTCAGTAATAATAATCAGTAAAGTAAAGGTAGCAATTGTTGGTACAATGTGCTCATATCAAGAAGTAAAATTAAAAAGTCCAATGCAATGTTTCCATTGTTCTGGTAACAGCAAAATACATGTGCATGTACAACCTATGAAATACAAATTATACAATTTCTGTGATTTTTGCATATGAGTTAAATTCTCTTAAATTTTTCCTCTAAAACTGGTATTGCACAATATAAAGATGGATGGTAAAATTCCTGCTAATAGAGTGACATTAAATAGTAAATAAAAAACATCAGGACAAACCAAGAGAGAGACCCCAGAAAAAAGGAAAAACTTTTATACTTTAGGACCTTTAGTAGTACTTTCTCCCTGCCTTTTGAACAAGGGGGCTTGCGTTTTTATTTTGCACAGGGCCCTGCAAATTTTGTAGCCACCTCTGGCAGCACATTACCCCAGGATGCCACACAGGACCAGTGTCACCTCTGGAGTCCGCTGTCAGGAGCAGACGCCCCGCCCCTCTCGTCAGTGAGCACAGCAGACGGCCAGAGGACGTGGGTGTCTGAAAGCCCTCCCCCCACCAACTTCAGAGGATACAGTAAGGGCCCTCATTTATCCAGATACTCAGATACATCTTGGGGAGAGGAAGGGAGAGCAGACAGAGTTCAGAAAGACAGAAATTGGAGACACTGAATTTTCCAAAAGATTCTATGGAAAGCAGCCACACGAGGGAGTTCAATTCCAAACAGGCTGAGTAGTCAGACTGAAAGGAGCCGACTATTCAATGGGAAAAGAGGTGCCTATTGTTACAAGGCAAGCCTAGGCTTCTCCACCACACAGTAGGGTGCGGCTGACAAAGAAGATCCTAATCTCTGCAGATCTGAATGTGGCCTGCACACTCGCAAGCCTGCTGCCCTCAGCTCCAGAGCACCGTCTGTCTGAAATAGCCTCCTTTCTGGTCTTGCTTCCCTCACTCCGTCCCTAATCTTCCCTCCTCCTCACTTCCACCTATCTTCCCCAGAGACAACCCCTGTTATCAGTTTCTTTAGCTTCCTTTCATAGATACTCCATGTGCTTTAAAGCAAATAGATTTGACATCATCCCCTATGTAGTATTCTAGGAGAGGATGTATAACCTGAATCTAACTATCAGGAAGTGTCAGAAAAACCCAAAGTGAGGAATATTCTACTTTTTTTGAAAGCATGTGTGCATGGGATAACTGTATTGTCTCAAAGCATCAATATCACAAAAGACCAAGAAGGCTGTGGACATGTTCCAGAATTAAGGGGAATGGTAGGTTAAAGCATTGCATCCATGTTAAATTTACCAAAATTACCAAAGTGTACTATGGGCATGTAAGGACTATCCCTTTTTTCAGGAACTACACGCTGACATATTTAGGGGTAAAGGGCCAAGGTTGTGTGTGTGTGTGTGTGTGTGTGTGTGTGTGTGTACATTGGAAGCGGCAGAAGGGCACAAATGATAAAGCAATTGGGGCAAAATGTTAACAATAGGTGAATCTGGATAAAGGATTGGTGAGTGTTCTTGTACTATTTTTATTTTTGCAATTTATGTTTAAGTTTGGAAAAAAAAGTTGATCTTCATTATTCATAGATTCTGTATTTGCAATTTGCCTAATCATTAAACTTTATTTGTATCCCCAAAATCAATACTCAAGGTACTTTTACAGTCATTTGCAGACATGTGCATGGGGGAAGCATGGGAAATTTGAGTCACCCAATGCACGTGTCCCCAGCTGAGGTCAAACAAGGCAATGCTCTGCTTTCTTATTTCAGCCCTCACACTGTAAACAACTACCCTTTCTGTGGCCTGTTTAGCACCACATTTTTCATATTTTTGTGCTTTTTTGGGTGATTTTGCTGTTTAAAATGGCCCCCAAGTGTAGTGCTGAATGCTGTCTGGCATTCCTTAGCACAAGAAGGCTGTGATGTTACTTGCAGAGAAAACACGTGTGTTAGGTGAGCTTCGTTTGGGCATGAGTTAAAGTGCTTTTGGCCATGAGTTCAGTGTTAATGAATCAACAACATATCTTAAATATGTATTAAATGAACAATGTACTTTATCTTAAATGTATCGAATCAGTAATACACACCTAAAACACGGTTATATATTGATGGGTTTACAAAAATGTTGTGACTAGAGGGTTATAGGAACCTAACCCGGTATTTCCCTTGGGAGCAAATGGTTCGCTATGCACTAATTCAGTGTTCTCAGCAACCTTATAGAATACAACTACTGTGAATAAAGGAGAATGACTGTTTGTATATATGCATTTCCTGCACAAATGATAGCACACAGTACATAATGTTCTGTACCTTATATTTTTAAACAATATTTCTTAGAGATCATGCTATTAGTTTATATTCATTCTTCTGAACTGATGCCTGATATTCCCACATGGCTGTATCCTAATTGATCTAACCAGTCTTCTAGTGATAGACACTTGGGCTTTTGTTTTTGTTTTTTGTTTTTTTTAATTGGATACCAGCAAGTTCCTTTTTTCTATTTTCATTTAGTTATGAATTTTTAATTTATAAAGCAATTCACCATTATAACAATTTTAAATAAGTCATTAAATTGTTCTGGGCACTGCCCCCCCTTGGAATATTTTTTAAGTAAATTTATGTATTTGTCTATTTTTATTTTTTAATTGACAGAAATGCATATATTTATTGTGTACAGATGTTTTGAAATATGTATATGCTGGCTAAATTGGACTAATTAACATAGGCATGACCTCACATATTTATCATTTTTTGTGGTGAGAACACTTAAAATCTACTCTTAATGTTCAAGAATACAATACCTTGTTATTAACTATAGTTACTATTTTATACAATAGATCTCTTAAACTTATTTTTCCTACATAACTGAAATTTTGGATATTTCGATCAAAATTTTCCCAACCCCCCTGCACACAGACCCCCAACCACCATTCTATTCTCTAATTCTATAAGTTCAATCTTTTTAGATTCCAGATATAAGTGAGAACATGCAATACTTATCTTTCTGTGTCTGGCTTATTTCACTTAACATATTATCCTCCAGATTTATCCATGTTGTTGCAAATTACTGGATTTCCTTTTTTTTAAAGATTGAATAGTATTCCATTGTGTATGTGCCACTGTTTTTTATCCGTTCATCTGTGGATGGACACTTATGTTGATTCCATATCTTGGATATTGTGAATAATGTTGCAATGAACTTGGGAGTACAGATATCCCTTTGACATACTGATTTCATGTCATTTGGTATATACCCAGCAGTGGGGTTGCTGGATCATACGGCATTTCTATTTTTAGTTTTCTGAGGAATGTCCATACTGTTTTCCATAATGGTTATACCAATTTACATTCCCACCCACAGTGTGCTAGGGTTCCCTTTTCTCCACAACCTCTTCAACACTTGTTATCTTTCCTGCATTTGATAATAGCCAGTCTAACAGGTATGAGGTGATATCTCATTGTGGGTTTAATTTGCATTTCTCTGATGATTAATGATGGTGAGCATTTTTTTCAAATACCTGTTGGCCATTTGTATGTCTTCTTTTGAGAAATGTCTATTCAGATCCTTTGTCTATTTGTTTTCTTACTGAGTTATTTCAGTTCCTTATATATTCCAGATAGTAACCCCTTATCAGATGTATGGTTTGCAAATATTTCCTCCCACTCCATAGGTTTTTTGTTTTTTTGTTCTGTTGGTTGTTTCCTTGGCTGTGCAGAAGCTTTGTATTTTGGTGTAATACCATTTGCCTATTTGTGCTTTTGTTGCCTGTGCTTTTGGGGTCATATTTAAAAAATCATTGCCTAGGCTAATATCATGGAGCTATCCCCCTATGCTTTCTTCTAGTAGGTTTACAGTTTCAGATCTTACATTTAAGTCTGTATTTCATTTTGAGTTGATTTCTGTATATGGTGTGAGACAAAAGTCTAATTTCATTTTTTTGATTGTGGATATCCAGTTGTCTCAACACTATTGAAGAGATCACCCTTTCCCCATTGTTTGTTTTTGGCATGTTTGTCAAAAATCAATTGAATAGAAATGTGTGGATTTATTCCTGAGCTCTCTATTCTGTTCCATTGGTCTACGTGTTTGTTTTCGTACCAGTGCCATGCTGTTTTGATTACTATACTTTTGTAGTATATTTTGAAGTCTGGTAGTTTGATGCCCCCAGCTTTGTTCTTTTTGCCCAAGATTGCTTTGGCTATTCAGAGTCTTTTGTGGTTCTATAAAAATTTTAGAATTGTGTTTTCTATTTCTGTGAAAAATTTCACTGGAATTTTGATAGGAATAGCATTGAAGCTGTAGATTGCTTTGGGTAGTATGAACATTTTAACAATATTAATTCTTCCAATTCATGAACACAGGATATCTTTCCATTTATTTGTGTCTCTTTCAATTCCTTTCATTAATGTTTTATAGTTTTCAGTGTATAGGTCTTTGGCCTCCTTGGTTAAATTTAGTCCTAAGTATTTCTTTTTTTGTAGCTATTGTAAATGGGATTGTTTTCTTTATTTCTGTTTTAGATAGTTTTCTGTTAGTGTATAAAAGCACTACCGGTTTTTCCATGCTAATTTTATAACCTGCAACTTTACTGAAATTGTTTATTAGTTTTAACAATTGTTGGCCGGGTGCGGTGGCTCACGCCTGTAATCCTAGCACTCTGGGAGGCCGAGGCGGGTGGATTGCTCGAGGTCAGGAGTTCGAGACCAACCTGAGCAAGAGCGAGACCCCGTCTCTACTAAAAATAGAAAGAAATTATCTGGCCAACTAAAAATGTACATAGAAAAATTAGCCGGGCATGGTGGCGCATGCCTGTAGTCCCAGCTACTTGGGAGGCTGAGGCAGGAGGATTGCTTGAGCCCAGGAGTTTGAGGTTGCTGTGAGCTAGGCTGATGCCACAGCACTCACTCTAGCCCGGGCAACAGAGCGAGACTCTGTCTCAAAACAAAAACAAAAACAAAAACAAAAACAAAAACAAAACAGTTGTTTAGTGGAGTCTTGGGGTGTTTCTTATATAAGACATTTGGGTTTTACCTTTTCAAAATGCAAATCTGATCATGTCACAGGCCTGTTTAAGTACTTCCATGGAATCTCTGTGCTCTTGAGATAAAAATTAAAGTCCTTAATATGACCTGCCAGACACTCCTATGCAGCTTCCTTGCATCTGCGTGTCTCCTGCCTCTGTTCCGCTCTCATCCCTGGTATCATCCACCCTCTCTCCTGCCACAGGGCATTTGCACAAGCTTTACTTCTGGGACATCTTTCCCATCCCTCACCTGTAATCTGATTAACTCTCTCTTCAAACCTCAACTTCACAGTTCAGTTTTTTCTCAACAATGTATCCTTGGGCCTAGGATAGAACCTGCTATGTAAAAGGTACCCAAAACATTTTTGCTGAGCAACTGAATGCATGAGGCAAGAAGGCAGGGAGTGAAGTCAGCTGGTAAGGATTATGTTTATGTAGGTCTCTTTTGCCCAAACACTTGGTCTTAAACTCTTAGTGGACTGAAAACTGTAAAGCTGTCTTGTCTTCTCCTTTCAGGTTCTCGGTTCATTAGTACTGAAGTGATTTTTGTTGAACTAAGCAAGTGATGATGGTGGGAAATTAGATAAGTTGTGAAAAGTGCCCCTGAGGAGGTTGCTAGAACTTTCTGTGCCAGTTCCTCATCCTTGGAAAGGGGATGATAATATCGAGATCTAGCTTGTAACACACCTGCTGGCACTTAGCACACTGTTACAGGAGCTCTTAGCTCCCTTCAGTTCCAGCAAACTATCAGCTATTGACCCTGTCCTCTAAGAATTTTCAGCATGTTGGCTCGGAACAAAGATCTGAATACAAAAATCCAGTTACAAGTCACCATGCCCTCAACAGCCTCTCTCCTACTCTTCCTCCAGCTAAGAGATGTCTGCTGGCACCCAGCTAAAGGGGAAGGCACTAAAAAGGAAGTGTCACAGCCAACGTTTTTCCCAGGGGCTGATCACCATGTCCCTGAGTGGGTAGGAGAGGAGCTCTTTCTGGGCTGTCACCTGACCTGTGGCTCTTTTCTACCTTTGAGTGACTAATTCTATTCTCATGGATTCTCTAAAATGATATGAAACTTGTGGTGAAACCCACATCCTTCCTGTATGCCAGAGGCCCGTACCACATCCTCCCTACTGACCACCACCCCCTTTCCTCTATTTTTGGTGACACAATGAATCAAACTAGCTCATATAAAAGGCGTGTGTGTGTGTGTGTGTGTGAGTGAGAGAGAGAGAGAGAGAGACAGAGACAAAGAGACAGAGACAGTGAGAGAAAGAGAGACAAAGAGACAGAGAGAAACAGAGAGACAAAGAGAGGGAGACAGAGACAGAGAGAGAGATAGAGACAGAGAGTCTACGGCTACTCAACGGATCTCATATGTCCAAAATGCAACCACTTCTCCCCACCTCTGTCTACCTGCCCGGTCTGAACCATCTCCATCCCTCCCCTGGTTTACTGCAACAGGGGATCTCTCTGTTTTCACTTCCATGCCCTAAATCTTTCTCCAGGTACAAGTTGCCAGATATAATACAGTACGCTCAGTTAAATTTGCATTTCCAATAAACAATGAATATGTCTTTAGTACAAATATGTTACAAATTACTTGGGATATACTTATACCAAAAATTATTTATTTATCTCAAATTAAAATGTAACTGGACATTATGAAGTTTTATTTGCTGATTCTGTCAACCCTATTCTGTGGCAACCAGAGTCGTCCTTTTTTTTTTTCTTTTATTTTTTAGTTGACCATCATCTCAAACAGAGTCGTCCTTTTAAAATGTAAATTATTAGTTCATATCATTCCTCTGCTCAAAGTCCACCGATAGCTTCCCAGCTCTGAAGCGAAGACCTGACAAAGCCAAAGACCTTACAACGATCAGCCTCCCTCAGTGCTTCTTAGAATCCGTCTCCTGCTGCCGCCTCCCTCATCCATTCAGTCCAGCCGCACTGGCTGCCTGTTGCTCCTTGCACTGCTCCCAGATAACCGCCTTACTAGCTCCTTCTTCAGGTGTTGCTCAGATGATAGCACTTTATCAGGGAGGCCTTCTCTGACACTCTTTGAAAAACTGCAGTCACCCTACTTTTTGTCTCCTCTCCTTGCTTTTCATCCATAACACTTGTGTCACCTTCTAACATGCCACATTATCCACACTTACTGGTTTGCTGTCTGTCTCCCACTAAAATGTCTGGTCCGTGAGGGCAGGTGCTGTGTTTTGTTCAAGCTGAATCTCCAGCTTGGCACATAGCACTCAATAAATATTTTGAGCCAATGATGAAACCCAGGGCAGGAAGTCTAGCCAGGAACGTCCAGAAACAAGGGTGTTCCGTTTTGTTTTTCTTCCTCAGCAGGCTTGCTCTAATCTTTCTCCACTTGCTCAAGGCTCACTTTGGCCACTGTCCCAGGCCTCGCTAGGACTTTTCAGGGGTGCTATCAAAAGCGGGGGTAATCTGATTGGCTCAGCTCCCCCTCCATTCCTCCTTTCCTCTCTCTCTCTTTCCACTAGCATTTTAAGTTTTTAAATAAATTAGTAGTATTTCTAAAAATATAGTTTATTTTCTTAGTAGGCCAAGACTAAAGGAGAGTGATTTGGGAGCTCTGATAGCCAAGAGCAAATGCCACTGATAGCACAACAAAGTGACTATAGTCAGCAATAAGTCATGGTATCCTTTAAAATAACAAAAAGAGTGAAACTGGAATGTTCCTAATGCAAAGAAATGATAAATGCCTGAGGTGATGCATACCCCAATTACACATTGTATGCCTGTATCAAACATCACGTGTACCCTATAAATATATACAACTACTATGAACCCATAATAATTAAATATAATTTTTTTTTTTTTTAGGCAGAATCTCACTCTCTTGCCTGGACTAGAGTGCCGTGGCATCAGCCTAGCTCACAGCAACCTCAAACTCCGAGGCTCAAGCGATCTTCCTGCCTCAGCCTCCAGGGTAGCTGGAACTACAGGCACGCGCCACTGTGCCCGGCTAATTTTTTCTATTTTTAGTTGTTTTGGCTAATTTCTTTCTATTTATAGTAGAGATGGGGGTCTTGCTCTTGCTCAGGCTGGTCTCGAACTCCTGAGTTCAAGCGATCCACCTGCCTCGGCCTCCCAGAGTGCTAGGATTACAGGTGTGAGCCACTGCGCCCGGCCTAAAAAAATTTTTTTTTTATAAAAAGAGCAAATGCCACTAAACATCTCTCTTCCGTCCCCTCCCAGGCTCAGTTCCCTGCAGAGAATCACCAGGAGATGAGAGGCTTTGCTTTGGCGGCAAACAGCCCCCGTCTTAGTCACTTAAAACAGACCTTGACTTCCTGCTCATGCTACATTCTGAAATAAATTGGCTGGGACTCTACAGTTCATTGTGTCAGAGACCCAGACTGATGGCTGCTCTTCTGAAGTGTGGCTGCATCATCTGGCCACCCCTTCAGATCAGGGAAAGAGGGGCACACACTGCTCCCTAAATGCATCTGCCCAGAGTGAAGGCCGTCACTTTCACTCACAACCCGTTGTGTAACCTCAGTCACATGGCTCCACATACGTGCAAGAGGAGGAAAGGAGGAGAGCTTGTAGCTATTCCATAAGAAGCAGCTGTCTCTCTTCCCAGGAGCAGTCTTGGGGAGGGGGTAGAGAGGCACAAGTGGATGAGGGGTCTGTTCAGACACAGATGTTCATCTACTCACCCATCTCACCTTCCAGGGCTCGGAGAACTCAGATGAGCCCTGGCCTGCGCAGAGGAAGAGATCAAATCTGAGCCAGCTTCAAGCACCTGAACCGGGCAGACGGCAGTGGGGAATCAGGACGGTTTCCTGGGGAAGGCCTCCCTCTCCATTCCCTGATCCCCCTACCTGCTATGGAAAATAATACCATTACCTTTCATTTGCCCAGCACTGATGCTTTTCAAAGAGCTTGTCTTTTTATGTGGACTTCACGAGAAGTAGGCTGAGATCATTCCCTTTTGCAGAGGAGAAACTAGAGGCTCAGAAAGGTTGAGAAGGGAATTGCCTAAGGCCACAGAGCTCGTAAGAGACATTACCGGGACTTTGGTGCTCTGTCTGCCTCTCCCTGGTCCAGAGCTCGTGGTCAGGCCGTGCTTCCTCTGGAGGACTGGGGCAGGGGTTGGGGGGCAGGGGAGGTGACGAACACAGCTGGCCCCACAGGTCCCTTCAGCCGCACCCACACAGGTGGCAATCATCACTGCTGCCTCCCTGTTAGTCACAAACACACTGAGATACAAACACTAGGTAAAAGGCAGGGTGTGGGGAGGGCTGGGAAATGTAGCCTTCCATGTGTCCAGGTAGAGGAGACCTAAGAGTGAACAATAGTCTCAGCTTTAGGTCTGAATGCCTTTTCATTAATTGCACGTTTCATCATTTATGGTTAGATGATTATATTGTTTCTAAGTTTTCAATCTTATAAATATACTTTGAACGTCCCAGTTGCATGGTGATTATAGTTGGGATCCCTCTGGCGTGTAGACTGTGGTATTGTCAGATCTGGGCCCCCAACACCTCGTGCAGGGCCTCAGCTCTCATTCTCTCCCCCTGCCCCCAGCTGAGCCCCAGCTATTCCCAAGTCCCCAGGCTGCTGGTACCCACTCAGGTGCGTCACCTCTTTCAGAAATATGTGTTGTCTGTCTGCTTCCTGTGAAGCACTGTGCCTGACAACCTCTGGGGATAGGGCAGAACACAGGCAAGTGGGCAGCCGGTCTATGAGCACCCACGCTGCTGCTCTGTGGCCGAGTGGAGAAGTAGGAGAATGCTCCGTCAGCCACTGGCCTGAAGCTGCACTGTTTGGATGTGAAACCTCACAGAGCCCTTTGTTACTCTGCTCCTTCAGCTCCTCCCATACAGACCCAAAACCAGTTGAGGCAGCCAGTCCTAGGGTGGTCTTCATCTTTACTCTCCCTAGGGACCTCTCACTCGTTCTTCAATCCAAACCCCTGAGCTGCTGTGCACGTCAATTAACGCAAACCCATACTTGTGGAGAAGGGTGTCCACTAATACCACTCACCAGGAGCATCGTAGACCCAAGACCAGGCCATCCAGAAGCACTTGAGATATCAGTAATACTCAATGACACTGCCAAGGAGAATTTCTTGCTGCCTTTAGTTCATTTCCCTAGGATAATGTATAAAGCACCCTTGACATAAGTGACACCATCTTATGTTTCAAAAGGCATCATGCCAACAGGGACCAGATGTTCGCCCCACCAGATAAATGCATAACCCTTTATTATAAGTCCTCACCAGAGGACTCAAGGGCCATAAAAGGAGGAGGACTTCACCAGCTGGACATAGCCATCTCCATAGACACCGTCTTGCTGTCACTCGTGATCAGCACCCGGGATCTGTTGCTGAAGGTTCTGCCCAAATCAAGGACTCTTCTTCGCAAGATGTTAACTGTCTGGATCAACCCAGGACACGCTCCTTGTCCACATCACTCTCCTTGGACTGGTTCGTTAACACCCTTGCCTGTCCCCTTTTCTCTTGATGTTAAATGTTACTTTGTTTGATGTGGAAATTTTAATCTATAACATTTATATATTGATTAAGTCTACTTCTATGTGTGGCTTGCATTATTGACTGTGTATTGGCTTGAGCCTGCGTGCCAGTGGCTCTGACTACCGAGTGAATGGGTGGTACTAAGTAGATTTGCCTCCTTGGAAACTACATGTAGCTCGTGGATTTTATGATTGATTATGCATCAGTAAAAGTCAGACCTTGTGGAAAGACACAAACGTGTGTGGACTTGGTTATGTCTCAGCTTGAGAGGCTCACAACAGATAAATTCCCAGATGTGAAATAACTGGGTCAAAGCATAAAAATATTTTTTATGGCTCTTAAATCAGGTTGACAAATTGCTTCTCAAGATTTGCATGGTGGATAAGTGACATATATCTGTAATGCCAGTTCCTTGCACTGTCGCCAGGATTAGGAATTATCATTGTTTTAAATTTTGCCATTGCGATGGGCAAAAAGTCATACTTTTTGCTTGTTTTAATTTGTACTTCTGTGATTACAGCATGCTTTAATCTTTGCACCCCCACTGTTTCTGATGAACTAACAGGGTTGGGAATGGCCCATGTGGTCACTCCCTTTTCCATCAGATCTCCTTCAGAGGACGCAAAAGGAACTTCGACTGTTAAAATCCTCTGTTTTTCTGAGTGTAACATCTATAGGGCTGATGGTTGGTAGAGGGGATAGGGGCTTAGGGAAGGTGCCTTTGTTTCAGTATTCATGGGCTTTCTTTTTCTCCAGTTGTCTATAACAGTGAATGGTTTGAAGTTTGTGTCACAAACGAGTATTTTGTTTTGCATTATCAGGTACATTCGGTTCTCTGCATTGAGAAGAGGGTGCAGCAGCAGCCCCCAGCAAATTATTTTAAAGTAGAGATTGGGTGGGTATGAGCCCAAGAGGTGTGTGGGAGCCAGGGAGTTCATTATGAAGAAAAAAACTTGCTTGTTTTTTATTTGTTTTCATTGAGAATGGAGAGACAGCTTATTGCTAATATAATAGAGAGTGCTAATATATTTATTTTAGTCACCAATACAAATAAAAGTACTTATGAGATAAAGGGATAAATAAAATCTAGAGTATCTAAGGTAATTCAATCTCTTCATACTTGAATTTCCTTAACTGAAAAAGACGATCAGCTTGGGATCCTATCCTCCCTACATTTCAAGAATAAATGTAAGCCGGGTGCAGTGTTGCACATCTGTAGTCCCAGCTACTCGGGAGACTGAGGCAGGAAGATTGCTTGAGTCCAGGAGTTTGAGGCTGCAGTGCTCTGTGAATAGCCACTATACTCTAGCCAGGGCAATAAAGTGAGACCCTCTATCTAAAATTTTTTTAAAAGAATAAATGTAATAGATTTATTTACATTAATTTTATGTAAATAAATGTACATAAAATCCTTAAGTTAGGTATATTCCTCTGAATAATTAACCTTCATTAAATTAATTAAATCTCTGATCACATTTTTTCACATAACTCTTTCTTTTAAAATATCATTGCTGAAACAAACCAAATGTCCCAGGGAACTGGGTACATCTACAGAAAAGAATACTATACATCTATAAAAAGTAATCAGAAATATCCCTATATTCTACTATGAAGCAATCTCTGGGATATATGGTTGAGTGAAAAAAGCAGCATGTCGAACGGGATTTATAAATGCTATCTTTAAGAAAGGGACAGAAGAAATATGACCACGCATATATACACACATATTTGCTTATATAATTTTTTTAAAGGAAAAAAATGGAAGAATAAACCAAAAACTAAAAGGAACCAGGACTCTCTGGAGAAATGGCTGGGGCAGGAAACGTACAAGGCGAGCCTGGAATATCTTGCAGCACCAGAAAACAAGGAAGCCGTCAGAGACTACTGGGATCGTGCCAAAAGGACATAGCAGCTAACAGGGAGAACTTCCCATGGACCAAAGATGGAACAATTTGAATATCAAAAATAAACAAACAAAAAGCAAAACCAAAAATTTCCTGAGAAAATAATGGCATGGATGTACATGATTGAAACACAATAAACATATTAAAATCCATGAGTTCACATTGATATGAAAAATCATTCATTGGTCAGGTAGGTAGACACTAAAGAGCAATTCATTATTTTGAAAGTGGTAAAGAAAAAAAGAATAAAGCATTTATTTTGCCTCTCATATACAAACTACATTTCAGGGTAACCTAGTAGTTGATGAAGGAAAACTTTTCATTATAGGTTTCCAGCTCATGCATACACGATAGTGTGGTAGTCAGCCCCCCGGTGGTCCCCAGCCCACCTCCTGGTATTTACGCCCCACGTTGTTCCTCCCACATCATACCAGGGTTGGTCTGTGTGATCCACAGCACATAGCAGAAGTGATAGCATGTCACTTCTGAGATTAGGTTATAAAAGAATTTGGCTTGCATCTTGTTCTCTCCCCCACACACCCCCCCGTCACAGTATGAGATACACATGCAGTGTATGGAGAAGGAGAAGCTCACCAGGTGAGGAACCGTGAGATCAGACCCAGAGCCAGTGAGGAACTGAGGCCAGCCAACAACCATGTGCGTGAGCCTGAAGGCCCAGGTGACTGCAGCCCCAGTTAGCAGACCGATTGCAATGTCATGACAGAGTGAACTAGAACTCCCCAGCTAAGCCACTCCCTGATTCCTGATCCACAGAAACTGTGAGATAATAAAACGTTTGTTGTTTTAAGCTACTAAATTTTGTTATATAGCAATAGATGTCGAATACATGGAATGACAAAGTTACAATGTCATAAGTTTGCACTAATGAAATAATGGTTATAAGCAATGATCATCAATGACTGTTCAAACCATTAGGTGAAAGACTAAAGGGGAACTTCATAATAGATGTGTCTGTAGGCTGACAATGTCTGAGCTTAGTGATAAATTTTTTTCTGAACAACTTTATTTTTATTAATTTTCCTTTTTTAAAAAAATTTTTATTATGTACTTCAAACACAGAAAAAGTATAGAGAATAATAGACTGAACTCTATATACCCATCACTCAGCATTAAAAACTATCAACTGCTGGCCAATCCTATTTCATCCATATCTGCACCCAATTCTCTTCATTCCATCCCCATACTAGATATTTTGAAGTAAATCCCAGACATCACATCATTTCACCCACTGATTAATCTTAAGACCACAAAAAGAGAGTCAAATAAACATTTTATATCTTCTGATATGATGCAATTAAAAGTAGATAATACTATCTATGAACTATTATTGCTAACATAATTAAACCTGAATTTAATCAAGTCCCTAGGTAACTCCAAGTTAATAGAAAATATAAAGCATATGTAGGAAATTCTACCTATAAGTGACTTGATTTCTTCAGCAAACAAATGGCCTGAAGAGTGAAAAAAGAAAATTAAGAGCTATAGCAACTGGTGGTGTGTGGACTCTATTTGGTGATAAATTCAAACAAATCATTTGTAAAAAGACATCGTGAGACAATCAAGGAAAAGGAAACATGAACTGAATATTAAGTGACATTAAAGAATTACTATTGATTTTATTAGGTGTGATACTGGAATTATGGTTACTTTTTTATTGTGCTTATATGTAGAGATATATACTGAAGAATTTATGGAAAAATAAAACTTGGTGATGCTGAAATTTGCTTTATTCCTTAGGAATTTTTTGCATGTTGATTTTTTATATGTTGCATTAAAATATTACTTATCTTGATTACCAAGTTTTTTTAGTGCCCCCTTAAATTTCATGCTTGAGGCAAGTGCCATTCTCAACTCACCCTTGTCTTGGCCCTTGGGAGACAGAATGGTATGAATGCTATAAAGGCAGAGTGTGGCCGAGATTGACCAGGGAGTGAGGAGAGAGAATGGGAGAAAGTGTGTGCATGCATGCATGTGTGTGTGTGGATGGTGTTAGATGGTACTGAGTAGGGAGTCAGGGACAAGCTCTCTAAGGAGATCATGGAGTTGGAAACAAGTCAGGGAATTCAGGATATGTTTTTTGGACAGACAAGATGGGACTTGATAAAGGATTAGGAAAAAGAGGGAAGCAAAAGGGAAAAGATTGAATTTGGCCACAGTAATGGCAAATAGGAGTACCATTTACTGAGGTGAGCAATAATGAGGAGGAATAGGATTCAAGGATTCAACCATATTAAGTTTGAGCTGCTTATCAAAGACACAAATAGAGTTGTCAACAGGGCATTCATGGCCGGGCACAGTGTCTCACATCTATAATCCTAGCACTTTGGAAGGTGAGAGGATCACTTGAGTCCAGGAGTTCCAGACCAGCATGAGCAATATTGGGAGACCCCCATCTCTACAAAAAGTGGAAAAAAAAATTAGCTGGGCATGGTGGCACAGACCTGTAGTACTGGCTACTGGGGAGGCTGAGGCAGGAGGGTCCCTTGAGCCTAGGAATTTGAGGTTGCTGTGAGCTGTGATGATGCCACTGTACTCCAGCCTGAGCAAAAGAGTGAAACTCTGTCTCAAAAAAAAATTATTCATAAAAAAAATCTGGGGCTTGGGGCTTGGGGCTTGGGGAGAAGGAGTTGAACAAGAGATACAAATTTGGATGAGATCACTTATATAGACAGAAACATGGAGAGAGCACAGAGCTGAGCTTTAGGGCCCATCAACACTTAAAGGTCAGGTAAGAAGGAGAAGCCAGTAAGTGGGGCTGAGAAGTAGCATCACAGAGGTGGGAGGAAAACCAGAAGAGTTTCCAGAACTGTGTGCAATGCTGCTGGGAAGCGAAGTAAGCTGGAAAAAGAGAACTAACCACTGGGTGTAGAAACACGCAGTTCTTGGTGACTGGGACATGGGCAGTGCCATGGTTTGAATGTGTCCCCCAAAGTTCATGTGTTGGAAACTTGATCCCCAAGGCAACAGAGTTGAGAGGTGGGACTCTGAAGAGACCATTAGGGCATGAGGGCTCTGCTGTCGCTGGAGCAGGTGTTACGAAAACCTCCTGCCTCTCTAGCCCTCTCTTGCGCCTCTGTTGTCCACCATGGGATGATGCAGCAGGAAGGCTCTGGCCAGATGTGGCCTCTTGACCTTGGACTTTCCAGCATACAGAACTGTAAGAAATAAACCTCCGTTCTTTCTAAATCACCCTGTCTCAGGTATTCTGTTACAGCAACACAAAACAAACCCAGGCAGTTTGCAATGAGGGGGTAGCTGACAGCCAGATTGGAATGGATTGGCAAACACATGAGAGCAGCATGGAAATGAAGACAGTGAGTTTGATAATGAATTTGAGTGATCCTTCAGGAATAAATAATAGAATGATGGCTGGGAAGAATCAAGTCAGGGCATAATCCACACCCCCATCTCCACTATCCACCTACAATATTTTGAATTGAGTCCAACTCTGGTTCAGAAGCTATGAAGATTGAGTTCATGAATATGGATTACTGTGTGTGAAGATTTTAAAGGAGGAAGTAATTTGGTCTTATAGTCTGCATGCTTTTAAAATATATTATCTTTTTTTTTTTTTTTTTGAGACAGAGTCTCACTCTGTTGCCTGGGTTAGAGTGCCATGGCGTCAGCCTAGCTCACAGCAACCACAAACTCCCAGGCTCAAGCAATCCTCCTGCCTCAGCCTCCAGGGTAGCTGGGACTATAGGCATGCACCACCATGCCTGGCTAATTTTTTCTATACATATTTTTAGTTGTCCAGATAATTTCTTTCTATTTATAGTAGAGACGGGGGTCTCACTCTTGCTCAGGCTGGTGTCAAACTCCTGACCTCAAGCAATCCTCCTGCCTCGGCCTCCCAGAGTGCTAGGATGACAGGCGTGAGCCACCGCGCCCGGCCAAAATACATTATCTTTTAACCAGCTAAAACAATGGCAGAGGAGGATATTGGCTGAAAATGTCAAGTCTAAATTGGGGGTTGAATTACTTCAAAGTAAGAATCATCTCTTAAGGCAGGGGACCCAGAGCATAAACGAGGGGTGAGGAAAATTCTGTGCCCCCACCCCCAGGGGACAGAGTGTCTAACTGCTGAGACTGAGGCTCTGCCTACCACCATTCCGGGGGTGAGCGTCCTAATTGAGTGGACAAGCCCTTGGCACAGGCTGCCCTGAGATGGAGCAGCCTCAGGAACACTTTCCACCTTGGAATTGTGCGAGCAGTGCCTTGTCCCCTCATCAAGAGCAAAGCCAGAACTGTCCCCAATAGCTCCACTTCCCTCGGTGGGCTCTTCTCTCACCAACAGCAGCAGCAGCAGAGAGGGCTTCTCTCCTCTGCCCCTGCCCTTCCCCAGCCCATGTTCTCCAGTAAAGACAGACGGAGAGCCAGGGGAACAATAAACGTCAATTTTAAAAGCCACCAACCTCATCTTTCTTCTCCACTTATTTTTCGTTAGCTTTAGTGGGGCAAAGTGCTCTGAGAGGTAAGGAAACTTATTTTAGGTTTTGAACTCTAAACCTCCTTGGTCATTGTTGGCTTGAAGGATTAGGGATGACTCTGCTCCTCGCATCCAGCAAACTGACCTGTATAACACGGCCGCTTCTGCGATTCCTCCCGCCTACCCGTGCGCTCTGTCTTGCTGGCTTTTTACATTCCCTCCTTGGACTGCAGGCAGGGACTGTTCAGACAGGCCTTAGTTTCTACTCTTTAGACAAGGAAATGAAACATTCGTGTAATCAGCTACTTTGGCTCCTCTGAGGCCTCACTTGGCCCGGTGGTGCATCCAGAACAAACACAAATCTGTCTCCAAAAGCTTGTAGAGTTCAGACAGCTTTTACTGAATGTTTTGCCAAAAGGTACAATAATGGGAAATTTATGCCACCCAACATAGCAATTTCTCCCAGTGCCCCCTCTTGTAAAGAGTGGAATCTCCTTCATGAAATGCTCTCTATTCCCTCCTCTGGCCACCGGCTCTCTCTTCATCCCCACCCCCACTCCCTCGTCCTCGGTCCTCGTTTTCTCGGGCAGAACAGGCGCCTGCTCTCACCCTGCAATCCTCGCCACCCTCATCCCAGCAGACCCCACTGATCCCGACAAGGTATTTCCTGCTCTTGAATGTTATCAGTCAAAGAGATGTGAGGGACCATTGTCCCCAGTGACAGAACTCTTATTTATTTTAATCACTGAGGTCCTTTGGTTTTGTATTAGTTCGCTATTGCTGCAGTAACAAATTACCACAAATGTAGCAGCTTAAAACAACACAGATTTGGTATCTTACAGTGCCGTAGTTCAGAAGTTCAAAATGGGTCTCACTGAACTGAAATCAAGGGGTTAGTAAGGCTGCATTCCTTTCCGGAGGCACTCAGGGGAATCTGTTTTCTTGCCGTTTCCATCTTCCAGAGGCCACTTGCATTCCTTGGTTCATGGCCCCCTGCCATCTTCAGAGCCAGCAGTTACATCACTCCAACCTCTGCTTTCATTGGCAATCTCCTTCTCTGATTCAGGCTCTTCGTCTGCCATCCTCTTTCACATGTAAGAAGCCTCCTGATGACATTGGCCTTGCCCAGATAATCCAGGATACTCTCCCTATTTCAAAGTCAGCTGGTTTAGAGGCCTTAATGCCATCTGCAAACTTAATTTCTCTTTGCCATGTAACATAACATATTCACAGTTTCTGGAGATTTGGACATGAACACTTTTGTGGTGGGGGAGCATTATTTAGTCTACTACAGGGTTCAAAGGCCAATGAGGCTGGTGGTAGCTTAGGCAGGAATGGTCACCTCTTCCTGCACCCAAAGGCCATGCTGGGCCCTCAGCCTGACTTAAACAGGTGGCTGAGGGGCTAAGGAAAACCTTCCTCCAAGTTCAGCACTGTGCAACCCTTTTCTAATTTTAGCTCTGCTCCAATCCTTGACTTTAACCTCCATATTAGGTGACCAGAGTGATTTTCAGAAGAAACAGTGATGATCAGAAACCTTCATCCCCAACTGAGAGACATTTGCTTTCCAAGGCCTCTTCCATCCTCTTCTGGCTCACAAAACACTGAGTCATTCAGATTTTGGTAGACATCTTGTCATTTGGGGCCTCTTCCACCCTCAGATTGATGCCAGAGTAACCTTGACTCCTTCTCATTGACTCAGGGAAGAGAGGAAGCATCATCTCTCTGGAGCTCTGATTTGTAGATGAGGAAATGCAGGATGGTCACCTATTTTGATTTCAGAGCAACCATAACTTCAGATCCCCATACTTATGTGGTATGGTAATATAGTCTCTAAAGATAGCTGTTACCAATTCCTTATCTCCCTGAATGTATCTGCTGCTCCTCACATCAACATTGGAGTCTAATTCCTCTCCCTGGGCTGGCCTTAGTGACTTGCTTGATCAATAGAACATGGTAGAAGTGAGATTCTGGGTCTTTTGAGGCTAAGTCACAGGTTTTTGCACAGTCCTCTTGGACATTTATTCTAGAATCCAGCCATAACTCTGTGAGAAGCCCAAGCCACATGAGGAGGCCAACCATAGGCACTCTGGTTGATAGGACCAGGTAAGCTCTCGGCCAACAGCAGCATTCCCTGCTAGCCACATGAGTGAGCCATCTTGAACATCTGCCCAGTGAAGACTTCAGTTGTAGTTATCTGACTGCGACAGCATGCAGGGCCCTGTGTGAGAACCACCCAGCTGAACCCAGCCATCTCCCAGAGCTGTAGCAATAAAAATAAATTGTTGCTTTAAGCCACTACATTTTGGGGTAGGTTTGTTACAAAGTAATAGATAACACATACCCTTGGGGAACACAGAACAAAGTCTAGATAGTGTGCTAGATGTTGGGGAGGCTAACAAAATGTGCCAAATATTGGGAGAGAAGACATTAAATGTGTTATTAATAAATAATAAAGACTAAGTGCTATAGGATTCTGGAGGATGGAGATATTTCTGGAGAGTTGGTCAAGGAAGGCTTCTCTGGAAAAAATGAGATTTCATCTGAGCCTTGAAGGCTGCGTAGGCCATAATAGAAAGTAGGGATGAGACAGCTTATATTTGAAAGAAGTAACATGGATAAAAATGGTAAGCCAAAAGAATGGTGGGTAGATAAGAAATGTGAGTAGAGTTAGTTGAAAACACTCATCTTTCAAGATTCACCTCGAGTACCCTCTACCATGCAGCCTCCTTCTCTTTCTTCCATTTTCCTACCTCCTTCCCTATCTGAACTGATTTTTCCACTTTTATCATAGTACCAGGAATACTGTGGGGTACTATTTTTTAATTAAATATTCCTGTTATGGTTAGGGTAAAGGTAAGTGTCCACAACCAAGAGTCCCCAAAATACAATTGCTCAGATTATGCAGGTGTTTGTTTTTCTCTCCCAGTTATGAGGTGAGACCTGCTCCTGTGGTCATTCAGGGACCCAGGTCCTTCTAAGTCATTGCTCTGCTACACCTTCAGGCAAATTCATCAGCTGCTTGGTAGAAACTGGTCAGCCCCAGATCTGGACTCCAGCCAGTCTGGAAGACAGAAGAGAGGTGGAGGAGGCAGGCCTGATTCCCCAGATCCGGAAATGGCCACATCACTTCCTTCACATGTTTTTGTCAAGAATTGGTCATGTGGCCACACTAAGCTCAAGGGAGACTGGGGAATAGTCCAGCGAGGCAGCCAGATAGAACAGTAATTCCATTACTAGGGAAGAAGGGGATTTGGACTGCAGTGACAGGCTGTGCCACAAGTTCCCATCTTTTCCAGTGTGGGAGCTCCTGCAGGGCATGAAGCACATTTCCTTCATCTCTGGTCCCCAACACTGAGCCTGCTTCCTCACCCAGAGTAATACTCAATCCGAACCGCTGAGTGGACAAGGGGTCTAGGCTGGATGTGATAAAGGTGAAAGTCAGCGTGGGGACCTGAGAAAGAAAAGAGAGAAGACAGATGTGGAAGGATTTAGCAGGGAAATACACAGGGCTTGATGAATCTTGCCAGAGCAGAGAGCTTTTAATGTTATGATCTTTTGTGATCTAAGCTGACAGCTCTTTGGCACAAGTTTAAAGAACTTGAGCTGAATATCTAACTTAATAGAAATTTATTGAACACATTCCAAAGTTAAGAAATTCCTCAACTGTTTCAAAATCTCTTAGGAAAAAGCATGCCTCGAGCTTGAAGGCTTCCAGGGTTCTGGTTCAATACTTGCTTCTGCCACTGTCAACAGGTTTGAGCACCTACCTGCACATCAAGGCTTTCACCTGGCTGCCATTCTGCACCATCGGCCATACCTTCCTGGTTCCAGCAGCACCTTTCTGGAGTGCTAACGAACCCTCCAGAAAGTGCACATGTGCACACATTCACTAACGTCCAGACACTTTCTAGAAAACCAGGCTTTGTGGCTAAGCACAGTTTGGACATGTCATTCTTCCAAGTCAGCACAGGTTTTGGAATCAACACAACTGCATCAGCTATTTACTACCTACCTGGTCAAGTTACTTCACCTGTTAAACTCTTGTTTAACCTGTTAACTTACTTGTTTAAATTTCAGCTCCTTCACCTACAAAATGGGGGCAGTATTTGGGCCACATCACTGGGTATATGAGAAATAAATGAGGTTGTGGGTATAAAGCACTTGGCCCTTAGCAAATAACAATTAACAATAAACAATAGCTCTTAAACTATTATGACAACTAGGTTTTGTAGGCCTCTATGGCCTCTCAAATCAAAGAATATTCACAAGTATAACATAAATAATAGTCAGTTATGGAAATTTACAAAACTCAAGTGTGCAAAAGTGGAGCCTTAGTAATTTCTTGAACTAGTCTTAATTTCTTACCCTGTGACTCTAACCCCTGGAAAATAACCTGAGTCTGGTGCATGCAGTCCCACTCCTTAACTGCTCAGCCAAACTTGGGGTGACTATCAAATTGGAGCTCAGAGGTCCATCTGCACTTCCTCTGTACTCCCTGCTCTGGTGTAAACTGAGAACTTTGCTCTTTAGCAAGGTCACCTCCAGGAGGGAGAAGTGGATTTCTTTTTAGGTCTCCTATGCTTCAGGAACCCATGCCATAGTCAGCTACTAATGTCCTGTGGTCTATGTTGCTCTCTCAGAGATGACAGCTGTGGCAGCACTGGTCAGTGGTATATTCCGCTCCATCCTACAGAGCATAGTCTTGTCCTTCCCTCACTTTTAGGGGTAAGGCCTGTCCTTCCCTTACTTTTGGGAGTAGGTTTCTCTCCTCCCAATCCAGGCCATCCTGGCTCTCACTTCTGGCTCACTATGAGTTCACAGAAGTCCTCTGAGCCACACATAAGACCTGCTCATGTCTCAATGCACCATGCTTCATCTTATCAGGAGGTGCAGGACCCACATGAGCAACTGCAGCTGGGAAACTAAGCCCATAAGTCTTCCTTTCTCTTAGATACCCTTCCTCTCTAATGGGGAAATTTTCCTTTTTTTTCCTTCCCTTTCTCCTCATATCAGCACTCATGTTGAGAGGGAGTGTGTTCCCCTATCTCCTATAACTCTGTCTCCTCTGCTCTCTCCTCCCCAGCACAAAGCTCTTTTTATGCAGGTAGAAAAGATGTGCGTGCGCTCCACACACACATGCACTTGGAAACCAGTTCTCCAAGTTTGTGCATACTTTCCAGGCTGTTTTGTCTCCCATCCCCCAGAGAACAGAACTTCTTTGAAAGGATCAGCTAAGGAGTCTGCCATTCTTGTTATTAGCAGATCATTTATGGTAGCTGAGCAGGGTGAACATGCTCTTCGATGTCTCAGCTTTTAGACTGCCATAAATTAATACTTCGTGTCGTATCTGTCTTATAAGTCATATGGGTGTTCACTAAGTTAATGTAGTTGGAAAGGGGTCCCCAACCTGTTCAGTGCATGGAGTGAGAAGAGCCTCCTTTGTTATCCCCCACTATATCCCATTCCAATCTTTTCATTTAATTTTTATTTTATCAAAGTTATACATACACATAGTTTAAGAAGTCAAATAATTCTCTAAAATGTTAGGAAGGCAGCAGTCTTCTGGTCTCCTCTCCTATCCCCTTCTCCCACTCCCACTTTACTCCTTTAGCTGGTTTTTTTGATCTTTTCCTGAAGAACAGGATTATATTACTACTTGATTTTTCAGTTTTAAGCATCATCAATTGATTTTCCAGTATGGACACTCCACATCTTTTAGATTCTCTTCGTAAATACCCATGGCCTATAGCTCTAAGTGTCTCTTCCCACAACTTTGCTACCTGGTGATAAACATTACACCAAATTCTGCCAAATGTTCAAATATTTATTAGACAACAGGCACAAAAATAGTCATAGAGACTATTCTTGCAATCTGGGGGTTGTCCTCACTTTCTGTCCATGGGCATGTCCTCCAACCCCAAAACTTGTGTTTTATCCTTTCCAGATGATAATCTTCTTGTTTTGTGCTCAGGTTGAGGACAGGATCTGGGGATCTATATGCTTCTCAAAGAGACAACCAATCAGTTCTCCTATTCTTAGCCCTTCCTGCATTCCACCTTTCAGAGATACCTGGTTCTTCTAATTTCAGACTTGGATTTTAGCTAAGCCAATTAACAGTGTTCACCTGCTTTCAGCTTCCAAAATGTATTAATAGTTACTATTGTTTCTATTATCATTTTCCTTTGTCATTTGGGCTTATGCCCTCTATAAAAATCCCTTTCCTACCATTTTAGTAGGGTTTGGGGAGATTGCAGAGATAAAAACTGTGTTTAATCTGTCACTTTCAAACAAAAATGTCTCATTCTATTTTAGCTCTTTCTGGTTTCACTCAGGAATTATCCAGGTGAGATGCCATGATGTATCACTTTAAATACCCTCTACAACCTTGTTTCTTTTTTCTTCTACTGCTCTGGATCTGCTTGAAAATATGAGTTATTTTGCAGGCCATCTTCTTTCCTTTTGCAAACCGACTGCTCAACATATAGATTGGTGTTAATTTCAGAGACTTCAGTTATCAGTTTCAGCTTCACTCTCAACAATGCCTAGAACTTAAAGACCTCTGGTCTTTTAGACCATCTTCCATCCACCTCACCAGCAATTGTGTGCACTGAACACTGTTCTCACTTCCCCAACACTACCCTACCCCTCTGTGCTTTCATCCAGAAATGACCTTCCTTCATATTTCAGAGAAAATAGGAACAACCACATGTGGATCTCTTTAACTTCCTTCTTTTTCCCTGCCCCACGAAGGTGTCTGCGTCTGAGATTTTTTCTGTAAAAATTTGGATTCAGTCGAAAGGCCACACTCAGGCTCTGGAAGGCCACATGTGGCCCCAAGGCTGCAGATTCCCTAACCCTGCAGGCTCTGAACCCATCCTGACCTCCCTCTCGTCAAACTCGGGGCCCAGTAGGTAATTAATAGGTTCTGTTTCTGAAGCTGCCAGAGGTGTCCCTCCCACATGCAGACCACACTCTGGCTTTAGTCTCAGCCCTTCCTGCCTCTTTGGGACATTGCCCCATCAACTATCTCCTCTTATTCTTATATCCTTATATTATATTCTTATATTCTATAAGAGAGCTCTTAGCTTTGTCCTCCCCACTTTGGCACATTCCTTTCAGCTTAGAGACAATTTAGATTTTTCCATCTTCAAAGAATCCCTCTAGATCCCTATGGAGATATTGCTCTGTGTCTCCTTACTCTCACACCAAGCTTCTTGAAAATAGCTTCCGTGTTCACTGTCTCCACTTCCTTGCCTCCCCTTTCTGCTGTGGCCTTTGCAGTCAGGTTTCTGCCTGCCACAGAGAGTCCCTCACCAGTGCCCCTTTTGTCAAAAGATGCATTAAGCATGCCTTGGTTCCTGGCTGACCTCCTCAATGCATTTAGCACAACTGGCCACCACCTCCCTGACACACACCTTTACTGGACACCACTACTACTCTCTGGCCCTTGCTTTTCACTGCCTGCCCCCCCAAAACAACTTTTTCAATTTATCATCAAGCCTATTGATCCTATTCTGTAAATGTCCCTCTGATCAGGCCTCCCGTTTCTATCCTCACTGCCCTGCCCTGTCCATTCTCAATCCTCTGTCATCCAGTCTATTGGGAAAGTCAACTGGCCTGATTTCCCACCCTCTGGTCTTACCATTTCCTCTCCAGAAATGGCCTCTAAATCGTCACCAAAATGATCCCTCTCACATGCTTGTCTGACTGTGTCACATCTCTCCTAGGCGTGTTTTGGGAGTAATTGTAATTGTAGCAGAGAGCGGAAAAGCCAATATTTAAAATCATAACAGACTGCAGCTGCATCTTCCCTGAAGGCATGCATTCCTCCTGAGCACAGGCTCTTTGTTTGGCAAAACACCTGGGTGAACAGAAGGTGAACAGTTGGGAATTTAAAACAAAGAGATAGCTAACTTCCCTGCAGAAGAAATAAACCAGGCATGTAGGGAGGGAAGAGAACTGAGGAAAGCCTTAGGAGGGATGGCACCTCACCATCTCAGTGGGAGGCTGAAGGGAATTAGGCCATGGGGTGTCTAATATGTCCTCTCCAGATTTGGACCATTCTGTGTGGCTCTATAAGCCTCTCATTCTGCACTCAACCCCACTGCCTTTTACCCTATATCTTTAATAAAGTTTGCTACATAAACATTGCCCTGCATGATCTTCTAAGTGGAGGAAGGGGTTATGTTCTGTGGGATCTGCTAGGAACAGAGAGCTGAGAGCAGAGGTAGGAGGGCACACCTGTGACTCTGGGAACCGCAGGCAGGACAAAATTGGAGCATGTAGACCCTAGGAACACAAGGGCTTGGGGGGGAGCAGGGGTGGTGAACCTGATATAACCAATAGTGGGAGTTCAAATTAATTATGTTTAAATTTCACAGTGTCATCAGCATCTTCTGTGTGGTGTCATCACAGTGGCAATAACACCACGATTTTATTTCCTATGGGCCAGGCAGTGGGTTGGGTGTTTTGCATGCACAATCTCATGTCATCCTCTCCTAAGGCCTGCTGTAGAGTTGACGTTATTAACTCCACTTGCCTGGGGTCACAGTATTGGAGGGAAGGAGGAAGCAAGGGTCTGAGCCCAGATTTGTCTGACATCACTGCTATTCAGTGCTTTCTCCTTACTCTTGGATAAACTCTGAGCTCCTCTTGCAGGCTCCAATTTTCTAATTGTGATCAATAAAAAGACAGATTCAGTCATAGGTCTGAATAAAAACATCAAGTCTACTCACTCATTTTGCAAATCGGAAGAGGTTGCTCCAAGGAAGCACAGTGACCCCATCAAGGGGGCCAAGTGGACCATGACAAAGTTCCTTTCATTGCAAATCTAGTGCTCCTTTTCACTGCACAAGTTTCCCAAACTGGGTTTCCAGGACTGGTGATGCCAATAGGTGTGCCATGAGAAAACTGTCCTGCAGTTAAATAAATATGGCCACTATTGAGTTAAATAAAGTTTAACAGGACTTCTCACAATCTTCAATGTATTCATGTGCATTTGATTTTCCAAAAGCAGGCACTGATATGCTATGTTTCCCAAACTTATTGGACAAAGAGTTTGGTGGGACGATTAGCCTTTTCCCAAGCTGGTGTATCATGGAACAGAGTTTGGGAGCTCTAGCTGACCTTGCAGAGAAATGCTTACTTTGAGGAGATGCAGGCATTGCATTAAGCAGGGGTTTCAGGTAATACAAACTGACCACACATAAAGATGATAATCATTTTCTGCAGGAAGGATGAGGAACTCCTGGAGTTCTTTCTGCAGGGTCTCATGTATTACCCAATAGAATTGAGTGGAGACAAACTCCAGGCAAAAGGGATATTCTGAGTAAAGGAAGGAACTCCACAGACCAGGCTTTGGGGGAAAAGACAGGATCTAGCTGAAGGAACCTAAGAATGAGGCCCTATCTAACAGAACACATACTAAATAGGTAAAGACTGCTCCGCAGTACTCAAAGCATGAGGATGATATATACCTTTATTTTTCTCAACTAAATAAAATCTGGCTTGGAGGCCCACTCACCATGGTCGGCAAGAAGTCATACCAGCCATTTTCTGAGACTCTTTCCCCTTCCTTCAGGTCATAACAGAATCCTGAGCTTGTCTAGTCCAGAACAACTGGGGGAGATGTGACTTCGGTCATGGTAGATCCCCAGGAAGGTCATCAGTGTAACTTCTGCTGGGCAGATGTGGACTCCACTGCCACTCCAGGCAGGACTCTGAAATGGCCCTCCCAGGGGTTTCATCACAGACAGGGCTTAGCTACAGGAGCCCCTGTGGCAACCAGGGCCACTACTCAGCATCTGCAGACATCCAGCCTCCTTACAGTGCCTGAGATACTCCTCTCTCCAGCCTCAGTGAGGTTTTCCTGGCAGCTGCATACGTCCCTCCTTCCCTGGAAGCACTAACTTCAGGCCTCACCCTCACTTCCTATTCATCCAATTGAGGTCCTTTAACCAAGGTCCTGAGAACACAGGTCTGTTAACACTCTTCCGGGGTTCAGGCAGCCAGGTTGACCTTATACATTTAAGGATAGCATGACCTAAAATAAATATCCTCTTGAATATGAAGGAAAAATGCCTTTTTCTTTGGCTGATGAATCCACAGCAGGCATCCCTAACAGCATCATTTTAAAAAAAAGATATTTCTCAAGAATGCATCATGTCACAAATACACAAGGAACGCTGTTATATTTGCTATGATTATATTGGCAGTAAAAGATAGGAAAATGTGAGAGACAAATTTGGTAAAACAATTAAGTCAGGGAAGGGAAATTCACTCCACTGAGACCCTAGTCCCCAGGGAGCTTCCCTCCAGGTAGGGTTGGGAAAATCTTGGAGAGACTTTGACACCTGAATAAGAATGACACCTTCATGATCACTGTTATAGCACAGGTGCCTGGAAAGTGTTGTGTAGCTGAGCACAGGAGTCAACATGTTGTGAACTTGCTTGACATCAACAACAATGCTTAACATGAATAACTATGAGCCCTGAAAAGGGGAAGAATAGGAAGGCTGGCTGTGACGGTTAAGTTTGTGTGTCAACTTGGCTAGGCTATGGTACCCAGCTGTTTGGTCAAATACCAGTCCCGATGTTGCTGTGCAAGTATTTGTAAGGTGTGATTAACATTTAAATCTGTAGACTTGGAGTAAAGCAAATTGCCTTCCATTATGTGGGTGGGCCCATCCAATCCATCAAGTGAAGGCCGTCACAGCAAAGACTGGGGTTTCCAGAAAAAAAAATGCAATTCTGACTCAAAACTACAACATGGAAACCCTGCCTGAATTTCTAGCCTACAGATTTCAGACTTGAGACTGCAACATCAACTCTTCCCAGAATTTCCAGCCCTCCATCCTGCCCTACAAATCTCAGACTTTCCAGTTGCCACAATTGCATGAGCCAATTACTTAAAATCAATATCTGTCTCCTACTGAATCTGTTCTGAGGGAGAACCCTGACTAATACAAAGGCTTACATGATTTTGAATGTGATAGTGTCCACCAGAGATTAAGAATTAGAGAGATGACAGGAGTTTGAGGCTATAGTGAGCTATGATTGCGCCACTGCACTCCACCCTGGGTGACAGAGCCTAAGCAACATAGCGAGACCCCCTGTCTCTACAAAAAATAGAAAAAAAATTAGTCAGGTGTGGTGGTACATGCCTGTAGTCCCAGTTACTCAGGAGGCTGAGGCAGGAGGATCACTTGAGCCCAGGAGTTTGAGGTTGCTGTGAGCTAAGGTGACGTCACTGCACTCCAGCGTGGGCAAGAGAAGGAGACCTTGTCTCAAAAAAAAAAAAAAAAAAAAGAATTAGAGAGATAAGAATGGAACCAGGTAGAAAACTAGGTGTACAGATCTACTGTCCCTCCTCTGAACCTCAAATCCCATAAAATGGGCAATATTTGAAAAAAAGGGGAGAAAGGAGAAAAGGTAGAGGAGGAAGAGGTGGAGGAGGTAAATTTCATCCTATAACACGGTTCTTTGACTATGATGAGAACAGCAAAGATTTTTCATCAGTCTTTTGCTTTTTGATTTTGTTTATGGTAGTTTGTCATGCAGAAGTATTTTATTTCTTATAAATGAATTAGAAAAATTGAGACATCCCCTAAAAGACAGAAAACAAATGGTATCAAATTAACAGAGAAACAAGATCAGAGAAAAACCACAGCCTAAAATACTCCCAGAAAAGTCCTGCTTTGGAGCTAGAAGTGGTTCTGGAGCAGCACCAAATTCAGAGTCAATGGACCCAAAGAACGGGAGGGTACCCTGGGGCAACCACCAGGATATTTAATTTGGAGTGACAGGGCTGGTGAAACCTTTTTCCCTGCTCCTCTTGTGCTGAGCAGGGTTAGCAGTAGTGTTGGCCCTGGATAAGGCATTAACTGGGCACTGGGGCCAGAGTGATGTCCTGGCAGCAAGTAACCCCCAGGACAGACAGACAGGCCTCATGGCAAAAATAGCTAGCAGAGGCTCCCACACTCACCAGAAGCACATGCTCATCACAGAACCTGCATTCTCAAAGATCAACATGGGTTCACAATAAGATCAACATGGGTTCACAGTAGGTAATCAACAGCCAAGAAATACCTGAGGAAAACCAATATCCTGCAGGAGAGCAGCAGGATAACCATAGAAACTGATGTCTGAGGAAAGAGGTGAGCAAAGAGAAAAGTTTAAATACCTATAATCGATTGTTCAAGAATGGTTGAGAACATGGGCTCAGGACTCAAACTGCCTGAAATCCATTTCTAGCTGTATTATGTTCTACATGTATGGATGACACTGGCAAATGACCTAATTTGTGCCTCAGTTTCCCAATCTGTAAAACAGGGACTTAAATCCTATCAATATCATGGGATTACTTTGAGAATTAAGTGAGATAACCATGTAAAAACACTTAGCTCAGTTACAAGCCAATAATAAGTGCTCAATAAATGTTAGATATAGTATTATTATAATTTTTAAAAAGCCAGAACTGGCTGCAGTAAAGAAGCAAAAATTTGAGAATATATAAATCAAAATAAAATTTACGGCAAATTTGTAAATGAAAAAGATGAACTGAACAATATAATAGACACAGATTAAAAAATGACTTAGTGACTGAGATTTCGGCCGGTGTGCTCAGGAGGTAGGGGATGGTGTGTCAGGGGCCCGGTTTTCTAACGTGCCCTTTTTTCTTCCTTTTCCCCTTCATGGAGGCAGAGCTTTTGACTGGCATGCCTGGGAGTGAAAGTGGGGGTGCAGATTGTTGTGTCTGGGGCTGAGTTTCACTAGGCAGGGCCAGGAGTTTGCTCACCTTTGGAAGGATTGAGCAAATAAGCAGATTCATCAAGGGTAACGGGGGCCAGGTTTCTTACTCTCAGAGAAGGGCATTACAAACAGGGAGTAAGGAGGAAATGGTGGGGGATTGGAATCAGAAGTAGTGACATGAACTCTTGGGTTCTACAGATTTATGTATATATATGTGTATATACATACACAGACACATATATATATATATACAAAAGATACATTTGTTTGTCTGTTCTTTTCTCCTGAAAGGGTATACAAGCAATTATACCCCAGTAACAATGAGCACATCTAGTTCCCAAATCTTGGTTTCTAAATACCATTCTCTATGAAACAGAACTGGGGTTCCTAAGATAAAGGATTCCAGGGCTGAGGCAGAAAAGTACAAGAGAAGACAGGACTATTTGGTTGTTCCAAAAAGTAAGAAAATGCTCAGTGAGTCTTAGAGACATATCAAAAGGACACAAGAACCAGCTGGAGGGACTCCCACTGGCCACATCTGGGACAATTTGAGCATGAAAATATGTAATGATAGTAATGGATTATAATCCATTAAATAAAATAAGAATTCATGAATCCAGACAAATAAGTAAATAAATAAATAGGAGAAAGGTCTCCCTTATGGTTAAATGCCAACTAAATATGGAAGGAACAACAAAGTTAGAAAATTATCAGTGTGTGATCAAACTAGTGAATAAAGGTTTCATGAGGAACAGGAGATTTACATATTTTCAAAGTAATTTCCCCCAAATTTCTTATCAATACAAAGGGAAAATAGTCACTTTACATTGAGGAAATGTATCAGAGACCTTAACCCTAAACAAATGATTAAAGTTATCATCACAGTGATGGGCCAAACCGATACCTTGTGACTCCTGATATGATGCACTGAGAATATATCATTTCTGTAATATTCCTGCTAAAAATGCATAACCTGAATCTAATCACGAGGAAATGCAGGCAACACCAACTGAGCAACATTCTGCAAAATAACTGGTCAAGGTCAAGAACTTCAGGCAAAAGATCCTGCCTTCTGATAGGCCAGACTAAATATACTGAATTAGTTAGGTTAAGACGAAGCCGTTGTAACAAAGAAAGCTCAAATGGCTTTAGTAAGTTAGAAGTTTCTCTTTCACATGATAGTCTGGCCTGTCTGACGAGTAGTCTACCATGTCCCCCCATCTCCCCCCAGGCACTATGATCACCTTCACCACCTAGTTGAATTGTTGTCACACCTGCAGGAAGAGAGGACGCAGAAGTTGCACACATCATTTTTATTCATATTCCACTGGCAAGAACTTAGTGAACTACAAAGAGACTGGGAAATTTGCACAGCAAAAATTCTATGGGTATGGACAAAGGAGAGAATGGATTTTAGGGTACAACTTGTGTCCACCACATGCATGACCCACTCTTTAGATTCTTAGGCCCCTTCAGCCCAAGAAAGTCTCTCCACTCTGGCCCTAGACTGTCACCCCCATGTGGACCCCCATTTGGACCCCCATCCAGGGTCCTGGTGGCCACTCACCTCCATCTTTTGTGAGATACTCACTTCCTTCCAACTTAGCAAAGATCCCGACTCCCCTTAAGATGATGAACAGGCTTCTCGAGGCTTTCAGCCCAAGACATGGAATAGGAATGCTTCTCATGCTTCAAATGCCAATATAACATTTACTTTGATGATAAATTTATCATTTTTGCAGAATTTCTTTTTCCCCTTGGGCTGACTGAAATTTTGCATATTTGAGCCAAACAACTCAACTTTGAGGTATGTGGTTAAAAGAAAAAAATTGTTTGCAACAGATAAAGATCACCTACAATACTGTGGCTTCTCATAGGATCACCTACCTATTTTAGTTTCAGTTACTGTAGCTCATGCAATCTGTCAGTTGTTTAAAGTGCTATGAAAAATATAATTTTCTTTCTTTCTTTTTTTTTAGAGACAGAGTCTCATTATGTTGCCCAGGCGGGAGTGCACTGGTGTGATCATAGTTCATTACAACTTCAAACTCCTGGGCTCAAGCAATCCTGCCTCAGCCTCTTGAGTAGCTAGAACTGCAAGTGTGCACCACCATGCCTGGCTAATTTTTCTCATTATTTTTGTAGAGATAGAGTCTTGCTATGTTGCCCAGGCTGGTCTCGAACTCCTGGCCTTGAGCAATTCTCCCACCTTGGCCTCCCGAAGTTCTGGGATTACAGGCATGAGCCACCACATCTGGCTGAAAAAATGTAATTTTTAAAATGAAATACTGAACAATCTGGAACTAATATCTAGATCAGCACTGCCCAATAGAAATATAATGTAAGCCATATATACAATTTTCTAGTAGCTAAGTCAAAAAAGATCAAAAGAAATGGGTGAAATAAATTTTAATAATATATTTTAACACAGTATATCTAAAATATCGTCACTTTAACATTCAATGAATATAAAAATTATTAATGAGATATTTTACATTCTTTTTTTTCATACCAAGTTTTCCATATGTGGTGTGTATTTTACACTTATAGCACATCATTTCTACCAGCCACATTTCGAGTATGATAGCTCCATGTGGCTAGCGGCTGCAGTGCTGGTCGGTGTAGTTCTAGGTGATCTCAATGTGGAAAGTGTGTGAGGGAGGAGGGAAGTGAAAGCAGGTTGAGGTTCTTGCTTTGTTTAAACTTAGATACAATTACTGAGTGGAATTTTCAATAAATACCATAAATAGTATTTAGGACAAATGGTTTACCATATGGAAAAAATAAAACTGTGTCATGTGCCATACATAAATATAAATTCCAGATGGATTAAGGAGCTAATTTTTTTTTAAAAAGAGAAAAGTACAAAATACAAAAATTACTAATTGTACAGTCCTTTGTAAGCAAGACATAAAATGTAGAAACCATAAAGGAAAAGATTGTCAGATTTATCCAAAATAGAAATCCAAAATTTAAATTAAGCAAAGAACATTGTAAACAAAATTAAATGGCAAGGGATAGAGTAAAAAGAAAACACCTACAAATCAATAGGAAAACAAACAATCCAACTAAAAAATAGGCAGAAAATTTGGACAGATATTTCAAAAAGTAAATTGAGGCTGGATGTGGTGGCTTATGCCTGAATTGCCAGCACTTTGGGAGACTGAGGCAAAAGGATCACTTGAGGCCAGAAGTTTGAGGCCAACCTGGACAACATATCAAGACCCTGTCTCTACAAAAAAATAAGATAAATTAACCAGGCGTGGTGGTGTACACCTGTAGTCCCAGCTACTTGGGAGACTGAGGCGAGAGGATTGCTTGAGCCTGGGAGTTCCAGGCTGCAGTGAGTTATGATCGTGCCACTGCACTCCAGCCAAATCTGTCTCTTAAAAAAAAAACAAAGAAGTAAACTGAATAGGCAAAAATATATAAGAGGGGAACGTAGATTAAACATCAATGAGCAACTTTTCTTTCCCTAGACTGTCAGAAGCAAAATGAAAAGCACTGATATATTACTGTGTCTCTCTCACTTATGCCACTGGTGGAAATGTATATTGGTAAAGTCTTTTGGAAAACAATTCAACAGAATCTATCAAAATTAAACCATGACTCCATTTGACTCATAGATTCCATATCAGAGAATCTACCCTTTTAAATACCTACAAATGTACACAAAGATGTATGTACAAGGTGTGAGGTCTATTACCAGAATTGGTGAAATCCATGAGTCCATCCCAACCAAAAGAACACCACGGAGGTACCTGTATGACCTGTCCAAGATCTCAACTTATTTTGATCAGTCAAAAAATAAATTGTGTAGACCATTACTTTTTGCATGATTTCATTTCTGTAAGAATGGAAAAAAACCACACACACATAGTTGTGTGTGTGTTTAAAAACACATATATGTAAGTAAATGTTCAGAGAAAGGGCCACAAGAACATACACCAAACTGGGTGGTGCAGGAAGAGAGATGAGTGTGTGTGTGGAGGGGATTGTTTATATTTTACTTCATACACTTTCATGCCACTTGACTCTTTTACAATGCAAATGGGTTAATATATTACTTGTGGAAAGAGGAGGTTTAGAGACAGCAGCATTTCCAACTGATCCAACCATTTCCAACTGGCCAATTTCAGAACTTAGAGCCACCCCTTCCGACCCCTCCCCCAGCTAAGTGGGTGTAGTCAGGTCCAGGCTGGGGAGTTGTCCCCTGGCACCTATCCTTGTGGGCACCAGCCAGTAAATACTTTCAGCAGGTGCCAGAGTCCACATATGAAAGACCTGGTATCTCCGTGTGGCCTTGTCCCCACACCCATGGTGTCTCAAGCCCAAGGCTGGCCTTTTTTAGGAACAGTGAAACAAGAAGTCCTGCTCATGGTATTTTCCCAGTCTTCTGAAATATGTTTCCTGAAGGAGGAGAATAAGGTCAACCACCATGACAAACAAAACCAAGAGCGGGGCCAGCGTGTGGAGTGTGGTGATGACTGTGGCCTTCATTTCCCTGGGGCAAGGAAACCTCAGGAGGCTGAGGTCAGGGCTTCCCAATATTTTCAAGCCGAGGCTTATTGGGAAATTTCAAAAGTTGCCACCCACACCTTGGCAGGGGAGGGAAAGGAAACCTCCTCTTCAAGGCCGAGTTGAGAATTGTGTGGGACCAAGTGTCCCGCAGAGACAGGAGAGAGAGACTGGGAACCTGTTCCTTCTCTGAGGGTTTAATGAGTAACGTGTTGGGAAGTTTGCAATTTTAACCTTATGCAGCAGTAAACATTCGAGTATAGATTTGAAGGAGGTAAGAGATGAAGTCATGTAGATGTCAGAGGGAAAAACATTTCAGGCACAGGGAACAGCAGTGCAAAGGCCCTGATGGAGAATTGTGTCTGGTGTGTTGGAAGAACAGCAAGGAAGCCATTGTGGCTGGAACTATGGGGGAGAGTACTGGGGAGAGTAAAAGGAGATAAAGTCAGAGGGAAGGAGGAAAGTGAAGAGTGAGAACTGCCTTGATACCTCCTAAGAACTTTGCCTTTTATTTTATATGAATTGGGGAGCCATTGGTGGTCTGAAAGGCAAAGAGTGACCGGGTCAGGTTGATGTTTAACAGGATGGCTCTGGCTGCTGTGTTGGGAACAGACCGAAGGAGTAAGGGGGAAAGCAGGCAGGCCAGCGAGGAGGCAACGGCGACAGACCAAAGGAGAGACAGCAGAGCTGAGATCTTCTCACCTGGAGGGCTTGGGAAGGCACAGATTGCCAGTCCTCTCACCGCTGGAGTTGCATCTCTGTTGGCCTGGGGTGGAGCCCAGGAATTTGCATTTCTACTAGTTCCCAGGTGATGATGATACTGCTGGTCTGGGAACCACACTTTGAGAACCACTAATGTCTTCACAGCATTGATGAAAACGTGAATAAACATTTGTTTATCAAAGACCTCAAGGAAGCACTCTGCTCACCCCTGTGTTCCCAGTGCCTAGCGTGATGTGTGTCACCTGTGTTTATTGAGCTCAGGCTCTAGGCCAGCCATGGTGCTATTGAATGAAGTTCTTGAGGACTCCTTGTTTGAACTGTTTGGAGGTAATTGATGATGAAACTTACATAGGAAGTGGTCATTAAAGGGAAAGGATTCCTTATAATAACACTGACAATAGGTGTCACATGCACCAAGTGTCTGCCTAGGTGTTTTACTTACATCTTCTCCAATTAAATCCTGTAAAAGCCCTGGGAGTCAGGCATTCTCACCCCAGTTTTATGAATGAGGAAACCAAGGCTTGAAGAGTTTCAGTTTCCCAAGAGCACAGGATTAATAAGTACCCGAACCCAGCCAGGCCTGACTGACAGTCCTGTGCTGTTTACATCAGACTGCCTCAAGAAGTCACTGACAAGAGGGGATCTAGCAGTACTAAATAAGCTCTAGAAGATAGGAGCTTCCTTACTCAGGGACTGAGAGCCTTTTTTAAAAAAATGTAGGGAATATGCCATCTTTTTAAAAAATGCCTCCTGTCTGAATTAAGATCCCTGTTCAGGCAGCATGTTTCCAGCCCCAAGCCGTCCTGGCAGAGTCTTGGACCCCTACTAGGTAGCAGTGGCTACCCACAGAGGTATTTTTGCTGACTTTTGTGGTTTTTATCTTGTCTGATGGAATACTTTTCCTTAGCTCTTACCCTCTTCCCAGCCTCTTCCCGTAGGATGATGGGTGTAATATTCTGTGCTGGGGGGCTGAAGCTTGACAAATCGAGGGCAGCTTATCTCTAAATCAAATTCAGCTCTCTTGCTAGAGGAGGAGAAAATCAAGTTCAGGACTTCTCTCCTTATAAGTCTCTTTTTTTCCCTTCCCTTCCCAGAGGATAGAAATAGCCACCTCCTGGGGCCTCACTGCAGCTGGAGCAACTGTGCCCTGAAGCTGGGCCTAGCGGAGGGAGCGCAGCTGCTCCCCCAGGTGCGGGACCTGGTGGGAAGCGTGGGGTCAGGCCCAGGACCTGTCCGCTGGGACGAGGTGACCCCAGGCTAAGGAGGGACACTTGGGAGCCTCATCCAGAGAGGGGGCAGGTTCCTGGAACAGGTTTGACCTTGATGGTGGGCGGCTCACAAAAACCCATCATGGGCTCTGCTGCCCATAAAATAGACGAGGTGTATTTTCGCTTCTTAACTTCCTGCGGGTTGGGGACAGGGACTCCTGACAACAAATGATAAAACGTAACGTACATACCACTTCACATACAACGATGTACACAGACACAAATGCACACTGAGAGACACACACTTTTTGCACACAATTTCATTACCGGGGGACTGTCAAAGCCTGGCACGGATCACAGATTAACAACCCCAGACGCGGGCATATTATAGTGGTGTGGAACGATTATAAAAAATAAAAATAGTAATGGGTAAAAATAAGGTTACTAGAGTTTGCTAAGCTCTTTCCAGAAAACAAAAGTATATAATACAAATCTATGAAAATAGATACGGAAATGTTAAAGTTGATCTCCGATGGTGGGATAAAGGGTGATTTCTACTTATCCGCATTCTCTCACTAAACAAAAATCATATTTCTCTTTTGCGACCAGAGCAGCGGCATCCAGGCATTTCCGTGGACCTGGAGGGCCCACTTGGCTGCCGGCGCGGCCGGGGCCAGTCTGCCTGGACGCTCCGTCGGGGGAGGAGGGTTACAGACAATAGACAAGCAAACTTAATACGCGGTGACAACGTGGGGCGGGGACAGGCTGTTTTAGAGAGGGTGACCGGAGAGCCCTTGGTCCCGACCGAGGTACTTCACAATCCAAGCACTAACCCGCCCGGAACGGGCGGTGCGTGCGAGCTCCCGGGGCGGCGGCGGCGCGCACGGGCGCGCCCCCGCGGGCAGCCTCCTTCAGTGGACGATGCAGCCGAAGAGGCGGTGGCGGCGGAGGCGCGCTCTGGCGGTCTGAAGCGGCGGCTGGCTGCCACGGGCTGGCGGCGCGATGACCCGGGCGGCCGCCCCCGGCTCGGGGCTGTGAGGGGCTCGGGGCCGGGGGTGGGCGGCGGCGCGGCGGGCAGCAGACGCTTCTCCTCGGCGGCGGCGGCGGTGGCCATGCGCGGGGCGGCGCGGCTGGGGCGGCCGGGCCGGGGCCGCCTCCCGGGGGCCCGCGGCCTGAGGGCTCCGCCGCCGCCGCTGCTGCTTCTGCTGGCGCTGCTGCCGCTGCTGCCCACGCCTGGCGCTGCCGCCGCCCCGGCCCCGCGGCCCGCAGAGCTGCCGCCTGCGGCCGCGGGGCCCAGCGTGAGCCTCTACCTGAGCGAGGACGAGGTGCGCCGGCTGATCGGTGAGTGGGGCCGCCTGGGCCGGGGCGGGCGGGTCGGCCGGCGGGGGCTGCTTCCGGCCGCTGGCCACGGACCTCGGGCGAGTCCCCTCCCCGCCCCCAGCGCTCGCCATCCCCTTCCAGCACCCGGGTGCGCCTCGTGGCCCCGGCCTCTGCCTGCCGTGCTGGCCGGGAGGTGTGGTCCCTGCCCGGCCTCCGCCCCAGGTCAGCCTCCGGGCCTTCCCCCTTCGCCCTTGCTGCCCCGCCGCACTGGGGACCCTTCGGCCGCCGCGATAGACGCGAATCCACCCCTTTCCATCTTCAAACCTCCTCCCTGTTCCTGAGAGTCAAGCGCCCATACAGTTCTTCCCGGCCACACAGAGTTTCTTTGACCCTTCCTAAGCGTGTTCCTCTAGGATCTTGGATTTTGAATACCTCAACATTCACGTTTTAGACTAAACTTGCAACCCTTTGGCTGTGGTTTTGATGCCGCAGTGTAGAGGCCATGCTACTGTGCTCATACTTTCTGGTTATACTTTTACAAAAAACTGAGGGAGGAGTTATAAGGGTACCAAATGTTCGAGGCAGCCTCCAAATCTTGGGACCTATAAGCATGTTTTAAAATAGTAAATGAATCGCCAGGTAGCATACCTTTTTTAGCTTTAGTACCTTTTGGTTCTTGCTTTGGATGTGTTGGAGTTTGGACTGATCCTGTACTTCTGGGCCACTCTCCTACTTTGAATACCTTGAAGGGAAAGGAGAACTTGGCTTTGGTTCAGCTGGTCGTTTTATTTACCTTTTTAGCTTTGTCGTTTGGGGAATTAATTTGAAAAATTGATGGGGTTCTTGTGTTGGGACTTTGTGGATTCTGGAAGTGACCCCTTAGAGGAAAGTCTGACAGAAATGGCCCCAAAAGGGAAGACTTTGGTAGTTGCGGATACCTGGACATTTGTTTTTTTGTGGGTATTATGGCAATCCCTTTATTTCATCTCAGGTTATGGTGCTTCTGAGTGTTTGAGGGGGAAAATTATTCTCTATTGCATGCATTATCTGTCAATTTTATCCTGTTTTTTAAAAAGTTATAGGTCTTTCTTGTTATCTCTTGAGATGGACTCTGTAGAAATGGAATTACTTTTAGCAGCCTCTTTAGATTGTTCAATGTATGGATTTGTAGTCTACCTAAAGAATGCTGTGTTGTTGTAATGTGGTGCCATTTAATCCTTAGTCTAGCTGAATTAGCTGAACCTGCAGCTTAGCTGAATTAAAACTGTAAATTGAGTTAGTACTTGGAACATAAGACTAAGGCTTAGGAAAAGTAATACTTATAAGACAATTGGTATCACATTAATTTAGAAAGTATTAATGTATTATGCATGATTTTGTAATGGTTTTTGGCTAAAAGCACTATGTAACTTGTGACTTTGTTTATATTTGTTTCTTCTCCTTCCTTCCCAGCCAGGGGTTGAGGTAGGGGACAGAGGACAACCGGGGCTGTCATTGATTGTCTGCCATATACCTGCTTCTACATGCTTTATACACCTTATTTCTTCTGATTTTCTTGTGACGCAGTGAGGTAGGTGTTATTCCCATTGCAGAGATGAGGAAAGTGAGGCTTTAAGTAACTTGCTCAAGGTCACACAGTTCATAATTTTATTTTTTTAAATGAAACATAATGTTGACATGGGCTGCAAAATTTTATTGAATGAAATGAAGATGTTATGTATGTAGAAGTTTGATTATGGCATGGTGGAAAAGAAATCATTACTAGCTAATACTTGAAATGATGTATTTGTTATCTTATTCAAAGATAGACTGGGAATTAATTTTCTAGCAATATTTGTGGCAGAAGAAGCTCCTGAGTGATGAACATCTAGTTTATACCCCCAAATGAGCTGTTGCAGGGAGAGTAGGAAGCATTTCCTCAATGAACTCTGTTGTCCACCTGTGGGATAAGAGGGACCTCTAACAGTATTTTCTCTAGTGCAAATAGGGTTGACCTGTTAGGGAGGGTCTCTAGACACCCTGTCCTGCTAGGTCCAGGTGCTTTCCTTTTTTTTTTTTTAATTATTTCAGAGTATTATGGGATCAGATCCTTTCTTTCCATACCTTCCCATCTTCCTCATACATTCTTCCTTTACGGTTATTCCTTAGTAGGGAAGAGCAAGTGAGTAGGTCTGAAATGTATACCAGGCATCCTGAGTTCTTAGAATGCAGATTCCCGTAGAAACTGCTATGGTGTTTAAGACTACTTGAAATAGTACTTTTGTATAATACCATATTTTGGAATTACCATGGACATGGGAAACTATCATTTTATAGTATTTCTAAGCCAGTGAATTTAGAATTACAGGTAAGAAACTGATAAATGAAGTTGATAGTGACAACTTTATAAATTGAACTAATTGCCCTTGATATGAAAATAAGTTGTTTTAATCCAGTTAATATATGTACATAGTTTTTTAAAAGCCCAGTAACACTAAAAGGCTTTTAACAAAAACAGCAGTCTCCTGCCTTTGGTGTGTTTTGGTCCTACTTTCCATGGGTAGCTACTATCTCTCCTAGTTTTTGTTTGTTTGTTTTTTTTTTAATCCCTGTGTTTTACTTTCATAATTCTAAATCAGTATAGAGCAAACATTTGACTTCCTAGTATCACAACTGAGCTCTTACTCTCTTTTCTCCCCTAAACCCTCCAATATAGTTATATAACATTTTTGTGGTAAAATTAGCAGTTAGTATTTACATTATTATGTACATATATATTGCTAAATAATAACCTACTATTATGTTTTTTCCTATACGTTTTTATTTCTCCCAGAGCAAACAATTGCACCTTAAACTTTTTGATTTGTTTTCTATGGCTGTGCTCTCTCAAAACTCCAAGAAATGTTAAATGCTTTTGGATTTTTTTTCCCCTAGGTAACACATCAAATCACCTATCAATTCCACTTGGTTCCTCTTGCTCCAATATGGACTGGAGGATTGCTTTTTCTGGAACTTCACGTCCCTTCTCTCCTGTCTTGGAATCTGTGTTTCTGGGATCTCCTGGTCTTCCTTTTTCTTGGTTTGCTTCATTTTGCTAATGTGTATCCTCGGTAGCTTCCCAAGAAGGGATTCATGGGAGATAAATTGAGGCCTTGCGTGTCTGAAAATGGCTATCCTATCTTCATACTTTATAGTTGGTTTAGCTGAATTTAAAATATTGGGTAGAAAATAAGGTTTTTTCATAATTTCAGTGGCATTTTCACAGTTTTCTGTCTGAAGGGTTTTTGATGGGAAGTTCAAAGCCATTCTGATTTTTTTTTTATTCTCTGTTGTTTTTGAAGCTTAGGGTCTGTTTCTCTGGCATTCTGAAGTTTTTTAAAACTTTTATGTAGTTGGTTGGTTAGTTTCTTCCTTTCTTTCTTTTTTGTATTATATTAAAGGTTCTTTCAATCTACTCATACCCTTCAGTTTTCAGAAATATCTGTTACTTCTTCAATAATTTCCTACCCTTCATTGTTTTTTTTTGTTTGTTTTTTCTTTCTGAGATTTCTATTGGTTTGGTTATTGGATCGCCTAGAATTGATCTTCAGATTTTCTTATCTCACCTCTTACTTCTTTGTATTGGAAGGGCTGGGCAGGGGGAGAATTTCTCAATTTTGCTTTCCAAAGCTTTCATTTTTAAAATTTTAATAATCATGTCTTAAAATTTTAGAATCTTTTTGTTCTCTGTTTCCCTTTTATCACATCTTATTCTGTGGATGTATTATCTTCACTTACCTCTGAGGTGTGCATTTTAATTTTTTCTTTAATATATTTTTAATATTATTCTGCTTCCTCCAGTGTATCTGTTCATTTCAGGGTTCTTGTCTGTGTTTATGTCACAAATAGCTCGTGATCCTTGGCTGTTTATAATGAAGAGCAAGATGCTGAGAAGTTGATTGGAGGGGAGAGAGAGCATGTGTGTGTGATGGTGGTCTAGTGACTTCCCTTGGAGTTTGGGTGGACTTTTCATTGGGAGTCTGCTCCAAATATCAGCACCTTTGCATCTTCTTTCAGGGGCTAGTCAGTGTCTGCGGAGAAGAAACCCTCATCTCCTGCCTCTAGTATGTTTGGTGATATACCAGCTGCCAGGGTTTGGGCAACAACCTGATTAGGGGAGGGATGGAGGCTATAGACTTTGACTTTTCCTGGCTACAGTTCTCCTGCCACTTTGAGTTAGTTTCTTTAGAAAAAACTTTGGATCTCCTGCTGGATCTGGGGGTTCAATTGCTTTGAACACTCCCTTCAATAGTTCCATTCTTGTCAGGCCTGAGCCTCAGGTGAGCCTTTGGTACTCCCTTGGTACCTCCAGGGCTGAGCCTCTCAGGGGTCCTGCAGCGCAGCGACCACTCCTCTAACTGCCTCCCATCTTGCAAAAGTTTGTTGAAATGTATCTTCTTTCCCTTTCTGTTTGTCCTGTGGTTTCATGTCTTTGTGATTTCTTTACTATCATTTTAGAGGAGTTTTGGAAGGAAATGGGGATAAAGGCCTGTGGTTATTCCACAGTGTGTAAATGGCAGTTAGGGTTGGGCTTTAACTATTGAAGATGATGTGTGGCAGTTTTTTTGTATGAACAAAATTAAGAAGAATAGTAGTGGAGGTCATAGTAGATATTGACACTTTTTAGAGTGCTGTCATTTGCCTTGTCAGGCACAAAGGTATTCCCTGTGTTAGGTAGGTACTGTTATTTCTATTTTATTGATGAGTGTCTTTATCTGTTTGGGTTGCAGTAACAAAATGCTATAAATTGGGTACTTATAAACAACAGAAATTTATTTCTTACAGTTTTGGAGACTGGGAAGTCTAAGATCAAGGCATTGGTGGATTTGGTATCTGGTGAGAGCCTGCTTTCTGGTTCACAAACAGCACCTTCTTGCTGTGTTTTCATGTGGTGAAAGGGGTGAACAACTTCCCTTAGGCCTTTTTTGAAGGGCACTAATCATATTCGTTAGGACTGCCCTTATGACCTTATCACCTCCCAAAAGGCCTCACCTGCTAATACCATCACCTTGGAAGTTAGGATTTCAAGGCAGGAATTTGGGGGTACCCAGAGCAGCCCTGATGGAAGTCTGTCCATTCTGAAGACTTCAGAAGCTTCAGGAGCTTTTAATCTCTATGTGGCCTTTCTGTGTCCCTAGGCCCTGTTTCATTGCTCTCATTTACTGTTCTTAATAGGCTGCAGTGTAGGCATCCGTTTCCACAGCTAACTGATGAGGACCTGGATTCAGCGCCCTTTGGACAGTGAGTAGAGGGCCTGGTCTTGACTTAGTCCTGCCTGAGTCTGGAATACATACTGCCTTTGCTGTGTGTATACTCCAGGAGTAGAATCTGCATTCCTGCTGCCACATGTGCTTGTTAGTGGTCTTGATTATTATCTGCATCCTCTTATGTTTTTTATTTAATTGATAATGTTCATAGTACTGAACTCTGTGGAAGTCTGGAGCTTGTGAAAGTGGTATGTGGCTGGGGCAGTGCCAGAGGCTTGGGAATATGATGCTGGTGGGTGGGCGGTGTGCCATAAACTGGTCCTGGCAACAGTGGGCGGTGATAGAGAATTTGTGGTAATAGGGGTCGGAGGGTAGACTCCATCTCCCACCAATTAGAATTTTGCTTTGAACAACTTGCTTCTCCTTCTAAGATAAATACCTTCTGGAAGAGTTAAGCATGTTAACATTGTATTTAAAATCAGGTCAGTGCTATCATTGCTCCCCAAATTAGTCCAGAAAAAATTTTTGAAGCTAAACCAAGTACCATATATTGTACAAAATGACCATTCAAAATTATTAGATTCCTTTCCCTGAGGTACTTGAACCACAGGGGAGACTAGCAGTTACAACATGGACATAAGAGTTATATTGCTTATGGACACAAGTAAGTAATTGTAGGAGTGATAACTTTTGACTATGGGGAAGGGGAAAGGAAGAGAGGCTTAGAGTATTTAGGGAAGGTGTTCCAGAAAAGAAGACATTTGAACCTTATCTTGAAGGTTGAGTTTGATAGAAAAGAGGAGCAGGTCATGGCAGATTAGATTTTTCCCACTCCTTGATGTGTGAAATCAAGGAGTGGGAAAAATCTAATGTGGCTGAGATGAAAAATTAGTAAAGCTAGGGAATGGCAGAACATAAAGCTGGGAGGTTGGTTGAGGTTAGAGTAGGAATTTGAACTTTACCTCATAGGTAAATTCTTCAATGTTGAAGAATTTAGAAAAGGAGAGTACACAGTCAGGTCTGGGTTATAAAAGAGATAACTTTGGCCCCAGTGAAAAGGATGGCTTGGAGACTGAAAAGCTGGATCTGGAAAATTGGATAGAGCTACCTTTATGACGATGAGAGGGATCAACTAGGGCAGTTGAAGGGGTGGGATGGATTTGCAAGAAGAGTTTGGAGAAGGCTTAGTGGTGGAGACTTTAGGGTTAATACATTGACTGCCGTGTGATTTGTATTTAACTCAGGATAGTTTTGAGCCAGGGGCCTTATGAAGCAAAACCCTGCAGTTGGTTCGTGGAAATTTTACTTGTTGATGTTCTTATTGTTATAATTAATATTGACAACTTAATTCCAAAACGTGGATTGCATTGCATATAACTCACACACAGAAAACAATAAAAATAACCAACTAGAAAGGATCGTTTTGTTTTAATAGAACACTGAGGCCTCAGGGAAAATATTTTTTTTTCGTAATGTGGCAGTCAATGTGTCAGAAAAAAAAAAGGTTGGGGGTGGGGGAGGAATCTAGGGTTTCATATTTGGGCAGTTGAACCAAAGCACCCTTTCCTTTTGGGAAAAGTGGTTGGTTGAGAGAAAGAAAATGAAATGAGCCATGTGTTGCTCTCCTCCCAGTACCTCTCTTTCCTCTTAAGTCTCAGGCCAACTGTTTGGTGCGGGAGGGCAGTGAGGGTGTCCTGTCTGCTAATGTGTCTGGCATAGCCTGCCACGGAGGCCAGATTGTGGGTAGGGTGTTGGTAGGTTAGCACCCTGCAGCAAATCCTTAACTTTAGGCGTTTTGGGTGGGGTTGGTGATACTGACACAGCATCAGTTTGAATCCATGTGTTCTTCATTGGGAGCACAAGGCTGAGACATTGTGTAATTGTGGGTTTGAGGTTTTCTTTTTTCTTTTTCTTACGCTACACATGTGTGGGAGAACTCTAACCAATTATGGCTAAACCTGTCCCCTATGAGTCACATCCCGAGTTGACTAGTCAGTTCTGAAGGTGCTGCCTAAAATGCTGTTTGGGTTTTAAAGCATCACTTTAGGAACAAATCAAACATCTGGGTATATATACAAGCATCCTGAATTGAGAAGTTCCACAGCATTGCTTTTAGAATTTTGATGCAATTATGCCAGGGTTCTGAAAAATCTATATCTTCTAAAACAAAACATAAACTTGTACATGAAACAGAACATTATCTACTCTGAAATTATATCACACTTAAAAGTATGCTTTTTTGTGTTTCCGTTGATGTAAATTGAGTACAGTATTTTCTAATCAAAATGTTATTAGACAGCTTTCACTTGTGTAGGATCTCTTAAAATGTACCAAAATAAATGTGTGTATATGGCTGAGTTACATAATAAACACTTACTGAATGATTCTTTTTATTGTGCCCAGCAATGACAGTGCTGAGTTTCATAGGTCTCATTCTCATTCTTATATAAATTTTAAGATGGAATAGACAGCACACAAGTCTCTAGTTAGGAATCACCTGTAATTTAGCAAGGAGGAGGACTACATCTTGCTGTGTGGCAGGTACTTTACACGTGTTCTCCTTTATTTTATCAACCATAGGAAGTAGGTGGCATTGGCATTGACATTTTTTAACAGATAAAGTGGAGGCTCTGGGAAATTACAGAATTTGCTGGTAGTCACAGGGGTGTGTGGAGCTATGTGACTCCAGAGTGCGTGCTTTCTCTACTGCCTCTGAAGGTTGGCAGTTTGCTGAGTCTTTAACCAAAATCGTCTGAGGAGCTTTAACAAAGTACAGATTCCTAGATGTACCTGAACAATTTGTCTAATTGATCTGAGATAGGGTTCAGTTAAATTAATCTTTTCAATGCCATGTTTACTTGATTACAAGTTGTACAGTTTTTCCACATTTGAGTATCTCTGAAATTGGAACTGTTTTATTCAGTGGTAAGTCATCAGTTAATTGATGACTTTTTCCTTTCTTAGTGGCACAAAAAATAATGATGCACTTCAGATTAAATGCAATGTGGTATTATAAAAAGGTAATGTTGTAAAGGGAACTTAGACATAATTTACCACCTTTCTATTTTGTGTGTGTGTCGATATGTGTGTGCCTGTCACAACTTTCTTTCAGAATTGTAAAATTCACTGGCGGTATTATTTGCTTGTGGTAATAGCTGTGTAGTAATGTCCTTGTAGGGAAACCATGTAATGGATGAGATACTGTCCTTAGGTTAAGAGCAATAGCAAGTCACTTTTCAGCTAAAAAGTTGCTGGCAAGGAGAAATGTCAGTGGTTCTCTATGTTTTTTGTGAAAGCCTTAGGCCCTTTCCCTAGAGGAAGGCACTGATATCCATACCTACTAAGTTTTGCATACTGCTAGGGGTTCTTAGACTTTTATGATTTTGTAGGGACCCTTGATGAAAACTTATGGGTACATCTGAGTCCCTCAAAAGCTGGCATCTGTTACTTTCTGTATTCCATCCTGGGATATCCTGACCTCCTGCATGAATTTAAAAAAAATTTGCCTATGTTAAGATTCACTCTGTTGTCAAGTTATGTAGGTTTTGACAAATGCAGTGTCCTGTGTCCACCACAGTATCATACACAGTAGTTTTTCCACCCTAAAAAAAAAAAATCCTCTATGAAGGGGGCATTTCTGTTTATAAATACCCACCCCTATTTTAAATGTGTGCTTTAAAAAATATATTTATTATAGAAAATTTCAAACATTCAGAAGTAGATTAGTATAATGAACCTCTGTGTACCCATTGTCCAACTTCCACAATTATCAACTTGTGGCTAATTTTATTTCATCCATACCACCTACCCTCTACTCTATTCCTTTGCCCTCACTCTCCCCATCCTCTGTTTAGATTATTTTGAAGCAAATCCAGATATATAGTTTCATGAAAAATATGAGTATGTTGTCTATCTAAAAGATAGGGTTGCTTAAAAATTTACAAAAGCCATTACACATTACATTATTGAATGAAGAAAGTAACAGTAATTCATAAATATCAAATATCTAGGCAGTTCAGATTTTCCTGACTTATAAATATGTAAATGTATATTTAGGGACCCTTACCTGCCACCCAGATCCTCTCATCCCTGCCTACCACTGTGCCATCTGCTTAGTTCCCTTTTTGCCACACTCTTTCAAACCCTAGGGTCTACGTTAGATGGTATCTCTGCTTCACATGCCTTTCTCAGATCTTTACATGGCCAGAGACTTCCAGATCTCAACTTAAAATGTCAGTTCCTCGGAGAGGCTTGTCTTCCTGTGGTTGACCCCCGGTTGATACTCTCTTTTAGCACACTATTTTAAGCACCTGATACTTTTTTGCTTATTTCTGTCTCCCCCATAGGAAAATTAGTTCTGTTTGAGTAGAAACCTTTTGTGTTGTTCCACTCTATACCTCTAGAACCTAAAACAGTACCTGTCATGCAGTAGGTGTTCGGTAAAAGTGGAATGAATGAATAAATCAATGAATTATGCTTTTTAAAAAAATTCACTATCCTGTGCCTTACTGAGGCATTTTCTTGATCATTTCCCATTGCCTGCTAAGTTATTATCCAAAAGGGAAATTAGGCTGAGCTTACACTTAAGTTTAAATAAATTCGTTTTTGATAGCTTAATTTCTTTGACATTGCCTAATTTTCCCAAGTCTCTGTCCCATTGTCTCCTCCCCCGCTTAAGGTGCCTGCCTTGTTAGCTTCCATAGCTCCATACCCTGCACAAGCAGACCTGTGTCACTGCCTCCATCACATTCTGTCTCCCCCCTGCTGCACTGAGGCCACCTCATGCTCATGGCTTGCCACATAGCAATTTCTCAATAGGCTATATTGGTCCACACTACACACTACAGTTAAAGGATGTGAAGTATTCAAGGGAGATTCTGTCAAAAGCCTTTTCTAATAATTAAAAGCTAGGAAATACAATTTCTAATCTTTTTTTCTGAAATGCCCAACCTGCTATTAATCCTATCCAGTGTATTATTCATCTTATTATACATTGTAGTTTTCAGCTCTAGAAATTTGATTGGGACCTTTTCATATCTTCTGTGTCTCTACTTTTTGACTATGTGAAGTTCAGTTATAATTGTTTCAGCGTTCTTATTTGTTAATTCTAACATTTGTGCCTGTTCTGGGTTGGTTTCAATTAATTTATCCATCTCTCTATATTTTCTTCTTTGTATGCCTGGTAATTTTTAACTGGATGGTGGGCATTGTGAATTTTACCTTGCTGAGTGCTGAATATTTTTGACCTAGTGTTTTTTCCTTTTAATTTTCATTTTTCAAAGATGGGGGTCTCACTGTGTTGCTTAGGCTGGCCTCAAATTCCTGAGCTCAAGCTATCTTCCCTCCTTATTCTCCCAAGTAGCTGGGACTACAGGTGCATGCCCCCACACCTGGCTTGAATATTTTTGTGTTCCTGGATTTTTGTAGTCTTGGATTTTGTTCTGAGATGGAGTTCAATTACTTGGAAATAGTTTAATCATTTCAAATCTTGCTTTTTAAGACTAGGATGGGACAGGAGCAGTGCTCAGTATAGGACTAAATTTCCCCTACTACCCGAGTCAAGAACCTTCTGTGTACTTTACCCTAATGATCTGTGAATTATGAGATCTTCCAGTCTGCTGCTGGGAACAGGTGATATTCCAGATTCTATGTAGCTGCTAGGCACTATTACCTTTTATCTTTTCTCTTTGCTTGTGTAGTTTCCTGTTATATACATGCTCTGATCAGTACTCAGCTAAATACTGGAGGGCACCCCTCTGCAGGTATTGGAATTTTTCTGTGTTCACCTCTTTCTGGTACTTTTTTCTGCATACTCTAGCTGTCTTGGTCTTTCTGGACTTTCAGCTTTGTTTCTTCAACTCCCCTTTCTGTGCTGCAGTTATAAAACTCACGTAGTTAGTGTCCCTTCTCTCAGGAATCACTGTCATTTGTTGCCTGATGTTTAGTGCCTTAAATTGATGTTTCATATATTTTGTCTGTTTTTTGGTTATTTCCGATGAGAGGGTTATCTGGTCTCTGTTATCTATCTTGCTCAGAAGTGGAAATGACTGAAGTTTGTGTTTTTGATTGTTTGCATCTTTCCTAAAGTTGTTTAACTCCTTAAATTATTTGTTAAAGAAGAGAACTTAGTCTCATTTAAAGAAAAGTGTTTAAGGTTTATATATATGTGCATGCATGCATACACATATGTGGGTGTATAGTAGATAAATAACATGGCGTGGGAGGGAGTATTGGTTTTGGAATCTGCATATTTGAGTTTTAATTCCATCTCCTTCTGCTATATGTAGGTAGGCAAGTAATGTTTCTGAGTGTTGGATTCTTTATATATAAAATGGGATGCTTTTCAAGGATTACTATTAGCACAGAGGCTATAATGTATATAAAAATGCTACATAATCCCCAAAACAATTTATTTTAGTCAGTGGTGGAGGATTTGCATGTTTTTGAATAAAAACCAAAATGAGAGGATGTTAGGTCATCATCTGGTTGATTGCTTTCAATAGCAACATTTATTCACCTGCTCATTGAATAATTATTTATTGAGTGTATACAGGCCTTATTTTAGGGACTTGAGATATATTTTGGTGAATAAAACATAAAGATCCCTGCCCTCAAGGAACTAACTACTAGCAGATACCTAAGTGATTGGCCTAAGAAAAAAATTCCATTAGCTTTGGAACTGACTTCAGGTTAGCAATTTGCAGTGTATTCTCTTGCTGGCAGGAAGAAGTTCTCCCTTGTACTTTGAGACCCTGGACGTAATAACCAACTCGGGGTCACTAACGGCCTCTAAGACTGATTGAGATAGTGTACTCCTATTAGGAGTTGGCTGTGAAAGTTGAATGATGGTGTGAAACTGTGAGTAAATACTCTGTCTTCATTACGGAACCGTACCTGTGATACATGTATGAGCTGGTCAAATCATTTTCTCTTTTTGATAGGGCAGGAAACAATGGCATATTATTTTCTGAAGCATTTTTTTACAGATAGAATATTCTGGCTCTACAACAGGGTGTGGCTAATATTTTGTGTTGTAGTGCTAGAGATTATGTGTTGTGTTTCTGTTGCTTACTATCTTTGGATAGGATCTGGGAAGCACCTTTAACATCTCTGCAGATGTGGTACAAATTACATCTTCAGGGGAATTCTTTTATGAATTTTTCTTAGATGACATATATTCATTGGATGTGAAATCTTGTTCCCTGACCGTGTGTAAGTGTCTAGCTCTCTTTATAAATTTCTATCTGTTGCAGTATTAGTACAAAGCTAATGGGTGGGGAAAGGTGACAGTGCATCCGTTTGAGCCATCCATTTGAAATCAACCATACTTTCCCCTTGGTTCCACACACCTTCTCCTGAAGGGGTATCACCACAGGTACTAGGGAGGCAAACCTGTTCACAGCTTTTGTGATAGATAGCTTTGGGTTTTCATTTTCGGGGATCACAGATTACAGTGAAAGTTAAATTCTGAATCTCTGGAGAATGAAAGAGGGGAGATGCTTAGTAAATGGATCTTTGCACCTTGTATCTTGGTCTATTAAAGCAGTTCCAACTAACAGCCACACCAGTGGATTGTTTTTAAGTGAGCTATTGATTTTGACCACATTATCATGTTTTCTTCCTGAAGTGGCAAAGTTAGGAAAAGTGCTCAGTGACTACAGATGCTTCACTTTTCTTTGGGAAGATCAGGAGATTCCCTGCCATGTTTTCTTGAAGCTGATTGTTAAGCCACCTCTCAGGACCATAAGGGTGGGCTGGCCTGCCTGCCTTTCTTTAGTGGAAGCCAGTCTTAGGCAGAAAGGAGGCAGCCTGAAGGTGGTGGAAGGTGGGGCCATATTTATATTGTCTGCTGTTGTGGATCATGCATATCTTCTTTCTCTTAAAAGCTCTCTTACACTCTCTGTGTATGAGTACACACTCTCAGTTCTTTCAAGACACTTAAGATTGCAGGAGAAATATATGAGGAAAATGATGAATGTGGCAGAGGATTATGTGAAAAATCATATTTAATCCACAAGATTGTTTGAATAGCTATGAAGATTTGTGTGCTTTTTTTTTTTTAATTGTGAAGAATGGATGCTTCTGTTCTACAGTCTAACATTTGTAATGCCCTTTCTTATGCTGTTAAGTATTAGGTCTCAGCTAATTTTCTAGGTATAATCTGACTGTAGCTAGATTTATTAGAATCTGATGAACAAACCGTTATTTTATCTATTTCAGCTTTAAACTAGCTACATTTGAAATAAGAACTCCTTATTTATTTTTCCCTTAGCATCCACTAAAGTATATTCAGTGGTTTAATACATATTAAGTGATTTTGGTTTTTTTCTTTTATTAATGTCTCATATACCACTTTCCTCAGAAGATTATCTTGACTAAATGAATTTTTACATAAGTTTTGACTGCCATATGGAAATTGTGGATGATATCATAGAATAATAGTGTTTTAGCTGACATTTGGAAACCATGGATGATTTCATAGAATAATAGAATTTTGTGGCTGAGGAGGGACATTAACATCATCTGATCTACCTCCTTTGTTTTATTGTAGAGAAAATTGATGCCTGGAGATGGTGGTTAAGTAATTGATTGCCAAAGATCACTCAGCTACTTAGTAAAGCCAGGAGAAGTAAGAACTCTGCTTTAGTTCTGTTTCCATGAAATCATTTTTTTTTCTTGCCTTAACTGATTCCTGACATTTTCTTTATAATGTTTCTTTTAAAACCCATCTTTGTTGTAGTTGATTTTTATCAACAGCCAGCCATTAATGTATCTGAGCAGCTACAAATAAACTAAGACCCAGCCCTGCTTGTAACGTGTGCAAGGTAGTGGGAAGACAGACATGTGAACAACTCCCTGAAATATATTTTAAGTGCTATAAGCGTGGCTCTTTTTGTAAAAGGAGATGGTTTGCTGATTTGGCACTAATCAACTATATTTATGGCCTTAGGAAACCAATAGTTAACTTTTAAAATCATTTTGAAAACATTTTTGAATTACTGAATTATTAGAGCTTGAGCTAGACAGGCCAGGTCATGTAGAACACAGGCCTTGAATTAATTTTGAACTTAACATTGTCTAGGGAACAATAAATTTTTCTTGATGAATCTTGAGAGTTTTGCAGGAATAACTTTGGTTTTTCAGCTCGGAAATTGGGCTGTTTAAAAACAAAATTATGAACAAATGCCATGCTTTCTAACAAGAGAGCAACATTACTACTTTGCTGGAATTTGCAGTGAGAAATTTAAGTCTGGTTATTGAACAGCTGAAGTGATTTTGTCCTAAGTCATAATAAAAAAATTCTGTGCATTCCAATGACAAAATGCTGCCTCTTCAGTCCATGGCTGTCCATTCTTGTTCTTGTCCACCTTCCAGTAGAGCCTCTTTTTCTCTTGGCATCCTTGTCAAAAACATTAGCCAGCCTGGTGTGGTGGCTTGTGCCAGTAGTGCCAGATACTCAGGAGGCTGAGGTGGGAGAATTGCATGAGCCCAGGAGTTCAAAGGTTGCAGCCTGGGTGACGGATTAAGACCCCGTCTTCAAAAAAAAAAGAAAAAAGGTAAAACTTACCCAGAAATATATAACTTTATTTCTGAACTCTCAACTCTTTTCCATTGGCTTACATGTCCATCTTTATGCCAGTAGTACACTGTTTTGTTTAAAGTAGCTTTATGGTGAGTTTTGAAACCGGAAAGTCTGAGTCCTTCAACTGTGTTCTTTTTTAAGATTGTTTTAGCTATTTGAGGCTGCTTGTAATTCATATTAATTTGAAGATCTGCTTTTCCATTTCTGCAAAAGAGGCTATTAGAATTTTGATAGAGATTACACTGAATCTGTAAATCACTTTGGGTAGTATTACCATCTGAACAATATTAAGTTTTCCAGTCCATGAACATGGGATGTTTTTTCCATTTATTTAGGCCTTCTTTAATTCTTTCAGGAATGTTTTGTAGTTTTCTATGTACAAGTATTTCACCTCCCTGGTTACATTCCTAAGTATTTTGGATGTTATTGTAAATGGTTCTCTAATTTCCTTTTTGGATCATTTATTGAGGGACCAGCTCTTATCATGCATTTTATTTTTCCTTTCCTACTTTGATTGTTTTGCTCCAGGACAGTGTTTTAGCATCCTCTTCTCTTTTGGTTTCTATGATTTCATTTACCTATATGACCTTTGTATCATTGGAGTTGTTAGAGTCATCAAAACTCTACAAAATCATCATCCTCAGTGACTTTATTCCCCTAATTTTCATGTATTCCCTGCCTTTATCCCAAAGGGATATCAGAACCTACCCTGATTATCTCTCAGCTGTTACTCCTTTGACCATGCTGGTGTCCTGGTTCCCAGGTCTCTTTTCCAAATAAGGCATTCATTGGAGTAGCCACCTTAGACTTGATTCTCAGGCCTTTTCTGATTCTGATGTCCTTTTCTGACTGTAACACCCCAAGCTTCCTTCTGAGTCATTCTCTTCTACTAGAACCAGGCTGTGTTTCCTGGTCTCATAAGGAGTTACCCACTTCCTGGCTTACGGCAGAACTAGTTCAATAAAGCATTACTGAATGAATTGTTGCCCTCACTGCCTCTCTAACCATTCCTCACAGCCCACTTCACCTCTGTGATGCCAACCACACCACTCTCTGACAGTGATAACCCCTGCTTTCAGACTACATTTAATTGTTATTGTCATATTTGAAACACTAGTAATTAGTAACAATTAAAAAGATTATCTAGGTCCTGTCTTCATATATTTTACTTTTCCTTTAAAAAATTTTTTTGAGTATATGAAGGGCAAGGAAAGAAAAAGATTAAATTCAGAAATAAAGTATGATAGTCTCTACAGTTCTCCTATTTTTCTAAAAATAAACATTTAAAATTCTTTATATTTATTTCTTATCAAGATAAAACATACTCATTATAGACTATTTATAAAACATACAAGACCATAAAGAAGAAAAATAATCATATATTATTTAACCATGCATTGGCAATTTTTAGTAAATATAGTCCCAATCTTTTTTTCATGTTCTTTTTTTTTAAATGTAGTTGAAGCCTTTTGTAATAGTTAAGAGTATAGGTAACTCTTTGAGGTAGATGGTACTTCAAAATCTATATATACTTTTTTTTTGTTTGTTTGTTTTGAGACAGGGCCTTGCTCTGTTGCTCAGGCTGTAATGCAGTGACCTCATTGTAGCTCAATGCAACCTTGAACTCCTGGGCTTAAGCAATCCTCTGGCTTCAGCCTCCAAGTAGCTGGGACTACAGGTGTGCCACCATGCCCAGTTAACTTTTTCTATTTTTTTTTGTAGAGACAAGATCGCTATTGCCTAGGCTGGTCTCAAACTCCTGGCCTCAAGCGATCCTCCTTCCTCAGCCTCCGAAAGGGCTAGGATTGCAGGTGTGAGCCATTATGCCTGCCCCTCAAAATCTATATGTTAAGTTTTTCCACTCTCCCTGTCTTCTTCCTGTTGCTCTGTGGTCATATTGTGGCCTATCCATTTTCTGCTTTAAGAAATTGATTTTGCTTTTCCTTATGGCTGATCACTTTGTAAATACCTTACAAAGGTGATATGAAATAAGTTGAATTTTCTGCAGAGTGCTCTTGATATGTATATTAATTATAGTTAAATATATATAAAATTGTATCTTCTACATGCTTAATATCAGTCATAGACTGATAGTTTTGTGCCATGATTGTGCTTACATTGGGTTCTCTTTATATTTCTATTATTTTTTTATTCTTTGTATTTTGATTAGTGCAACAAAGATTCATGATTATTATACCTTCAACATGAAAAGTATACCTCTCCTAAGTATAAAATGATTCTCCATCCTCTGTTAAAAACAAAATTTTATTAATCTCTCAGTAAGTTTTGGAATAACTTCTTATGGAGGAAGAATACATAATTGGTATGTTTTCCGAGGCCTTCTGAATCTGTTTTCTTTGCATATGATGCGAATTTGTCTGGAAATAGAATTCCTTGCATGCTTCCTATTCTCCTGAAAATTATAGCTTGGTTCCCTTTCCCTATCATCTTTAGGGTTTTCCATGTTATTCTTGTTCAGATAGCAAACATGGGTAATCCAAAAGTTCTCTTCTCATTTCAGCACCATTGTCAAATGTTGCATGCAGAAATTTTTTCTAAGTTTTGGTCTCCTTTTGATCTCTCTTTTCAGTTCATAGTGCTTTGCCAAATTTTGTCTTTTGGTATGTCTGGGTATTTTAAGGGAAAGTTAGAGGAAGGTGTTTTAATCATTAATCATTTATTATTACTGTTGTTAACCTTAATATACCAAAGATAATGTCTCTATAGATGTGATTTTTTATAATTGAATTTTATTGTTTGGGTGGCTTTTTCGCTACCTCTTACCAGCTTTCATGAATTATTTCAGGCAGTAATTGCATTTTTGTTTTAATGAATTGCTGTAGATGTAGGCATATTTCTTTAAACATGTTTTTGAAAGCTAGCTTTTATTGTTTTTTCCAGTTTAATAACTTTCATAGAAAATTTCAAAGAATAAAAGCATATACAGTAAAAATCACCCATAATTCGCTGTTTATAATCAAGCACTGCTAACATATTTCCTTATTAAAAAATGGAACACATACACGATGTACGTATACATATATATTTAACTTCAATTCCCTGAACATTTATTGAGTACCTATTATATGCATGAACTATTCTAGGTGCCACACATTGTTGAAATA
>CM052436.1:102485537-102581874 GCA_028533085.1 Varecia variegata
TGGGAGGCTGAGGCGAGAGGATTGCTTAAGGTCAGGAGTTCGAGACCAGCCTGAGCAAGAATGAGACCCCGTCTCTACTAAAAATAGAAAAAATTAGCCAGGCGTGGTTGTGTGCCTGTAGTCCCAGCTACTCAGGAGGCTGAGGCAGGAGGATTGCTTGAGCCCAGGAATTTTAGGTTGCTGTGAGCTAGGCTAATACCACAGCACTCTAACCTGGGTGACAGAACAAGACTCTGTCTCAAAAAAAAAAAAAAAAAATTATTAGATTTAGAAGGTACAAGTTGAATGCCTTCATATGTATATATTGTATAGTGGTGAAGTCTGGATTTTTAGTGTACTCATCACCTGAATAGTGTATATTATACCCCATAGGTAAGTTTTCATCCTTTACCCCCTTCTGCCCTCTCCATTTGGGAGTCTCCAATGTCCATTTTAGCAGTCTGTGTCCTTATAGCTATAGTTTAGCTTGCACTTATGAGTGAGAATGTGTGGCATTTATTTTTCTGTTCTTAAATTACTTCCTTAAGATAATGACTTCTAGTTCCATCCAAGTTGCTGCAAAAGACATTATTTCATTCTTTCTTATCGCTAAGTTGCATTCCATGTATATATATGCCACATTTTCTTTATCTGCTCATTGGTTGATGGGCGCTTAGGTTGATTCCATATCGTTGTGATTGTGAATTGTGCTGTGATAAACACACGAGTGGAGATATCTTTTTGATATGATGATTTCTTTTCCTTTGGGTAGATACCCAGTGGTGAGATTGCAGGACTGAAAGACAGATCTGCTTTTATTTTTTTGAGAAATCATCATACTGATTTCCATAGAAGTTATACTAATTTTCATTCCCACCATCAGTGTATGTGTTCCCTTTTCACTGCATCTAAGCCCACATCTATTGTTTTTTGACTTTTTAATAATGGCCATTCTAATTGGAGTAAGATGGTATCTCATTGTGGTTTTATAGTCACTCTTTTTGGTCATTAGAACCTGTCTTCAGAGGGGGAACCAAGTATATCACGTAGATAAACTGGGAACAGTTTGGTTGAAAGGATATAATGGCTTGGGGTACCACCTCTTTCTTTCTCCAAAGAAAGAGAAACTATTAAAAACGGTTGTTTTCTCTTATGGGTTTATTATATTAATAGTTCATTAGTCATTGCTCTATTGGTGATAAATTTATACTCAGTTTAATTATCTTGATTAATGTATTTGTATATAAAAATTTGTGTCTATCTTTAGTTTTCTTAGGATGGATTTTTAGTAATGGAATTACTGGGTCAAAGAGTATAAATGTTTATAAAACATTATATATAGTCAAAAATTGCTTATTATACACTGCCTAACATTAGTATTATATTTGAACAATATAAGTATTCATATTATAACATCAAATGCATTGCTAAAAACAAACACTTCAAGATTGCCTGTTTACTAAAAATAACAGGATTTATAGGAAAAATAAGGTTAAAGGCAGACCACTCAAGACCTCTGCAATTTTCAAACCAGAGTACTAACAAAAGCATAATTGGTACCTTATGAGATAACTTGAGCAGCCCAGTGAAACCACGTAGCCTGGCTTATGCTGCCTCAGAAGAGAGTTTAAAGATATTAAAATATAAGGGGATGGAAATTTCAAGGCTGCATGATCTTGAGACAGTGCAGATGCAAGTAACTTTCTAAGCCAGTGGGCCTGCCATAAAGGTGGGCACAGGAGAAAAGTGCAACTTGCTGTGACCCAGGAACCCATATAAAGGTTGGTGTTATTCCTCTGAGCAGGGAGCCCTGGGTACAGGTGCTCATTTTCAATATTCTTAAAATAGAGTTGAGAGGGCTGATGCTTGGCCAGAGCTGAGCTAAGTAAGAGTCTTATTCTTTCCTACTGAAAGTTATAATTGTATTGCTATTCCAGTTCTCCTTGCTTGGGAAAATTCATATGTGAACCTACTTGTGTGTTATATTGGCAGTGTTATTTTATTTACTAACCACTTATAGCTGGTGTTACAGGAACATGTCTTATGATAGAACAGACTGTATTTACTAATTTGATAGTTGAAAATTTGAATATGGTTTCTTTGAAGAAATTTAAACCCTTTCAAACTGGGAATAACTACCTTAGCTAAGGAATGTCTATTTCAGAACAAATGTTTTCAAAACCTGTAGTCAGAAAAAAACAACTCTAACCTTCTGAACCTGTTTCATTAAAAAGAAAGAAAAAAAGGAAACAGCAACTCTGTTTAACAATTGTATTGCAATTTCAATACTTCAGTCTAGGATAGTAAATTGTAAATGTACAACCTATTTTGGTGGCCATTAGGTGTTCATAGAGATTTGGATCACAACTCTGTAAAAAAAATTTAAAGAAGTTTATTCTTAGCCAAATGTGTGTGGCTCACAGCCTTGGAGCACATGGCCTCAAGAGGTCCTGAGAAAATGTCCCTGAGGTGGCCCTGTTACAGTTTGGTTTTATACATTCCTGGAGACAGGAATTACATGTAAAATCATAAATCAATACATGGAAGGTGTATATCGATTTGGCCTGAAGATTTGGTCTCAAAACGTAAGGGGTGGGAAGGATTTTACAGGTTGTATGTGGGTTTAAAGATTCTTTGATTTGTAATTGGTTAAAGAAATGAAGCTTTGTCTAAAGGCTTGCAATATTTTAAATTAAAATAAGGAAGTCTGAACTGTGTGAATTTATCTGTTTATTCTTGCCTTTTTTCTATGGGTTTTTGTTTACTTTTTGAAGCTATAATATTGCATCTTCTTGTTTTTTAATATGAAATCATATTTATTAATACATTTATTAGTATGAAATCTTTTTACCTTGAGTTCTAGTGTGTCTCATGTTAATACTGCCTCTTCTACTTTATTTGTTTTTCTTTTTATTTACCTGGCATGTATTTCTAAATTTTGTTGTAGTTGTGTCTCTTGTAAACAGTATCTATCCAGACTAGAGTAAGACTCAGGCTTTTTTTAAAAATAAGCAAATTTAAGTTATTTACAATTACTCCTTTACCCTTTCTTCAACACCACCAATTCTCCCTCCCCAGTTGTTTGCTAGCACTTCCTGTCCTGCCCTTGGGAGAACCTTTTGCAGAAGGCCTCTAAATTTTTCTCTTTGCATTTGGTACCATAGGAGAAATAAAGCAGTGCTGCCAGCCAGTGCAGTAGCTTTCCTCTCTGTAAGCCTCAAATCTCATTTCTGAATTAGTGATTATATTAGGTACAGTTCAGAAATGAGAAAACCAATTTTACAGGAGAAATATCTGTAGCAGAGTTGTTTCTATATCTGTATTCTTAGAAGATAGGAGATCCCCTTCTTGACCTCTCCTGCATACCATGAGGTTTCAGACTTGTAGTGCAGGCTCAGTAAATGTGAAATTTGCATTTTCACATAGTTGGTCTCTTCTGTACCTCTTCCTCTCCAACTTGTGGAATATATATGTTATGTATTACTAGAGGGACACCTGTTCGGAACTTTTAAATAAAAGTAAATCAATTCAAGAAAAAGTTATTCCCTGCTTTTATTCTTTTAATTCTTTTGGATTATCATGGAGAAAGCCTGTGTGTGATTTATTTTTATTTTTATTTTTTATTTTTTACCTCTCTCGAACACTTGATAATATCATTCTTGTCCCTGTTGGTAAACAATGAGTTGGGCTTAAGCTCATGGACTCCTTGGTAGGCACCAGTATTTAGCTAGAATTTAGTACTATTGTTTTGTTTCTCTTTTAATTGTTTTTGGTTATTTTGTATTTTTTCATGAAACTATTGATTTTCCACTCAAGATAGTAATTAAAATTAGTCTTTAAAATTTTTGTTTTGGCCGGGCGCGGTGGCTCACGCCTGTAATCCTAGCACTTGGGAGGCCGAGGCGGGCGGATCGTTTGAGCTCAGGAGTTCGAGACCAGCCTGAGCAAGAGCGAGACCCCGTCTCTACTAAAAATAGAAAGAAATTATCTGGCCCACTAAAAATATACAGAAAAAAAATTAGCCGGGCATGGTGGCGCATGCCTGTAGTCCCAGCTACTCTGGAGGCTGAGGCAGTAGGATCGCTTGAGCCCAGGAGTTTGAGGTTGCTGTGAGCTAGGCTGATGCCACGGTACTCACTCTAGCCCAGGCAACAGAGCGAGACTCTGTCTCAAAAAAAAAAAAAAAAATTTTGTTTTAAAAACTGAACAAATTAAATATAGGTAGGATAAAGGGGTATGACAGAATTAGAGAACGTGATATTTATTGGAGGTTGGATGTGCCCTGGTTGAAAAGGTGGTATGGGAATGAGTGAAATTTGGGAGTCACCTCTCCAGCATTCTCAGGCTTTTTGTTTATTTGTTTTGTCTGTAGTACTAACCTGTTGTTTAACAAGTGTTCACTGCATGCTTTGTGCAGAGAGATGTGTCCTGAGGATATGATGAAAAACGTATTATTCTTCACCCTGTAGTCTAGGTAGGGAACATGTAAGGCACCTGGTGTGAGTGTACCATGGTAAACGCTGTCAGTGGTAAGGACATTGTGCTTTTGCAAGAAGCAGAGGTCATCTGTGGCTGGGAGTGTGAGGCCTTGGCTCAGGCTTATGTTTTAACCTCGGTGCCTTTCTCCCTTTCATTTTGAATCTCTCTTCCTAAATCCACATGACTTTTTTGGGATAAGGGGTGGTTCTTTGTAGACCTTACTCTAAGAAGCACTATGTCCAGATGAAAGAGTATCATACTGGCCCTCAGAAGACAGAAGAATGGCTACCAGAGTTCTGGTTCCAGCATCCCTGTTTTTGGCCAAAGAACTGCTTAATTGTTTTGAGTCCCAATTTCTTCATCTTTGTTGGTGATGATAAAATCCAATATCCTTCCTGCTTCATGTGAGAGCCATTTGTGTTGTGTATTTGTACGTTAGTATTATCTTCACTCTATTATTAGTATTTGAAATACTGAGGGGTATGATTTTGAGGGTATTTTAGGTGTTTAATTATTTTTTCCCTATTTTTTTCTAGGTCTTGATGCAGAACTTTATTATGTGAGAAACGACCTTATTAGTCACTATGCTCTATCTTTTAACCTGTTAGTACCCAGTGAGACAAATTTCCTGCACTTCACTTGGCATGCAAAGTCCAAGGTAAGAGAGTGGTTAACATTAACCATAGATGTCGTGGACAGGGCCACCCAGAGGCAAGGGCAGTATTCGAGGATTGGGCTGCCATCTGTACAAAAAGGTCACTGGGCAGTGTGCTATTATATAATGGTACTGGATCTTTTCAGATTTATATTTTAAATCTCTAGCCTATTCCTGTAAAATTTCTCACATCCTTTAAAATGAAGATGGCCGTCATTTAGGTGATTAGCACATGGCAGAACACTTATATCCTTTCAGGCTTTTCAAACAGGCATCCAGATGTAGCTTGGAAAGGGAACAGTGGACCTGATAATGACCATGCTGTTATCTTGAAACCATATGGGTAGGGGTGGAGGAATTGATAAGATTGGTCTTTTAGACAGTTTGATAAAATGGGTATAGTTCTCCCGTTTATGGAGACCATCGAAAGACAGGTACAGCAGATGCAGCCCCCATGTGTCCTGTGGTGAGGCTCCTTTAAGCATAAGGGGCTAAACTCAAGTACTTAAGAACCCCTTGCTTGGTTTACCTGTTACTAAATCCTTTGCATTTCCTCTGATTGCCTGGATTCTTCAAACATAAGTTTTCTCCTAGGTCAAAGAGTGGGAGACTGAGTGTGGAGCTCCCTTCACCCCTAGGCCTACCTACCCAACTATAGTTTCTTTTATCAGCTTTTAGATAGGCTTCTTAGTAGGATTTTATTTGGAAAATAAAAAGAGTCTTGCTACTAAAAATAAGAATACCTATTTTGTAGAGGTGTTTTTTTTTTAAAAAATATTATAAAGTGGTGTCTGTCCTGATATTTGCTGCAAGTTATTTAAATTTGGTCACTTTAATATAGATTTTTTAATCTTAATTTTTTTCTACTTAGAAAATAATAATGATAATTATTGGGAAAACTTAAAATATTACAGAAATATTTTAAGAACCGTGAGATGTTATAGTTCTACACCCAGAAGTAATTGTTTATAGTTTGGTGGAACTTCTTCAAGGTCCTTTTTTTTCCCTTTTAAACAAAAAAGAGACTTTATGACACATATGTTGTACAGTACTTTTTCCTCTACTGAATTATGTGTCTTGACATCTTTCCATTTCTCCATTTCACTCATTCTCTTTAATGGTTTTATAATATGATATTGTGCGGATGTAATGCTGTATCATCATTTAAGTGCCCCATTGATGGACATTTGGATTTTTAATAGCGTATTATTATTTCAAACAATGCTTCCCTTCACTGTTATACAGTTTCTCTCACTTCAGTTTTAGACAAAATCCGTAGTAAAGGGATGGTGAAAACAATCGATAGGTCATCTTTTATTAACGTTTCTACTTTTGTTACTTCTTTTATTTTTTATTTTTTTAATTTATTTAAAAAATTTTTTTCATCCTTTGCCATTGATAAACATACAAACAGAAAAAAATATATGTGTGAATGTATATCCATATGTGTATATATGTATACATGTGTATGTATGCATATGTATATATAGGTTTATATGTATATAAATAAATACATTAAGAATATGTTTGTTCAGAAATTTTTGGGTACTTTGTGGCATTATTTCTGAATAGTAAATTATTACCAAGAAGTGAAATGGCTGGATCATAGAGTATGCATGTTTAAAATTTTGATAGATATTTCCAAATTGTTTCTCCCTTATCTCTCCCAAGATGGTACCAGTGAATAAGAGTGCTTATTTTTTCTCTTCACTTTCTAACACTAATATTTTAAGAATACTTGTTTGCCAGTCAGATAAGTAAAAGTGATTATATAAATATATATTTATGTTATTATTATATACTCACACATATATTACAGAAATATTATACACACACATTAAAATGTAGCTGCAGGAATGTTGTGATTAATGTTGCATTAGCTTGGATGTTGGCTACAGCCTATGTGCCTTGCAGTCTGGAGCATCTCAACTGTCCAACACTGTTGCCTTGGCATATCCAAATATGGGATATGCTCTTTAGTGGATAGATCTCTTTAGGGTGAAAACTGCAAAAACAGAGATCAAGAGAGAAATTCATGTGAAACAGTTAAGAACATTTAGTGAATAGTAACCTGGATATGTGAAGTACTAAAATAAATGGTATGGATAATTCAAAAAAGGTTCACTTGAGACATATTAAACTGAGATATGTCAGTTTCAGTGAGTGGGCACCTGAACTCTTCAAGGAAACTGGGCTCACATATTTTTCAGTATTCTTACATAACATTGTGTTATTCTTTTTTGGTAACTTTTAATTTTGATATAATTTCAGACATAAGAGTTATGAGAATAATACAAAGAACTCATATATTTTTAACACAGATTCACCCATTGTTACTGGGTTGCTCTACTTGCTCCCTCCCTCCCTCTTTTACATCAGTGTGTGTTTTCTAAGAACAAGGGCATTCATTACACAACCAAAGTATACTTATCAAAATCAGGAATTTAATATTGTTATAATAATTGGCATTCACATTTCATCTATCTCAATAATATTATTTATAGCTAATTTGTCACTAGTTGATGTCTCTTTAGTTCTCTATCAATCTGGAACGGTTCCATACCTTTTCTTTGTGTTTTTTGACATTTACATTTTTGAAACATTCAGGCCAGTTATTTTGTAGAATGCCCCTCAATTTGAGTTGTCTGAGATTTCTTCTTGATTAAATGTAGAAATGTCTCTTTGGCAGTGATACCACAAAAGTGCTGTCCTTCACTGTGTACATGATATCAGTTTGTCCCATTACTGGTATTGCTAACTCTGAAGACTCAGTTCACCAGGTTCTCCATTGGAAAGCTTTTCCCTTTGTAATTAATAAGTAATTTGTGGGGAGATAATTTGAAACTATGTGTTATTAAAAAAATCTCATTCCTCATCACCCTTTCAATCACTGGTTTTTGCATCTGTGTTTAGAATTAGCTTTCACTTTTGTGGAGGGTAGTGTGTTTCCTCTCACTAGAAGAGGTCAGACCTGCCCTGGATAACCATTTGATAAGAGTGTTATAGAAGGAATTCAAACATTTGTGGAGTGTCTATTTTTGAATTTTAAGTTCCCTTGCAATTCTGAAACCTAGTGTTTCTATGAGCATCTTTTAGGCAGAAATGTTTCTTATATTCTCCAAAAAATTGATAGTTCTTTGTTACTATTCCTACCTTGGATATTGAATATAAAAATAAATAATACACATATTTTAAAATAGTGAAAGATTCATTAGAGGGTTCTATTCTAGGTACATCTACTGACCTTGAGCAGAATGTGAATATTTTTGGACACACTTAGGAAAAAACAATGCTGATATGTCATGAAAATGTTTCCTGGGCAAGTGTGTGGGTAGTGATTTGTGAATAAAAAGACAATGTAGGAAGTGGCAATTAGAACAGAATAAAACCTTCTTTTACTCATTCTTTTCAAAAAATGCACGTTCACTGGATGTTTTTATTTGGAATGAGTTTCAGGGCTCTGACATTGCTGGTAGTGGGTGCCTGAGTCTTCTCAGCCTGTCGCAGGAGGAAGTTGGAGTGGAAGAGAGTAGATAGAAGGGGCTTATATGAATATATATGCTTGAAAAGGAAGGCAGTGTTGGCGGGTACGTTTTTGGTAAGGAGGAGCCTTCGTATAGCTCTGATTGTACTTCTGTGTTGTTCACATTAACTTGTAGAGTATAATTTCTAAACTACCTCTTTGGTAGGTATAAATAAGTATCATTAGTTCACATTTGGGCTGCTACTGCTGGTATGATATTCTGGTAAGGCAGGAGTTTCCTCACTTGACCAGGCCAGAAGCCTAGAAGGGATCTTAGTCTCCTTCTACACCTTCTAAATCCAGTTGGTTACAGCTTAGATTTATTTCCTACCTCGCTTGGGACCCAATGCCTCATCCTTAGTTTATGCCTTCATTGTTTCTTTTAGATATGAAAGTGGTCTTCTAATTGGTCTCCGTGTCCCTAGACTGACCTCTTGTTGTACCCTCCACAGAGCCACCCCAGGGCTCTCTGTTGCTACCAGTATAAAAGCCCTGATTTCTTTGGAGGCCTTCACAATCTGGCCTCGGCCTTTCTCTTCTGCCTCCTGTCCAGCCAATCCTTTAATGCTGCTGTCTGTCTTGCAATTTCTTGAGTGCCCTGTGATCTGTCACATTGCTGCTGTTTGTTCTGCTACAAATGTCCTTTCCCCATTCTTTACCTGATTAATTCCTGTTTATTTCATAAAATTGTGACCTAGTGTCACCTCTTCAGCTGTGTCAAGTGCCCTTTTTTGTATCCTCTGTCATAGCCCTAGTCATACTCTAACAATGTTATAATAGTTGATTTTCTTTTCTGTCTCCCTCCTAGGTGTTGAGCACCTCAAAGGGTAGCCCCTGTGCCTGGTATAGTACCTGGTACTGACTACAGAAAAGATGTACAGGTAGAAACCACAGGACCCAACTCAAAAAAGGGGAAACTTCTGAGCATTTAGTGCTTTTCAAAGTTGGACTGTGCTGCTTTAGGAATGGCGACTTTCCTGTTTCTGGAAGTGTGACAGCATGGGCTAGGTACACTCAACAGTAGTTTTACACATGGGATTTTTCAGGTGTGTTATTCTGAATAGAGTGAGGTCTAAGTTTGGAAAAATGAATGTAATTCATAGATTGAATATAAAGCTAAACTGGTATAACAAGTTCATCTGTAACAGGTATAAAAATTTAGACGAAACCAATCATCTTAGATCTTAAAATGTTTTATAGTAAAAAACTAAGGAATATGCATGTGTTAATCTAGTTTCAGGCTTTGGCCACCATTGCAGCTCCTAATTCTAGCTGTAGGTCATAATCTGGTGATTTGAGCACAGTTGATTAATTACAGTGTATTTATTTAAAAAATTAATCTTATGAGTAGATAATATGTGCACATGGTACAAATTGACAAGGCGTAAAGGGTATGCAGTGAAAAATAATTTCCCTACACCTTCTAGTACTATCCCTGAGCACTCCAGCCACCCAGGTCCCCTTCCCTGAGTTAAACCACTATTGCTTGATTCTTGTCTTTCGTTCTAGAGGTAGTTGGTGTATAGATAAGCATCCGTGTGTGTGTACACACACACACACACACACACACACACACACACACATAATAAACAAGTATACTTTTCTGCAGTTTGCAGAGCACTAAACAATGTATCCTGGTAAAGGATCTTTGTCTCTTCATATAGAGTTGTACTTCTTTTCTCCTTCAAATGGCTGTATTATTATATGGTTGAGAGGAAACTGAGACCCAGATTTGGGAAGGAATTTGCTTAAAATAGTAGTAGGGAATAGGAGAAGGGAAGCAGGAGGTAGAGATGACCTGAAATGGGAAAGTCACACAAGAGGGTGAGGAGACAGGGTGAAGGGTTCTTCCCCTGATCATGTGACACTGAGACGCAATCATAAACTTTCCAAAGGAAGGCTGTGGCTCTCAAGCTCTAACACTTTATCAGAAACTTTCAGTTCTTGCTTTTTAAAATTTTACCGGGTGAAATATTTGCTTCCAAAGATCTCTAGACTCCCTCGTATGTAAATTCACCATTGTAGATATTTTAATTTCACATATCTGTAGCTTCTGCTAATAGTGTTGTTCTTTAGTGTTTACAGGATTCTGTTTTGTCTTGCCAGACAGACTGTGGTGCCCTTAGAGGCTTGGAGCTGTGTCTTATTCTTAACATGTATGTCACACATGCCTTAGTGAGTGGTCAGGAAAGACCATTGTGTTAATTGCGTTTTGAGATCGGAGTAGAACTCTGGAATTTCTTCTCTTTTACAAGACCACAAACTCAAAGCAGACTATTAGGAGACTTTAACAGATAATTGGTCTCTTCGTGTATTCCAGAACATTCCCCAGTATCCAGGAAAACAACATGCAACTGCTTCTGTTAAGTGTCAGTAGATACTTTAGATAGCTGAAAGGCAAAAATATACCAAAATGTAGCAGAATATTCCTACCACCTACCCTCACCCCATAGCTCCTCTCTGGTTTCAGGAATTCTTCCTCATTGTCTGGGAGGATCTGCAGGGAACTGGTCCAAATTCCAACAACATCCCCTGTGTCCCCAGCAGAGTGAGGTTTCTATGAGAAAGGCAGTACTTCTGGTAATTTCAGAGCAATTAAAAGGCTGTTTGGCTATAGACAAGTGTATTCACTTAAATCTATACTGTCTGTGTTCCAGAAGGAAATGGCTTTACTCATCAGCTGCCTATTTGCAATTGCCATTTGTTTCCAAGTAAGGGAAGATTAGCAAAAATGTTTATTTTTTAACTTATTCAAATATTTATATTTTCTCTAGTTTCTTTTCTGAAGTATTTTGGCTCATTCCTTTTTTCTGATATGCAACTGCTGTTCAGATTTCTTTGTTCCAGTAGATTATAAATTTAGCTTTTGACCAGATCTGTTTCTTCATATGTTGACTGGCAAGTGAGATTCCTTATAGATTGATACATGCTAAAGTAGAGAAAATTGGACTTCAATAATTGGCAATTTCTTCTCTGATCCCAGAAACTGCGATTTAAAAATTTATATCCTAAGGACTGCAGGAGGAGAAGAGAACTGCCTTGTGAATGCCTCCCATGTTTAGACAGTCCCTCAAAAAGGGAGCTGACAAAGGGTAGGCTTCCATGCTTTATATAATACTTCATATCCCTCCGAGCTGCAGGTATGGCCAAAGGGGTTGCCTTCTCAAACTTCCTGCTCAGCCCTTTGCCACCTGTCACCATGTACATCACTCTAGCCAGCTCCACTCCCATCCTCATCTCCCTCCCTCCAACCTTCCTCTCCCCCTTGCTACCCTGAGATACTCTGGCGCTGGTCTTGTCCTCACCCTTAGCACTGCCATTCGGGCCCTTGACCCCTTTGCCAGACTCTCTCTGCTTTATTAGGGGTTCTAGTTCCTGGTAAGCTGCTCCTCTTCTGAGACCTAGAATAAAGGAGACAGAGCAAGTTTGGGGAAACAAAGTTTGGCTTTGATTTTGTTAAGTTTGAGGGCTGTAGGATTATTAGGTAGATATGTCTAGTAGGTAATTGTACATATGGGAGAGATTGAAGATAAAAGAGGATGAGATGCAAGTTGATAACAAAATCCCATCAGTGGTGAAATGGGCTAGAACCTAGTGTACTAGGAGATGATTTATTATTTGAAGAGGAGAATGGACCTTTGCTTGGGACTGGAGTGCAAAGAATGGATGATCTAACAGATTTGCGTAGTGCTGAAAAGAAAGGCAGAAAGGGGGCCCCTCTGGGGTAACCACAGGGGACAAGAACATTGCCTGAGAGTGAAGAAGCAGGGAGGACCTGTGCGGTTTGGAGTGAAAAGACTAGAGAGAAGAGGGGTCGGTGAATAAGGGATTGATGAGCAGAGTAAGGGCCTCCCCTGAGATGGGGTCATCATTGGGTAGAGCTCCTTCTGTCTGGGTTGTGATTTCCTTTAGCAGTGCTGAGCAGCGGTGGTAGCTTAAGGGGCAGTCAGGATGCTGGGGCTGCCCTCTAGGGGTATGGAGGAGTAAGTGAACCAGCTGAAGGTGCCAATAGGACTGTGTCAATAAGGGTCTTCTTTGGGGCACAGGCAGTGGGAAACGTGAAACCAGGGGTCATGACTGGGCTGGAGAGGAGAGAAGTGGCTTAATTGGCCACTGCATCCCAGCTATGAGCACAGCCCCTGGCTGACTTGGAGTGGTGTAGACAGAGAATTGGTTTTGTAGGAATCAGAGAGGGGTGGTCAGAGGTAGTGATAGGATCTCTGATAGTATTTTTACATTTGTTTTGGTTATGCAGCAATTCTTTAATATGTAGGAATATTGAACACTAAATATGGAAGCCAGCAGGGAGATGGCAGAAGACAAAGTGAGCCAAGGGCTCAAGGCTTCTGCAGAGTCCTCTGTGTGTCATTGGTGTTGACAGCATGAGAAGTAGCCATTATAAGTAGAAGATGTCAGCTTCAGAGTAGAGGGGATTTTGCTTGAGGAAAGGATGTCTAGAAAGGACCTAATGATCCTTAAAGAATGCTGACCCTACTGTCTAGGCCCTGAGAGTCAGATGATGTAGGATCTGAATGACAGGGGAAGAGATGACTTCTGAGGAAAGCAAGGTTGGGGGAGAAAGTGGGGAAGGCATTGGTGAAGAGGTTGAAAGTGTAAGAGGCTGTTCAGAATAGTGAGGTTCCTAAATGGGGGACAAAGCAGAAAGGCTGCAACAGTGTTCTTGACAGAGTACAGGAGGGTTTGTGTCAGAATCCCTGGGGCCAGCAGTAGGCTGGTGATTATGGGGAAGTACAGCATGGCGATAAGGTAACTAGCATCTCTGGAATTATGGCTGATGCCACTGTGTCTGCATTTATCAGAGGGGACCCGTACCAGGCTAATAGTTAGGTGTATTGTCTTAATTATCCTATTTGATGCTCATAACATATTACTCTCATTTTACAAAAACTGAAACTCCGAGAAGTTACTAATTTACCTAAGGGTCACATGGTTTCATGGTTCCAAATCCAGTTCTTGCTGACTGTGCTAATTTCTCTTGTGCACCAGCCCTTCACGTATGATTCTGTTCAAAGATAGCATGGATATAGGGATATAGTCAGTGCATTCTGACATTTTATTGCTGGAAAGCCTGCTCGTTGCTAGGCCATACTTGCTTGGCTGTAGCTCTCTAGCACCCTCAGGTGGCAGTAGTGGTATTGTGGTGGTGTGCTAAGGTGCGCGTGAACACTTCCTAGTCTCTGATGTGCTGCAGCAAGAGCATTTTATTTGCTGTGAATATGGCACTTACCAAATACAGTCTCTAACAGTTGTCTATGTACCTATTTAACTGCATAGTAACAGTTTAATATTTACATAGCCCTACGGTGTTTATCTCAGAGACTTTTTAAGTAGAGTATGAAAGTAGAAACCCAAAGAGGAACTAAACTCTGGTTTGAGCTCTCCTCCTTACCCAATGCTTTAGCCAATGCCCAGGGGCCATTCCTTCCCTTATAATCTGGAATGATACTCTTTCCCTCTTTCCTTTCATCTTTATTATGTTACCATTTCATTGGCTTTTTTGTTAGCATATATATACATATTTGAATGTCTCCCATTAAGAAAAAAAGAAAAGCTTTGGACCCCCCCCCCACAATGCCTGTCTCCCATTCATCTTAGTTAAGTTTCTTAAAAGAATGATTTCTTGAACCTCTTTCCTCCTACTCTTTTCTCAACCCACTGCCTCATGGCTGTGCCAATCCTAGCCCTCCACTAAAGGTACCCTTGTGATCACTGAATGGGAGAGGGGTACCATACTTATCAAGACCCCATGGGTAGGACAAAGGCCTCATTGAAGGTCCTGAAGATGGCAGCCATTCTGAATTTCAGTTATTGCTTTGCAGTTTGATTTGCTTTTTCCATGAACTCTCTGTAGCAACAGGCTGTAATTATTTGTTGATGCTGATTGGTTTTGTTAAGCTACATTGAACAGGCCAATAGATAATACTGGTTTTCTAGGGATGTCGCGTTGGTTACCTGTCTTCCCTTCTGGATTCTGAATCACTTGAGAAACAGGTCCAGAGGTTAGATGGGGATCCAAACAAGAACTTTCTTACTGGTGAAAGGCAGACTAGAGATCGTGACATATTCTATGAGAAATTTGTGCCTTGGAATCTGCTTATTGGGTGAGTAGGTCTGCAAAGCAGATATTTATCCACCAGCCACATGGAGGCCCTCAGAGCTTTGCTTTTATCAGTCAGAGAAGGCGTTGTTGACTAGTTATGATCTGTCATTTATATGCCTCAACTCCTTGATTTTTCATATCTGGCTCTCCAGGGCTTCTCTGTTGATGGCTATGTATGTAATCTTCAGCAGGATTTCTGAATCCTCGATGGCAGGTTTTATAGGAGAGTGGTTGTACTGTTCTGGACATAAAATAGGGGGTGGCTTACTAGATTTTTATCCAAATGAAAATTCCTAGGACTGTTTATGACAGTTTGGATTATTTTTTATAGCTAAATTATTTGAACATATGAAAGACTCATGCATCGATTAGTTAATGAGCTAATCAAGTCAAGCTGTTAGTGTCCTTTCTGTTATCACAGATCCATTTTAGTTTATTTCTCTCCATTTTACAGGTTGAATATAAGCTAGGATTCCAAGTAGACAATTTTGTGGCTATGGACATGCCCCAGGTCAACATTTCTGTTCAGGGGGAAGTTCCACGCACTTTATCAGGTGAGTAAGAGTCCTCAAAGACAGAGTTAGCATCCTGTTTTCAATTGTGTCCTCCACATCCCAAAAAGGACAGTTTAATTACTGATATAGAGTGTGTCTTAATAGGCATAAGATGTATAAGTTCTTTGAAAAGTAATTTTTGCAAATATTAATTATTTGCACCGTGTTCTTAAACCATTCCCTCTTTTCCATCCTTCTAAAGCTGTGCTCAGCTCTCCCTTATCTCCTTTTCTGCACTGATGGCACTGACCTCCGCATGAGTCCCTGCGCCTGATTTTATTTCTCTTCGATGAAGTCCCACATCTTGTACTGTGGCCCAGATGATCATTGCGCACTCACATCTGACCACATGACATCGAGTCCATCAGTGCCCCTGATCCCATCAACTGCACATTCCAGACTCCCCAGCTTGTGTACTGGTTCCTTTACTTTCCAGCTTTGCCTGCCTGTCTAGCCTTGTTGCTGCACTTGTCCCAGCTTCCAGCAGTTCAGACCACGTACAATTCTGATATCCAAGCCTTTGGACATACTGGTCTCGGTATTTGGAACCATCTTTTCCTCTTTTCTGTTTGTGAACTCCTATTTATCCTACTCCTTCTGCAGACTCAAAATCTGCACTGTCCTTTTTCTGCCTCCTTTCTCCCTCCAGTTAACTCCTTCTTCTGTTCTTCCTGCCCCATAGAACCTTGTCTTTAACTGTTTTTGCACTGATTATGTTGTCTGGTAATTCCCTTGGTGCCTAGCATAATGTCTGGCACAGGATATGCACTTTAGTACATGTATGAGTAAATGGATTAAGTAACTTATTTACACCAATTTAATTTCTTTTGAGCAACTTTTTAGAAAAGCTCTTGAAGATGTGAGATTTTAAGAAAATGGAAATTTTTAAAAATTGAAAGTAAAAGCCACAGCAGTATTGTGGAACTTTTACTGGCAATCTTATTCACTGTTAATTAGTGACATGCATTAATCTAAGCTTTAAGAAGGCACAGGAAGGCTAGTTAATTTTTACAAGTCAGTAAAGAAATTTAGAAATGCCCATGTCTTTTATGTACTCACACAGATAGGAGAATGAGGTGTTCTTAATTTGTAGAAAAAGAATCTTAAACTGAAAGATTGAGGAAAAAATGATATGTACTAAAGTCTGTAATCTCATTGCTACAGTTACTGATTGAATAACTGATTTCTATTTAGATAGGTGCTTTTAATTCATAGTTCAGAATTTATCAGACTCATTTATAGGTTTATATATAATTTCATTCAGAGCAATACATAATTGCATTTTGATAGTGAATTATCTTTCTTTTTTATCACGTAATTCTGTTGCTATTGCTGATGTGACTGGTAAGGCCAGCAAGGTTTGCCTTATGATCCCGTAGCTTTAGTGTATTGGAATAGCAGCACATAAGAGGCAAACTAATATATTAAAAACCATGAGCAACAGTTTAAGATAATTATCTCTTCATTTATGTCTTAATATGTTCTTTAATGCTAACTTTTATATCCATGATTAATGAAATGGTTAATGTCTGGAGCTACGGTAGTCTGAAGATAAAATCTCTGAAAGCTTTTGTTTAATTTATTTAAATGTATTATTTTTAGTTTTATTGAAGCAAAAACAATTTGAAAATGTTTAATAGAACCACTTTTTGGACATTAAAATTGATTTTAGAAAATTAAAATATTTTTTCTTATTTTTTTTAAACAGTGTTTCGGGTCGAGCTTTCCTGTACTGGCAAAGTAGATTCTGAAGTTATGATACTTATGCAGCTCAATTTGACAGTAAATTCTTCAAAAAATTTTACAGTCTTAAATTTTAAACGAAGGAAAATGTGCTACAAAAGTAAGGAATTTACTTACCAAGATGTGCTTTATGTAGATGTGAGAAGGTCAAAAATAGATTTTGTTGTCTTTTCACAGATCTAATTCTGACCAAGTCTTAATTACAGTTACAGATGAGAAAAGAGCACTAACAGATGAAATTTTGAAATAATCACCAGATAGTTTGTAGCCAGGAATTTTACTCAGGCCTCATTCAGTCCCTGCTTTCTCAAAATCTTTTGTCAGAATTGCTAGTATATTTTCCATTAGGAATGTGAAATAGTACTAAAGTGGCTGAAGAGGTAAAGAAATAAGATAAATCTAACAGGGGCCCTGAGTGACAGTGTTAAGTGTGTTTTCCTTAGAAAGTTACTTTTATGCAGAAGCATTGCTCTGGGGTCAAATAGACCTGGGTTGGAATGACAACTGTGCTCTTTTCAGGATAGTGGGGCAAGTTACTGAGTCTCTCTAAGGCTCAGTTTTTTCATCTGTAAAATGGGCATGATACCTGTTTCAGAGGTTTTTATTGTTGATATTGTTGTTTTTTAAGATTAATTAAATCTAGCCTAAAACTTAGAGTACCATATATAGGAACTTCATGTTAGTAGTATTTGGTTTTGGATTATATTTTATTATCTATTACTTAAGAAATTACAATGGATATGAAAGCGTTTCAGTATGCTAGGTTATAAATCAAAGAATTTTAGAGTTCTTCTTAAAGGTTATTTCATCCAACTCACTTGCTTTAAGTTCCACACAGGTAAAGTGACCTGAATTTACAAGGTCTTGTAGGAAGAATTGGTTAGTATCTGAGATAGGAAAAAAACCCAAAAACCCTTAAAAAACCGCTAAACTTATGAGTGCTTACTGTGTTCTAAGTGCTTTACATGTGTAAACCCATTTAATCCTTACAGCAGCCCTAGGTAGTAGATTGTCTCATTAGCTTCATTTTCAGCAGAGAAAGCTGAGGTTCAGAGACTCTAACCAACTTGCCAACGTCAGACAGCTAAGGGGTACAGCTGGGATGCAGATCTGTGCTCTTAACTTCTTTGTTAAACTATCTTTTAATAAATTTCCTAATTGGAATTAGTGTTGAGTGTTATGAAAATGCTTAAGGCTGGTGAGTTATAATGGCTAATGTCCAGGTACATGTCATTGAAAAAGCTATATTGCATTAAAATAGATATTTTAAGAATGAAAAGTTAGCACCTTTTAGCTTTAGTGTTTTGATACATTTTTCAGTACTAGTGTATTCAGTTATACACCTACTTGCATGTAATTTTAAAGCCAAAGGAGACTTTAGAGACTCTCTAGTCCAACCTAGTTATTATGTAATTGATATAAAGAGACTGGGCCTTAGAAAGGCCACCTAGGCTTACACAGCTGGTCTGTGAGGAGTGTAGAACATCCATTTCCTGATTCCCAGGGAAGTGGGCAGTGACTGACTACACCACGGTGCTTTATCTATTACTCTTAAAGGCAGAATGACCAGACATGGTGTGGTCTGTGGATCCCATCAATGCTAATACCTGCTAAGGTTAATAGTGGTCAACTGATGTTCAGAATGATCCCATACCTTCTCCATTTTCTTTAATATGCACATGAAAGTTGACATTAAAATTGGTTGGTGTAATTTTCTATTTTGTTTTAGACTTAAGGTTAATATTGTACCACTCTCTTTTATTTGGTGGTCATTCAATTCATGTTCATGACTGTCCCTTTAATATGTGATCCTAATGTATTTATTTATCTGGTTTTCCAGCCTACTACATTTCAAAAATGGTCACAACAGAAAACATATCTGTAGTATAAGTAATTTTAATAGATGTTATTGGCAAGAAGAGTTTCCTTTATCATATGAGGGTGGGAATTATGGATTGGACAAGTTTTGTTACTCTAGATCCCTTTGAGCCTTTATATTCTGCTAGTGTGCACTGCAAACCTCCAAAGAGACAATGTAGTATGTGGCTTTCTCAAAGTTCTTGACCGCAGAAACCTTTTTTCATTGAGCACCTATAAGTAATACCCTTTGGCTAATGCTGGCACAGATTGTTGATTGATAATTGCAGTGATGATTATCAGAATAGTAATGTAGCTTTCATTATTTTGCAAAAAAAATACCTGTTATTGAGTTCAGGCAATAGAATGCAAAACTATGTTAGAGAAAATTCAGAAAATGTAATTATATGTAGTAATTAAAGATTTTCATGGAAATGAAAGAATTTCGAAAGCATATTTTCTTTTTAATTCAGAACTTGAAGAAGTAAAAACTTCAGCTTTGGACAAAAACACTAGCAGAACTATTTGTAAGTGTTACTCTATTATCTTTCTTCATTATTAGGGGTGGAAAAAATGGGTGATTGCGTATCAACGTGATTTCTGCAGCTTGGAAACCTTGTGGTTTCCAGGTTGTCAAATGGTAATGATAATGACACTATGCTGTTTATTTTGCTGATGTTTTGTGGATTGGTAGCTAGGTCAAATGAAACTGTAGAATATTATATTGAGTATTTTGAGAAGTAAAATTAATAAATATTTTATAACAAGTTAGCTCAATCTTTTATAAGAATTTATATCGTCTTTTTAAATAGTCATAAAGTATGAACATGAAATATGTGTAAGATCTTTTTCTTTGTTTTTTGAGACAGAGTCTCATTCTGTTGCCCTGGCTAGAGTGCGGTGGCATCAGCCTAGCTCACTGTAACCTCAAACTCCTGGGCTGAAGTGATCCTTCTGTCTCAGCCTCCCAAGTAACTGGGACTATAGGTGTGCACCACCATGCCCAGCTAATTTTTTCTATTTTTAGTTGCCCGGCTACTTTTTCTATTTTTGTAGAGATGGGGGTCTCACTCTTGCTCAGGCTGGTCTCGAACTCCGGTCCTCAAGCAGTCCTCCCCCCTTGGCCTCCCAGAGTGCTAGGATTACAGGCCTGAGCCACCTCACCTGGCCAAGATCTTTATCTATTAGCAGAGGGTTAGAAAATCTAACTTGTGGCCTGGACTTAACTCTTAGCTAATTTCATCCAGGTGAAAGTGTAAGCTTAAAGATATTATGTTATTTAAACCTACAGAGCAGATCTGCAAAGTGGATTTTATTTTTCAGTATGGGTTATGTTTAGATAGTATTGCAGGCTTCGTTTTTTCTTTCCTGACATGGAAACATCATTGAGTCTTACTCTTCCTGAGATAGTTGTAATAGCAGTATCTTAAAAGGATACTAGATTCTCTTCATGGAAGTAGATTTAAAAAATATTTTCTTGAAAATTTCAAGTATACAAAAGTTCAGAGTATGCTTTGATGAACCCCCATGTGCACATCACCCAGCTTTAGTAATGATTAACATTTTGCCAGTGTCCTTCTATTGATTCCCTCCGCCTCTTGTGGTTGGTTAGAGGTGTTAAGGTAGAGTATTTTCAAGCACATCTTAGGCATCATATCATTTCGCTCTTAAATATTTCACTATGGATCTCTTTTTAAAAGGCCTTAAAAAAAACCCCACAATCACCCAATACCTGTTCACTTTGATTTATCACATATAACAAAATTAACAGGAATTCCTTAATGTATTCTAATAGCTAGTCCATGTTTGAATTAATCTGATTGTTTCAAAAATGTCTTTTTATAGTTTCCTCCCCCTTAGTCAGGATCCAAATGAAGCCTACACAGCTGTGTTTGGTTGATATGTATTTCGTATTAATCAGAAACAACCACCCCTCTTATTCACATTATTTATTTATTGTAGAAATTGTATCATTTGTCCCATAGAATCCCCTACCTGCTATATCTTCCTGGTGTCATTTAACATGATTTTCTCTCTCCTATAAACTAGTAGTTAGATTTTGTGCTTGATTAGATTCAGGACCAGCTTTTCTGACAAGAATGGTACATAGGTGATACTGTGTGCTTTCTGTTTCATCTTTTCATCATGTTGGGAGGCATAGAGTATCTGAATGTCCCCAAATAGGCCTTTTTTGATGGTTAATTAATATGAGATATTGTCTATTTGCTAGAATATTTCATTTGGATTTATCTCTGAGAAGAAAGAAAAAATATTTTTAAAACCATCACTGTTCCCAAAGTTTACTTTTCAAATTCTTATGATTTTACCCAGTTCATTTATGCTAGTAAGATATTATTTCTCACAAAGAGCAGTATTGTATAGTCTTGGCCTTTGTCTCTTCCTTGCTCCCTCTCCCCCACCCTCCCTTCCTATTTATCCGTCCATCCAACACTTTTTGAGAGTCTGTGATGTGCCAGGTGGCATGACAGAGGCCCAGAGGATTAAACCGTGAGCAAGCAGACTTTGCCCTCGTTGCTTATAATGTGGCAGGGAAGGTGGACAAGGCAATAGACAGTGACAACAACACAGCATGGCCAGCTAGGATAAGGCATGCACAGGGGGCTTTGGGAACCTGAGGACAGCTTCCTGAGGAAAGTGACATCTCATCTGAGAGTGAAGGGTATGTGAGTGGTGGCAGGTGAAGTGTCAAAGTGAAGAATGAAAATAGTGCATACACAAGCCTGGAATTTGGAGATAATCGAGCAAGGTGCATTTGGGGCGATCTACCCAGCAGAGTGGTGTCTTCTGCTCTTTTCTGGAAAGTGCTCGGATAGCACTGCCAACACATGCCTCAGGGACTTTTTCCCCCCACCCCTCCCAAGATTGAACAGCCCTCACCCAGCATACAGTAATTCTTGAGGAAAATCATGCTTTTATTCAGGCTACAGCCAAGTCTAACTGCCCTAAAAGCCATTCGGTCTCTTTGCATTACTCCCTTCTGATTTGTTGTTTGTTGATGCAAAGTTTAAATTTTAGAAAGCAATTTTATTTCTCTTATTTCCATGTTTTTGAAAAGTGTAACTTAACTTATCTTTTGTCCTCACCTTTCCCTAGAACTCCTAACTTGAATAGCTGTTGATTTAACACCTCTATATGGATGTGTACTAGGTACTCCAAATTTTACTTGGACAAAGCAAAACTCTTGATACTCCTTTCCCCCCACCTGCTCATTTTTTTTTAATCATTGTAAAGGTACCATTATCCAAGTAATTCCTTAAGCCAAAACTTCAATTCCTCTTTTTCTTTCTACCTTACTACAATTTATTAGCAAGGTCTGTTGACTCTGCTTCTAAATCCATTTACTTCTCATGTTTACTGTAACCCTCTTGTCCAAACCACTGCTGTCTCCTTGGACTACTCTGGTAACCTAACTTTCTAACTCATTGTCTGCTCCTGCTCTTGCCCCCCTACACAGCATTCTTCACACAGCATGCAGTCATTGGTGGTTTTTTTTTTTTTTTTTTTTTAAATAATTTTGTGTGTCATTCCTTTGCTTGAAACCTTGCAATTATTTCCCATCTCATTTAGGATAAACCCCCAATTCCTCAAGTTTTATTCAACAGAAATATGATGTTAGTACTCATCATCAAATATTACATGAATCTCCAGTCCCACCAGGTCTGCTTGTTTGTGTCTTGCACTCTACTTGCTCATGTCATATGCATCTGTGTGTGTCTCGTCTACAGTTTGCCTCTTTGTGTGATGTGTGTGTCTCTCTCTGTGTCATTGGGTTATTTTCTCTATTGCTGAGGCTTTCTTTCTATTACTCTTTCTTTGTTAAATAATATAAAGCTAAGTATCATTTTGTTTAATGACTAGAGTCTTTAAAACAGATAAAGTAATTTCTGTTACTCTCAAAAGAAAAAAAGGGTTAAATGTTTGTTGTTATTTTTCTAAATGTGTGAGTCCCTGTTGTTTATTCCTTCTCCTGTGAGTCAGTGGTCCTTGGCAACAAAAAGATGTCTGATCCCTCTAATCCAGGCATCACTGTTGAGGAAATATGAAGAATCTCTAGGTCTGCACTGTCCAATATGGTAACTATTAGCTTCATGTGGCTTTTTAACTGTAATTAAAATGAGATAAAGTTAAAACTTCAGATCCTTAGTTGTACTAAGTACATTTCAGTGGCCAGTAGTTGTGCTAGCTACATTTCAGTGCTTAATAGCCACATGTGGCCATTGGCTACTGTATTGGACAGTACTCTGGAGAACATTTCCATCAATGCAGAAACTTCTGTTGGACAGCACTGCTACAGTATATTTTATGTGCTGGTATATACCCTTTGTGAGTGACTATTATACTTGTTAACCAAAATTTTATTAAAATTTTTAATTTTTGTTAAAAACAACAACAAAAACATCAAAAAAAATTGTGTGAACTTACACCACATGCTTCTGGTAACTGATCTTATCAAAGAAGGGGCACATGAAATGGAAATTTTTTTTTTTTTTTACAAAGAACAAGATACTCATTGTATATATTGGGTCTCAAAGCAATCAGTCACATTTGTTTAAAAAGCTAAATGTGCTTTTCATTTTTATTTCAGATGATCCTGTACATGCAGCTCCAACCACTTCTACGCGTGTGTTTTATATCAGTGTAGGGGTTTGTTGTGCGGTTATATTTCTTGTAGCAATAATATTAGCTGTTTTGCACCTTCATAGTATGAAAAGGATTGAACTGGATGACAGGTATTGTACATGTTTTGAGAAAGGAAAAAAATAAAAGGAGTTATTTGCATATGTGTGAGGGCCCACACACCCCCATACATACTGGTTCAGGGGAAGGAGGGAGGATGATCAAGCCCTAGCCAAAGGGAAAATAAGATGACCTAATTGCTGTCTTTGTGTTTCTCTGATTTTATTTTTATTTTTTAAAATTTGTGATGTCAGGAATTATACTTTTTTAGTTGTAGGGAAGAAGTGGAGATCAGGTATATTTTTTCCATCCCCTTTGACAGGACTTGACTTCAGATTGTTATTACCTTTTAAAAATTGCCTTGTTTCTTCTAGTTCCTCCCTCTGTCATTCTTCACTCATCCATCCATTCATCCATCCATCCATCCATCCATTCATCCATCCATCCATTCATCCATCCATGCATCCATGCATCCATCCATCCATCCATGTAGTAAACATTTACTGATCACCTGCTATGCTTTAACCCATTGGTTCTCAGCTTGGTTACACATTAGAGTCATGGGGAAGCTTTTAAAACGTACCATTACTTGGATTCACGTTCCAGAGATTCTGATGTAATTGGTTTGGGGTAATGTTTGGGCGTCAATATTTTTCTTAAAGCTTCCTGGATAATTCTGATATATAGCTAGTTTGAGATACACTGGGTTAGATGTTATGCTGGGAAAATGAAAATTAATGGTATACTTCATGATGTCAAAGATTTAATCTTTTACATTAACCCATAATTATAAAAGTGTGTAAATTTGATGACTGTGATATGTGTAGGATAGCGTAGGAATACAAGAGGTGGCTTGTCCTAGCCTGGGTGAGTCAGAGATGACAAGGAGGAGGACATTATACTCAGGATGGGGTGAGAGGTAAAGATGGAATGATATGTTTATTTTCACAACACACAATTCTTGCTTCCCTCCTCACTAATTCCCAGTTGCTGACTGAAGACAGTCCCAGCTTTATGACTTGACTTTCAAAGCCCTCTTTTATCTGGGGGTGTATCCCCCATACTCTTTGCACCTTTTCTCCCCTTGTTACTCCCTTGTGCTCCTGTCAAATGATCCCTTCTTCCTCACTTTTATCTTAAATGTTGCCCTTCAGGACTTCTGTTCATGCATTCCTTTTGTCCACAGGGCTCCCTGCATTTTCCACCGGTCCAAACCTTGTCCATTCTTCAAATTCTAGCTCCATTGCCATGTCTTCCATGAAGTCTTTTCTAAGCCTCCCAGCCATCCTTTTCTTTCTCCTCTGTCTCTTTCTTTTTGGTATCAACTATTATACTTTTTATTTCTATAATTTTTTGGATAGTTGTATTAGCCCTACTTCTAGAATGTAAGCTCTTTTCCATTTGGGGAGCTGTGTGTCTTACTCCTTGCTGAATCCCCACTCCTAACACAGGGTCATACCTACTGCAGTTAAGCATATTTGTGGTATCAACAAGAACATGAGTGGGTAGGGAGCTGGTTGGATTCAGTACCTGCTCCTAAGTACTCTCTGTCCCCACTGTTTTACTTTCCTGAAGAGAAAGAAGAGATGAGGAATAAAAATGAGAGGGGAAGTTTGTGAGTGATGTGTTTTACAATATATTTTGTATACATGGTGGTGTTGAAGTTAGATTTAGATTTTACAGAGGAAGAAACAGCATTTGAAAGCAATTGAAGAGAAAAAGAAATAGCAGAAACATTTTGATAGGACTTTGAGAGAGAATGTAAGTAGAGGGGTCACTGAAGAGCATGGCATTTAGAAGTCAGTCTTGATACACAAAGAAAGTTGTATTTTCCTTGAATGCTTGCATGTGTGCTAGAGCCGTGGACCCATGTGGGCCAGAGTTGTGCAAGAACCTTCTGATTCCATGGGACATATACTTCTGCTTGGTGAAATAATTAGTCAACACCCATGAATTGGTATTCCAGTTCTTTGTACTTTTCAGGCAAAAGTTTCCAGACTTCGCCTGAGTAAAAGCAGCTTATATTATCACTTGTTTTCAGAGCATAGCCTAGTGGTTGAGAGCATGAACTCTGGAGCCAGATCATCTCTGTTTGAAGGGTGGCTGTTTTACTTTCTGATTTTATGGCCTAGGTAGAGTAAGTTATATAGCCTGTCTGTCTCAATTTTTCTCCTCTATAAAGCAGAGATACACGCCTAGTAGGTGTGTTGTGAAATAATACTGTAAGCTCTTAAAACATAGCCCTCCTCATAGTAAGTGCCATTTTTATGATTTTTGTTTTCAAACAAAAATAGTAGTATGATAGTAGCGATGAAGAAATTTCTTCTTCAGCTCTTTTTTATCCTACTAGCAGTTATTCATTACCTTCCAGGCAAGTTAACCATAGTGACCAGAGAAGTTCCCATCCAGTAATAGAATAACATTTAAGAGACATCTGCTGCTTCTCTCTCTTCATAGGGGCCATTGAGATAACAATGACCACCATTCTATCGAGTGTTTTCTGTTTACCAGTACTGTACTAGGCACTTTATGTGCATTATTTTAATGTTCATAGCCACCTATGGGTGTGATACTTACTGTCCTTGTTTTAAAATGAAGAAACAGGCTTGAAGAGATTAAATGACTTCCAGGATTGTACTTTAGGACCAGAGCAGAGCAGGAGGAACTCATTATTGTAATAGCTATATTGTAATAACTCACTATTGTAATAGTATAAAGCATTTGCTATGTGCCAGGCACTGTTAATGCATGGCTTTACATTCATTACATTTATTAACTCCATTATTCCTCATAATAGCCCTGTGAGGTTTGATGGAACCCATGGTTCCATGGAATTCCTTAGAAGGGGTTGATAGAGAGTTCTTCCATTCTAGGCACTCAGGAGCCAGAGTCCTGTTATACACAGCTCTTCTTTAGAAATAGAGAATAAAATCGCCTGATATAGGCTCATGCCAGGGCAGTTGGAGCCCATGTGTGTGGCTTTCCCTCTCCCAACACTGCAGATTGATCTTTTCATTCTCTATGTTATGCCAAGTGAGTCTATCCTGGAGAGGCAGAGCTTCTCTTTACATTCACCCTAAAGTCCTTCTGCAGAGGGGTTGGTCTGCAGCACGTCCACACTGTAGTCTTTCCCTATTAGTTTGTGACTATGGGAAAATTTATTCCTCTTTTGTGGAAGGCCTAAATTTGTATTCTGGCAGTATCTTTATTTTCATCTTCTGGTTTCCATTATCTCTACCACCCTACCACTCCTGCCATTACTGATGACAAGGTCTCCCTTTATTTCTCTTTATTTTGTTCTATATCTAATGCTTAATGGAGTATCTGATACATAGTAATATACCATTTTGTTATACTAGTAATTCTTTACCTTTTTCAATATGTATCAGCAGCTCATGTCAGAAGCAACCATTCTGTCTGGTTTATGTCTTTCTGTTCCAGGGAAGCATGGTTTTCTCTGCTCATTGACTCTGTAAGTGTTTATTGAGCTCTTGCTGGGGCTCCATTGGGCCCACCTAGGGCTTACTGTGCCAGGCACTGGCTTAAGTGGCTGGGGAGGGAGGAGTGCACAAACAGGTACTCTTCCTGCCCTCATAGAGTTAATAGTCTGCTTAGGTGAGACAGACATTAAACAAGAAATCTCTGCTAGAATGTAGGCTTCACAAAGGTGGGGTTGTCTGTTGTGTTCTGTTTGTCTATTGTGTTCATTGCTGTATCTCTAGCACCCAGCACAGTACCTGGCATGTAGTAGACACTTAATAAATAGTTGTTGAATGAATGAATGAATGAGTTACACAGAAAAATAGAAGAGTACAAATTGTAATAATTATTTTGAAGGAAAATTAAGATCTTTGCCCAAAGTCCTAACTTCATTCTAAAGCTAATCTTACTTGCTCATGAAAATCAAATGAGATTATTTATTTATTCTGGTTTTAAACTATTAAGTGCTAGCAAATATACATTTTAATCTCATTTTCCATCACCTGAGATTGAGCTATGTAGGTATTGACTTTAATAAATGTCAAGGGTAGGTCCCTGACTACTCCTTGCTTCTTTCATAATGTCTTAGGTTCCAAATTTTATTCTGATCACTTAGCATAGTGCTTTGCTTATTGTAGGGACCCATTTAATATCTGTAGAAGGAATGAAAAATTAACATAGATGTCCCCATAAAACCTTTAACTGTGTGCCCACAATGTTTTCAGAAATTCTGAGGTGGCACAGGAGTGCCACCTACTGTTTAGTTAATGGAGAGAAATAGAGACTGCATTTTATTCAACCATCAGCGATGTTGGTTGCAGGTGATATTAAACAATGCTTTTAGGTGGGGTGTGTTGGCTCACTCCCGTAATCCCAGCACTTCCAGAGGCCAAGGTGGGAGGATTGCTTGAGGCCAGGAATTTGAGACAAGCCTGGACAACATAGCAAGACCCTGTCTCTATTGCCCACCCCCCAATAGTGCTTTCATATGTATCATACAATTTGAGCCTTACAAAAGTCCTGTGAGGGAGGCTTTTCTTAATCTCACTTTATGGATAAGTAAACTTTATTTCCTCCCTTTTTGAGAATGATAATGCTTCTCTTCCTTCCCCGTTATTGAATTCTGGACTTTTAACAACTTTGATTTTTGATCTATCCTTGTGTAGTACGTAGAATTGCAAAAACAGAAGCCCTATGGTTTCTTATTCTAAGGATTGGTGAAGCATAATATTAGTAATAATAAGACTAATCAGTAATAATAATTATTTTTTTGAGACAGGATCTCTCACTCTGTCACCCGGGCTAGAGTACAGCAGTGCAATCATAGCTCACTGTAACCTCAAATTCCTGGGCTCAAGCAATCCTCCTGGCTCAGCCTACCTGAGTAACTGGGATTACAGGTGCTTACCACCATGCCCAGCTAATTTTTTTTATTTTTTGTAGAGACGGGGTCTTGCTCTTGCCCAGGCTGACCTCAAACTCCTGGCCTCAAGCGATCCTCCTGCCTCTGCCTCTCAAAGTGCTAGGATTACAGGCATTATTAGCCAGTAATAATAATTTATAAGTATATGTTTGAGGGCCAGATGCTATCCTAAATGCTTTACTTATGTATTTTTCACGAAATCCTATTAGTAATCTTACCAGGGATAGAATTATGCTCATTCTATCATGAGAAATTTGAGGCTCCAGAAGGATTAGTTTGTCCTAGGTCATACAGCTAGTAACTGGTGGTGCTGGCAGTTCTCATTTCAGGGTTTATGCTCTCCATTTCTTTATTGACCTGTACCTACTACACATATAAGTTCATACAGGTGAGCTCTTGAATAACTCCAGCCTAAAAAGCTCTTCTTGAACTCTGACCAGATGATAGCCTGATGAGTCTTTCTATATTGTCTTTGAGTTGCAGAGTATCTTCAGCAAAGTTGCTGAGGAAACAGGGCTGACTGTAGCGTCACAGGAAGAAGTAGATAACCTAAAATGATGAGCATCTTAAGGGAAGGCATGCTGAGGAGCATTTCATTAGGCAAACATGTATCTTCAGATACGTGGTTGTACTGAGCAGAATGGCTTGCATATAAGTACTCTCCAAATGTTTATTGCAGAACATTCTTATCTTAATTTTTGCTATGACTTTTTCAGAAGTGTTTTAGTTACAATAGCAGATAATAATAGATTGTATTATTATTATTTTTTCTTTCTTTTTGTTTCTTTCATGTTGTATTTTTAAAGGGGAAGGTAGATTGTATTATTTGTGATTAAAAAGGCTACACAGGGACTTAACAGTACTCATTGCCTGGATATTATATATTTACATTTTTCATATATTTGTATGGGTTCTTAATATTGATAAAATACAAATTCATGTGTAAGTGTTGTAGATTACATAGCAGCCTTTTGCCATTATGTTGTTGTGTTTTTTAACATAATATAAAATGCTATGTTGCTCAGGCTGGCCTGGAACTCAGGGGGTCAGCCAATCCTCCTGCTTCAGCCTCCTGAGTAGCTGGGACTACAGGCACACACCACCGTGTGTGGCTTCATTATGTGTTCTTTGAATCACCAGTTTTTGAAAATACAGAACTATCATGTGAAGAATAGGCAGTTAAAAGATTTTGCCTATTAAGGAAAGTTGGAGCCTCTGATTGGGCACTACTGATTCTGTAGCTAAGAGAGGCATGGAGGGCCCATTCTGCCATATGTTTTCACCTTCGTGTTGAATTTCTATCTTTCACTTCTCCACTGCTGCAAAATTACAAGGTCTGAGGCAATGAGACGGAATGTGCCCAAGAGTGATCTTGGGACAAGGTTGCTACCAGCTGAAAAGACAAAAGTACATGTTTGAAAAGCAATAATTTTAATAATCTTGAGCATAGGGCTAGCACCTATTTGATGCTACTATCTTCTTAGTCTCCTGTATTAGAGAATATGATGTAAGGTGGTGCTTAAGGTACCAGTTATTTCTGAGAAGTTCCATAAATTCTAGAAAGTGGGGGTTAGGGAAGTAGAAGAAGCAAAATGTATATGATTAAACAAACTTGAACCAAGTATGATACTCCTTCCCAAGATTTGAGCATGTTGGCACATTTGATTTGGTTTGGTATTCCCCTATCTGTAAGGCATTTGATTTGGGGCCATCTTGAAAGAGAACTGTCTCTCTACTTCTTTTCTAAAAGCAATCTAATTGAATGATGTGGGCTCTTTTTTTGGGAGATGATCCATAATTCCCTCACATATTCTTGTGTGAGGTTTAGGACTATTATCTGAGATGTCTGAAGACTAGTACCTACATTTCTGAACAATTTTGGTAAGATAAACCTGTTTAGTGATTTTGGAGATAGAAATGGAACATTGTAATGCAGATATATGCATTAATGTGATCTCCATCAAAATTTTAGACTGGTTATAATGGCTACATGCATTTTGTATGTATAGAAAAAGGAAATTTCTCATTGAAGCTGACTTGTCAAATATTTCTCTCTTAAAAATTGTTTGCAGCATCAGTGCCAGCAGTAGTTCACAAGGGCTGTCTCAGCCATCCACCCAGACAACTCAGTATCTGAGAGCTGACACACCCAACAATGCAACTCCTATCACCAGTAAGAGTTAATTTAATTCTAAAGCCAATTTACTAAAGTTGTCTATGCCTTTTTTGCCAGTGTTCCTGCATGGTTAGTGTACTTGTAGGACATGTTGTATAAATAGTATATAAAATATGCAAAATTAGGCATGATCTTCAACTTTTGCTTTCTAGAGCATTGAATGCAACATTCTAAAATTGGGGTATTAAAAATAAAATTTAAGTTTAATTGCTAAAATTAGTTTTGCTTTGGGGAGATTTCCGTAGCTTAGTTATATTAAAAGGGCTACTAAATCCACTTCTGTAAAAATTTAGAAGGAAGAATTTTCAAGTAGTTATATACAAAATAAGCCATTAAGCTGTATAAAGACAGAGACTTTAGATTTTAGTGAATTGTTTGATGGTCTTGATGGGCCATGGTAAAGACTTTACATTGTTTTCTAATCATAATAGGAAGTTAGCTACCGTTGGAGAGTTGAGAGCATCAGAACTGCTTTCCTTCCTTTGGCTGGTATTTACTCTTGAGTAAAATGGGATTAAAAATATCTGTCCTCTACCCAATGTCCTGTTGTGTTGTGCTCTTTCAATACTGTTTCCTGTTAAAAAGAACCAGAATTTTTTAAAGAAATAACTGATTTCAGGTCTGAGTCTTGAAATGAATGAGATAAGCCTGGGGCATGTCAGGTATCAAGGAAACTGCTAAATGCTGAAGACTTAAAGAGCTCCCACTGGCAAAAGATGGGACCATTTGAGCATCAAAAAGAATAATGACTATTATATAATTGATTAAAATATAAAGTATAAAAATCTACAAATAGTGATACTTTTTTAAAAACAATATTCATTATGAGAGGTAACTAAGGCTCCAATAATGCCTTACTCTAACAGCAGTATTTCAGGGTAACCGGGTAGTGCTGGTTGATGAGGGAAAATGTTTCTTTATAGGAGATTCCCAGCTAATAAGTATGTAGGTAATCACAGAATTACAAAATCACATTTGCAAGCTCTAATAAAATATTTGATTCAGGAAAAGGTCATCAGTAATTAAAGCCATAAGAACAAAGGGAAATAGGGAACTTTACCATTGAGAGTTCAGGCTGTCACCACCTGAATCCACTAATGAAACTTAGCAATACTAAAAATTGGGCAACTAGATATTTTGTACTCTAAGATATTATGTACCAGCTATGGAGTATTCTTGACTTCCCCTACACCACCCCTGAAAAGTTAACCTGGATTTAATCAAGGCCATAGAACTGAATTGTAGTTTACAGGAAATACAGGGGTAGAGGAACAAGTTAAATGCCACTTGAGGAAGTAGATGCCAGACATTATTCAGGATAACTGACCCAGTTTCTTCAATGAGACAGTGGCAAGAAAAAGGGAGAGGGGAGGAGGCATTCTAGATTAAAGGAAATTTAAGAGAAATTGCAATAGCAGCTACCGTCACCACCAATGAAAGAAGGAAATATATGCTTTTCAGGAATTACAGTGATAGGTATGAAAGTGAGGAGGCTCATCATTGCTCTTAGTGTTTAGATGTTAGGCTTTGCTTATTAGAATTGATTGTTGTATGGCCTTAAAGAGGAAGATAATTCAATTATATATGCTAAAAATACATTTCTTAAGAAAAGTCAATGGAAAAAATTTATTTTTGAAAAATTTTAGTTGCTAACAATAAGAAATTTACTTGTTTTTAATTGTGGACATGACCTCTAGGAGATAGGTAATTCATTTGTTATATGTGCTAAAAACAAAATACTTCTTAAAAAGATCAGTAGAAATACATTTGTTTATAAATTAAAAAATGAAAAAAGAGCAGAAAAATATTTGAAGACACAATAGCCAAGAATTTTTTTAAGATAACAGAACACAACAGACCACAGATCCAAGAAACTTAGAGAACTCCAGGAAGGATTAAACACACACAAACACTCGCATATAATTAAACACCTAAGCATATCACAGTGAAACTGCTGATTGGTGGTTTCAGATGTTTTCAGCCTACATCTGTTATAAAGTTGCCCAAAGCCTTTCATGTAGTTCTTCTGGCAGCCATTGATGATCATTGCATAAGTCTACTAATTTTTTAGGCAACCCCCCCACCAATCTACCAAAGCTAATAAATCATTACAGATAATATTCCAACTTCTGCTTGCTAACACTGAAATTTCCTTTTATTCTAACATTTTTTTTTCTTGGAATGAAAACTTAAATTTATGGCTATACATTTTATTTTTGCTGTCATTATATTAAGAATGAATGGGAATTTAACAATCTGAATCTCACAAGGATATCACTAGTCTATGGGAGTACAGTAATAATTAAACTGATCATGTATTATTAATATGCCAGAAAAGATATTTTTTTTGAACATCTCTTTATTTGAAAAGTTCTTTTATTAGGAGACTGTATTAGTAACTCTTTTGAAAGAAAAGCTGTCCATAGGAGGGATTAAATTAAATTCTGTGAATCAAAGCTTATTTCATTTTGGCTGAAAGACAATTGAAGTGGTGGTGATTGTAATATTAGTTTTAGAGTTTCTTGTTGTAATTCTGCATTTTAACATTTTGGGGTAGTACTGTGGTAGGTGGGAAAGCATTTCTTTACTAAATTAGTGAGGCCTTCGTAAGTAATTCTCCCAGTTCATGTATATGCCTATTTTCTTTTATGATTCTTACGTTTATTCATTCTTTTTATGATTCTTACATTTATTCTTGTTACTGTTCTGAGGTTCTAACTGAACTGGTTGACCCCAGTACCATAATAAGGGTATTTATATTGCTTGGTTTGGCTTTGTTGGCTCCTCAGGTTATCCTACCTTGCGGATAGAGAAGAACGACCTGAGAAGTGTCACTCTTTTGGAGGCCAAAGCCAAGGTGAAGGATATAGCAATATCCAGGGAGAGGATAACTCTAAAAGATGTACTCCAAGAAGGTATTTATTATCTCAGAATCAGTTTTGTAAGTAAGAATTAATGTTACCACTACAAACACTTTTTTCAAATAGTTTTAAAAATTTCATCTCATTTTGTGTCTCAGGTAAGGACAGAAAGCAGTGTATAGTTTATTTGTTTTAAAAATGATTTTCATTTTTCCTTTCTTTAGACTTTAAAATGCCTTATACAGCTTTGGTGCACTTCTTGATTTTCAAATATACCAAAGCATATATTTTAGTGTTTGTTACTTTATTTAAGGTATATTTTCTGTTCTTATTTAAAGTGATCACTCCGTAGCAGATCTCTTTGAAATATTCTAAGTGGTTTACTCTTGACAGATAATGTGAGGGTTCTAGCAGAAGGAACATGCATGGGCTATGGAGTTAGACCCTAGTTCCAGTCCCACAGAGTATTACTTGTGTGACCTTAGAGAAATCATTTAATGTCTTTGATCTCCAGTTTCCCCTTCTTTAAATTTAGACTGCATTATTAACTCTTATTAGACTAGTTATGAAGATTAGATGAAATGATGTACAATAAATGAACTAACATATAGTAGCATTTGATAGATATTGGTATCCTTCCCTTCTCTTACTGGTCTTTACTTTCTATTTTGAGTTTTAGAGTAATGATGAGGGAGAATGATTAGGGAGATGCTAAAAGAAGAGGACAGAAATTAATAAAAAATACTGCATATAGCTCTTCAAATTGTTAAATAGTTACTTTTTTACCCCTGCTGTAATTCGGCTTGGAATGTTGTGGATACATATGAGTCTTTTTGTGTTCATGTTGGCTGGGATACCTAAAAGTTATTCATAGCTAAGTCAGGTACTTAAACTACCTCTAATGATAAATGTTAATTAATGGAAGTAGATTTTTTGGTCTGTTTTCAGTGTAGGAATGCCACTTGTTATGGTTGTATATTTTCTTTTTTTCTTTTTCTTTTTTTCCCCTTCCCCCCCAGGTTGTATGTTTTCTAAGCATAACTAGTTTTTGGATCTGTTTGCAGTCTGAAGAGAGTAAGTAGACCAGGAAGCATTTCCTAGAGAATCAAATGGGAGACCAATAAATAATGTTATATTTGCAGTTTCTTTTGGTCTCTAAATGGGATAGAATAAGTAATCAATTATGGTGGTATAATTTGAGGAAAAGAGGAAATTCTGAACCAGGTAGAGTTCTTTTTGTTTTTGTTTTTGTTCTTATATTTTCAAGCCCATAGTGGTTTATTTGAAAGTTCTATTAATTTCAGAAAAGAAAACATCGTAGCTAATTACAATTTTAAAAAGTGATCCGGTTCATTGGAAATCTGATAAATGCAAAGCAAACAATAATTACATGATTGGGAAAAATTAAAAAGATAGATAACATCCAGGCTGACAGGGATATGGAGGGACAAGCTCTCTTACATATTGCTGGTAGGAATTGCTATAACCTTGTGGTAAAGTACTGTATATAGTACTTTTGTGTATGTTCCCCATACCCATAATTGTTTTGTTTTTGAAGATATGTAAATCCATGTTTGGGAATAGTATTTTAAAATGGCACTAGGCAGTGGGAAGAGAAGACAGAGGAGCTTTTGCAGTCCTGCTGTGGGAGAGAGTAAAGAAGCTCAGTCAAGCAAGGTCACCTTGAGTGAGGACAGAAGGGAAGACCTTTGTAAGGAAGGGACTGACAGGTCTGGATGTGGAGCTCTAGAGTGTTTGAAGGGATTTACTCTGCCCTAATTAAGGTGTCTTAAATAAAGATTATCCAAAGCTTTTCCTGCCTGGAGCATCCAAGTTACTCTCCATCTCTGGGCCACAGTGAGACTTGATAGATGGGCAGTAACAACTTCAGCTCAGAGTGAGAGATGTTAGAGCAAGCCTCTGTGTGTGCGTGGTATCTGCCACAAAGTGAAACTATTTGCAAGTTTGTGTTTTAGATTGGTGATAGAAGGAAAGTAGAAAATTTTGCAATGAGAAAGTAAAATGAGATTAATTTTTGATGATCATCTCCTCATTAGGGAGCTTTTTATTAGCAATTCCAAAATAATTGCTAACAAAATCTGGATGGATTTTCATAGTTCATTTTTAACTACTCCCCCCAACCCTGCCAAAGGTCATAACTAACTTCTCTTCTTACTGTAAAGGTTTTAGAATTGATTCTTAAATATTTTAGCAGTGACCCTAGAGGCTAAGTGGCTTTTCTAAGACCCTCTAAGTAGTAAATGGTAGAAGGATTAGAACCCAGGACTGTCTGTCTCAATCTAAGATTTGCACCCTTTGGCCTGTCACTGAAGCTACTTTTTAAAGCTCTGCAATAGCAGGGAGGAGAGACCACTTTTCTCCTCTTGTCATTGCTCTGAGGCTAGGCATAGAAACTCATAAATGACACTATGGATACCCCCATTATTGAGCTCCTGGCTATATCATTAGTTTTTTTTAGGATAATTCAGAAAAATTCTCATATGCTTAGTTTAGATATGATGTTTCTGAAGGCAAGTAAGAGGTTTAATAGTTATAAAGAACTTTAACAGTCATTAAAAACTAGAGATTTGGGTTCATTTGCCTTGGGACTAGACCATAATGATGTTGATCACATATGCCCTCATTATGTTTGTTTAAGTTACATTGTATCAGGAAGTTTTGTACTATAATTTTATTAATAGTACAAAATAGTACAAAATTATTCCTTTTCTTTTAGGTACTTTTGGGCGTATTTTCCATGGAGTTTTAGTAGATGAAAAAGATCCAAATAAGGAAAAGCAAGCATTTGTAAAAACAGTTAAAGGTAAGATTTTTTTCCATACTATTTCCATAATATTTTCCTATCTTACATGGCTCATGCCAGCAAAATTCTGTCTCAGTTTCTCAGTGTGTGCTGGACTTTTTAAATCAGCCCATGTTAGTTAAGCTCATATGAGGCTAACTTTTAGGATATTTGGTTCTCATTATGTATAAAAAAATGGAAGTCTGATAAATTAAGACTTTAAACATTTATTAGATGTTACTGAGGCTTTTATTCAAACTGTATCCACTTGACTTCATTGTTGCTATGTCTTATGTTGTGTTTTTCCTAGGTTAAAATCCTTTGGTACTATCTCTTTTTCCCCCTTAGAAAACATTGTCATTAATTTTTCCCTTCCAATACTGAAGACTATCAAGAAAAAAATTTAAATGACTCTCAGACCCATAGTACCTTATGTAGAGCCATTGTTTACATTTTACCCCCCTCCTCCTTTTTTTTCTTATATAAGTGTGTGTGTGCATGTGTGTCTGTTTTGTGTCTGTGCTTCTTGGTACACTTTTGCAGGTACAGTGATAATTGGAATTGCTGGCCTAAGGGGTGTGTACACTTAAAATTTTTACAGATATTGTTAGATTGTTCTCTAAAATACAGCAGTGGTTTATATTTTCATGAGCAGAATACATATTTTCTTCTTTGGGGCCATTTTTTAAAATGTGATGCCTAATGTTTCATTTATTGATTTATATAAATTATTTAATTTTAGATTCTCTATAAAAATACTATATAAGTGTATGACTTTTTCCCTAACACTGATAAATTAGTGAGACTTTTTAAAATTTCAGAATTTTCATTACTTGTAACTAATCCTTGTAAAAGCTTGAGTAATTCTGAGTTAAGTCTTTTATTTGCTCATTTTGAAAAAAAGAAAAATATGATAAATTATAGGGTGCTTAATGTCTGTCAGTGTCTGACAGAGGTTGAGATGACAAGATAATTTCTGAAAAAAAAATTAGCACTTTGCAGAAATTGAGGGAAAAATTAAATTTTAGATAGAAGGTGATAAAATGTTATAAAGTTTACGAAGTTAATTTATAAGAACTGTTTTTACTTAAAGGAATATCTAGAAAGTATGAAGGGTTTATATTTATTTTTTCCTAAAAAGTTGGGTTGTACCAATCTAACAAAAAAATCTCTGGAAATTATTAATAATTGCTTTTAATTTAGCAAAATTGCTTATTTAAGGCTGCTACAAATATACATGCCCATATACACATCCTTTTTATCTTTTCTAAACAAGTGGTTTAACTTACTATATCATTCAGTATTTATTTTATCCACCTAGCCCTCAAAACGCTTTTAAAGATTAATGTTTGTTAGGTACTAGTAGAGGTTTTCTGACTAGTTTTGGAGGATAGTTTACATACTACTTTTTGTAAATGTAAAATTTTGAACCATAGGTTGATTAAAACCAACTGCCTTTTTTGACTCTTTCCTCATTTTTAAAAGGAAACATTTCTCCTTAATTCTAGTATTTCTTCTGGGGTTTTAAAATACTCTATAGACTGTTAGAACTAGGATATTATTAATTTGTTCTGAATAAATCTTGAATTAAAAAAAAATTTCATGTAGTGTTGGGTTGATTTAGGGTTGGAAGAGAGCAGAAAGGAAATAATAGTAATAAAACACAATGTGGGTACCGGGCCTGTTTTACAAGATAAGATTTCGCTTTCCGTATATACTAGAATTGTAGTCACTTGGTTGTTTCTGTGCCTTACCACTGTAATTATCATGTTCTCTCTAAGCTGGATGGAAATAAGAGAAAGCACAGTGAGTCCTTAGCCAAGATATGGTCATGGTTTGCATGGGTGACAGAGAGGAAGTGCATTGACTGGGTGCCTGAAAATTGTTAGATAGATCCACGTGATTGAGTTATCTCTGAGATACTCTTTTGGAATGTTATTTTTATTTTTTTAGTTGTAGCTGTATAGATCTGACAGAGTTCTTCCACAAATCTGAATGCTTTGTTACATGTTATACAATTAGAAGTGCACCATAAAATATAAAAAATAAGGTTTTTAGAGAGCACTGACCTTTGCCTTTAGGCATAAGCAGGAAATTGGAATTTGGCTTTTTAAAAAATTCATAATTTTGTTCAGAGACTTAATGGGTATTCCAATGTAAATTTCCAGAGATTGAAATTAGAAACCTGAATCTTACACAATAAATATTGTGCAATTGAATTCGATAAAACAAATGGATCGGTGTGGGGTTTTGGGTATTAAGTTCTTATTTTCTTTCATAGCTGCTAAATTTTTGTAATTTTGGAAATAAGCAAATTAAAAAAATCATTTTGTATTTCCTTGTAACTTTTAGAATGCATTTAATAGTACCATTTTCGAATATATACATCTTGAAGATAGACCTTTCACTATTTAAAATTAAAAGAGTAGGACTAGACTGGGAAAGGAATTCAGGAAAATGAGGGGTTTTTTTGCTAAGTGGATAAAGTTTTTTTCTCCAATTGAAAGTTTTTTTAGATCATCATCTAGTTCTAGTGTCCCTTGCTTAATAGAACATACTTATCAAAATTAAGAATTTGAAAAAAAGCATGTATAAAATGACACATCCTGAAATTCCCTTTTGTACTTGGGTCTCCTTACCAATTGAGGGGAAGGTAAACTCTAACTGGGTAAGAACTCCAACCATTACTTAACGGTTTTTAACCTAAAAAGATTCTACCAGTCCCCAGTAGTCTTGGCCATAATTTCATTAGAGATTATTTAAGTTCTAGAAAGAGTAATAAAGGCACATTCTGCCATTTACTAAATGATCCCAAATTTTAAGCAATTTTTAGACACCTACAGTTTATTCCAACAGACATTGGTATGAAGCACCTCTTCCAAAGAGATACCAAGTGTTTCAAGACTTTGGCTTTTTGTCTACCCATTTTACATTCCTGTAAAAGTCTTAACTAAGAGAAGTTGTCTGGAAAGGGAGCACTACTAGCAAATAACAGGAGAGAGAATGAGGCAGAGAATGACATTCCAATGGGTAGACTTGGAAGTAAATGAAATTTGAGATCTCTCAGTTTTGACAGCTCCACTTTTCAGGACCAAATGTGACAGTCATAGTGCCTGAGTTCAATGGACTGGTTTTATTGTTGGTTCAACATTTAACTAGGTGGGCTGGAATGTGGATCTTGTCTTTGCCAATCTTTTATATCTTTTTCTCCCTCTTATTGCATGGGTCAGAGCTTTATAAATTATTGTTACTGTTTTTATTGTTGACATAAAAATTAGTTATTGGTTTCCTTAAAAGGGTTTTAAATGATTCACTATACTCTTATATTTGTTTTTGATATTTAAAAACTACTGTTTAAAAATTCAAACTCGTTTTCATTTTACAATGGAAATACAGTATTCACTTAATGGAAATGTGAGAATAATTAATTTTTATTATTAGTTAAAATAGCTGTATAAGTCAAAGATATCAGTCTAATTTCATCAGAAGTGCTTCATACCAAAGTTTTTGAGCCATTTCAAACAGTGGAGAAATTCTTCTATATTATTAAGATAGAGGTCCCTATAAGATGAGGAATCCTTGTGGATCTGCACAAGTATTTGATGGCTTAAAAATTATTTTAGAGGTACAGAGTAAAGATAAATTGCATTATCATGTTTTGTTTCAAAAACATTGACCTAAAAGTCCATCTTAGTTCTGTTTTGCTACTTTGGACCAAAACGCATGTGTTCAGAAGCTAAAAATAAAATGTAATAATAATATCCTAATTTGGGCTATCTATGAAAGTTAACTTAATTTTCTACTAATTTAATATCAGTTCTTTTTGTTTGTTTTTAACCACAAAGAGGTAAAAAGAAGAAAGCAATAACATGGGCCATAATCTCCAATCAGAACTTCTGTAGTTATTTTTTAATAGTTGTATGTTTGTATGGTTAGGAAGTGTAAATAGAACAGAAAGTACAAAATATAAATTCACCTATCTCTAAAAGTAACTGCCATTTGTAAACAATTTATTATGATGCTGTCTATGAGTAAGAAAAAAATGCTCCCAAATATATCTAATTTTTCAAATAATTTTGTTTTTAAAACATAACTGATCATATAAACAGGTTACACTTTGTTTTTAAAATTTAATATGTCTTGGAGATCTTCCTCTGTCAATACATATAGACCAATCTCATTTTTTAAAAGTAGCCACGTGGTATTCCAGTGTGCCAATTTAATTAGTTCTCTGTTGACAAATACTTTTGGTTCTGAGTTTTTTGGTGTTACAATTGAACAGTGTTCTTGTTACATTATATATAGATGAGCTTTTGTGAATATGTCTGCAGTATAGACTCTTAGCAATAGGCTTGATGATGCAGAGTGTATCTGCATTTTAAAATTTTGTTACATGTTGCTTCCCCCACCTATCCAAGGTGATATCGGATGAGCCTGATTCCTCACATTCTTGCCTAAACTGGCAGGCCTCTGGATTTTTTGTCTCTCAAACTGACAGTGGGTAGGATGGTTTGGGGGGAGCGGGGAGATGGTATTTCCTAGTTTAATTTGCCTTTTTTTTTCTTTCCTTTCCCTTTCCCTTTCCCTTTCCTTCTTCTTCTTCTTCTTCTTTTTTTTTTTTTTGTTTTTTGAGACAGCATCTCACTCTGTCACCTGGGCTAGAGTGCAGTGTCACTGCAGCCTCAAACTCCTGGGCTCATGCAATTCTCTTGCCTCAGCCTCCTGAGTAGCTAGGACTACAGGTGCATGCCACTATGCCTGGATAATTTTTCTATTTTTTTTGTAGAGACGGGGTCTTGCTTTTGCTCAGGGTGATCTCCAACTCCTGGCCTCAAGCAGTCCTCCTGCCTTGGCCTCCCAGAGTGCTAGGATTACAGGCATGAGGCACCTCGCCTGGCCTGCATTTCTTTACTTAGGAAGGAGGCTAAGAATTTTGTGATTTTGTTGGTCATTTGTTTTGTCTTTTCTCAGTAAACTATATGTATATATCATCTGCCTCATTTTTAGTATTTTTCCTTATTGACTTGTTACAGATATTTTTCTAGTCTGTTATTGCTTTTTCTACTTTGTTTACAGAACCTTACTGAATTTCTAATTTTTATGTAAAAATTCCTCAGAAAGTTAACCTATTTGGTGAGACTTTATCTACTGCAGTAGAACTTTAGGTTAGATCTATTTAGATTTTCCTGTAACTTATGATGAAAATGTAGTCCAAGGTAATTATTTACTAATAGCAGAAAATAGTAATGTCATATATGTAGTATTATTATTCAAGACAATTTCTTTTCTTTATATAGATCAAGCTTCTGAAATTCAGGTGACGATGATGCTCACTGAAAGTTGTAAGCTGCGAGGTCTTCATCACAGGTGAGAGGAGAAACCTCCAGCATTTCAGTGTCAAGCATGCAACACTTAATGCTGCATTTTTATTTAAAGAACATTGTATTGTGTTCTGAATTGAAAGCTTTATGGAATAGCTTAATCTTTTTTTCTGAATATAAAAGTGAAATGCATGCTCATTACACAAAATTTACAAACATAATGAAGTATAAAGAACACTATATAAGCCCACATCTGGATAGTCATAGCTAATCTTTCCAGAAATAGTTTATACATATTTATGTCCATGTTTCCCTTAAAAAATAGGATGATGAAATACATGTTAAAAAGTGTTTGCTGTGAAATTTTTGAACATATAGAACACTGAACACAAGAATAACAAACACCAATAAACCTACTTTCTAGATGCAATAATAGTTAACATTTTGTCATATTTGCTCTGTGTATGTATGTATATCTGTCATCTCTATCTAGAGATCTCTATCTTTACATATATCCATATATTTGTATGTGGAAATATTTATAGTAAATTAGACATCTCAACATTTTAGTGCATGTCCAGTATGTATTTTTTTTAAATGAAGACATTTTCCTATATAATCACAATACCATTATTATCTTTGACAAAGTTAACATGGTTCCGAATTTAACAAAATGATGTGTCCAACTTTTCGTGTCAGTAACTATAAATCCATATTGCCATTTTAAAAGGCTACACAGTATTTCATTGAAAGGATCCACCACATTTTATTTAACCAGTTCCTTGTACATGATCAGTAAATCATAGTATGAGTTAAAAAAAATACTTGTTCTATATGAAGAGATTTTTTTAAAGCTTTATATCGTATTCACAGAGCTATAACAAAAATTGAGAAGGGGCTTAAATATAACATAATATGTGGCAATATCAATATTGGACCAAAGTGTTTTTTTTTTTTTTAAAGCACTACATAGAGTCAATATAATTTGTCTGCCTACTGAAAATTTGATATCATATGTTTATTTTTAATTTTTTTTTAATTTTTAAAAATTTTTTAAAAATTGAGGTAGGGTGTTGCTCTGTTGCCCAGGCTGGAGTGCAGTGGCACGGTTATTGCTCACTGCAACCTCAAATGCCTGGGCTCAGGAGATCCTCCCAAGTAGCTAGGATTATAGGCATGCACCACTATGCCTGGCTAATTTTTTAAAAAGTTTTTTATAGAGTCGGGGTTGCTATGTTGCCTAGGCTGGTCTTGACCTTCTGGTCTCAAGTGATCCTCATGCCTCAGCCTCCCAAAGTCCTGGGATTATAAATATAAGCCACTGTACTCAGTCTGAACACATATGTTTAAAAACAAAACTGTGACCATCCCTATTGGAAGATGTTTATGGACTTCTGAAAAAATGTATTTTAATTTCTGTGTACTTCAGGTAATTCCTTGAACTCTGCTAAAAAATAAGTTGACTACATAGAGCTTTAGTATTGAATTTTTTTATTATTTTGGTTCATATTCAAAAGAATTTGAGGGCGTAAAGAAAATAAGATCAGTAAAATGGTAATGAAAATGAAACTGAGTTTTTTGGCATTATGGTGGTAGAGAAGGAAACAAATAAGCCAACAGTAAAGAGAGAAATATTTTTGCTGTGATTGAACATAAAACAGCTCTTAGCTTCTGGGTGAAAGAAACACTAAAAGTTGATAAATCTCAGCAGAAGGGAAAGAAACAAAGTTGGAATATTGGAAATGTACTTTTTGGCTGTGTTAGGAGTATTTGATGTTCTTTTATGCTGACCCTAGGGGGAAAAGCCAAAATGTTTAATCCTAGTATATAATATTAACTTAGTATTTAGTACCTAGCCAATATTCTTACTCTGATGAAGTTCTATTCCACTTGAGCACAGAAGTGAGTGGCAGGGATAAATGTAGACAAAGCCAGGATTTTCCCAAGAAGCAATTTTATATTCACTCTAGTCCTAAAGATGTCTTGGCTAAAAATGTTCAGAACAAGCATTGGCAGCATTCTCATGCAGCATCAAGCTGTAAGGCTTTCCAGCATCCTACCAGGATTTCCTTACAGAATGGAATGACATGACATACTGAATTGGGGTTATTTGACGCTAGACATTTAGTGATTGCGGAAAGTCTTATAAAGGTAGGTTATAGCTTGTCACAGTTAATTGCTCTTCCTGGCTATGAAGTGATAACCAGAACTCCTAGTTACAATGAACAAAACATATTGTCAATGTGTAGAAAGTATATTATTCTTTCCATGCACTGTAGCAGTTCATCCCATTTTTAAGGGGACCAGAGCCTACCACACATTTATTTTTGACTTCTGATGTCTGTAGTCTATTCATGGGCCATGTGTATGTAATTATTTCTTCATTCTTTCATTCTAATTTATTTATTTATTTATTTTTATTTTTTTTTTGAGACAGAGTCTCACTTTTTTGCCCGGGCTAGAGTGCCGTGGCGTCAGCCTAGCTCACAGCAACCTCAAACTCCTGAGCTCAAGCGATCCTACTGCCTCAGCCTCCCGAGTAGCTGGGACTACAGGCATGTGCTACCATGCCTGGCTAATTTTTTCTATATATTTTTAGCTGTCCAGATCATTTCTTTCTATTTTTAGTAGAGACGGGGTCTCGCTCTTGCTCAGGCTGATCTTGAACTCTTGAGCTCAAACAATCCGCCCGCCTCGGCCTCCCAGAGTGCTAGAATTACAGGAGTGAGCCACCGTGCCCGGCCATTCTAATTTATTAAGTACCCATTTTGCACTTGGAACTCTGTTAGACACAAAGAATAAAAGTGAAATTACCTTCAGAGATCATATATTAGAATTTATAAAGCAAACACAATATGCTCAGCAAGAAATGATACCTAGTTTCAGATTTTACCTTTTTAACTGGTTGTGGCATGCAGTTCAGCATGTTTGCTTCATGTTTCAACATTCCATGAATAAGGATTGTATGGGTATTGAAATACTTTAAAACATTTTGAAATCCCTTCATTTTACTCCTTTTTCCACTAGAATTTGTGAGAATAATTAATTTTTATTATAAGTTAAAATAGCTGTACAAATAAAATATCAGTCTATTTTAATTTCATCAGAAGTGCTTCCTATCAAAGTCTTAGAGCTATTTCTGCTTGTAGTTTGGCTCCTCCGTTGGCCCATGGATGCCTGATGGTGGCGCTCCTAAGGCTGATTGCCTCACAGCTCTTCTGCAAGTGCACTCAGCAAGACTGAGAGGCAGTGCTCATTGTCAAGCCTACAGAACCTACCCTTCCTCTGCCTTTCTCCTCTACAGCACCTCCTTTGGCTCTTATCTACTCTTCTTAGAGATCACAGACCTTCCTCTTTATCCTCCTTTTCTTTATAAAATGGGCAGAATGTAAAAGCAGCTATTTATACTTTGAAACATTTTCATGAAATTTGTTACCTTTACTAGTGGGTAATCCTCTGGCGGTGCAATAGAAGATTTGGCCTCATCCAGTAATCTTGTTCCTGGATAAAATACCTTTAACACTGCTAACTGAATTTCAGTCTTGAAGAAAGGAGCATAGAAATCATCTCTTTGGGGTTAAAGAGATTGGGCAGTTTTTGATATTCACCCTAAAATGATGTATGCCCAGGTTAATCCTGATTGTAAACCTGCAATCATTTTAGTGTTCATGGGAATTAGTGGAAAGGATGCTCTGTAGTCTCCCCTGTACTTGGCCTTGTTTCCTGGGGAAGGAATGTCCTGTCCAGTAATACAGGGGAAAGCATAAGAGTTTTGGAATCAGATGAAGATCCGAATTTTTTTCTGCATTTACTTGCTTTTTGTCCTTGGCAGGTTACCTAACCTTTCTTCCCTGGCATGGGTTTCCTTGCCTATAAAATGGGACTAATAATCACCATCACTCACAGAGAGATTGCCTCTTACAGGTTTACTGATCCCTGAGTCCTCATTTTCCCAGCTTCTCAGGGTCAGTGCTTTGCTTGTTAGTAACTCCTGCAAACACGAGGGGGAGCCCACAGCTTTGCCACTCGTGCAGTGGTGGTCATGGCACAATTTTATAACTGTGGTTTAAAAAGTGTTACATGTTCAATTGAGACAATTTTTAGGAAATACAGAAAAGCAAGGTAGAAATTTCTATACTCCCACAACTCAAAGACAACTCTTAACTTTTGCCATATTTCTGTGCAGAACTTTATTTTTTCTCCATATTTGTGATTATCCTGCAAACATGAATTTGGCATCTTTCTTTCCTATGAGATAAGCTCTTACTCATATTCTCATTACATCTTTGTGACCATTTAATTGTTACATATTATCCTATGATTCTTTATTACTTTGGGACATTCAAGTTGTTTGCAACTTTTTACTATTAATATTGCATTAACTATCCTTGTTTATATGGCTTTTTATGTTTGATATATCATTTCCTTATTAAACATCCTTAGAAGCAGAATTTGCTAAGTTAAGGAGTAGGAATGTGCATAAGGATATTGTATCACAAGTTGTTTAAATGTTTGTTTTATAAGTCACAGAATACAAAATAGTGGGTATAAAAATTAAGAGTCTCCAGTAGGCAGGGCAGGGGGAGTCTATGGTAGTTTTTGCCTTCTAGCAATTTTCAGCTTAGTGTGTAAGATGAGATAATTATGTAAAAAGTTACATAACCTTGAAAAAAATTAGCAGTTACTTCCAGATATCAATGGAAGCAGTGTAATTAGGCAGTAGGATGAAATGTATATATGTATGCCATGGAAATTGAAATAGGAACAAAATTGTCTACTACCTGCTTGGTTTTATTTTGCACATCAGAGCAACCTTTTATGATTGGTGGGGTCCCCATGTTATAAGGATAGAAAGTAAGGCCAAGCAAGAGATTATAACACAGGTAGTAAATATAAATAGTAAATCTAGGATTCAGAAATCTGATTCTAAATCCCATGTGACCAGCTAAAGACTTGGCTGGTCTTTAGCTGCTTTTGTGGCAGTTTCAGTCTCCTAGAGACCTTTTTGATTATCATATTCATGACTACAGTCTGGATCTGGCCTTTGTTTTTTAAATAAGTGTGATGATGGAATAAGTGGGATATTGTCATAATATACTTATGGTCAAGTTATTTTTTAGGTGTCTCTGATTACCCTTTGGAAGAAAGATTTAGTGTGGCTAGAGTGTTTCTTCAGAGAATCTAGTCCACAGGAAGCAACTTCGAGTTTATAATTTTTCTCTATCAAGAATGTATATGTATGGGGAACCTTTTAAGTCTGGTTTAAAATACAGATCATTTGTAATTTTACACTTTTAGTGGTAATCATGTTTTTAAGTATGTTTGGGATTTTGTTGTGTTTTAAGTTATGTTTATTACTTTTTATTAAAAATAAGCCCCTGAGGTTTTAGATTTCATTTGTCTTTCTCCCAATTTCTTATTATTTTATAGAAATCTTCTTCCTATTACTCATGTGTGTATAGAAGAAGGAGAAAAGCCCATGGTGATATTGCCTTACATGAACTGGGGGAATCTTAAATTGTTTTTACGGCAGTGCAAATTAGTAGAGGCCAATAATCCACAGGTGAGAAAAATTTGCCCAAATACCAATTATTTACCAGTAGTTTCTGTAATGTCTTTGAAAGTAGATATTAACATTTTTACATATAAGCTGTTTAAAGTCCTGCAAAAAAGAAACTCAAAGTGAACCACAAGATATTTATAACCTATTGATTTAAAAGAAAATGAAGATGTTTGTGATTCCTGTCTTGGTACTTACACTTTGCTGATGCCAAAGTTTTTCCTTATATTTGTTTTCATTGTGTGTTTATCTATAATGCATTCAAACCCTTTGTAAAACCATCTCAGTCATTTTCTTGATAAATCTCTGAAGGCACTTGTCCTAGATTTCCCTTCTAGGAATGGAAACAGACTTTATAGAGCCATTTGGTTCATATTGCACCGAAAGCTGATGATGTCTGGAGGTCTAGATTGTGAGAGATAAGTGGATATATTATTAATATGCTTGGCTGCAAGATGTCAGTCATCTAAGAGTTTCTTTCTCTTCACTGCTTATGTCCATAACTGTGAAGCATTTGGTCAGACTCCAAACATGTAGTAGTATTTAGGTTGGTGCAAAAGTAATTGTGGTTTCGGACCATGAATTTTAAATCATCATAACTAGGCTCAAACACATCTTTATTAATCAAAATGGGAACCATTATAATCAACACATTTTTGCCAACAAGAAATAAGTTTGTTTATTCCTGTAGTGTAAAAATTCATGCTTCGGGATTCGATGAACTCTTGGGAAGCATTTTCTGCATCCTGCTGGTTGTGGAAGCGTTTTTCCCTGCAAAAAGTTGTCGAGATGTTTGAACAAGTGGTAGTCAACAAGTGGTAGTCAGTTATTGAGAGGTCAGGTGAATCTGGTGGATGAGGCAAAACTTCGTAGCTCAATATGTTCAACTTTTAAAGCGTTGGTTGTGCGACATGCAGTTGGGCATTGTCGTGGAGAGGAATTGGGCCCTTTCTCTTGACCAGTGCTGGCTGAAGGTGTTGCAGTTTTCGGTGCACCTCATCGATTCGCTGAGCATACTTCTCAGATGGTATGGTTTTTCTGGGATTCAGAAAGCTGTAGTGGATCAGAATGGCAGCAAAACCAGTGATCCTGACCTTTTTTTGGTGCAAGTTTGGCTTTGGAGTATCTTCTTGGTCCAGCCACTGAGCTGGTCATGGCTGGTTGTTGTATAAAATCCACTTTTTGTCATACATCACAATCTGATGGAGAAATGGTTCGTTGTTGTGTACAAGAAGAGAACTTCAAAACGATGATTTTTTTGATTTTCTGTCAGCTCATGAGGCACCCACTCATCGAGCTTTGTTACCTTTCCAATTTGCTTCAAATGCCAAACTACTGTAGAATGGTTGACATTGAGTTCTTTGGCAACTTCTTGTGTAGTTATAAGAGGATCAGCTTTGATGATTGCTCTCAATTGGTTGTTGTCAACTTGCAGTCGCTCGTCACTGCATGCCTCATCTTCAAGGCTCTTGTCTCCTGTGCAAAACATCTTGAACCACCACTGTGCTGTACGTTTGTTAGCAGTTCCTGGGTCAAATGTGTTCTTGCTGTTGTGAGTTGTCTCTGCTGCTTTACGACCCATTTTGAACTTGAATAAGAAAATCGCTCGAATTTGCTTTTTGTCTGACATCATTTCCATAGTCTAAAGTAAATATAAAATAAACAGCAAGTAATAAATCATTAGCAAAAAAACATAAAGCGAGAAATGCTCATTAAAATAATCTATAACATAACCACATTTATTTAAGAATGTATCCCAATATAAAACAGCAAATTTCAACAATGCTGAAACCACAATTACTTTTGCACCAACCTGTAGTAAAACCTGGTGGGTACTTTGCTGTTTGTTGTATCTTGTAGCCCCATCAAGTTGGTTTTAGGATTTATAATGATGTACTTTTTACAGTTGCCAGAAGAAAATGGATTCAAAGGCTGCATTGAGTATTTGACTTAATATGTATGGTATGCTTTGCAAATTGACAGGATTAAAGCTGGGTTTCCCAACAAGTAGTTGGATGCTGTGGCCCATCTGCATCACTTGGGGAAGAGTTTTATTCCTCAGCTCACAATGCTGACATACATCTAGAGGAGCATATCAGTAGAGAGAGCTGTAGACTGGTATTAGTTTGAAAATGATCCGCAAAAGATAATCTCCTAATGAAAACTGTTTTAAAAGAAAAGAGTAAGTTATTGAATAATAAGCATTGGAAATATTGCCTTTAGAATTCAGCATTCATCAAGCAACTATTTATTGATGTGTTAGATGTTAGGGAGATACATCTAAAAGATGAGTAGAGACAGTCAAGTAAATGTTTAATTATGTTACAGAATAATAAGGATCATAATATAAGTATAGGGAGCTATGGGAACATATTCTTGGTCAAGAAATAGCTTTTTAAAACTCAGTGTGTAGGTGTAAAGAAGTATTTTGGGATGGAGTAGGATTGTGAAATAAAATAAGCAGCCACCATCATAATTTTGGTGCTATTTGCAAACCATGTCATTTTCTGTTACCACAGGCAATTTCTCAGCAAGACCTGGTACACATGGCTATTCAGATTGCCTGTGGAATGAGCTACTTGGCCAGAAGGGAAGTCATCCACAAAGACCTGGCTGCTAGGAACTGTGTGTAGGTGCCATCAACTCGTTACTGTCATTTGATGTATAGTGCTCCCTGGACTTGGGGTTCTCTCCAGGAGTCGTAGCGGGACTTGTGTTGTATTTAAGGGTAATAGTGATCTATACTTTTTAATACTCTGATTACATTTGATGTTCATGTCTTTACTTTTCAGCATTGATGACACACTTCAAGTTAAGATCACAGATAATGCTCTCTCCAGAGACTTATTCCCCATGGACTATCACTGTTTGGGGGATAATGAAAACAGGCCAGTTCGGTGGATGGCTCTTGAAAGTCTGGTTAATAATGAGTTCTCTAGCGCTAGTGATGTGGTAAGTGCTGGGACCCCCAGGTATCAACAGAATGGAGAAGCTTTCTGTTTTAAGATGTTTTACTTTGTGGGGGAAATGGTGGGGGTTAATCTAGTAACTATTCCCTGAATTTTTTCATCTAGAAAACAAATATAGTTAGTTCCCCCAGGTTATGGAGAGGAGCTATGACCCAAACCATGGGCCAGCAGTATGTGTAACCTCATTTTATCCTCACAGTACCATGGAGGGGGACACTATTAACACTGTGAGGTAGGTGCTGGCATCCCAGTTTTAAAGGTGAGAATCTTGGGGCTTAGAGAGGTTACAATATTGGATTATTTTTCTTTTCTTATGTAAGAGAATGATCAAGTGGTTACCAGATCATAAAGATATATTGTTTTCTTTTTTTCACATGGCCTCTTCTGAGTGTTATGGCCTATATGATTTATAATTCCCATGTCATTCTTTTCTTTTTGTCAGTTTCTGGGTGGTTCTGCCCACTCAGCCGGATTATATAGTTGGTTCCTTTATGCTTAATGAGGTATAGTTTCAGAAGCCACATCTACTTGTGGGCATTTTGCAGCTGTGTTTAATTCTGTCACTTGGCTTTTTAGTATTATTTGGAAGATTAAGCTCAATTTAATATATTTTCTATTTCTTGCCTGTTACAGGTTACTATTGTGGCTGAATATATAGAGATTAGGTAAAACTTCTGTTTATAAGGTCCTTCGTTATGTTCACTCAATGATAATCTGTGTCATGTGTAAAATCTTATAATTTGTTTCAAAGTTTCAACTATAAGGCTTACTATATTATTGTATCTTGGGTCTTGATATATTTTATTTATAATTTAGAGCTGCTCTTTCATTTCAAAGTTTGTGTACTTTAAGGACTACTCTTTTAATAGTGTATCACTATACACTAATAATATTAATTAGTGTATTAGTTTTCTGTGGCTGCTATAACAAATTACTACAACTTTGGTGGCTCAAAATAACAGAGATTTATTCTTCCCCAGGTCAGTTCTGGAGGCCAAATGCCTGAAATCAAGTTGCAGGCAGGGCCATGCTCCCTCCAGGGACCGTAGGAGGAGAAACTGTCCTTGCTTCTTTCAGCTTCTGATGGCTGTTGGCATTCCGTGGTTTATGGTTACATCTCTCTGTTCCATGTTCATACCATCTTCTCCTTCATGTGCATCTGTCTCAAAACTCCCTCTATGTCCCCCTTACAAGGATACATATGATTGGATTTAGGACCCACCTACACAATCCACCTTCTCTCAAGGTCCTTAACTTAATCACATCTTTTGCCTTATTAGGTATTATTAATGTTTACAGGTTTTAGGGATTAGGACATGGACGTATCTTTGGGGCAACCATTCAGCTCATGACACTCATTAATTGAAATTTTCTATGGTTTCCTTATTGAAAAACTGATATTCCAATTTAAAATCTTTGAAATGAGAATAATTTGATAAGGGAGAAAACCTTCTCATTAATTACAATCTTAATTTTTTTTCTTTTTTAGAAACTAGGTGCTATTTGATATATTGCTCCTTTTTATATACCAAGTATCTTGATAAAATGTGTTCAATTGATATGAATAAACAATTTACTTAGTTTTTTTCTACTTTCTTTAAGGTCTTTTATTGTATATATCTTCAAAATACTTTGTTTAACTTAAGATCAACTACTCTCTGAAAATAACTTATCTGACACTTGTGAGATGGGCAGAGTAAATATGAATGATTATGGGAATGGATGTTATCTGCTTCACAGAGCTGCTGCGGAGGTTAACAGTGGATGGAAACGTGCCTCACATTGCCCACGGCATCTTCTGGCCGGAGAGGCATGGGGCATGGCAGGTGGTGGGTGGCAGGCAGGTGAGGGAGATATAGCCAGACTCTTAGATACTGAACCCTAGGGTTCAGCTTGTATAGCCGTGGGGAACTAAGCCTAGTCTGTGTTTTTCAGAGCTTTGATGATAAAATAAAACTCTATAACATTAATATCTAGAAGCTAAAATTCCAAGTAAAGCAATAGAAATATGCAAAGCAACTTACATAGTTTTAATGGTTGTCTAAAGAGAACCTGAGCTTTTTTGGGGAGGAAGGGGTTGCATTTTTGATTTGATTTTGGTTTTTTTCAAATAATACATAGAGGGAAAACAATTCGATTTTAGGTGAGTATACAGCTGTTATATTGAATGACAGTAAGGACCAATTCTACTCTTTGATAAGCTGTTTGGTTTTAGAGTTGCCAAATCTTTATTCAGAAGTTCTGAATTATAGCTGGAATCGTTTACCAGCTTCTACATTAAAAAAAGCTGTTTTCAAAGAGGGAAAAATGGATTTAACTTAGGTTTTAGAATGTAGTTTTAAAACATAATTTCAGTTGAATTAGAACTATGTGGTTTCCAAACTCACTCCTTTAGTAAAAAAGCCTACATTTAAACATTTTTGAATGGAGAAATGTAAAAGAAACTTTTCTCAGTATTACTTTGAAAATTTCATTCCATAGTCAATTTAAAAGATGAATTCAGTCATCTCTTTGAGATGTTAATATTTTTTTCAGTGGTGGATTTTAAAATCTTATTTTGTTACTCATTGAAATATAGTGTAGTTTCCTTCGCTGAAATGAGATGACATTGTGGTGAACCCAAAACTAGTTTTATGGGCAAAAAATAGAAGATATTTCTTAGAGGACAGTCCATAAGTATTTCATGTAACTTCATGAGATTAGAGATTTTTTTTCTCTTAGAAAAAGGAGTACTGATAGCTGATACTTCAGAGTAGTGCACAAGATGGCCAGTAGTGTTGTTTGCTTGCATGGTGGAGGCCCCCAAAATATGCATTACTTAATTTAATGTCTTTATTTCTGTGTAGGTATTCCATTGTATAATTCAGCAATGATAGGAATTCTTTTATATTGTAGTTATGATCAAATATTTCCCAGGAATTCCAGAGTGAAAATTAAATTAGACTTTCAACAAATGAGACTGTAATTAATAATACATCTTCAAGCAGTGTGATTGACAGCTCTTCAGCTAGATTCATTGCTCTGTATTAGCTGGTGAAGTTCATGTTAGTTAAGCACAACATTTCAAAATCATATTAGAATCAGTTATTTTTGTAGTTTTGATATTTGTCAACCTAAAAGGAAGAAGCTGAGGCAAAATTAATACAAGTGGAGAGTTTACTTGAGCCAAACTTGATGATTACAACCTGGGAGCATAGATTCCAGTTGCCCTGAACATACACTCTGATTAGCAGCAGTACAAGTGGATTTTTAAAGGCAAAAATGGGGAACAGGGAGTGGGCTAATACAAAGTTGTTTGTCAGGAATTTTCATTGGTTTACAGAAATAATATTGATTAGGGATTGGCTATGCATTGTTAAGCTATAGCATGTGGGTAATAGTGTTCATTGCAGTATTTTTAGGTTAATTTATAGCTACTTGTGACAATAGCAAGCAGTTTCAAAAGATAAATATATAGCTCAAGGGAAAAATAAAATGTAATTGCTGTCTCATTTTAATGTCTCTCTAGGCCTAATAATTTAAATGGACTCACATTCCTCAGGTGAAAGTTTGTTCTTTTCTCACATTTTATGTTAGAATCTGCCTTCATCATAATGCAGTTAAACCAAATACTTTGTTGCTGCTTGTTCACTTGACAGCTTTATTTTTAAAGATCGCCATTAACATAATGGTGAGAACTTAACAGGAGAGTTACTTTAAAATCATAATTACTTTCAGTGTTTCTTGGCATAAACATATTTAAATGTCTGTATGACCCAGATTCTTCTGAGTTGTACTTAGTAAACATGTGGTGGTAAGAATACCCTTTGATTTACATTTAACATTATTTATATTTAACTCCTGAAATGCTCAGTTTTTTCTTTAGACTCTTATAAATTTGTTCTCTTTAAGTATACACACACACACACACACACACACACACATCCTTTAAATATCTTTTGCCTTGGATAATTGAGATTGAAAGGACTAGGAGCACCCTTCTATTTTCCATGACTATGATGTGACTGTTAGTGTAAAAATCCTGCCTTTTAGTTTTGGGGGATTGAATATTTTTTGAATTCTTAAAGTATTTTTAAAGCACAAGTGTTAAAGATAGCTTTTTAACATTTGGATTGAAAATGTGTACACATAGTCATTATGTTCTGTTCCCATTTTTCCTTTATGGGTGGAGTTGGGGGTTTAAACACCACATTTAATATTCTATTTTTGGGCTGAAAAGCTTTTGCAGAGTCATATGCAAAAATAAATAATGTAACCCCACTCCCACCAGAGTCTATATGCATGTAAAATATGTATTTTTAGATGGAAATGTAGCACCCAACAAATGATAGGGCTGCCTTGGAGGGAACATTTTCTCTGTTCTTTAAAAGACCCTTAACATTTTTGCGTTTTTTATAGTTAAAAAATCTATATGATTTGTTTAGAAACACATTAATGTTTTCCATCATAAAAATAATACATTGCATGTCTGGGTTGTGTTTTCACAATTTTTACTGGAAGAAGTCAGTATTTCAATGTGTCAAGATTCTTATAATGTTAATAATCAACTTTCAACTGTTCAGCTTAGGAAATATGCACAACTAGATTTGATTAGTTATAAATGTCTTTCTAATTTTATTCCAAGATGCGACGTCATCATAGACATTCTTATGAATTTCTGGATATTGTTTTTATTCTGTTTTCATCAAATGTGGATACTACCATAGATTTTTTTAATGTGACTTTCTTTTCCTTTATTTGAAAACATTTCTTGATTTATGTCTTCTTTGAATTATTTAGCTAATTATAGTAGCTAATGTAATTCTACTGTTAGGAGACTACCTTCTATTAAGAGACTAAATACAATCAGAAATGCATAGTTAAGAGTTTCTTTCTTGTTGGTTTTCTTGGTTTTACGTATTACATTGTGTTTAAAAAGCATTTTCTTGGGAAAAACAAGTCAAGGAAATGACTTCCATGCCAATCTTATTAGAGTGATTTATGTCAATGAAGAGATCCTTTTTTAAGGTATTTGAATAGTTTTTAGGGATAGGGCAAATAAAAATGTGTTCCTCGTGCCTTTGCATTATTTATTTTGTGAACATTAATGATTACCTAGAAAAAGGAAAGAAATCTGTAAAGTTATCCAGAGGCTACATCTGCAACATATTACTTCGTATTACTTTCTCTTTGCCCAGTGCTGTGGAAGGTCATTGGCATACCCTGAGCAGACGTAAGCAGGATAGCCTGACATTTATAACATACCTATGAAGAGTGCTCTGTTGAACTACTGTGGTATTGAAGAGAAAGCTAGGGTTATCAGAGGATGCTTATTATTTTTAAACGTACAGTTTAAACTTTGTTTAATTATTTTTTCATTATTAATTTTAGAGTAATGCTTAGATTCCTGATAGTCACTTGTTTCCTTTATGGTTGTAGATTTTTACATATCAACAATCTTAGACCTATTATTTAGGTATTAAGTTGATGTTAAGAAGAATTAATATTAAAGACATGAAGAAAAATCTACAGGTGCAAGGATCAGGATCATTTCAGACATTAGGAAATAAAGATTTAAAATGTAATATTATTAATATAAAGAAGATATTTAGTTTTATTTAATAGTATTTTAATCATCCTAGTATTTCCTTGGAATGAGAAATAAATGGATTGATTAAATACTTTAAGAATAGTTACTATGTTTTCAGAAGTGAGCACTTGCTGTTCTTTGATCAAGTAGGTGCTCTGGGTGTATTTTCTGTAGTTGGCTCTCCTCAGGGTATTTTACTCATAAAATCTTGTGAACATCTCTTTCGTTTCCATTCCTTTAGAGCCTTGCCCTTATCATTCTGTTTAATATTCCTTTCAGATAGCCCCAGTGTTCTGATGGAGTAAGGTCTAAGCATCTGGTACAGTGGAGAAAAGTGCCGTAAATAACAGATACATGTGATGGCCTGGTAGGCATCCGGTAATGGCTCCTCTGTCTTTCCTAATCACAGAACCTAGGACAGATTCACAGCAGAAGTATTCTCTTTTCAGTCATGTGTGACATTGTGTGCTTAAAGATTGCCAAGTTTTGAAATTGAGTTAGTGTTTTAGTGCATCTGGTCTGCTATAACAAACTACCATATACTGCGTAGCTTAAACAACAAACATTTATTTCTCACAGTCCTGGAGTCTGGGAAGTCTAAGATCAAGGTGTTGACAGATTCGGTCTGTTGGGGGTCCCCTCCCTGATTCATAAATGTCTGTCTTCTCTATATGTCCTCATGTGACATGAGGAGCAAGGGAGCTCTCTGAGGGTCTTTTTTATAAGGGCACCACTTGAATTAATGCAGGCTCCACCCTCACGACCTAATCACGTCCCAAATGCCCCAACTCCTAATGCTATCACTCGGGGGTTTTGATTTCAACATATGAATTTGGAGGTGACACATTTAGTCTATCACATTCTGCCACTGACCCCCCAAAATTCATGTCCTTACATGCAAAATACATTTATTCCATCCCAACAGCTTTAAAAGGCTTAACTTATTTCAGTATCAGTTCTGAATTCTTAAGTTCAAAGTCTTATCTAAATATCATCTAAATTTAGGTATGCATGAGCCTCAATGTACAATTTATCCTGAGGCAAATTCCTCTCCAATTCTGAACCTATGAAACCAAATAAGTTATGTGCTTCTAAAATACCATGGTGGGATAGGTATTGGGTGGACATATCCATCCCAAAAGGGAGAAATAGGACAGAAGAAAGGGGTAATGGGCCCAAGTAAGTCCAAAACCTAACAGGGCAAACCATATTAAATCATAAGACTCAAAAATAATTATTTGGCTTAATGCTTGCCTTCCAGGTCTACTGAGTGGTAATGGCACCACCATAGCTGGGTGGGAAATCACCTCAGTGTCTCTCTGCCAGACCCCACCTCAGAAGCACTGGGCAGGGGCATCTTGGCCCACCAGATCTGGAGGGGCAGCCCCACCCTTTGAAGCCTAAGTGGAGACAGCCATGTCCCCCTGGCCATCCAGTCTGGGCCTGATAAAGGGCATCCACAAAAAATACCCTATAGTAATATTATATTTAATGGTGAAAGACTGAAATCTCTTTATCTAAATACCAGGAACAAGACAAGGATACCCACTCATTACTTCTGTTCAGCACTATACTTGAGGTTGTAACCAGTACACTAAGGCAAGAAAAGATTGGATAGGACAAAGTAAAATTCTTTGTGGGACAATATGATCATCTATGTAGAAAATCCAATATCATATACAGAAAAGCTACTAGAACTAATAAGTGAGTTTAGAAAGCTTACAGGATACAAAATCAATGTGCAAAAATCAATTGTACTTCTGTACACTAACAATAAATAATAGGAAATTAAAATTTTAAACAAAACATTTAATAGTATCAAAAAATACAAAATTCTTAGGAATAAATTTGACAAAAAATTTGAAAGAACTATACACTGAGAACTGTAATATGTTGCTGAGAGAAATTAAAGAAGACATACATAAGTGGAGAGGTGTACCTTTTTATATTGGTCAGAAAACTTAAGATGTTAGTTCTCTCCAAGTTTGAAAAATATTATCAACAGCATTAGTCATTAGGGAAATGCAAAATAAAACCACAGTAAGATACCATTACAAAACCATTAATCTGGCTAAAATTGAAAAGACTGACCATACCAACTATTGGCAAGGACATGGAGGAGCTGGAGCTCTCTTACACTGCCAGTGGGAACGTATGGTACATTCACTTTGGAACACAGTCTGTACTTTCTTAAAATGTTAAATATATATATATATTTATATACATAGACACATGCATGTACCATATCCAGTCATTTTGTTCCTTGATAAATGAAAACATACATCCTTACCAACACTTGTATACACATATTCATAGCAGCTTTATTTTTAGTAGCTAAATCTGAAAATAATCTAAATGTCCATCAACAGGTAAAGGGGTAAACTGTTATATTCATATAATGGTCTACTCTTCAACAATAAAAAGGAATGAACTGTTGATATATTCTACCTCATGTGTGAATCTCAGTGTGGTTATTCTGAGTGAAAGAATCTAGGAAAAGTATACAGTTTGAATAATTCCATTTATATAAAATTTTAGAAAATGCAAACTAATCTGTAGTGACAGAAAGCAGGTTAATGGATACTAGGGAATAGTTGTGGTGGTTGGTGGGTGGAGGGAGAAAGGGATCAAAGGAGAAAGAATCTTTTGGAGGTGATGAGTATGTTCATTATCTTGATTGTGGCAGTGGTTTTAGGAGTGTATTCATATGTCAGAACTTAACCAAACTGACTACTTTATGTACAGTTTATTGTATGTCAGCTATATTACAGTAAAAATAAATAAAATAAAAGCTGTCTATGCGGCTGGCACGGTGGCTCACACCTGTAATCCTAGCACTCTGGGAGGCCAAGGTAGGGGATCACTTGAGCCCAAGAGTTTGAGACCAGCCTGAGCAAGAGTGAGACCCTATCTCTAAAAAAAAAAATAGAAGAAATTAGCTGGGCATGGTGGTGTACCCCTATAGTCTTGGGAGGCTGAGGCAGGAGGATTGCTTGAGCCCAGGAGTTTGAGGTTGCAGTGAGCTATGATGATGCCCCACTGCACGATAGCCCAGGAGACAGAGCGAGACCCTGTCTCAAAAACAAACAAACACCCAGAACTGTCTTTGCTACCTGATCACTACTGCTAACATATCTGAGACTAGCTGCTAAATTTGCTGGATCTTAAGACCCTGTTAGGACTCTTGTTTAAAATGTTCCAAGCTTCAGAATTATTAGGATAGGATTGGGGAATCTGTACTTTTAACAAGCACCCCAGATGATTCTTCTCATTGGTCAAGCTTGGAAAGCACATGACCTAGGTTCATTTAATTGCAGTTTGGTTATCTGAACCCATGTCCGTATGTGACAAAGAGAGGTTAGGTTTCTAGTATTAACAGAAAGGCCTAGCCATAAAACACTTGATCATACATTTACTATTGTCAAATAAGATAATTTAAATTTGGGTGGAATTTTTTTCTTGGCAGTATGTAGAAGACTGAAGTGAGCCTTGCATTTTAAGTTCCTGAAGTAATGAATAGAAATCTCTTAATTCAGTAGCCCCAACTTTATGTAGCACTACATTAAAAGAAAAAAAGAATTTATATGCTTTTGACAAGCCGCATCCATGTATGTTTTAGTGGAAAAAATGTTTTATGTCCTCTATTTTAAAAAGCTATAAAATAACACAAGTTGGGAGGAGAGGAATAAGATGAATGGAAGAACATTGTTACTCTCTAAATGTTCTTTAAATGGACATAGCTGCAGTCTTTCATAAAACTCTGGAAAGAACAGCTTGACCTTCTTATCGCCTCCTTTCCAACGACGTCAAACAGAAGGAAATTATAAAATAAGTCTGTCTAAATTTTTAATCATTCAGCTATCAGAAGACTTTAGAGAAAAAGTTTTCGACAAATCATCTTTGTGCCATTTTGTCTTGATTATTTTTTTAAGGGTTGGTTAGCAAACATATAATTAATCACTTTTGTTGGTTTTTAAGGAAATGAAACTGCAGTGTACCCTTTGGCTTAATTGTTCTTTTTTATGGTGTCTTTTAGTGTTACAATATGTATGTAATGTGAGAACATTAGGTGAATGTTTAGTGATAATGTAGACAAAACACTGTGAAAGAAGTAAATTTTAAAAGTCAGCTTATACACACTGTGCTGTCATGGTATCTGTGTATAACTCCAGATCTCAAATACTGCCAACATTACTGTCAAAGTCCCTTACAGTCAGAAGTTATGATGTACTTGTCTTGTCAGTGAATGGAGTTATTCCCTGTGTACAAAGTGGTAGTATCTACTTTTCACCAATTCCCATTGTTTCTTCCTCCAAAATCTGGTTTGATTATTTATTCTCCACAGCTCTGCCACAATCAGTGAATAAGAACAGACCTGTTTCATCTCAGGAAGAAGGGATGGGGACACCCTTCCAGCCAGTTTCACTTCTTTGGGCTCTGTTCCATCTGTGTAGTAAATTACCTTCTCTTTGGAAATTGGGCACTATTTTTAAAATTAATACCGTGAACATTAAGATTTCATATAGAAGTAAGATTTTAAGATAGGCAAATAACTAGATGTGAGCAGGCACTGTCATTTAACTTTTATTAATTTGAAATCATTTTTCCCTTTTTAACCAGAATAGAACATCCCAGTAGGCTTACGAGAAGTTTAGGCTCTGAGTCTCTGTGGAGATTTTAAAACTATACATCCTTCTCCACCTGTCCCCTGTGCGTCTCCTCCTCCCAAGCATAGACCTTAACGTTGGACATTGCTCCACCTGAATGATCACTGTTAATGAAAACAATATTAGGTTCCAAACGACTGAATACTTTGGTTTTGGTATTAATATTTAGGATAATGCTGCTCTCAAAATGATTGGGAAGTGTTCCTTCCTTCTCTCTGTTCTGAAAGAGTTTGTGTAGGATTCTGTAGTAGACTGAATTGTGTTTCCCCCCAAAATAGGTTGAAGCCCTAAGCCCTGGTACTACAGAATGTGACCTTATTTGGAAATAGGGGCATTGCAAATGTAACATTAAGATGAGGTCATAATCAATTAGCGTGGACTCTAATCCAATATGACTGGCGTCCTAAGAAGAGAAGGGAGACAGACACGTGAGGGGAGAATGTCGTGTGAAGATAGATCATTGAAGTGCTGCAGCCACAAACCAAGGAATATCAAGGGTTGCTGGTAACCACCAAAAACTGAGAAGAGGCAAGGATGGATTCTCCCCTCCAGGTTTTGGAGGGAGCATGGCCTTGCTGACACCTTAATTTTGGACTTCTAGCCACCAGAATTGTGAGACAATAAATTTCTGTTGTTTAAGCCACTGGTTTGTGGTATTTTGTTACGCTAGCTCTAGGAAACTAATAGATTTGTTTATTTTTTCTTTCAAGTTTGATAGAATTCACCAGGCAAATTGGATGTGGAGTTTTCATTGTAGAAAGGTTTTAAATGATGAATTCAATTTCATTAATACATATAGGGCTGTATACGTTTTCTGTTTGCTGTTGTGTCTGTTTTAGTAATTTGCATTTTAAGAAATTTGTTCATTTCATCTAAGTTATTGAATGTATTGGCATACAATTGAGTGCATAATAATTTTTGATGTCTATAAGATCTGAAATGACGTTTTCTCTTTCATTCCTGATAATAATTTTGTTGTCTTTGTTCAGTCTAGCTCAGTGGTTCTTAAATGGGGACAGTTTTATCCCCCTCCCCCCTCAGTGCAGGTCTGTTGGTGACATAGTTTCTCAGTTTTTGTTTGTCTGAAAAACTCTGTATTTTGTCTTCATTTTTGACATGTATTTTGTCTTGATATAGAATTTTCCTTGACAGTTTTTAAAATATTTTAAAAGATACCATTCCATTGTTTTCTTGTTTATATAGATTCTGATAAGAAATGTAGCTATTGTCACTAATGCAAGTCTTTTAAAAAATCTGTATGTTTTACGAAGTATTTCTGGATTTTGTTTTTGAAAAATGATAACCTAAAATTTAATGCACTGTGCTTAGATTTTATAAACAGACTTGTATTTGACTTGTATTTGATATTTTTCTTTTTTTTTCCACTTCTTCTCTTTCACTCATTAAAAAATGTATTTTTTGGCAAGTTACTTCTCTGAGCCTCAGTTTCCTCACCTTATAAAATTGGGATAATATCAATGATTCTCATAGTTCTGTTGAAAATATTAAATGCATTAAAGGATGCAAAATGCCTAGAACTTGTAGCCATTCATAATCTGATACCATGGTACACAGGTATGCTCCTCCTTATCTAGCTTCAGTTGTTCTGATCTTGGGGTTCACATATGGCAGGATATAAGTGGGAGCCCCCAATCTGAGTCCTTCCCAGTGCATGGCAGAAGCTCTGTGTAGACATATTGTCTGCCCTCCATGTGCTCTCCAGGGCCACAGTGCAACCAGGGCTGGGCCGAACTGGAGAACCCTGAGCAGACCATGAATGGGCACTGTTGCCACTGCTTACCATTCCTGCTCCTGCCAGTAGTTCACATGCTGATTTTAAATAAATCTGATCTTTTACTTATGCAAAGTTGGAAGATCTTTTCATCTGTTAATTTAAAATTTTAAATATGGTTAAAATCCATGAGTTATATTTTACCTAATTTGCATATTTCACTTACTCAGAATGCTCTTCCTTTTAATTAGACTAAATTATATTCATTTTCACTCCTCAATAATACAGACTATAAGATTTAAAGTTACAAATTTTCATATTAGAAAAATCTTAGACATAATTTTGGTTGTGGGTGGTGCAGCTTATAATCAACAATAAAAACTGTTCCTTCCAACAGATCTAACACTTAGAATATACAATACTTAATATTCACATTAAAGGATGCTCTTTTTTGTCCCAGCAAGAGAAACTAACTGGGTATGATAGACTTCTTTTTGGAAGTAATATTTAGCTTTTCTTAGGAGTTAGTTGAACTTCTATTTTTGGTCTATAGTTGGCTGTAGGCAGCAGCACCCTGACAGCTGTTTTAACTGTCCCCTCCTTGTGTTGCTGCTCCTTTCCTAGTGGGCCTTCGGAGTGACGCTGTGGGAGCTTATGACTCTGGGCCAGACACCTTATGTGGACATCGACCCCTTTGAAATGGCCGCGTACTTGAAAGACGGTTACCGAATAGCCCAGCCAATCAACTGTCCTGATGAACTGTGAGTTTTTCTGAGCTTGAAGACATGAGTTTTATTCCATTTACTGTATTGGGATAAAAGAAGAGGAGCAGATTTTCATATTCAGACAGAGCCTTCCCTTTTGAGAATAATGATTCTTTGGATTTAATTAGACTCTTGTTGAGAACCACCAAGGCAGATTCATTCACTGTTTCATGCATTTGACATTAGTACTTCTAGCGTCTTATATTGGTAGTATGTAATCTAAGCACTACAAATTAGTCCAAGAGACTAATGGATATAGCGAGAGAACTTACGAGTTTTGAATACTGTGAGTTTTGAATTCATAGTTATGAATACTATGTTAGTTACTCTATATATGAGGACCTGACTTTTGTTTATACAGCCTTAAGGACATAGAATGATAGTTGTAAAAAAAAACCTCTCATTGTCATCTTGCCTTGCCAGTTGGTATCAACTGATAAATAGGGAAGATGTTCTGGGCTAGTGAGCGAGATGGTTGCTTTCTGTTTCCTGCTTTCATTATATAGCTAATCTTCCCATATAATGGGAATGGGGGGTGGGCAGGAGGACTGTAGTTCTCAGAACTTAGATAAAATTTCCTCTTCTTCCAAGTTTTTTCTCTCAGAACATAAATATAAGATAACATAGGTTATTAATGTGGTTTAGGTATTTACATGAAGTCTCTGTATCTGCTGAAATCTTATGATATGCCTTCATGAAGAATTGAAATCCACACATGTAATCCAAATAATTTGTTTTAGCTTCCTTTCATTCTAGAACTGTCGACAGCAAAATTGATCCATTTTTAATATATCATCATTTCCATACCCACATTTAGACAGAAAACATAACTGGCATCAAATTAACCAAAAGGTTAGGAGTACTGTGTCATTACTACCCAAATTTTCCATTTTTGTCTCTCTGCAGATTTGCCGTGATGGCCTGTTGCTGGGCCTTAGATCCAGAGGAGAGGCCCAAGTTTCAGCAGTTGGTACAGTGTCTTACAGAGTTCCATGCAGCCCTGGGAGCCTACGTCTGACTCTTCTCTCAAAATCCCATAGCATCAGGAGGAAGGTGCCTGGTGGGGCTCACCTGGAGCCTGTCATGGACACTTCATATATATCACAACGCCAGCAGAAGCACATTTTGTCTTCCAGAACACCGTGCCTTAGGAATGCTTTAGAATCTGAACTTTTAAAGACAGACTTAATAATGTGGAATATTTTCTAGATATCACTTTGATTAGGTTGAACTGAAAGGGTTTTTGTAAATTTTTTGGCCAAAATTGTTTTAAAACATAGTTACTTTGGACTAGGGGTGCATTCTTACAAAATAAATAAACAGTTTTTTTTAATTGTTTAGACACAGATATTTGGAATAGCTATCTTAGTACCAACTGCTTTTTATTTTTTTACTTCAAGGTAATGTAGGTGACTCACCTTTAAAGTTTTTTAAATATTATTTTTATCACTACTCTTGGAAATGGTTTGTCTTCAAGATGCAATACTTTTCTTAAAGGAAAACATAGTAAAAAGGTGTCTGGTTTGCCTTGTACAAGAAAAGGTAAGAAGAAAACTTTAAAGCTAGAGGAAAAAATTGAAAGAATTTTTTTTTATGCTTATTGGAAACAGACTGCCCTTGCATGGAAAATTGTTTACTTTTTTAGGAAAAGGATTTCTGCTTTCTTATTTTTGGGGGAAACAAGAACTGAGTTCATTACATCTTAAATTTGGCAGAAATTAGCCTTTCTGTGAGTGAGAAGGGGATTGGGGAAGATCCATAGTAAGCAATGGTGATTTTATTTATTTTTACTCTCTGGAAAAGGAGATAACACAATTCCAGAAAGTGAAATCATGTTTCTAAGGTTAAGATTCCCTTTTATTGCACCTAGAATAGTGCTATGCACAGAGAGGGTGCTTGTATTATTGTGGTTTAAAAAAAAATGTAAGCTGATAAATTTTGTGCTTATCTTCAAGGCTGGCTTAAGTATAAAATTGTTTTTTTTAAACACTTGAAAAATTAAAGGATTTGTTTTATATTATGACAGGAGTGAAAATATTGCTCATAATGAATAGTTTTTGCATATATTAAGTCTTTGGACATGCAACAGCTAGATATTCATGTTTTATTTCACGAGTGTCTCACTCAGGCTCCAAAGTCCTAACGCATTACAGCTGACTCAGCCTCCAGGTTCTAATCAAAAGTTGGAATTATTATTGTTACAGAAACTATTATGACACTGAAGCATTTCTCCAGAGCCAATAAATTAGGGGTATGTGTGTATTTATGCTGAGGTTTACTTGGCCTAAGGCAGAGGTGAATGGTCCTCCTAAATAATTAGGCTTGCAGGTGTCTGCTACTACTCCATCCTCATAGGTATGTAAGGGAGAATGCTTGGCAGTGGTGGCTTTTACAGTTTTTAAAGAAGCTTTATTTCAGCAGCTCATCTGGAAAAATGTCAATAGGTCTCATAGTACGTAATTAAATTAGCTCACACAGTACATAAGTAAGTCTCCCCTAAGTAAGCCAAGTGCCTGATTTTCTCTGCCGTTTATTTTTTTACCGTTTATTAACAATGGTTCTTTGGTTTTATGAAATACTCAGTCCCCTGAATGACTGGGTTTTGTTTGTTTTGTTTTTTTAAGAGATGAGGTCTCGCTGTCACCCAGGCTGGAGTGCAGTGGCACGATCATAGCTGACTGTAGCCTCAAACTCCTGGGTTCAAGCAATCTCTTACCTCAGTCTCCTGAGTAGTTGGGACTATAAGCATGCAACACCACTCCTGGCTAATTTTTTTTAATTAATTTAAAAAAAATACTTTTTAGAGATGGGATCTCGCTATGTTGCCAAGATTGGTCTTGAACTCCTAGCCTCAATCAATCCTCCCACCTCAGCCTCCCAAGTTGCTGGGATTATAAGTGTGAACCACCGTGCCCAGCTAACATGACTGAAAAAAGTTCCTTTGAACCAATCATAAAATCACAGATGTTTTTGTTCATAACCTGCATTCTTAGAAGATAATCAACAAATACTTACAGCACTTACTATGTATTATGCTCATGGAGTGGTTCAACTCTAGTGTCCTTTCCAACACTCAGTGCATTCTTTGTGTTCAAATGAGTGCGTTGTTTAGACATCACAGTTCTATGTACAAGATCCGTTTAAAAAAGTAAATGTTGACTTCTGACCTCTAGTTCCAGTTAGCAGGTTGTAAGAGGTGCTCTCAGTTTGTTGGGATGGTATGGTGCCTTTCATCTTATCTTTTTGTGTTTGTATTTTATGCATGTATTTTTGCTTTGGTAGGTTTTTCTTGCTAAGCTAGTTGGAGTCATTGACGTGGGAACGAAAGAGCCACTATAAGATTTCCATGGCCATCCTCTTAAGTGGTTTTGTCATAGATTGTGATTATTACTGAACTTGTACATTTTACTGATTTTGCAGAAAATACAATTTTTATAGGAAAGCAAATTGACAAAGTACAGACATGATATTATGAGCTGGAACTAGTGACCTAGAGGTCCATTATATTCTGTTCTTTCTTGTAACACTCCTGTTGTAAGAAAATTTTACTTCTAGATGCAAGGAGGATTAGGTTATTCATTTAATATATCTTTATTGATTGTCCACTGTATACCCAGCTCTCAGGATATGCAGAGAACAAGACAGATGACATTCCTCCTTTTCTAGATCTTACATTCTAGTTAGGAGAAGCAGAGAGTGAACATAAATACAATTTTGGTAAGTGCTGTGATAGAAATAACAGAGTGGCATTACAGTAACTTTAGATATTGTGGTTAGCCAGATTTCTCTGCACAGATGGCTTTGAATTGAGATCTGAATGACAAGAAAAAGCCAGCCGTGAGAATATCCAGGTAGAAGGGACATAATTGCAGAAGCCTTAAAGCATAAACAGACAGTCTCAGCCTTGTCTATCTACTCTCCAGCGAAGAAAAAGGAGGCCAGTGTGACTAAAATGTATTTAGGGAAAGGAGTGGTACCAGGTGAGGTCTGGGAAATGAATAAAGCGGGTCATTGTGAGCCATGGGACACATTTATATTTTATTCTGATAAAATGGGAATCCATTGAAGAGTTTTTCGAATAAGGAGTGACATGATCTGATTTGTCATTTTGAAAAGATTATGCCAACTCTTTTTGTCAAGATTGGATTGTAGGAAGGCAAAGGTGGAAGTAATGAGACCCTTTAAGAAGCTGTTGCATAGTCCAGGAAAGAAAAGATAGTAATTTTGACCAATGTGGGCAATGGGGGGTATAGAGAGAAGGGGCAGATAGAGATAATATTTTAAAGGTGTACCAGGACCTGGATCCACTGGATGTTGGCAGTGGGGTGAAAAAGGAAAGGAGCCCTGACTATTGATAGTTGGCTTGGGGCTTGAGTATCTGGTTTTATGGCCAACTGTATACTGAGATGGGAAAAACTTTAGGAGAAACAGGGTTTTGCATTGGCAGGAGGAGTCAGCAATTGGCTGGAAGCTGTGTTTGGGATGCCAATTGATCGTCTAAGTGGAGATTTTGAATTAATATATGAGAGTCTGCTGCCCAGAGAAAAGGTCTCATTGAACATACAAATGTGGGAGCGTTAACATAGACTGTTTTTAAAGCCCTGGTAGTGGATGATCTTGCCTTAGGAGAGAGCGTATAGATAGAGAGGAGGTCCTAGGGCTGTGTGTGTCCTGAACACTCCAACATTTAGTTTCATCCAGTGAAGGAAAAGATAAGAAAACAAAGATCCAGAAGAAGCAACTTTAGTTGATAAAAGCAAAAGCAAAAACAGTAAAATGAGGTGTTGTGGGAGCCCAGGGAAGAAAGTGTTTCAAAATGAAGAGAGAAGCCCTGATGGGATTTGGCAATATGGAGATTACTGACCAAAGCATGGGGATTGGAGCAAGTGGAAGTATGGATATAGGTGGGAAGTGGAGGCCCTACTGTGTTCAGCACTGTTGAAAAGTTTTGCTGTGAAGAGAAAGGGAGCAAAAACAAGAGGTCAAAGGGGTTTTGGGGGGGCAGGGAAGAGAGAGAGTGTGTTTGTTTTCCAGATGGAGATACAATACCAGAAAATGTTTCACAGGCTAATGGAAATGATCCAGTAGAGGGAGAAAAATCCCTTTGGGGTATCGGGCACTCCTTTTCTTGTCATTTGGTCCACAAGCATGTCTGGCCCCCAGTCTCTTTGGTTATGGTGAAGGTCGGTTATTATTAGGGTAAAAATGTAAGGATGAGGGAGGGAGATGGTGCACAAAAATTTCACCGTCTCATTATATGGGAGTCTGCCTCTGTTGAGTTGGCTTCCCTAAAAATTTAGACAGTCACTACTATAGTGCCTGCCCAGATTGCCTCCATCGCTGCTTCCCTGGCCTTGACCCTGAACCCCTCCAGCCAGCTGCTGCTGCTGGGGTAACACTTCCTAAAATTGAGCTGCTGTCCCTGCTTAAGCCCTTCAGTAGTTTCCCAAAGTCTTCGGGGTAAAGTTCAGAACTCCTAGATGCACAGTCTCCACTCATCTCTCCCGTTTCACTGACTTGCTACTACTTGCTGTCTGAGCACATCGTGCTGTTTCATGTGTGCTTTCGTTTGCATGTGCTGTTCCTTCTCTTAGAATGCGGTGCTCTACTCTAGTGTGCCTGGGTGCCCAGAAGCCTCTTCTCACACCTTACCCTTCTCTTTTCAGCCTTGTTCCCTGGGTTTGCACTCTGACAAAGGTAAGATGGGGGGTTATTTTTACCACTTAGCTGTGAGTTCCCTGAGGATAGGAACTTGTGTTTTACTCAGATCTGCCTCTCCATTGCTTAAGTGGTGCTTTTAATGACTGGATGAGCGAAGGTACCCAAATTTTCACAAGAAAGCAATTAGGCTTACAAAAAAGAAGTCTTATTCCTTAAAAGCATTGTCTCATGGTTGAAGAGTTTAAGTTTTATGTACTATAAACCAATAAAGCATAAATTAAAAAGTGTTGGGTTGTTAGGGAAGACCATATCCCATTCTCAAATTGGCATAAGTCCTTTTGCACTGTCCTGTCCCTCCCCTACCTTTTTACTTCATTTTCCCTGCTTTTTCTTTGGTCACAGGAATAATTAGCCTGATTGCAAATTCTGTTTCATACTTCCACAAGGTCAGCTTTATTTGGAGTTATACATGAAAATAATTATCCCAAATCAAGGAATTCATTGACTTTAGTGGAAGATTGTTTTTTAGGTGTTATTCTTCATTCTTCTTCTTCATTTTTGCCCTTAGTATTTCAGGATAACATTGAACAGGACACAGATGTCCTGCATAAGTATATTGACTACACACATTGTATATATAAGTAAACTATATCAGTGGGCCTCTGTTTTCTCCCTGATAGTGCTGTTCTTTAAGAAATTTAGGCTAACCAGGTCTAGAGGGTTTTAATGGGACATTAAATTATATTATAATCATATTATAATTAAATTATAATCATATAGCATACAGTTTTTCCTGTTTGGCTTCTTATACTTAGCATAATGCTTTTGAAAGCCATCCAAGTTGTTATGTGTATTAATATTACATTCATTCTTATTGCTGAGTGGTATCATGAAGTTTGGATATACTATCATTTCAGTGGAATCAAGACTTCTGTTTTCCCTAAGTTAAGCCAGAGTTCTAAGCTATAGATTTGGGCATCAATGGAACACAAATACAGAAGACCAAGGCAGGACAAGCTGGGACCTCCCCCCAAGGTCCAGATATTCTGGACCTTCAAAGACCAGATATTCTTCTTATACTGTTAAAACTTTAAAAAAAAAAAACCAAGAAATAGGAATTGATGATATTTGAAATTATTCTTCTTTGAACAAATAATATGTCATTTGTTCATACTTGGTTTATCAATATTTCAAAACTAAAACATATTTTAATGATTGATTTGTTTTTAGAGGGGTGAGCACTCCCCTGTGGAGATATCAAAATTGGGAAAACATGTATGGTTTGAAAATAAAATAACTACCCTTAAAAAAAAAGAAATTAACTCCATGGTGTCTGAAGGTTACATTTGGAATCAACTTTTTTACATATTTCTGCATCTACTTTTTTGCTTTTTGCTTCTTGGCTCCAAGAATAAGCATAGGCTGATATTAGATAGGCTTGCATCATTAGGGATAGCATTTACCTGCAAGTGATGGAAATCCAACTATAATCAGTTGACCAAATGCAGGCCTGTTTTTCTCCAGTAACAGATCCAGAGAGAAACCGGGGATGGTGCAGTGATCCCAGGGTGTCATCCATTACCAGTCTCCTCCCTTTTTTCTGCTCTGCCGTCTTTAGCGTGCTGTGGTTGTTAGGGACCCCCAGGGCCTAGAGCTTGCTCTAGATAGGAAAATGAGAAAGGGCAGAAGGCAAGAGTCATGAGTTAGCTGAGTCCATTTTGTGAGGAGACTACTAACTTCCTGTAGGATGCGTCCACCATCTTGCTAGCCAGAACTGCAGCACATGGGTACTCCTAGCTATTAGGCGTGCCAAGAAATTAGATTTTGTTGTTGGGTGTTTTTGGTTTGGTTTGTTGTTTGGCTTTTTTTTTCTTTTTTTGAGATGGGATCTTGCTATATTGCCCGGGCTGTTCTCAAACTCCTGAGCTCAAGCGATCCTCCCACCCCATCCTCCTAAGTAGCTAGGACTACAGGTACAGGCCACCATGCCTGCCTTTGTTGAGGTTTTTTGAACAGCTTTATTAAGATACAATTCATGTATTGCCCATTTAAAGTGTATAAATTCAGTGAGTTTTAGTATATTCACACAGTTGTAGGATCATCACCACAATCTAATTCATTTTTTATTACCTCCAAAAGAAACCGAGTACCCATTAGCAGTCATTCCTGATTCCACCCCCAGCCCCAGCTCTAGGCAACCACTAATCTACTTTCTTTCTGTATAGATTTGCCTATTGTGGACTTCTCATATTAAATGGAATCATATAATATGTGGCTTTTTTGTCTGTCATTTAGTATAAATTTTCAAGGTTCCTTCATGTTATAGCATGTATGAGTACTTCATTCTTTTTTATTTCTGAAAAATATTCCATTGTATGGATATATACTATTCATTCATTAGTTGATGCACATTTAAGGAAATTGAGTTTTTAGTTGATCGTGTTCGTGCCCTAAACAAAATTGAGCTTCCATTGGTAAGGAAGGGGGATCGCTGTTGGCAGGCAACTAACAATATCTGCCCCTGTGCAGAAATGGACAGGTATCTGGCCTCCTTCAGTAATATATGTAATGCTTCAAAAGTTCTGTCAGATATGAGAGGAAGTGCAGTGATTGTGAAGAATCTTAGTGGATGTAGGAAGTGCCTAGTCAGCTTGGTTTTTTAAGTTGGTGAGTACTGCCATTGTTTGAGGAGAAAGCCTGGTAGGAATTACTACCTAACTTTTTAGTCTCCAAGCCTTTGTTCAGTAAACCCTACTACTGTATTTCATTTTGATTACTATTACTCTGGCCCTACTATTTTCCACCAGTTTATAATTCTGCCACCACTTTGTAGATTTGGGCTTGCCAAGGTATTTATGTTCTCACTATTTGGCATGCAGTATCTACCACCAGGTACCTTTTTTCTGTGATCTGATTATCTAGGACCTTTGGAGGTAAGTCAGAGATTTGCTGTATGTCTCTATTGAAAGTCTTACTAAAAGAGCTTAAAAATTAATGATGTGTCACATGAATTTATTACATTATATGTTATATGCCTTTATTTAGACAATATTTGCATTCATATAATTTTTAATTTTTGAATTGACACTATTTGGACATCTAAAGACCACTGTAGAAGTTGCGTGCATAACTTAGAGAACAGGATACTGTGCTGGAGACTCTGGTGGACTTGAGGAGGAATTCTTCTTGGTCCTGGCTCTAGAAAAGCACCAGAGTTAATATTCTGAGTAAAGTTCTTCTAGCGTCGACTTGGCTCAAGCCAGAATGGATTTGACTTGACCATAATCTTCTTCATCAGCAAGTGCAGCGCTTGATAAGTCTGTGTTTAAGTTTTGGGTTGGAATCTCTAGGCAGCGTCCCTCTGGCCTTCGCTTACCCCCACTTCCCCTGGAAGACCCACAGATGACTTAGCTGAAAGGAGAAAGGCAGCTTTATGTGACCTGACAGGAATTCTTGGTCAGCTAAGCAGACTCTTGTTTTGTGGTAAGTACTCCCTTAGGGTCCTTCTCACCCCTTCTGGGAAGGCAGGAAAAGGAAGACAGGAGCCTGGCACTGCTGGGCTTTGTGGAAACCTGGACTGGCTCCACACTGTGGGGCTTCCCTTCTCCACCTCCTCTTTGGCACTCCGGGCCTCGCCCGTCTTCAGTGTCTCTTTGTTGCCAGCCTCACCATCTGGCTCATGGAGCATGTGCCCCTCTTAAAGGAACTGCATTCTCTTTCCACAGGATGTGAGACACTCCTAGTGCATCTAAACAGTATAATACAATTTAAAAGTAGATATAAAGATTGTTTTTTCCACAGCCATGTTAGCATAGCATCACATTTAAAAAAAAAAAAAGGGCAACCTAACTTTTCTTTTACAAATAAGGAACCTGAAGTCAGTATCAATTCCCAGACACAAGATGGAAAATAGGCTCTTTTTTTTCCATGTTGGCATGTTTTATGGGGTAAGTGTTCTCCAGGAAGGGGAATTATTTATTGGAGTAGTCACTAACACTCCAATGGTGGGTGTTTTAATATATGTCTGTCAAACGGGCAAAAGTTAATTTTATGTATTTATTTTAGATCTGTGGGCAGTTTGGTATTATCAGAACATAGTCTTCAAGGCAGAGTGGCAAGAAAGAAGATTCAAGGGGTAAATGGCAGATAAGCCGTGACAGCATAACATATTCGGAAGTTTAGACTTTGTTCTGGAGGTTATGGAAATTCAGTAAAAGGCTTTCATCGAGTGGTAACATGCTCACATTTGTTTAGCAATGTCATTGGCAGGTGGCTGTTGCTTACTGTGCACCAGGCATTGTGCTGATTACATGCATTATCTTGCTTAATCTTTATGACAGTCAAGTGAAGCAGTATTGTTAATCATTTCCATTTTACAGCTGAGGAAGTGGAGGTTGAGATAGTTGCACAGGCAGTCCATAGTGGATGGAGTCTGACCAGAGCACAGAGAGGAGGACACTGTACCATCGGGATGAGAGGAAAGGATTGCAGGGGTGGGCAAGATGTGTTATGAGACCCTACTTGGTGGTCTCAGCATTTATAATGACATGAGAGCTGGTATGTTGGTTCAGAGTGGGAGGCTGGGTAGGGACCTCTAAGCATCCTAAGAGTTTGAAGCCATAACTGAGGGAAAATTGAAAGGGAGCTCACCAAAAATGAGTAAACGTGGGATCAGCTGAGGTTGAAGACAAGGACTTTCTAGCGGTACTGCCCTGATTTGGTTATGCCATTTTTCTCCATGAATTTGGCTATAGTAGAATCTGCCATAACCAACACTGGATTAAATAAGATAAATGTTTATTTCGGTTGTCACAATACAAAGGGAGGAGGGAGGCCCAGACTGGTGGGGCAGCTCATTTTGCAGAGCCATTCAGGGTCCCAGTTCCCTTCCATCTTGTTCTGCCTCCCAGTCAGCTGTGTTAATGTGGCTGCATGGCCAGTGCTGGGTCTCCACCACATCAGTGTTCTAGCTTCTAGAAGAAGGCAAGAGCAGAAGTGAAAAGCAAATCGTTTCCTTTTAGATAAATGATAGAGAAGTTATACACATCATTTTTGCTTATATTCTACTGGCAAGAATTTAGGCACCTAGCTGCAAGGACTTCTGAGAAAGGGGTCTAGCTGGGCAGCCATGTTCCTGTCTAGAACTTTGTTACTGTGGAAGAAGAGAAGAGGTCTGGGGGAGCAAGCTAGCAGTCTGCCACAGAAGAGAAGGCTGATCGTGGGGTTAATGGAGCACTGGAGTTTTTCTGGACAGGTGTAAGGACAGCAGTGTGAGGGAGTTCAGGATGTTGGTGACATGTTCAGGTGGCTGGTCATGAGCTCCAGTTGGGCAGGGTAGTTAGACCAGGATGTTCATGATCTAGAAGCCTGGAGCCTAGGAGATTGCAGAGTGGTTTTGGGACTAAGAGAAAGTGGTTGGAATGGGATTAATGGGTTTTGGCTAGAGTAGAATCTAGGTTGACATCTAGAGGTGGCTTTTCTGGGAGATGACAAGACAGTTGGGGAGGTTGATGTGACGAGGTGAAGGTTTCTGGAATTGAGGCAGTCACAGAGCATGTTTGGCGTTCCTACACAGTGGTCAGACTTCCACCTTAGCACACAGTACCCTTCACCATCTGCCACGTGGCTCTCCTCTATTACCTTCCTCGCTACTCAGCGTGATAAATCAGTTTTCCTCACACACACATCCCTTGTGCCTTCACAAGTATTCTCTCCTCTTCATGTACTGTTGCACTTCCTGTCAGTCTAGGTAACTCTCCCTCACCTATAACCGCCCCCCCCCCATGGGGCTGTTCCGATCCCTGGCATCCTCTTTTTTTCTTTGTTTCCAGCTACCAGCCGGCTTCTTCCCCTGCTTATTTTATAGTTGTAACTTAAGCTTATGTATATGGCCAGTTTGGGCCTTTCTAACCCTCCACAACATAGCTGCTGCGACCTATTTTCATGTGAGATTCGCAGGACAGGCAACTTGATTGACCCCATTCATCATGTCTTTTCACGCCAGATCGTAGCTAGCCTGTGGCTTAGCATCATCAGCTGGTGAGGTCCCGCACAGAACAGAATGGGCAGACAGGGCCCTAACCTAGCTGCTCCCCTGCTGGGGTCAGTGCCAGGACTGACCCAGTGGGCACAAGGGAATACAGCCCTATCATTGGTTTATCTTCCTGCCAGGCTTTGGGTGTGGGAGGGGTTTTTAGAGAGATGCAGTGCAAGTTGGCTGTTTCTCCTTACCGCTCATGAACAGTAAGTTTATACTGTTCCAAAGGGATTTGATCAGCTGGTTGAGGATTTAGCCATTGGTCTGTCTGTTAAACTAGAACGACTGGGAAGCTCTGCCAGGCCCTGTCCTCAGGCTGGTGGGGAGGAGTGGGGGGTGGCTTGGGGCATAATCAGCCAGCATGGCACAGTGCATGTGGGAGGGGGAGAGGCTCTGACACTGTGGCCACCCCCAAGGTTCCAGTCCAGAGAGCCTTCCTAAAGGGACTGGTGAAACCTAGAAAGCTTCGTCTACAGAGGGATGGCATCTCCAGAGACGTGGTGATCCCCAGAGGGGAAGTGGCTCCCCGCCCTAAGGGGCAACTGCTTGAGCCACTGCGTGTGGGGTGGAAGTGCTGCTAGGGTTGCATGTGTGGTCATTGGACAGGCATGGCCATCTGTTCACATGACTGGCCATCCCTTCTGTCCTTGTTTGGTTTTATAATTGGCCCCAGTGGTGTGGTGAGAGACTCCATGCCACCCTGGTCCCAGGGTGCGACTGCAGCTTTGCACACATCTTGGAGTTGAGCCTCATCCTGAGAGTAAGGAAACTACTTGTGGCATCCACTGGAATCAGTCAGTCTTCCACCCTTCATCCCCCTCCCTATTTTTATTAAAACTTATTTGTAAACCCCATCCTTTTTATCCAAGAATATTTCTTGGGAAGCAAGTGCTCTATTTCCCAGAGGTAAAAATAAAAAATGCCTATATTGTGGAAAACTGCATCACATTAGGTCAAGGAGGAATTTTCCCTCTCGGGTTGGTGAGAGGGGTCTGGCCAGGGCTCCAGGACCAGACAGCTGAGGTTGCTTCCAGGGCAGGAGCTGGGAGTTGGGAGGCTGGGCCTGAAGTGGTCCCTCCCACAGCCTCCCAGGACTGGGCACAGACTTTGGCCCTGAGTCTCTCAGGGAAGTCCTCATAAGAAGTGGTCCCTGTCGTGCTCCCATCCTGTTGTCCAGAGCCCCTATTCACTTTCATCCCCTCTCAGGAAAACAGACATATGCTCTCTTCCCTGAGGTTTCCCAGGCATGGAGAAAACACTCTTAGATGTTACGTGTTCACCTAGTACACGTCTTAGTTGGAAGTCTCCGTTCAGAAGACAATCCAGTGCCACTCGGTGTGAGAGACCATCCTTGGTTTCTCTCCTTCTCTCACCTGTACTCAATCCACTGCTTGTCAGTCTGTCTCTGCATCTCCCTCCTCTCTTCACTCCACCACCCCTGTGGTCCAAGGCCTCCATCATTCCTGCCTGGACGACTACAGCCCTTCCTAACAGGGCTGCCCTCCAGCCTCCCGCTCCAGACGGTGCTCACCGCTGCCTGGCTGCCTGAGCCATCCGGTGACAGGGGATCCTCCTGACCAGGGGCTTGTCTGGGCCATCACAGGAAGCAAGGATGGACAAATGGAGACCCCCACATGCCTGGGCAGGAATTCCAGAGGGAGTTGCACAAGAAGCATCACCTCCCTCTGGAAGTTGGTAAGAGGAGAAAGCCTCAGGAAACAAACCAAGGCCAGGGTAGTTACACCAGGCAGAAGCACTCACTGGGCTTGAGGGGGTTTGGGGAGAGTTTCCAGAAGAGAAGCTGCCACTAGCTGGGTGGTCGATCACCTGTAGGCCTTGAGGTCCCCGTGGCTCAGGAAAAAAGGAGGGCTCACCCTGGTATAATCTAATGCTCATTTTCTAAGCAGCAGGCTAGACCAGGGCCCTCTAGACTTTGTGCAGTGGTGCATCCAGTTGGTATCCCATGGACTGTCCTCAACACCCCTACTCTCTGCCCCTGACTCTGCCCTTCCCCTTTAACCCTGTCCTGTCTCAGCTCTAGTCAGCAGCTCCCCTCTCTCTGGAGAGCTCCTGGGGTGCCCTCCCTTCCTTCAGAAGAGCATTCTCATTTCACTCTCCCTCCTGTGCATACTACTTCCCCCTCCCGCCCTGGATCCCCCAGACCTTGTTCTATGTGTGGTCTTCTCTACCTGTGATTTTTCCCATCTGTGGTTTTGCTCTCCTGGATCTGCATGTGAACGGGGCCACGAGGTGCCTCCAGCCGCCACTCAGCGTCCCCCCTGAGCTGAGCCCAGTGCCCTCACTGCCCGGGGCTGCCCCCTCTGCATGCTCCAGGCTCCACAGCCGCCAGGTTCAGTGGCCTTTTCTCATCCTCTTGATCCTGCCGGACAAGTCACCCTGCTTAAAACTCTTCTTTCCTTCGACACTTCTCTCTTGGGTCTTTTCTTCTCACTGTCTGCACAGGCTTCCATCTCTGTCCCACTCCTCAAAATGTAGGGGGTTCCTAAGGTTCCTATCCCTGTCTTCTCCCTCCACATCTGCTGCTCAGGAATCCCATCTGTGCTGAGATCCCTGCTCTCCCCCACACCTGAGTCTGTGGTCCCGGACCTTCTAGACATCTCTTACTGGACATTGTCCCCCCTGGGTGTCATACAGCCACCTCAACCCCAACAGCTAACACTAGACTCATCCTTTTCTTCCTCTCAGCCCTCTACCAGGGCCACCCAGGGAGCCACCCTCACTCCTGTGGTTCTTCCTGAGTCATCCAGGAGCAGAAGGTGAGGTCTCTCCGACAGGCTCTCTCCAGCCGCATGCCCTCCTGGGAGTGTCTGCAGGGGTGATGGGGCCAGCCTCTCCTCGCTGTTCACTCCCTCCCCCCAGACTTTGGCAATAACATCCTGTTTGGGCCTCCTGCTCCCATTTTCTTCCCTGTGCTGTGCTGGCTGCCATAGTTACCTTCATTTTCCTGTTTTGAATACCAGTCAAGCATTTATTTCAATTCTTAAAAATTGTCATGAGAAATGTTTTCCTTCAACACCATGTGAGCAAAGACGCATGTTTTTTTTGCCTATTACATTGTAAGCTCCCCATGCAAAGGACCACTCCACTGTCTCCTCTGCAATTTCCTCTCGCACTTAGGTTTATTAAATATGATAATTTATTGGAGTAAGAGAGTAATTTTACTGACCAAAAAAGGTAATCCTACCACTGCCCACTGAGAAACAGACACCTATGGAATTATTCCAAGAGTTCCTACTGACAAGAAAAAGCCTAAATTCAAAAGGCTTAGAGAAAGGTATGCCAGAGACAGGTCTGGTTTCTAAGGTACACACTACCAAAAGAAACAGCGAGAGGTGAACTTATCCTTAATGTTGACCTACAGGGTAGGATGGCCATGTGTTGGGAGTTTTTATGTCAACCCTCTGATGGAGTGCCTTTCCCCTAGATGTGTTCCTGTGGCATTGCACAGGGTCTGGCTCATAATGTCTATTTAAGCTACACTTAATGCATGTGCATGGTCCAGCCAGAGTCCCCAGAGTTGCTTTTCTAGTAGTGGTGACAACTTTATCCCATGGCCCTGACCTCTGGACCTAGACTTGAGACCACAGGGTGCCTGCTGGGTTTGGGCTGCAGCCTGTGGCTGTAAGCCATTAAGGAAATGACCCATGACCTTAGACATCACCACCTCCCTGTTCTAATTCACCAGCATAGACATCACCTAGAATGTCATTCTGAAGAGTTGACACTGTTGGCTGACCTACCATGAAAGGGAGGCACCAGCAACTGCCAAGGTGATTTCATGACAAATGGCTTTCCCTTACTTTTTCCCACCCCGGGAATTACATTCCTTGATTTCATTTTTTTTAAGTTTAAAAATTTTTTTGCAGTGAAACTAGAAAGTACACAATACCTCTGTTACAAATATACTTTCTCTTCTAGGCTACCAGGAAGTTGCCTTGAAATTGTTTTTGAACATCTAAGCAAAATATATTTTTATAACTAGTGTATTGCTACAATTAATATTTGATTCACTTCCTGTTGTCTGGGAGAAAATGCCAAGCTGTAGCTACAGGATCAGGTCTTATTGTTAAACCCTAACAATAACAGAGAGAGAGAAAATATTTTTTAAGGCCAATATTGCTCCTTTCCTTATCTTCCATGTCTCTTAACCTCTAATATTTTTCCTCTTTTTTACTTTTTATACTGCATGCTGGGTAGCTTTTTCTAACCTACCTTCTGGTTCATCAATTATTTTTTTCAGCTGTGGCCCTTCTGCTGTTTAATCCACAGCTAGGCTTAAAGTTCAATGTCTACATTTTTTCCTAAAAGTTTTTAAAATTATCTTTTTATATAAGTATTTGCTTATGTTTTTATAGCCCCTGTTGTTTCTTTAATCATTGTAAACATGCTTTTTAAGTAATCTAGATCTGTTAATTATATTTCTTGAAGTTCTTGGAAGTCTAAAGCAGCATGTGCTTTTGCTGACTCATTCATGGTGGTTTCTTTGCTCATGAGGTCCATAAATTTGGATTGTGACCTCATGTTCTCTTTGGCCTTATTTGTAGAAATCCTGTGGGGCTGGGTTGAGCATGTGTGCCTCTGAATAGGTGGTGTATTTATTCCCAAGGAGAGTAACCAACCCAATATCACTTTTAATACTAATTTATTAGCTGGTAGCTTCCCCAGACCATGACCACATGGTTGGTATAAATTCAAACTCCAGCCCACATGACTACCAGCCTATGACTATTAATTCTTAGGGAAGACTTTTTCTTGACCACCAGAGCTCAAGCCAAAAGAGACATGTTTCCTTGCCCCCTTTGCCAGGGATGCATGATTTTCCTTAGTCCATCCTTCCACTGAGGGTATAAGTCCCGTTGCAGTGACTTTAACTTCTACTTGCTACTCTGACCTGGCCTTTTCCATCCTTGTCCTTCTCAAACCCTTAGTTGATTTCAGCACCTTTTATATCTATTTAGTCTTCTCTTTTCTTCCCACCTTGATCACCTTTAGTCCCTTAAAATAGTCACTCCATTGCAGATATTCTCACTCTCTCGTGTCTCTGTCTCTTTTAAACACTCACCTGGCCAAATCCCATCCCTGGTGAACTCAACTGCCTGCCTTCTCTCTACTTGTTAGTACGAGCAGATTCACATCTCTGGAGAAAATTACACATCTAGGCAGCTGGTTTCACTTTTTTCAATGTTTTATACAATTAATATTTATTTAGGTATGCCCACACATTTACCATTTTCATTAGGCAGATTCAATACATGTTGTCTCCATGCTTCTGTCTAGAGTGATTTTCCTTCTCTGCCTGATGAACTCCTACCTATGCCTTCTTTAGTGCAGGTCTATTGCTGTTGAATTCTCTCACCTATTCATTGTAAAATGTATCGATTTCTTCCCAATTTTTGAAGATATGTTCACAGAGTATAGATTTCTAATTTGCTGTCTATTTTCTTTCATGATTTTGAAGACATCATTCTCACTTTAAACAACCTAAGTTTCCTTTCTGTTAAAAAATCAACAGTTTGTCGTCTTTTTGGTCCTTTGAAGGTGATGTATCTTTTTTGTCTTTCTGCATTTAGGAATTTTCGCTTTATCTTTGGTTTTCACTAGTTTTACTGTGTGCTTAGTTGTGATTCATAGCACTTCTTAGATCTGGCCTGATGTTCATAGTGCTTGGGTTCAATGGTGTTTTCTTTTTTATTATTATTTTTAAATGACACACAATTGTACATATTTATGGGGGATAGTGTGATATTTCCATACATGTGTATAATGTGTAATGATCAAGTCAGAGTAATTAAGAAATCCACCACTTCAACGTTTATCAATTCTTTGTGTTGGGTACATTCAAAATCCTCTCTTCTAGCTATTTGAACATACATAATAAATTGTTAACTCTAGTCACCCTACAGTGCTATAGAACAGTAGAATGTATTCCTCCTCTCTAGCTGTACTTTTGTATCCATTAACCAACCTCTCCCTATCACCCTTCCCCCTAGCCTTCCCAGTAACCACTGTTCTACTCCATACTTCTATGAGATCAACCTTTTTAGCTTCCATGTATGAGTGAGAACATGAAGTATTTGTCTTTCTGTGCCTGGCTTGTTTCACTTAACATGGTGTCTTCCAGGTTCATTCATGTTGCTGTGAATGACAGGATTTTATTTTTTTTATGGCTGGATAATATTTCATTGTGTATATATTGTGTGCATTTTCTTTTTCCCTTCTTCTGTGGATGGACACCTAGGTTGATTCCGTATCTTGGCTATTGTGAATAGTGCTGCAGCAAACAGTAAAAGTGCAAGTATCTCTTCAACATACTGATTTCCTCTCCTTTGGATACTCAGTATTCGGGTTGCTGGATCATATGGTAGTTCTATTTTCTTTTTTTTGAGGAACCTGCATACTGTTTTCCATAATGGCTATACTTATTTACATTCCCACCAACAGTGTATAAGGGTTCCCCTTTCTCCACATACTCACCAGCATTTGTTGTTTTTTATCTTTTTGGTAATAGCCATTCTAACTGGAGTAAGATGATATTTCATTGTGGCTTTGATTTGCATTTCCCTGATGATTAATGATGTTGAGCATTTTTCATATACTTATTGGCCATTTGTATGTCTTCTTTTGCGAGATGTGTATTCAGACCATCTACCTCTTTTTTAAACAAATTATTTGTTTTTTGGCTGTTGAGTTCCTTATATATTCTGGATATTAATCCCATGTTGGATGAATAATTTACAAATCTTTTCTCCCATTCTGCAGTCTATCTCTTTCCTCTGTGCAGAAGATTCTTTTTTTTTTTTTTTTTTTTGAGACAGAATCTTGCTCTGTTGCCCCAGCTAGAGTGCTGTAGCATCAACCTAGCTCACAGCAACCTCAAACTCCTGGGCTCAAGTGATCCTCTTGCCTCAGCCTCCTGAGTACCTGGGATTACAGGTGCACACCACCATGCCCGGCTAATTTTTTCTATTTTTAGTCGCCCAGCTATTTTTTGTTTTTTCTATTTTTAGTAGAGACAGGGTCTTGCTCTTGCTCAGGCTGGTCTTGAATTCCTGACCTCAAGCGATCCTCCAGCCTCAGCCTCCCAGAGTACTAGGATTATAGGCATGAGCCATCGTGCCTGGATTATAGAAGCTTTTTAATTTGATGTAATCCTGTTTGTCTATTTTTACTTTTGTTGCATGTATTTTTTAGGTCTTCTCCATAAAATCTTTGTCCAGACCAAAGTCCTGAAGCATTTTCCCTATGTTTTCTTCTAGTAGTTTCGTAGTTTAGGGTCTTATATTTAAATCTTCAACCCATTTTGTGTTGACTTTTGTATATAGTGGAAAATAGGGGTCTAGTTTTATTCTTCTGTATATAAATACCCAGTGTTCCCAACACCATTTATTATTTATTTAAGACAGGGTCTTGCTCTATCACCCAGGCTGGAATGCAGTGGCATCATCATAGCTCACTGCAACCTCAAATTCCTGGGCTTAAGCGATCCTCCAGCCTCAGCCTCCCTAAGTAGCTGGGACTACAGGTGCATGCCAACACATCTGGCTATTTTTTTTTTTTTTTAGAGACAGGGGTCTTGCTATGTTGCTCAGGCTGGTCTCGAACTCCTGGCCTCAAGTGATCCTCCTGCCTCAGCCTCCCAGAGTGCTAGGATTACAGGCGTGAGCCACTGCACCTGGCCTCCTTTACCTGCTTTTATTCCTTGCATCTTTCCGTCTTCATTTATTACAAATAATACCAATCTCACAGTGGTAAGTTCTCATCATGATTTATGCAGAACTATTACACTCTTCCCTCCTTTCTTTCCTGCCTTCCTGCACTCCCTCCTGCCTTCCTTCTTTCCTGTCTTCCTTCCCTTCCTTTTATTCAACAAACACCACTTCTGGGAGTAATGGTGGATCTCAGAAAATAAGAACAGGTAAGCACAAACAGTGGTCAAGCAGCATGGGCAGGGGTTGGCAGGGGGACGCCAAACTCAGCATGGGATTGTCAGGAAGGCTTCCCAAGAGCTGAGTTTCGCGGAAGAGTAGGGTTGGCCAGAAGAAGGAGGTTTGGAGGAGTCTTCCAGCCAGAGTGCATGGTGTGGTGTGCACAGTTCTGTAGACACCACAGGGCTACACATTCAGGAAATGACTCACTGTGCCACTTATCCCCCTTATTTTACATCTCAACCCTTTGAGATACGCACGCAGTGCAAGTGGTAATGCCTTTATTTTGCAGATTAGGAAACTGAGGCTCAGAGAATCCATTCCACAAAACACTTCTAGAACCCCACTATTTGTCAGGCAGTGTAGAAGCTGACAGTAAAGAGACCTGGGCCCCTGCAGGCTCCTCAAGCTACAGCAGGCCTGAGTGGGGGAGGGGGAGAGGCCTTAACCTTCAGCAGCATTTGGAGTGTTGATTATCGCACTGGACCGTTCATCTTCATTGCAGGATTTTTGAGACTGGAAGTGACCGAAGGCTTTTTATTCTGGAGTGATTGGAAAGCTGTGGGACCTAGTGATTTCATCTAGTGGTAGGAATCAAGGTGTTTTTTGCTTATACCTTCTGTTGTCCCACTTGTTCAAAGTAAGAAGGAAATTAATTACAGCAAGTAATAAATACCGCTGAAAAGTATGCAGTGCTCCGAGGACAAAAAGTGGAAGGATCGCAGCCAACCATGTCAGCACAGAACGTCTGGGGCAGCGTTCTGAGGGGAGGGCCCTGGGGGACTTGTCACAAAGCTGAGTTCACATAGCAGCACTCTGTTCTTTCTTTGGTTGATCCCATGGGTTCACAAAAATAGCCAAGTGTTCTAAATGTGTTTGATTCATACCTTACATAACACTGAGAAAACATCCGTTGTCCCCTGTGATTATTTTTATTTGGGATGGATTGGGAGCAGTTGTGGGGATGGGGAGCTTAAGGCCTTCTCGCTGCCCTTTGGTACTGAGCCTTAGCCCAGCCTGATCCTGCAGGTAGCAGGTGTGACAGCTCCTGAGCTGGCTGTGGAACTCAGCCACCGGAGGAGGTGGTGAGGGCCTGCTCTGCTGTGCTGGAGGCCAGGCCGAGGCCTGGAAGGAAGCTGGTGGGGGAGATGTGCAGACTGATGGTGACTCCACTGGCCCTGGGGCCTTGGGCAAGTCCTATGACCACCCACCTGTCCTCACTGGGAGAATGGATATAGTGATGCAGATCCTCTGGATTACTGGTAGGATTCAGTGTGGTGCTGTCAAACAGCACTCTCATACTTTTCCTTGAGCAGCCCAAGAACCTAATGGGGTGAACCCTGTAGGTGAGGAGATAAGATCCTAGGCATCCCTGGCAAGGTTGAGAATTCTGTCTCTTGCTTTATCTAAATTCAAGGAAGTGCTTTTTCTTTACGTTGTATCTGTAGTTAACATAAAAATGTTACATTACTCAGTTTGTCTCCCTCCCAAATCTTCAAGCAAAAACTGATGTCAAAATTAAAAAGTGCCCTGAGCACAGAGCCGGAGCAGGGCCCTAGGGTGTGGGAAGCCCAGTCCCGGAAGCTGAGTGATGGGAGGGCCTTGCCAAGCCATAAAGCACCACACATGTTGCTGACTGTTTTATTACTGCAACCCAGAAGAGAGAGGGTGTGAGAGTGAGAGACTGGCCAGGTCTTACCTGAGAGGTGGAACGGGTATTCAGTGGGACTCCCTGGGCGGCATGGCCAAGCCTTGAAGGATGGTGCATAGCTCCTCCTCCTGCCCACGCAGGATGCCCAGCCCTCCCTGGAGCTGACACAGCCTCGCCATGCCAGGCCTGCAAAGAAGCATGGCAGTCTCAGCTCCTGGTGATGAGAATGTCACATCTGCCAGCACCAAGCTGCAGCAGTGTGCTCCTATGGGATTAGCAGGGTAGCTCCACGTGGCCCAGGAAGGCCGAGCTAGGTTCACACTGTGCCAGGCCATGCAGTTCAGCATGAAGGTGTACTTGCCCAGAGCTGTAATGGCTTTATAGGTGAGGTCCTAAGAGTCTCAGACTACCTTCCTCCCAGGCCCTTTGAACTGTGAAGTCTGTGACCCATGGTGGGACACAGAAGAGGTGCTGAGTGTTCTTGTTTCTTCCCCAGGCAAGTGTCTGAGGACCCCAATGCAAGGGGCCCCTTTCCCTCTCCAGATCTTCCTGTAAGCCTCCTGGCTAGAGTCCCAGCTGTGGCAAACTGCAGATTGGAGGGCTGTGGACCACGCGAGCAGAGGGATACCACAGGGGTATGGATGCCAGTGTGAACAACAGTGGGGCCTGAACTGAGACAGAGCCTTGCTCGGCTCCTTGGTGTGGTGGTGTAGGTCTCTCTGGGTTTCTTTGTCCTAGCTGTTGTGGCCTTGATGGACCCAGCCACACTCTTCCCACCAGGGCTAAAGACTTTTCCGTCACCATCACTGCTGCTACCACCACCATCACCACCAGCCACCTGCCCTGACTGGCCTCCACTCCTACAAACTGCCCCACCCCACTGTCACAGTCAGCAACATTGCCTTCTGTACCATCACCATTAACCATCACAGTAAGCGTGGAAAGCTCATTAGGTGCTCACACCACGGGTGGAGAAAGATTTCTCATGCAGCGATTAGGATATATAAAAGTAAAAAGTTTATTTTTCTGAGAAAGAAAGCGAGAGAAAAGGAGGAAGTGGCCAGGGCACATGGAGGAAGGAAGGAAGTGCTGGGCAGTTGAAGAAAAGCTGTTTGGAGTTTTTAAAGGGTAAAAATGGCTTTTTTCCCCTCTGCTTCAGCAGACTGATGACAGAAGTGGCTGCGAAGCTGTTGCAGGTGCTCTTTATTTTTTCTCTTCTCTGTGAGGCCAGCTTATCTGAGTCCTTGAAATGTGTTTCTGGCAGGAACCTAGGCAGAGAGCTGGAGTGGGGGGGGTTCACATTGCTACTGTCAAGGCTGAGAAAACAAAACTCTTAGAGAGAACGAGTTAGGCCACAGGTGTTTTAACTAAACAAAACAAAGGGGGTAGTTGTGTTGTGAGTTTTCTCTTTAAAAGGGCAATTATGTGCTGTGAGTTTCTCTTACTTTCTATTAGTTTATTTTCCTCTGTTAGATTATTAGTAAAGCCACCTTTCAGTCACCACTGTCATTTCTGCCAAACCCTCTTCCCTCCCTACACCTGCTACCACCCACTGGCACCCTCATCACCCTCACCACTGTCATCACTGCCGTTCAGTGCTCAGGACACCCTGTGCTGTGGGAAATGCTCTCCAACTATTGCCTAGGTTAGCTTTGCTCTGCTCTCTTGCCTGTCCTAGGATTCCCTGCCTCCTGTTGGTCTGGTTCCTACCAGGCCCACATTTGTCCCTTGCCTCCAGAAGTAAGAAACCTCTTCCAAAGTGTTTAGATACCTCCCACCCTCTTAAACACATACTTTTAGGAAGAGATGAGAATGTTTTAAATGCATGACAAGATGCTTATTTGATTGGATTAAAATAAAAAATAACTGGTCCCACTGGTTTCTTTGTATCATAAGTAGATTGCCTCGGCGTACCTAAAAGAACCATAACTAGCCCTTCTCTTGTAGTTCAATTAGGAACAATCATCAACTCATCACACATTTTGAGCAGGACTTTTGCCTAAAGAATGAATTGGTTTTAAGCAATTAATAAAAGGCTACCTTGTTCTACTTCCCTGTGCCTGTGAAGGGCTTATCTCAGGGTCCGGGGCAAAGAAAGAGGGGACCCTCCCCAGTGCTCACACCAGGGGAATTTCTATACTCTACATATTGGCTGAATCAAGGGCCCTGGAGAGAACGAGTGGGAGGGAATTTCAGGGCTCTCCTCCCCAGCCTTCGGGATGTGGTTTCCAGGAACTAGGCCAGTTTCTTGAAGTGTTGTTTACATTTGAAGCTGCGTTCACGTGAGGTAACAGGGCTCTCTGCCGTTGAGCAGACTGGCTGTGAGCCAATGAGTGATTATAGCGTGGCCTTCCTCTCCCCATCATAGGTTATCAGTGTGGTTTGTTCAGTACGTCTTCTGTTCTGCAGCTTTACCTTTTCACATTCTGCTATGCATTGGTGATCTTTCCATCTTGATAATCTTGTGAAACTTTTACATTTTAACCAGGTGGGGATATAGTTAGTATCTCATTGTGATCACTACTGAGGCCAAACACATTTTTGTCTCTTTTTCTGTCATTTAGATACTCTCTTCTAAATGCCTGTTTGCCTCGTTTGCTCGTTTTTTTTCTATTTGTCTTTTTATGAATTGTAGGAATTCTTTATATATCAGATATCCAAACCCTTTGCCAGTTACATGTATTATATATATTTTCTGCTACTCTGTGCTTGCGTTTTCATTGCCTTAAGATATCTTTTGATGAACAAATTCCTTTCCTTAATGTAGTCAAATGTATCAACCTTTGCCTTTATGGTAGTGTTTTATGTGCCATATTTTAAAATAAAATCTTTATCCACAGTTACATTCTTCTGTATTATCTTCTAAAATCTTTATTGTTTTTCACTTTACATTTGAGTCCATAGTCTACCTGGAATTGATTTTTTATTTATGGTTTGATATAGGAGTTTTGTTTTTAGGGGTTTTTTTTTGTTTGTTTTAAGAGATAGGGTCTTGCTGTGTAGCCAGGCTGGAGTGCAGTGGCCCGATCATAGCTCACAGCAGTCTCAAACTCCTGGGCTCAAGTGATCCTGCTGCCTCAGCCTCCCAAAGTGCTGGGATTACAGGCATGAGCCACCGTGCCTGGTCCAGAGGTGACTGGGCATTTTAAAGGGAGAATGAGATAATGGGGGGCAGGGAGAGGGTAGTAGAGTCAGGGAAGTGAAAAATTATAAAAAGCTTGAAGGAGCATTTGGTCCGTGTGAAACTCATCTGGGTTTGTTAACTGGTGCTTATTGAAGTTAGACTCCTATCCTCCCACAGAGGCTGGGAGACAGGCCCTATCTTCAGGTGTTGTTGGAATAATAGTAAATTCTTTTGGCAGCCTTGAATGTTCTCAGGTAGACACTTTAAGTGGTCTAGGGTCATCCTAGGGATGTGGCCTTAAACTATTGGAAACTGTCAGTGTTTAGTTCAAGTCTCTGTAGGTCAAGGTTGAGGCCTAGTGGAGAAGAGGGTTCGGAGGAGCTTGACTAGAGTTTGGTTGAGGAAAGAATCTTTGTCACCCAGGAGCATTCATTCCCCATTCTCCTCTCTTTTCCCACAGACAACCACTAACTTACCTTTTGTCTCTACAGATTTACCTCCTCTGGACATTTCTTACAAATGGGATCATGCAATATGTAACTGACTTCTTTCAATTAGCATAATGCTTTTAAGTTTCATCCATTTTACAACATGTACCAGTACTTCATTCCTTTTTATAGCTGAATAATATTCCTTTGTATCGATCTACCACATTTTGTTTATCCATTCATCATTCACAGGCCCACTAAAAAAATTTCATTTTCAGATTGTTTATTGCTAGTGTATTGAAATACTGTTGATGTTTTTTTTTGTTTTGTTTTGTTTTCTTCTTTTTTTTTTTTTTTTTTTTGAGACAGGGTCGCACTCTGTTGCCCTGGCTAGAGTACAGGGGTGTCATCATAGCTCACTGCAACCTCAAATCCCTGGGCTCAAGCGATCCTCCTGCCTCAGCCTCCTGAGTAGCTGGGACTACAGGTGTGCCCCACCACGCTGGGCTAATTTTTCTATTTTTTGTAGAGATGGAACTCTTGCTCTTGCTCAGGCTGGTCTCAAACTCCTGGCCTCAAGTGATCCTCCCGCCCTGGCCTTCCAAAGTGCTGGGATTATAGGAGTGAGCCACTGCACCTGGCCTACCATTGACTTTGGTATATTGATCTTATATCTGGCAACCTTGCTAAAGAAATGTAATTGATTTTTTTATATTGTTTGTACCCAGCAAATTTGCTATCTTATTAATTCTATTACTTTTTCTACAGATTCTTTTGGATTTTCTGTGTAAATAATAGTATTATCTGCAAACAATGACAATCTTGTTTCATCTTTTCCATCAATACTTTTTTCTTTCATTCTTTTTATTGTGGTAAAATATATATAACATAAAATTTACCATCTTACCCAGTTTTAGGTATACAGTTCAGTGATACATTCACACTGTTGTCCAGGCAGCACCATCATCCACCTCCAGAGCTACTGTCATCTTGCAAAACTGAAAATCTATACCCATTAAATAATAATGCTCCACCATCCTGTCTTCCCCCCAGCCCCTGGCAACCACGATTCTACTTTCTGTCTCTATAATTTTGACCACTCTAGGTACCTCATATAACTGGAATCATGCAGCGTTTATCTTTTTGTGACTGGTTTATTCCAATTATCATGATATCCTCAAGGTTCATTCATGTTGTCACATGTCACATGTGACATCTTCCTTTTTAAAACTGGAAAATATGCTATTGTGTATGTATTTACCACATTTCCTTATCTATTCATCTATCTATATGGCACCTGGGTTGCTTCCATGCTTTAGCTATTATGAATAAAACTGCTGTGAGCATGGGTGTACACATATCTTTTCAAGATCCTGCTTTCAGTTCTTTTGGGTATATACCCAGAAGTGGAACTGCTGCATCATATGGTAATTCTATTTTTAATACTTTGTGGAACTGCCACAGTGTTTTCCATAGCAGCTATACCATTTTTCATTCCCACACCAATGCACAAAGGTTCCAATTTCTCCACATCTTTGCCAATACCTGTTTTCTGCTTTTGTTGTTGTCGTTTGGGTTTTTTAATAATAGCCATTCTAACGAGTATGAGGTCCATTCAGTACATTTTTGTTCTCTGTTGTCTTTGGGTTTTCCTGGAGATTCCTTTTTAAGTAGAGCCTGACGTTTCTTTTCAGCTGTAATCCCCTGTTACTGTAGAGAAGCCCTGCTAATGTGGTGTAAGGTGTGGGAAGAGGGAAAGCATTCTGTATTCCTGTGTTTTGGTCTCAGTCTTTTAGTGGGCCTGTGCTCCTAGGCTGTGACCCTCACTAGTGCTTCTCAGCCTCCCTTCCCCTTGAGATGGCACAGGAAAGCTAGAGGGGGTCTGGAGTTGGGAATTTCTCTTACTCTACATCAGTTAAGACTCTGGTAAAACCCATTTGGTCAGGCTCTTATAAAACAGTTTCCTTTGAGGTCAGGCATTTATTGACGAGAACAGAATGCTCTGGGTGTATTCAAAAAGGTTATTTTACCTCTCTCTTTGCCTGAAACATGAGGTGATTTTTCTCTGATCTTCACCCTGAGAACCTGGAGATAAAACTCACAAAGGTGTGGAGCCCCCCCTAAAGCTGGGCCCATGGGAGTTTTTCTCTCCCAAGCCAGTCCGTGGTCTGTCTCCAGCAATTAGTCAATTACCCTTTAAGGATTCCTTAAAGGCTCCGGCTGCAGCTTCTCCTTCTGGTAAACTCTTATGCTGTATTTGCCTGTTTCTCCAGTTTTGGGGGTGTCAGATTGCCCTGTGACCACAGTTCTCTGATGCATCTAAGAAGAGTTGTTGATTTTCAGTTTGTTCAGCACTTTTTTTTCTTGTGAGATTAGGAGTGATGACTTCCAAACTCTTTACATGTCAGTCCAGAAATTGAAAGGCTACATTTTTTATAGATTTTTCTTGCCTTACCGTGTTAGCTAGAATCTCCCATCCAGTGCTGAACAGAAGTGGTGGGAGCAGGCATTCTTGTTTTCTTTCTGATCTCAAAGAGAAATCTGTGAACATTTCATCATTAAGATGATGTCTACTGTAGGTTTTGCAAGGATAACCACTATCAGATAAAGGAAATTTCTTTCAATTTTTAGTTTGCTAAGAGGTTTCTTATTTTAAAGGAATAGATATTGAATTGTACTACATGCACACCTATTGAAACGATCATATGATTTTTCTTTTTAATCTGTTATATAACAAATTAATAGATCAATTAATTTTCTAAAACTATACCAATCTTGTGTTCTGTGAATGAATGCAACTTGGTCATGATATATTATTCTTTTTATATATTACTGAATTTGATATGGTAGAATCTTTAAAAGGATTTTTGTATCTATGTTCATGAGTGATAGCAGTCTCCAATTTCTTGTTCTTACATGGTCATGTGTCACTTAATGAAGGAGATATATTCTGAGAAATGTGTCTTTAGGTGATTTCATTGTTGTGTGAACGTCATAGAGTGTACTTACACAAACCTAGATGGTATAGCCTAATATTGCTCCAAAGCCACAAACCTACACAAAATGTTACTCTACTGGATACTGTAGGCAATTGTAACACAATGGTGTTTGTGTATCTAAATATAGAAAAGGTGATGCATTGCTCTATGATGTTATGAAAGCCACCGTGTCACGAGGAAGTAGGAATTTTTCAACTGTTATAATCTTATGGGACAACTATTGTACATGTGGTCTGTCACTGACCTCAGCATCGTTAGGTGACATATGACTGTACTTCCTTTGTCAGATTATGGTATGAGGGTTATGATACCAACCCCCAAGAAGGAAAAATGAGTTGGGGGTATTTCTTCTTTTTCTTTTCTCTGGAAGAGTTCATGAAGGATTGAAATGATTTATTTCTTGATTAATTGTGGACACTGTTGAAGAAATTTAGGTCTAGAGTTTTCTTTGTGGCAAGATCTTTGATTACTGATTCAGTTTCTTAGAGGCCATAGGACTATTCTAGTTTTCTGTTTCTCTTTGAGTTATATTTTTTTTCTAGGAACTTCTCTGTAACATATGAAGTTCCAAATTTACATAACATTTTAAATAAATTTATTATATTTTAATGACAATTGCATTGATAATTATTTCATCTTTTTTATTCACAATATTGAGTACTTGTGCCTTCTATTTTTTCTGATGGGTCTTAGCAAAGTTCATCAGTTTTAAAAATCTTTCAAATATTAAACTTCTAAGCTGTGCTGATCCTCTCTATTGCATCCTTTTTTCTATTTCATAAATTCTTTTATTAATTTCCATTTATTTGCATTTTCTACATTCAAAATGTTTATTTTCATATTTTCAGTCTTTTTCTTTCCTACTGTATCTATTGCAGTCATTACCTTTTTTTTTTTTTTTTTTTTTTTTTAGAGACAGGGACTTCCTCTTCCTCTGTCATCTAGGCTGGAGCACATGTGTGCAGTGGCATGATCATAGCTCACTGCAGCCTTCGAATTTCTGGGCTCAAGCAATCATCCCACCTCAGCCTTGAAAGTAGCTAGGGCTATAGGCATGTACCACCATGCCCAGCAAATTTTTAAAACCTTTTTTGTAGAGCTTGGGGGTAGGGGGTCTCACTATGTTTCCCAGGCTGGTCTTAAACTCTAGGCCTAAAGCCATTGTCCTGCTTCAGCCTCCTAAAGTGCTGGGATTACAGGTGTGAGCCACCACACCCGGCCTGTCTTTTCTTCTAAATGTTGCTTCACCTGAATCCCATGAGTTTTGCTATTTACTGTTTTAATTACTATTTAGTTCAAAATAGTTTCTAATTTCCATTATGATTCATTAACTTATTCATATTTAGAAGTGCATTCATTAATATCCAAATAGACAAAAAATCTCTAGTTATATTTTGTTAACAATTTCTAGAATAATTGCATAGGGGTCAGTGAACATGCTCTGTACGTTTTCATTCTTTTGAAATGTGTTAAAAGTTGTTCTATGGCTTAATGGTAAATTTTTGTAAATGTTCCATATGTGCTTAAAAAGAATATGTCTGCAATTGTTGGTTACAACAAAATATGTCCCTACGTCAAATTTGTTGATCGCATCGGTCAAATCAGCTCAAAAATATTGCTGATTGTAGTGTGCTTATTCTGTTAGTTACAGATAGGTGTACGTGAAAAACTGGCTAAGCCAGTTTTCTTTTAGTTAATATTTACTTGATATATTTTCTTCCTTTTTACTTCAATCTTCCTACGTCTTTATAATACATCACTTGTAAATATACCATCAGTTGTGTTGTTTTGTTTTCAGTTTACAGTACGATAATTAATTACTAGTATATTTCAATTTAATCCATAATCTATATGCTTAGTATTTGTCTCATATTTCTTTCTCTTTGTTTTTCTTATTTTTGACTAGGTATATGTTTTAATAATTTCATTTCCCCTCAACTAGATTCTAAGTCATACACTTTTTACCCAGGAAATTATAATACTCATCTTTGATTTGCCAAACATTAATGTTAATAACCTTCACCCACTTCCTGGACAATGAAATGACTTTAGAACCCTTTAATCCCATGTATTCTTTCCCCACTGTTATCAAATACAGTCTGTTCCATTATATAATACGTTTCTTTCATGAGAGTTCATACATTATTGATAAACAATGATGTCAGTATAACTCATAAATTCTGCTAGTTTGTGTGTGATTTTCCCCAGCACATTAGTGTTTTGAACCCATGAGAGGTAAGCTTTCTTATAATTAAAGGCAAAGCCTTAGTGATATGTGAAGACCTTTAGAAAAAAAGATAAAATTCCTTTAGAAGTGCCTAACTTTAGTGCAAGATGACGTTAGTTTAGTGGCTTCAAGGTCCTCTATCATTTTTGGTAACTTTAAAGTACCTGAGTAAGCTGAGAGTACAGATGAAGAAGCTGCAGAGACATTTCCTTCTGTGTGAAAATAACATTTTGATTGAAGACATCTACTCCTGAATTGTATTGTTTTAAATTTGTTTTTATTTTTTAAGTTAACATTTGGAAAATTGACTTTTTTTGGTGAATAGTTCTATGAATTTTGGCACATGTATCCATTTTGTAACCACTGTCACAATCAGGACATAGAACAGTTACTTTCTTTCAGCTCTTTCAAAGTGTTGTTCTACTTCCTTCTGGCCCCTTTGGTTTCTGATGAGAAACCCAGTCATTTGATTCTTTTATTTACCTGTAAAAATGATGCATCTTTTTTTTCCTGCCTGCTTTCAAGATTTTTTCTTTATCTTTAGTTTTCCAGTTTGATTATGAGGTTTCTGACACGGATTTCTTTGGATTTGTTTTCTGTGGGATTCACTGAGCTTCTTGAGTCTTTCACCAAGTTTGGGAAGATTTCAGCCTTTTTTCTTCACATTTTTTTTCTCTTTTGCAACTTTTTGCACTTTCTCTTTTTCCACTTTTTCTCTTCTGCAACTATGATGATACAAATGTTTGGCCATTTGGTATTATTTCACAGACCTCTTAGGTTCTGTTCTTTTTTTTCCTATTTTTTTTTTTTTCAGTTTTTTCTCTCTGTTCTTCAGGTTGAATAATTTCTACTGCTCTATCTTCAAGTTCACTGCTTTTCCCTCTGTCATCTCCATTCCATTACTAAGCCCATTCAGTGAGGTTTTTATATTGCTTATTGTATTATTTCGTTCTAAAATTTCTATGGGGTTCTTCTTTATATCTTTTATTTCTTTGTTGAGAAACAAAGAAATTTCTTTCCATTCCTTTCAAGTGTTCATCCTTACTTTTATGGTATTTTATAATAGCTATTTTAAGGTATTTGTCAGATAATCTCAATATTTATGTCATATTGATGTTGGCATCTGTTGGCTGCCTTTTCCCATGAGAGTTGAGATTTTCCTAGTTTTTTGTATTTCAATAATTTTGAATTGCGTCCTGGCTGTTTTGAATATTATTATGTTAGGAGATTCTGAGTCTTATTTAAATTCTCTGGCAAATGTTGATGTTTTGCTTTTTAGAGGCAACCAATTCAATTGGGTTCAGGCTGCAAGTTCTGACCAGGCTTCTGTGGTTGGTGGTTTTAAATGAGCTCTATTTTCAAAAGCTTCGTAGTGCTGTTCAGATCTGTCTTCATGTATGCCACCCAGTGGGCAGTCTGGGTCCTGGGAAGTAGTCTATTTCTTAATTTAGGTCTCAGATTCTTTGGTATGCTTTTTAGGATCAAATCCATGCATGCATAGTTAGAGGTGAGCACAGAATTTCATAAACAACGTTATGGGGTTGATTTCTCAGTTCCTACCTCTCTGCAGTCTCCCTCATACTTTCCGTTTCCCTGGGACCTCCCATTTTGGTTCTCTGTCTAGGAAACGAACACTAGGGCTTTAGTTACCCTGCTTCCCACAACTGCACCCAAATCTTAGGCCAAGTGGCAGAAAGACAGAAAGATAACAGCAATAGGAGTTTGCCTCACTCTCTTGGGGCACTTTTGGGACCATAGATACTCTGGTAAAAGAGTAAGGTTCTCTTCCTTCGAAGTTTTAGGCCCACCTGAATATCCTTTCCTAGAAATTGCCTGTTCATAGCCTTTGACTATTTTCCTCTTGGGTGACTTACCTCTTTTGTCTCTTTTTTCACTGTAGTTTATTACATATTCTGGATCCATATTTGTTCTTACTATGCAAATGTTCTCACTCAGTCTGTCATTAGTATTTTCTACTTTAGTTTTGATATGGTCTGATTAACTATGTGACCATAATTTATGGTCAAATTTATCGGTTTTTTCCTTTTGTAATTTTTGCATTATGTCTTAAAAACTCCTCCTTCTCTGCTAATTATAAAAACAGCCTAAATTTTCTCCCAGTAATTTTTTTTTTAATTTTTATCATTTTAGAGACAGGATCTCACTCTGCCACCCAGCCTGAAGTGCAGTGGTGTCATCATAGCTCACTGTAACCTCCAACTCCTGGGCTCAAGCAGTTCTCCCATCTCAGCCTTCCAAGCAGCTGGGATAACAGGTGTGTGCCACCACACCAGGCTAATTTTTAAAATTTTTTGTAGAGATGGGTCTCACTTTATTGTCCAGGCTGGTCTTGAATTCCTGGCCTCAAGTGTCCTAGTACTTTTGTAAGTTTGTTTGTTTCTTTTATATTTAGCTTTTTAATCCACCCACAATTTATATTTGTAAAGTGAAAAGGTAAGTTTATTCTGTTTCTCACTTCTACAGTAGATAGCTATTTGTCCCCAAATCATTGATTGAATATACCATCCTTTTAAAAACTCATTTGCAATGCCACTTTTAGTATACTCAGTTCTTATAAATGTATGGGTTTTATTCTGGATTTGGTTTAATTATCTACTTATTTATACCTGAATCGATACTATGTAGTTATAATTATAGGTTGATAGCATGCTTTTTTACATTACAGGACATATTCCTCCCTTATTGCTTTTTTCTTTTCTTTTCAAATCTTCTTGGCTATTCTTGCACATTTTCTCTTTCAGATTAATTTTGGAATTTCATAAAATTTCTTTAAACATTCCTACTGTAATTGTGGTTAATAATTATGTTTTGAGATTGACATGTTAACAGAGTCATCCTATTCAGTATCACAGTATATTTTCCCATTATAATGAATTTTTTATGTCCAAAATTTTATAGCTTACTTCATTTAGGTCTTTAGCAATTCTATATTTTATTATTATTACATTATACCAATACATTATGAACCTAGAAATAGAAGTTTTATAGCTTTTTGAAAAACTGAGTGGGGATTGTTCTATTATAGTTCTAAAATTGTTTTTGCTGTTGTAAAAGAAAATCACTGACATCTTTTTTATTCAGTATTAGGCGTCCTTGCTATACTTTTACTTTTTTTTTTTTTTTTTTTTTGAGACAGAGTCTCGCTCTGTTACCCGGGCTAGAGTGAGTGCCGTGGCGTCAGCCTAGCTCACAGCAACCTCAAACTCCTGAGCTCAAGCGATCCTACTGCCTCAGCCTCCCAAGTAGCTGGGACTACAGGCATGCGCCACCATGCCCGGCTAATTTTTTCTATATATTTTTAGCTGTCCA
>CM052436.1:102582374-102655991 GCA_028533085.1 Varecia variegata
TTATTGGGCATATACCCAAAAGAACAAAAGACATTCTATAACAAAGACATCTGCACCCGAATGTTTATAGCAGCACAATTCAAAATCGCAAAGTTGTGGAAACAACCCAAGTGCCCATCAATACATAAGTGGATTAATAAAATGTGGTATATGTATACCGTGGAGTACTACTCAGCTATAAGAAACAATGGTGATATAGCACCTCTTGTATTTTCCTGGGTAGAGCTGGAGCCCATTCTACTAAGTGAAGTATCCCAAGAGTGGAAAAATAAGCACCACATGTACTCACCGTCAGACTGGTTTCACTGATCATCACCTAAGAGCACATTTAGGGATAACAGTAATCGGGTGTCGGGCGGGAGGCGGGGGAGGGGATGGGTGTATACATACATAATGAGTGTGATGCGCACCGTCTAGGGGATGGACACGTTTGAAGCTCTGATTCCCCCGAATCGGGGCGGGGGGGGGGGCAAGGGCAATATACATAACCTAAACTTTTGTACCCCCATAATATGCTGAAATAAAAAAAATAAATAAAATAAAATAAATTAAAAAAAAAACAACAAAAACAAAACAAAACAAAGAGATAATAAAAAAAGGCCTGTTAAAAAGAAAACTTCAGGTATGCCTATGGTAAATGAAAAACGTGACATAAATAGAAAGTGCCCATAAGAAGAAATACACACATACTTGGAATAGCAAGTGTGTATCCTGTACTACCTACAGTGATGTCATGGGTCACACTCGGAAAATGCAAGGCCAGGTGACCCCATGGCTCCTCCACGATCTTCTCCGGCTTCCCAGGAGAATGTGGCCTAGACTTGGAGAGTACCCCTGGGGTCGTTATTCACTGCTTGCTGTTTTCTCTGTGGACCAAAAAATCATCCTTGAGGTTTTATAGGGCAAAGGACAAGGGTCTGGAGCTCCTGCTTCCAGAGAGGCTTCTGATGTTGGGACAAACAGTGTATGCAGAGAGGAAGTCCTGCTTGTTATCCAGGCCCCTCTGAAGAATCTCAGACATTCCTTGAGAAGAATAGCGACGAGATTACATCGGGAGCCTGCCAGCCAGGCCCCCTGGGCCCCACCAAACACTCCAGGCAGGCTCCCCCATCCCTACCCTGTGTGGGCCGCAGAGAAACAAACAGCATACCCTCACCCAGGGTGGGCGGCTGCCCCTGCCTTCCGCAGCCAGAGAATGTCAGGAACAGAGGACAGGAAGGCAGAAGCCAGGGACATGCGTCCGCTCATTAGGTCACGTCCAGAGGAGAGGAGGGGGCAGAGTGGAGCTAGGTGGGGCTTCTTTGTTGCTAATATAGTAACATCGAATGTATAACAACATCTGTGTAGGCCTGGGCTAATGTGTTTGTGTCTCAGTTTTAAACAAAACAGTTTAAAAAGTAAAAAAATAAAATAAAAAATTTTAAAAATAGAAAAAAGCTTACAGAATAAGGGTATAAAGAAAGAAGAGATTTTTGTACTGTTGTAGGATGTATTTGTGCTCCTACAAAAGAGTTAAAAAAATTTAAATATTTATTAAGTAAACTAGTTAAGTTAGCTAAAGTTAATTTATTATTGAAGAAAGGAAATTTTTTTAATAAATTTAGTGTAGCCTAAGTCTACAGTGTTTATAAAGTCTGCAGTAGTGTACAGTAATGTCCTAGGCCTTCACACTCACTCACCACACTCACTGACTCACCCAGAGCAACTTCCAGTCCTACAAACTCCATTGACGGTAAGTGTCCTGTACAGGTGTACTGTGTTTTTACCTTTTACACTGTACTTTTACTGTACCTTCGTCATGTTTTATGTTTATATATGTTTAGATATGCAAATACTTACCGCTGTTTTACAACTGCCTGTAGTATTCAGTACAGTGACATGCTCTACAAGTCCGTAGCCTAGGAGCAGTAGGCTGTGCCAGACAGGCATAGTAGGTGTGTATATGCTCTGCCATCCAGGTTTATGTGAGTGCACGCTGACATTTGCACAATGATGAAATCACCTGGTGATGCATTTCTCAGAACATATCCCTTTTGTTAAGCAATACATGATTGTATTTTTATATACCGGGTATGTAATCAAATGTACCCATTTTAAGTGTACAGTTGGATGGATTTTAAAAAATGTATAATCTTAGACAACCACAACCCAAATCAACATGCAGAACATATGCCATCACCCCAGAAAGTTCCCTCAGATCCCTTTGCAGCCAAGCCTTCCCCAACCCCAGCCCCAGGCAACTGCTGATCTGCTTGCTGTCACTGTAGATTAGTTTTTCTTTTCTAGGCTTCCATGTAAATGGAATAGGACAGTATGTATCCTTTTGTGTCTGGCTTCTTTTGCTCAGCATAATGTTGTATAGAATTGGTAGTTGGTTCATTTTGATTGCTAAGTAATATTCCATGGTAGGTGTTTACTATACTTTGTCCATTTATCTACTGATAGGCATCTGGGTTTTTTCTAGTTTTGGAGCTATTGTGAATAAAGCTGTTAGGAGTATTTGTGTGCAAGTCTTTTTGTGGATATATGTTTTCGTTTCTCTCAAAACCTAGGAGTCTAATTGCTGAGTCAGATGGCCAGAATGTATTTCACTTTACAAGAAACTTGTAGACTGTTTTATTTCACACTCTCACCGTGTGCGAGCAATGCATGAGAGTTCCAGTTGTTCCACATTCTTGCCAATATTTGATGTTGTCGGTTTTTAAATATTAACTATTCCATTGGATTTGTTGTACTATCTTATTGTGCTTTTAACCCATATTTCCCTGATTACTAATGATGTTGAACATCTTTTCATGTGCTTACTGGTCACTTGTATATATTCTTTTGTAAAGTTTCTGTTTAAATCTTTTGCACATTTTTAAAAGTTGGGTTATCCTCTTATTATTGAGTTGACAAGGTTCTTTATGTATTTTGGATACAAATCCTTTGTCGGCTTTATGTATCATGAATATTTTCTCTTGGTCTGTGGCTTGTCTTTTCTTTTCCTCGATTGTGTCTTTTGAAGAGAAATGTTTAATTTTGGTTTAATCTAAGTGATCATTTTTTCTTTTACGGTTAGATCTTTCTGTGGCCTTTCTAAGAAATCTTTGTTGGGCATGATGGTTCACACCTATAATCCTTGCACTTTGGGAGGCCAAGGCGGGAACTCCTTGAGGCCAGGAGTTCGAGACCAGTGTTTTGGCAACATAGACCTAGTCTCTACCAAAAAAAAAAAAAAAAAAAAAAAAAATTTTTACAGGCCCAGTGTGATGATGCCTGTAAGTCTCAGCTACTCAGAAGGCTGAGGCAGAAGGGTCACTTGGGCCCAGGAGTTCCAGATCGCAGTGAGCTATGATTGTGCCACTGCACTCTAGCCTGGATGACAGAATAATATCCTGTCTCAAAAAAAAAAAAAATTACCTATGCTCCTACTATGCACAGACCACCACTGTTGTCATTTAAAAATATTTCTCTGCTGATGACCACTTAGGCATGCTGTATAGTGATCTGATCAAATGCATGGATCTAGAGCCAGAGTGCCTGGGTCTAAATCTTGACTCTACCAGTTACTGACTGTTTACACTCGGGCAGTTATCTAACCTCTTTGACTCAGGTTTCTGATTTGTAAAGAGAGATTGATAATAATTATATCTACCTCATAGGTTTGGGGGGTGAGGATTAAACCTTGGCTCATGTGAAGTACCTACTAAGTGTCAGTATCAAGTAGTCCGCTAAGTGGTCTCCCGCTTCCAGCCTGTCCCCCATTAGTCTCAACAGAGCAGCCAGAGGGATCCTATTAATACCTAGGTCAGAACGTGTCACTCTCCAGTTGGAAGCCCTCCACTGGTTCCCACTTCCTTCAGAGTAACAGCCAAAGTCTTTTGGGCCAGAGATCTCACAGCAGCCGGCAGGACCTCTGTGCTGGGTGCCAGGCACACCGTGATGCACGGGATGCAGTCCTGCCCTCACGGCACTCACCATCTGGTGGAGAGACGGGCATGCGAGTGGCCAGTGGGACGAACATTCGAGCAGCAGGCACTTGAAGGAGGGTGCCCGCCTGATTCTGGGGCCGTGGCAGGCAATCGGGGAAGTCTTCCAGGGAAGGCCATAACCCAGTTTCTCAAGAATAAACGTTGCACCAGACTTCATTGATTTCTGTAGGGGTGGAAGTGGGAAACTCAGAGGATTTCCCTTTCAACAGTTGTGATAAGCTGAGCACTGTCACCCACTTCGTACCACACCTACACCGACGTCACCTGACCATCCTGTGTGAGTCAGCATCCTCGGCTAGAAGCCTGACCGAGTGTGGTTCTCTCCTCCCCAGCCTGGCGGAAGGAGGGAGTGTGAGGGAGCTGAGGTCCGTCCTGCGCCCTGCACCGCGCTGGGTGTGTTACGTGTGTGATCCCTAGTGCTGCTCCGTGAGGTCAGTATTATTACCTCATTCTAGAAATGAGCTCAGAGGGGTTCAGTTTTGTCCTAGGCCACACAGCTTAGGAGGAAACCAAGTCTGGAGTTGCACACAGATCTCTCAGCCTTCGAAACATGAGCACTTCCCCCAGAACTGCACGGTCTGCCTTCAAGTCTTCTGACACTCCTGAGGATGGGGACGGCGACATTTGTGGTGTCACCCTTGTAGCCTCTGGGGTCTAGGTATTGCAAAAGCCTGGACTGTGACTCAGTGGGTTCCACACCTGCCCTCAGACTTCACCTCCCTCAGGCAGACCTCTTACTCAGCCTCAAGTGGAGTGAGGTGGGGCAGTCTTACGGCAAGAACTCTGGGTGCGAGCCACACTGCCCTCACCATCCGCCTGGTAGGAATCGCAACTCTGCTGGCCAGTCACAGGGGAGACAGACTGAATGACCGATACCCGCTTCCACCTAGATAGCGCCCCACTGACGCAGGTGGCATGCTTGGGCCCACATTAATGCTAATGACACTTTTCTTTCACTAAGCCCTTCCTGGTGCCAGACAAAATTGAGGGCTCTTCATTAAATCTTTTACCTCAGTCTCTGGGGCAGCCAGAATTACTGCTCTCATTTTGTAGAAGAAAAGGAGGCTCAGAGAGGTTACATTATTTTTTCAAGGTCATAGTGTCTGATTTGAAACCAGACTGACCCCAAAGCCCATGTTCTTGTCCCTGCAGTCTGTGCCCCCCACCCACTCTCTCCCCGTTCCTCCGACACCGTCGGAGCTGGAGACCCAGCAGTGTCCCCGCAGCAAACACTGCACGACTGAAGTGGTTTTCTGGACAGTGGCCATTCTGTGATATGCCAGGCTCAGGAGTGTGCATTTTATCTTGGGGACAAGGACCAGTGATCAGGGCCTGTAATGCACGTCCAGGAGAGATGGCGGTGAAGCTTAAGCAGGTCGCCGTGGATGTCGTGGCCAGAGACTCACCTCACAGCCCCTCTTCATGCTACTTTTTCACATTTTATGTCAGGAGAGGTCAGGGCCAGTTGGAGCTAAGCCAGGGATCCTCTGTCCTGGCTACACATCGTAATCCCCTGACGAACTTTTAAACCTTATCAACACCTGGGCTCCACCCCAGAGATCCTGATTCAGTTGGTCTGAACTGGAATAAGAATATGACTATTTTTTAGTAGTATATAGTAGTAGCCCCTGCCCCAGGTGACTCTGATGTGCCACTCAGGTTGAGGACCTCTGGTTTGGATGGTGCCGATTTCCTGCTGCCCCATCCTGCCCCCTGGCACAGGCTTGCTGACCTGCAGGAGGCTCTGAACTGGAATCCCCAGGGCAGGTGCAGGTTTCGGGCCCTGAGCCCCTGGTGCCTCTGCCAAGTGACCTCCCGATGCCCACCCTGGCTGGCCGGGCCATCGGAGAACTGGGGAGTGTCTGAGGCCCTTGCTCTTCACACATCTGGATGGAAGCTGAGTGCGTCTCGTGGGGAGCTGACTCCAGTCCCGGTGTCGCCTCTCCCTCCAGGACTGAGGAATTTCAGTGCTTTGAAATTTTTTCCTTGGAAGTCTGGCTGTGCAACCCCCTGGGCTTGGCCAGGTGCCATCTTCCTTTGCAGCTGTGGCGCCAAGAGCACTTCCTGGAGACCTCCCAAGGCCACAAGCATCATCCACTCCTTTGGTCCTCTATTGATTCAACTTCTGTCACTCATGCCTCTGTGGCAGGCCCTGTGCTGCCGCTGAGTCAAGGACCCCCTGGGCAGACACATGTGGCATACCCCCATGCATGACAGAGAGCTGAGTGGCCGTGACAGAGGGTGTGCAGGATCCAGTGGGGCAGGAGGAGCAGATCTGCGGGGCCAGCACAGGACACAGTGTGCACATTTGCCAGTCTGATTAAAATGTTCGTGCCTTGGCTGGTCTGTTCTCAGATATGACTCCTGGGCAATGTCCCCACTCTGCCCCAGAGAAGCCAGAAGCAGGGTGAGGCCAGAGACACATGAGGAGTTCCCATCAGGTTGCAAGTGCCTCTGAGTGAGCTGCATTGGGGTGGCTGCACTCACGGGGCTCTTCACAGGGACCTGGTGCTCCTCTGGCCGTCGTCGTCCCTGCCTGTGCTGCCGCAGCAGCGGAGCACTCAGACGAGGGAGGTCGGGGAGCAGGGACATCAGAGCCTCTCGGGGCAGTGCTCTGCCAACTCTTACATGCACAGTCCCTTGTCTCGGGGTGGGGGATTCCTGTTTGATGACTTCTCCTCCCTGCAAGGGCGGGCTGGCCCAGCTGCTTGTCACAGGCAAGAGTCCTGGGGAGGCTCTTCATTTCTTCTCCCCCAGCCTGATCTCACTGCACTGCCAGCCACACTTTCCTGGACAGGAACGTGAATCCTGGGAGAGGGGTCTCTGGTCCTGCTAACAGGAAGGGTTGGAGACGCTGACAACACTGACAGGTAGCTTGCTTCTAGCTGTGGCACTCCCAGGGCCAGCCTGCAGGAGCCCTGAGCTCCAGCACCTGCTCTCTCAGGCCCTGAGCTCGGATGAGGGTCCCTCGGGCTCTAGGTACTGATGAGGGTCCCCCAGGCCCTGAGCCCTGATTAGGTTTCCCAGGTCTCTGCCCTGATGGTGGTCCTTCAGGTATCAAGTGGTGACATCTTCTACACTGGGAGCCTTCCACTGCAGGGCCATGTCCAGGCACTGCAGGTCCCAGCTGCTCGGCCACTGTCGGACTCAGTCTCTGTTTTCTGGATGATGGAATCAGCAAGTGGCTGACTCTCTTCCCGGGCTGTCCCTGCTCCTCATCAGGCCAGGATTCCCGAACCCCCTGCCCTGCACACTGAGGGTCTCTGAATGAGTGCTGCCTACCCTCTGCTGACCATCTTCTGGACTTACCCACTTTCACTTCTTCAATACTGCAGACTGCACCCACTTTGGGGTTTATAAGCCCATCCCTGTGGTTCTCCCACATGGTGTCCTGTGCTGACCTTCCACCCTGCCCCCTCCCATCCGTGTGTACCTCCTCGTTCCTTCCATCCAGGGCAGCAGCCTGCAAAGGACAGAGAGGGCCTAGGCATGGGGGTCCAGCCTGACCGGCTTCCCCAGGAGGCCGGCAGGTTGCAGGAGCTCATAGGAGGCTGCCTGCCTTCCCAGATGGGGTGGGGGTTGGTGGTAAAGGAAGGCTACCTGGAGACGCAGAAAAGGAAAAGTGAGGATGGAGGGGCGGACCCATGGGGAGGAGAGGGTCAGAGATCTCTGCCCTTGTATGGTCTGGGAGGACTCAGGACCCTCCTCATGGGCAGATTTACAGCAGGGCCAGGAGTCTGCCCCGTCCCATGCTGTGCCACTTACCCATGGCTGCAGGCCTGAGACAGGAGCTGGGGAGAGAGAGAAGAGAAGGACCAACGTGAGCAAGCTGGGTGCCGTGGGGCCCAGTGGCAGGCTGGCGGTGCGGGCTGGGAGGCAGAGGGAGGGAGCCATGGCTTCAGAGATGGGGCAGAGGGAGCTGAGACAGCACCCGAGAGGTCACACTCCTGCTTACTCCCATCTGGTGGGTTCCAATCTTTCCAAGTGTATCAACTCCTTTAACATCAAACATCAAAAAATCTGGTAGTACTGTTAACCACGTGATTAACAGTAATACTATTTTTACATTCTCTTTATGCTAATAATTTCCAGAAAGTAAATTAGGAGCAGACCATCTGCTTAGGTATGGGTATGGGACAAAATGTTCCCAAATGCCGTTTGGGAATGGAATGCCCACAACCTTTAGAAAATCAGCTTTGCTTCAATAGGATTAATTCCTTCTCAGATTTGATACATTGTTTTAACTCTGCCAACCACGTGATTACTATGTATTTGGATTTCATGACGTGCATTACTTAAGAAGCTCAAGAATAGTACCATTTTGCTTAAAAATACCTTTTTACTGTGGAAATTTTCAAACAGTCACAAAAGTAGAGAAAATAGTCAAATCTTCCATGTGCTCCTGACCAGCTTTAATAATTGTTAAGATAGGACCAATCTCGTTTCATCTCCCTTTCCCACTCCCACTCTTCCTTGCCTCTGGCCACTGGATTATGTAAAGCAAATTCCAGACACTTATCATTTCATCTGAGAATACTTCCGTATCTCTGAGAAGTAAGAACTCTTCAAAAGCATAACCACATGCTATTATGACACCTGAAAGTTAATACTCATTCCTTAATATCATCAAGTATTTCATCATGTTTAAATTCCCCAGTTGTCTTATTAAAGAATATTTATAGATGGTTTGTTTAAATTAGGATCCAAACAAAGTTCACACATTAATTGCATTTTGTTGGCATTTCTCTTAAGTCTCCTTGAGACTCTCACTTTTTGATTTTTTTCTGGTCATTTGTTTGTTGAAATCAAGTCATCTGTCCTGTAGAATTTTCCATACTCTGGGTTTTGTTGATTGCACCCTCTTGGTATCTTTAACATGTTTCTCTGTTCTCTGTCTTTTCTGTCAATGGTAGTTAGACCTAGAGGCTTGATCAGATTCATAGTAAATTTTTCTATAAGAATATCTCATAGTGTGATCTAGGTCTTATTTTATTACAGTAGGACTCACAAAATGTTCTGTTGTTTCTGTTTTAGTGAGACATTCCTTGTAGAGTTTTTTTTTTTTTTTTTTTATCAACGTTAACAGTAGTTTTAAAAGGCAGCCATCAATGAACATTGCCTAGATCCATTATTCAGGGTGTGCAAAATGGTGATTTTCAAAGTCTATCCACTGCTTCTGAACATATTAGCTAAGATCCTTCTATAAGGAACTTTTCTATATCAATTATTTGGTTACTCTGAAATACAGTTTGTGCAGGAATTACAGACAAATGCTTGCCTTTTACCAATTTTCAAAATAATAAGCTGGTGTTAATAACTGTCAAAGGTGATCGTGAGATGGATGTCAGTATCTGGGATCTTATCTTACTAAAAGCCACCAAGTTAGCCTTCCAGTTTCATGGATGTCAGCAGAAGACATGCAACTCCTGGGTCAGAGACAAAGGGCTTTATTACTCAAAGCACAGCAAAAAGCATGATCCTCATGTTTGCATCAATTCCCTGTCTCCCAAGTCCCACAAAGAAACACAGCGTGGCCCAGGTGAATGTTGTACGTGCACTGGGGTTGCATAGCAGCTGAGAAACACTGAACTTGGGAGATGGGGAAGATTCACCTTTGTCCTGCAGGGAGACATTACTCATGCCCTGAGGTTGCTCTGTACAAACGCAACCCTGATAGATGGTCTGGGTGAAGGAGTGGACCAGGTCTCACATTCTTTCTTCTCACCAGAATGCATGCAGGTATGCTCAGGGACCGTGGCTTGAGCCTAACAGTGTTTTGGGTTTTGTACTATTATGTGTGGACTAAATTATTTTTTAATAGATTTGATGTATTTCATTCCATTGCAGTCATTATTCTTTTTGATGCTCAAATTGTCCCATCTCTGGCCAGTAGGAGCCACTTTGACTTGGCTCCTGTGATCTTTTGATATGACCCCGGTAGTCTTAGTGTCCTTGTCTTCTAGTGTGACAAGGTGTTGTAGGCTCAGCTTATACGTTTCCTGCTTCAGATCTTCAGACATTTCTCTAAGGATCCTTTATTGCGAGATGGTATTTAGAGAGCACAATCTGGGCATTGGGAGTGCTTTTTGCTAATGGGTTGGTCATTGATTCCAGGTCTTTTCAGAGAACAGAGCCAGAAAATTGGTATTTGATTTGAAATAGAAAAATATATTATGAGGCTGGGCACTGTGGCTCACACGTGTAATCCTACCACTTTGGGAGGCCAAGGTGGGAGGATGCTTGGGACCAGGAGTTCAAGACCAGACTGGGTAACATAGCGAGACCCTGTCTCTACATTTAAAAAGAAATTAGCGAGGCATGGTGGCATATGCCTATAGTCCCAGCTATTTGGGAGACTGAGGCAGAAGGATCACTTGAGCCCCCGAAGTTCAAGGCTGCATGCAATGAGCTATGATTTCACCATTGCACTCTAGCCTGGGCAACAGAGCAAGAGTTTGTCTCTGAAATAAATAAATAAATATTAATATTTCGAATTAAAACTTCAGATTACAGGATTTGACTTAATTTTTTAAACTTTTATACTCAAATCTCTTCTTATGCTGAAAATTTTGATTTTCACTTCACTAACATAATTATTTATTTGTTTTATCCTAATATATAATAGTTTCAAAATAATATTACTAATTTTAGTACCACAATATGATGATGTAATCAATTTAAGATTTCTTTGCATCTTATTTAGTATATATGGCTTATTTGGAATATTCAGCCCAATTATTGTATTTTAAAATCACTTTAATAATTCTCTGTATGGTTAAACCACTAACTTGATATCCAGTCAGGTTTATTTGTTTTGTTTTGTATTCGATTTCTAGAGATATTTTCTTTTGATTTAATTTTGTTTATTCCGTTACCATATAACATTTTAAAAATGTTATCATATAACATTTATATGATTCCAAAGTCAAAGCTATAAAGCAAGGTACACTCAGAGAAATTCAGCTTCCATTCTCCTGTCCTAATTCCTTTACACTCCTTTCCCATGTAGGAAACCATTTTCAGTTACTCTTCAATAGTTGTTACTTTCATTTTAAAATATAGGCAAATAAGAATATTTATATTCCCCCAGCCCTAACATAGGCACCATACTATACCTATGATTCTATACCTTGCTTTTTTCATTTAATGATATGTGTCCTGTGGATTATACCAAAAACATGCACGGAGAAGCTCCTTATTCCTTTTTATAGATGCAGAGCACTCCGTTGTATGAACATGCTGTGGTTTACTAAGCCAGTCTCTATTGCTCAAAATGAGTATTTCCAGTCTTTTGCTATTATGAACAGTGCTCCAGTGAGTGGCCTTGTGGTATGTCACTTTGTATTATTTGCCAGTGTATCTGTGCAATAGATTCCTAGAAGCTGGAATTGCTGGGTTAATGGGTAAATGTTTATGTGATTTTGATACATATTAACAAGTTCACCTCCATGGAGTTTGTACCATTTTGCACTTCCAGCATTGGATATACTTTAAGGAGTGATGTGACAGTTTCATTTAATATTTACAATATATCAGAAATTACATATTTAGAGCAATTTGTACTTATGATAAAATACTTTAGCATTTAATTTTGAGAGAGTTCAAAGCTTTTCAAAAAAACATTTCAGGGGCTGGGCATAGTGGCTCAGGCCTGTAATCCTAGCACTCTGGGAGGCCGAGGTGGGAGAATCACTTGAGGTTAGGAGTTAAAGACCAGCCTGAGCAAGAGAAAGACCCTGTCTCTACAAAAAAAATAGAAAGAAATTAACTGGGCATGGTGGCCTGTAGCCCCAGCTACTAGGGAGGCTTCGGCAGGAGGATCCTCTGAGCCCAGGAGTTGGAGGTTGCAGTGAACTATGACACCACTGCACTCTAGCCTGGGCGACAGAGCGAGACTCTGTCTCAAAAAAAAAAAACCAAAAAAAAAAAAATTAGGATTTCTCCAAACATTTTTAAAGACAAGTGGTATAAGAGAATGTAGAATGATTAGAATGATTGTTTGGTTTATATTTGCATTGCTCTTTGGTGACGTGTGAGGCTTTGATGTCTGGTAGACCAATGTCCTCATTCCTGCCTCTCACCTGTTGGCTGAATGACCCTGGACAAGTCACTTAACCTCCCTGGTACTCATGGGGAAAGCATTTTTGGGAAGTGTGAGATGAAATAATGCATGAAAAGTCCTTGGCACAGAGTCTGGGGCAAGTGGACTATCACATGGGAGAGATGACTATGATTTGACTCATTCTTGCGGAGACCACACTGTCCCTCCTCGGTCCTCGTGGATCCAAGTGGAGGAGGCAGCTATGATAGGACTGAGTGATTATGGAGTAGGTTGAGTAACTTGTCCTAGTTTGCCCTGAACTTTTCTGGTTTTAGCTCTGAAAATCTCACACCCTGGGAACCTCCTCTGCCCTGGGTAAACTGGGGCAATTGTGAGACAGGACTGGGTGAAGGGTGCCCTGAGCCCCCTGCAGAGGCTGGAGACAGCTCCACCCCACTGCTCTCCAACGGTCACAACAAAACAAGCATAGCTACTGTCACAGAAGGGACCAGAAATGTCTTGAAGTTAAAATAGGTCCGTCTTCTTGAAAGAAGAAAACTGGAGTCCTTGGCTCCCTTTTCCCCATCTATGGCTAGGAAGAGGTTTTGACTAGGCCTTTGGCCTTTGGGTATGAACTGTAGCCGAAAACCCTCTTCCCTGTCCCACATGGGTTGCGGTTAATATTTTATTGATGGCAATAGTGAAGTATGTAGTTAGCCTGTTAGCCACTCTGAAATATGGGTCTTACATAATAAAAGCCAATCCTCTGAAACTGTATTTAATCATCCCTATTCACTGGGGTTAGTCACTGTTTAATATTGACCGAGTGAGTGAGAACACTGGTATTTGGCAGCCTGAGCTTCAGGACTCATGGCAGGAGTTTTCATGCCAGATTTGTGTCACTGATGGGCATCTCAGCTCCAGTTGTTTTAACATTTTCCATGATAGAAAAATGTCCTTGCAGAGATTTCAGGGCACCCCGTGATTGCCAAGAATGGGCCACTGAGCCAGAAAGTCGGGGATTGTGCTGGCATCCACCAACTGCCCCCAACACTCGCCGGCTGCTGAGCTCCCCAGGCACCCTCCGCCTGCTGCTCTTTGGTCCCTTCCAGAAGCCAGGGCGCAGTCTCAGGCGTGGCTTTTCAGGGTCCCTGAGGGTTTAGCCCCAGTGGATTTAGAACTTGAGTCACACACCCCAAATCCCATTAATTGCCTCTGAAATTGCAACTTCATGTTCAAAATAGCTTAATGATCCTTTAAAGCCGGGATCCCTCTCCCTCCCCGGGCACTCTGTCAACGGGAAATGAGTGTGGTCTCCCACGGCCAGGTACTCGCCCCGAGCGTCCTTTGAGGCCACCGTCTACCACTGCTTCCCCCCCTTCCCCGCAGTTTCAAGTGCATTATGTCCCGTCAACCCTATGGGGGATGTCCGACCACTTCTGGTGGCCTGGCACCCCTCCTGGTACCCAGCCGCACCCAATGTCCTCTAGTGAATGAAGCCTCCCTGCTCTGGGCAGCCCTGGGAGAGTCACCCCAGGCGTGGACGGGATGCTACCGTCAGCCCCAGGCCCTCCCTGTTGTCACTGTGACCCAGCCGAGGCGGGCACCAGGCTGAGCTCAGTTGATGGGACTTCCTGTCCTGGGACTTTGATTCCTTGCTTCTTCAGGAGAGTGGTAGGAGCGCTGAACAGACGCCTGGACTTCAGCCCACTCCAGCTGCGGCTCCTGGAGGGGCTCGGCCGCGGCCCAGCCCTCCAGGCTCCAGTCTCTGAGGGCCACATGTGCCTTCCAGCCCCTGTGCTTATGCACATCGGCTCTGTGTCCCCTGCACTGAGTGGACACCCGGTGGTAAGGAAGGTCTGGGCATGCCACGCTTGGGGACTTGCTCATGAAGCAGTCTGGCTTTTTAGAGCCTGGGAATTGGAATTAAAAACCCACAACTTTTTAACATTACTTATTTTGATTAACTAACACATAAACCTGCTACAAAATTTAAAATGTATGTAGTAAATCACAGTAGAGTCCAATCTCTATCCCACTCCGGTCCCCACTCCCATCTCCCACCCCATGCCTTGTGTCTTTTTTCCTTCCAGAGCTAACCCACACTTTCATTGTAAGGTGTTCAGCATTGTAAATGGAACCAGGCTGCTTACACACTCTTCCACACCCCGCTTTCCCCACTAGCAACTGTCTGAAAGCCTAAGTCTAAGTTTCTGGTGAGAGGAAGTCGTTGAGTGCTTCTGTTGGGAGGAGCAGGGACCCACTTGAGGGGATAGTTTCAGTGTGGGTGGTGGCCCCAGGGGAGGGCAGCCTGTGGTTGCCCCGTGGGTCTTCTAGCTCCACTGCCTGTGTTCTGTTGGCAGAAACAGTTGCAAAGACTTGACAAAGGCCATGCAACCGTCTCATCCAAGTGTGTCTTCCCCCACCCCCTGCCCTGGGCCGAGTGTGATGGGGTGGGAAAATCAGGCCTTAGTCATCAGCACCTAGCGCAGGGCCTGACACACAGCAGGTGTTCTGGAAGTCTGGTCTCTCAGTGGTGAGCCCTGTCTGCAACTGGGAACCTTCAGAGGGTGCTTTCTCCTTATGCCGTGGCCTGGCCCATCCTCTCTAAACTCCTAAGAGAGGGGGAGCTAGAGACGGACGTGGGACTGGCCAGCACATCCCTGCCACCCGTGTGGGCTGAGCTTCCCCACTCAGCCGTGGCTGTCTGGAGCTGCCCTCTCGGCATTTATTCATTTAATCATTACATATTCAACAAGTATTAACAGGGCTCCTTCCTTGAACTGCTGGGCACTTGGGGACACAGCCTCGAACAACACAATGTCTAGCCCTGAAGAGCTGATGTTCCCAGGAGGAAGATAGACGATAAACAAGTAAGCAGCCAACAGCTGTTGATCGGCAGCACTAGGAAGAAAATGGTGCAAGAGACGAGGGTGTGCGGTGGGGTGGATGCCAGCAGTTTTGTCAGGATGGCCAGGGAAGGCCTCTCTGATGGGGGGCACCTGCGCACGGGCTTGAAGGACATGAGCAAGTGCACTGGGCCACCTCTGCGAGCAGAGCCTGGGGGCGGCGGCAGGGGTCTGGGGCTGGAGTGTGTCCGGGAGGTCAGGGGAGTGAGGGGGCAGAGGGACGAGGTGAGGTCCAAGGTCAGGTGACGGGGTGGGATGGGGGCCAGGTTGTACGGGCCATAGAAAGGACTTTGGATTTTACCCTGTGTGAGATGGGAAGGGTCCTCTGGACTCTGGGGCATTCTGGGAGAGTGACAACATCGGCCTTGCATGTTAGAATGATCCTCCTGCCCCTGTAAGGGGACAGACTGCAGAGGGGCAGAGGCAGAAGCAGGGATACCAGCGGGGAGGCCACGGCAGTGACCCAGGTAGGGGAAGGTGGGGCCTCGGCTGGGGTGGCCACCGGGAAGTGGTGAGGGGCGGGCTGGACCTGAGAAGATGTCTGGGAACTGTTGATGGACGAGATCGGGGTGTGAGCGTGAGGCGGGCGTCGGTGTGACCCCAAGGTGTCCTGAGTGCCGGCAGGTGGTGACAGGGAGAGTGGGGGGAGCAGGCTGAGGTGGGGCCGCTACTCTAGGAGGGGCATGCACTGTGGTGCCAAGGACAGAGCCTGGGACAAGCTCGTCAATAATTCCTCTCAACCTCACTGCTGGCTGCAGCAAAACAAACCTCCAAAATGGGCTTCAGTTTCCTCTTCACACCTGTAACTTGGAGGTGGTGAAAGACACAAGCTTGAAGAAAACCCAAAGCCCTGATCTTCCAGGGCCTCCGTGCAGCGCAGCTGCGCTCAGGGTCCCCCGACAGGGAGGAGCCCCCGGGCTGCCCTTTGACGTGAGCGGTCTGAGGAAGCCTGCTCTTGTCCTTGCAGGGACACCATCTGAAGCAAGTGAGCCCAGTCATCCTAGGCCACAATGCTCAAATTTGATGCCAACGATAGTTCTTAGGCTCTGCTTAGGTGGCTACTTCGCTGGGTGAGGACTTTTGTCACAAACTGCCCAGCTAGGCCTGCTTCAGCTACAAGACGTGGGGAATTCTGACCCAATCCTGCCGTTGTGGTGGGAAATGCCCACATTTCCACGGAGGGAAAGCACTGTGTCCTTTGAAATAACAGAGCCTGCTGAAACGCAAACAGCCCCTTTCCCCTCGGATGTCCTGGCTGGGCCATTGCACATCGCATAGCTTCTGCGGCAGCTGGGAAGCAGCTCCTCTCCTGAAGTCAGAGGTCAGGGCTGAGCCTCCAGCACCTCCATGCTCCCTGGCGTGGCCGCGAGGAAGTGGGAGGGCCTGGAAGCTGGGGGACGGGGCAGACCCTCAAGTGTCTAAGTCTCCCGATGTTGTTGCCTGAAGCTTTATTCTGGCCACTTGGCAGCACCAGCTGTCCACCGCTGGTCACGGCGCTTCCACGATCCTCCGTTAAGAACCTGTGTCAGGGCTCCAGACTCTGAAGGAAGAAAAGGACCCACCAACTGGGGACAAGCAGGTGTCCTCCTTTAGCCAGTTCTGATGTGCAGGCTGCTGGGCCCGCGGGAACATGTGGTGGTGGTGTCCAGCTTACTGTGTGCCTGGCACTGCTCTAAGCACTTCACGTGGATTGTCCTCATGGCTGACAAGGGAGGTGGGTGATATTATTGCCACCTGACAGTCGAGGAAACCTAGGCTCGGAGAGATTAGCAACGTGTCTGAGGCACACAGTCTGGGAGGGTGGGGCCAGGGTGGAAGGCTGAGTGGCCCAACCTGAGCACCCTCAGGTGTCGGCTGCCCTTGGCCAGGGCAGGGGAGTGCCAGTGCCCGGTGGGGAAGTGGCCAGCACCATGACACAGGGGCCTTCCACACACAACCACAAGCGCCCATCAGAGTTCAGGGATGAATTGGACAGTCTCTGCCCTTGGGGAGCTCATGGCCCAGCAGAGCCAAGGTCGTGTGCTGAGCCCACCCCCCTGACTGCTCACTGCGCCAGTCATTGATCAGGAAGTTTCCCTGGATGAGCAAGAGTAAATAAGCAGATTCTGCTGGGATGCTGACATTCATTACTGGGCTGAGACACGTGCCTTTCGGGGCTTAGGACTCTAAGATTCTTCCCTACAATGGTTAATCTTGAACTTCAGTCGGGGTGAACCATGAGTGCCATTGACTGTAGGTGCTTGGATCATGGAAGGGGAGGGGCTGCTGCACGGTTGTCATGGTGCCTGGCAAGACGGGTCTCTTGGAAGGCTCCGGAAGGCCCAGGTAGATTCTGTTCGTGACTCACTGTGTCCTGTGGCCTGGGAAGGGACAGCACTTTGGAAATTTTTATTGTTTAGCTTTAGACACTGTGGATGAATGTTCCTCTGAACACCCACCCAAAGCCCGCCAGAGTGAGGCTCTTGAGGTGTAGAGTGGACCCCCACAGTGTGTGGGATGCTGGGAGGAGCCCTCAAGGATGAATGGGAAGATGTGAGGTCCCTCCTAGGGGTGTCCAGGCTGACAGTCCCCGACCAGAGGACTGGGAGAAGGCAGGTGTGCCTGTGGTGTCCCCTTTGAAGGAGCCCATCGCCTATGCAAGGTTGATGTGCCCAGCGGGGCCAAGAGAGCAGGGCCCCAGAAGCAGGAGAGTTCCCAGGACAGCCCAACCCACCTTCCCACCCTTAGAAGAGGTCGTGGAGCATCTTCAGGCCCTGGAAGACATTGGGAATAAGTTACACTTTCATTCAAAGAATATTTAATGAGCACCTACTTGGTACCAGGCACAAAATGGACCAAAATCTCTGCCCCTGGGGAGCCCACACTCTAGTGGTATGACAAAGCCACTTGTCCATCCATCCAGCATGCCCACCCTGAGGGGGCTGTGTCTCCCCTGCAGCTAAGGGGGTGACTGAGGGGACACACCCAAGCTGGAGAGTCAGGCTCCAGGAGTGCCTTGAATGCAACCTGTTCAGCTGGTCACAGACTTTCTTAACTACAGATTTTGTTTTTAAAAACATCTTACTTGGAATCCCATGTAAACAGTATTTTATTAGCAAAACTTTATTTGATGGCTTCCCATTTGCAGTGTTTACTTACTAAGCCAATTGGTGAGAACCATAGGGAAGTTTCGAACAGCATAACCACCGGAAGCCAGGGCTGTGGAATCAGTCTGGGTCTCGTGCCAGCCCAGGCACCCCGTGCCTTTCCATACAGCAGGTTCTCAGTCCTGGCACCATTAACATTTGGCACCAGATAATTCTTTGTCGTGGGGGGCTGTCCTGTGCCCTGAAGGATGTAGACCAGCATCGCCAGTCTCTACCCACTTTGCCAGTATTAACACCCCCCTCAGTTGTGAAAACCAAAAATGTCTCCAGACATTGTCCAATGTCCCTTGGGGGGCAAATCACCCCAGTTGCGAACCATTGCCATTTATAATATTTCGATGGTATAATGTCAAGAAATCCTGTTTCACTTGGAGAAATACTTGCAATCGATGTTTTTGGTTTTTTTTTTAAATCAGCTCTCCTAATACTCCCAGGACTACCTTTAAGTTTTACTAAGGTCTGCACAAAAAAACAAGTTAACGTAGCAGCCCAAGTTAATGTGTTGGTAGTTTTCAATGTACTAAAATTTGTATGTAACACATTTGTGTGGGTGTGTTGTTTTTATTACAATTTTGAAGGATAGGAAAATCTTCACGTTAAAAACATTCAAACCAAATGTTGGCAGATGCTCTGAAGCCCTTTGGGAGGCAGCTTGGAGTCAGCATGCTGGCTTGGAATGAAGAGAGGGAGGATTTGATCAGGGTCACAGGTTGTGGGAGGGCGAGGTCTTGGGGGCCTGTCTGTCGGCCCCGAGACCCTCAGCTTCATCAGACACAGCCTAGAGGAGGCAGGAAGGCCTTGCTCAAGAGAGGGTCGGTCTGGAATTGGGGTGAGGAAAGGCAAGACTGATTCAGGGGTGCACAGAAGGGAAGGCTGGCCTCTGGCCCCATGCACCACTAAGAAAGAGCCCATAATCTTGATGATGTAGGGCCAGTAGGTTAAACCCAGAATAATCATAATGAAAACAATCTGTTTGCACCATTTGATTCTTCCAGAAATTCCCGGGAGTAAGTCCAAGGTGGAGAATCCCAGCCGGAAGTGCTGCTGGTTGGAACTGAGAGGGTGTTGGTGGGACCCAGCTTCCAAGGAGATTGCGGGGCTGCCGGCTCCCCAGGGAAGCCGCCGCCACCGGGGGAGCAGGGGGGCCTGCGGGCTGCAGAAACAACAGCTGGCTTTAATGTTCCTGAAAGAGTAATCCTTCACTGGAATCAATTTGTTCTCCTTTCTCTGAAATTGGGAGCTGATTTCAGGGCTTGCTCCTTGGGAAATCTGCCTGAATTGCGGTGGGACAGCTGACCACAGGCCACCTACTCATCACACCTGTGAGAATTTGTGACAGGCACAGCAAAACAAGGCAAAGGGCTGACAAGGGGGAGCTCCGGCGACCTCCCCAGCTGAGGGCAGTTCTCAGGGGGGCCTCGGGAGCCCGGACTGCAGAGACCCTGCCCCCAGGGTTCACAAGGTGCGCCAAGCACCTTCCTCTCCTCCGTCACCACACAGTGGCTTTGGGGGACCCCATTCTTGTGATATGGTTGACGAGTTCCCAAGTGTCAGACTTTTGGTACCAAGAGAGACCCGAGAGATAATCTGGTCCAACTCCTTCATTTTATAGATGGGGAAATGGAGGCTCACTGGGGTGAGTTTCCAAGGGCACCTGCCCAGGCTTCCTGGCCACCGGCTCTGGGCTCTTCTAAAACCATCACTTGCTTTCCGATGGGGGAAGGTGACTTGTCCAGAGCCTCTCAACATTGTCAGCGGATTTGGTGTCTCCTGAGCAGCAATGAGTGTGTGCGTGCGTGCGCTTAGGCAGCGTGTGCTCTAGCACGACAGAGAAAGGGCACGTGCGTGTCTACACGTCTCTGTGAAGCGCTGACCAGCATCTGACGATATATGTGCACTAGTCAGGTGCTGAGATTAGGGTCAGGGCTGAGGGTTGGGGTGTGTGAGTGAGTGCTGAGATTCAGGTGGTCCTCAGTGAGAACGAGGACTGTCCTTGGGGGTCTCTGACTGGGGATGGTGTTGGGTTTGGGTGGAGCTGGTCTGAGAAGTCATCCCAGAAAAGGAGGCCCACGAATGACACTCGGAATGTCAGCTGGTGAAGAGGGCTTGGGAAGTCTCCCCAGGCAGGCAGAACAAGGGCTGAGAAGCTGGAAAGCAAGAGGCGTGTTTGGGAGATGTCCCATAGTCCTTGCTGGCTGTGGGACAGGGCTTGTTTGGGAGCAAATAAGCAGCTAGCAGACACTGGCTGAGCATTTGCTGTGTGTCAGGTGCTGCGCCAGGTGCCAGAGACAAAGGTGGAAGACACTGGAGTTGAGAGTTCATTGAGTTTGTTCTGTTCATTTTTCCAACAGACTTGCAGAGTCCGGGCTCTGGGGCCCGCACTGTGGTTCTGAGAGGAGTGAAGCACGGCCCAGCCCTTGAGAACTCACGGCCACAGGGAAGGCTCCACGGAGGCAGCTCTAGAGCAGAGTGCAGAGGGCTGCGGGGCTGCCTGGGAATCATGCTCAATTCCCAGCCTAACCCTCGCTCCCACGCACTGACCTCTGGGAGTTCTGAAGCCCGGGGCTCTGTGCACCCCCAACCCTGGGGAGCGTCTGAACTCCTGGAATATGCATGTGTGTATCCCTTGCCCCGTGGAAGTCTCAGAGGACTCCAGCCAAGAACCACCAGCTGAGTGCCAAGCTGGGGAGACAGGGCAGTTAGGTGCTCACGGTTCATCTGGGGAAAGGAAACCAGGGCACTGATCCGGGGGCGTCTCCACCAGCCCTTGCCTGGCTCCCCAGCTGTGGGCCCCTCTGCAGCCCAGGCAAGGAGACCCCAGCTTCCCAACTTCTCTGCCCACACTGAAGGCCGTGGTCACTGGCTGACCTCGGTGTCTCTCCCCAGGACACCAGGACTGAGGAGTCTCACCTCACACTTGGAAATCCCCTTCCTGCCTCCTACCAACTAGACTGTCCCACGGCTCAGCAGCTGTGGCTTCCCTCTCACAGGCGAGGCCATGGCTGCCTGGCGAGGCCGAGCGTGGTGCTCGAGGCTGAGGCCAGTCGGAGCTTGGCGCTGCCCCTACACCCAGGCCCGCCTTGCAGCTTCCTCACGGCCCCCAGCTCAGGCCACTTGTGCTCCTGTGCGACTGAGCCAGGGGTTTCCAAAACCAACCGTGAGGTTTCCTGAAAGGCAATGGCTTCAGGGCGCCGGGCAGGGCGGGCCTGGGAAGCAGCGAGCTGCAGCTGACCCTGGCCTCAGGGCCCTTCCTCTCCTCATCAGGACTGCCGGAGCCACCGCCCTGCTGGGAACCAGCGAAGGGAAGTGGACACTCCTGAGCAGCCCTGACCTGCCCTGGGCCTCGCCAGCCCTCAGCTCTGTCAGGGCTGCGACGCTGGAAAGAATGAGCTTCGGCCCCTGGGACCCGCAGGAGACAGAGGTCAGCACAGCCCAGGGTGGCCTTTCCGCCTGGGCCAGGAACTCTCAGCAACGGAAAGCCTGGTCTCCTCCTGTCCCCAGCAGTGGACGTAAGAGGGACTGGCAGCCGCCTCTCTGACGGGCAGAGCTCTCGGAGCTGCTTGGCCTCTGCTGAGCGGGAACTGGGCCTGGGACTCCCCCCAGTACAAACACACACAGACAAGGCCACGCTGCCCAGACCTCTGCTCACTCGCTCCCCATGCCTGGGTCCCAGCCGCCGGGCTGGCTGGGAAGGGCCTGCTTCTCTGCTGGTGTCCCAGGCTCACAGACTCTGTCCTGCTTTCCTTCCAGATGTCCTCGTCTCCCTGGTCTCCCCTCAGGCACACAGGCCTTCTCTGCTCCTCACGCCTCTGCCCTGCTCTCTCCTCTGCCCGGGACACTCTCTCCTTGCCTCTTCCTCTTGCTGACCGCAGATGCCCACCCGGACCCCAGAAGGGCTGGGCCCTCTACCCCCTGCCCTGGGCTTGTCCACGGCACTCCCCAGGGCCGTTGTGAGTCACCTGAGGGCAATCCGTCGCTCTCTCCAGTCACAGGAGGGCTGGGACAGTGCCTGTTGCTGGAGTGCCAGCCAGACACGGTGGGAGGTGGCCCCTGGGCTTAATGGCAAGGGGACAGTGAATGTGCTGGGGGGACGGGGGTCTCCAGAAGGTACGACCATGAGGTCTTGCACACACCTGGGCTGGGAGGAGGCTGTGTGGTCCAGAGCAGGCAGGTTAGGACAGGGTAGGGCAGGGGCAGTGCAGGCTCACACTGAGATGCAGGCCAGGACAGGGTGCTGGCAGGGCGGTCAGAGGGGCACCTGGCCCAGATGGGACAAATGTCTTATGGTAGGTCGGCAGGGGAGAAGAGAGACCTGTGGAGGGGCGGTGCCCGGCAGGGGGACAGCTAAAGGCAGATTCCCTCACACCTCAGCACAAAGCCACCAGGGGTCCCACCCCCTGTTCAACAGAGCTCCCTCCTTGCGGGAGGCGGCAGTGGAGTGAGAGGCAGTGGGCTCAGACCTGCTCCCACCTTCTCTCTGGTCCCCCCTTTCTCCATCTGTAAAGCGGGCGTCAGAAGACGTAACTGACAAGGTTATTGGGAGGTCTGCTGAGGGAATGTTCTTGAAGGGTGTTACTGAATCACACTTTATGTTGCTTTTTCCTTCTCTGCAGAATCCCAGACCAGAGGTGAGGTCCGGGGAAAGGGAGCCCTCTGCCCCTGGGAGTGGCCGCTGCAGTCTGGGAATTGTCCTCCAGCCTGTGGTAAAGGATCGGAATCCTGCTCGTGTGAGTCTTGGCCTCTGCTGTGGGTTGGTTCTGGAAAGAACGCAGAAACGGCTTTGGAAGGGGAGTTGTTCTTGGTCCTTCCCTGGTGTCCAGCAGGCATGTTCCCAGCTCTTACCAGGGCCCAGGCACTGTGTGGGCAGCAGAAAGACTGAGGGAATGACCCTGCTCGGCCCTGGACGGGCTCCTGTCCGGACTCAGGGATGCTGTGTCCCCTGGGGCAGAGTGGCGTTGTGGGCGAGTGTGCCTTTTCCAAAGAGCTGTCCCCACAGGTGGGAGGCCCAGGCTCCGTCTCCACTAAGCTGGGTTGTGGAGAGCTGGCCCAGGCCTGGCTTGCAGCGAGCTTAGCAGCTCCTATACGTCTCTGAAACTGAGCTCTGGAAACTGCCCAGCTTTGCTCCACCCTTATCTTAAAGGACAACTCCAGCCTTCAGCCGCTCAGGCCAAAATCTTGGAGTCTTCTGGACCCTTCTCTTTCCCTCACAGCCCACACCCACTCTGTCACCCAGTCCTGTCCGCGCTACCTAAAATACGTGCAGAAACATGTCCCATGATGGAAAGCAGGTCCGAGGGGCCCAGAGTGCATGTGTGTGGGAGGAAGGGGTGTGGGGACAAAAGGACAGGAGAAAACTTCGGAAATGATAGAAATGTTAAGAATCTTGATTGTGGAGATAATTTAATGGGTGTATATGTATGTCAGAACTCATCAGATTGTGCATTTTATGTGTGCTAATTATGCCTCTGTAAAGCTGTTATTTTTTTTAAAAAATTAGATATTTCCAGTGACCTCTGTGAGACCCCAGACAAGCCCCTTCCCGTCTCTTAGCCTCAGCTTCCCCCTCTGTAGAACGGATGTCTCTGAGGGCCCTTGCAGCGGCACTGTGCCCCATGACCACCCCAGCTCAGAGACAGCACACTCAGGTTTGTTCCAGCATGTTACTGAGCCCAGCTCAACCCACCAGCCCTTCCTGCAGAAGTGGTTCAGACCAAGTTAAGGGATTAGCTGGAGAGAGGGAGGATGCCAGGAAATAGAGCCAAATCCTGCGGGAGAAATAAGGAGGGGAGACATCCCTGGCTCCACACTGCAGAGGCTTCTCTTCAGGCCCAGAAAACCCTCCGGAGAGCTGGAGGGAGGCATAGAGATTTTGATCAACACCTATATCAGACAGCTGGGGGAACTGAGGTCCCGAGAGAGGTCTTTTTCATGTACACTGGGAAGCTGAGCTGGAAACTGGCAGAGTGGATACAAGAGTACAGATTGCTGAACTCCTAATCCACTCCTTAACTGTCACCCTCCCATGAGGACTCCCTGACCACCCTGTTTAATATTGCAGCTTGCCCCACCCAAGCATTCCTGATCACCCACCCAGAACCATTTCTTTTTTCCATAGCACTTTTCACTTTCCAGCATGTGACATAATTTACTTTTTTATTATATTATTGTTTGTCTCCCTGAGACCAGGAATTGGTGTCAGTTTTATAAACTGATGAATTCCAAGCATCTAGAACAGACCTTCAACAGTGCTTAGCATAAAGTGGGTCCTTACCAAAATACCTGTGTAATCAGTGAATTTGTTGAAGGCCACTACCCTGCCAAGAACAAGGGCATCTAACTTACTCTTGCTTGAGCTCAGCTCACCCTCCACCCCAGCAATGACTAGCTGCTGTATTTTGCCTCCTTACGCCTCCACTTTCTCATCTACAAAATATAATTTCACTGAGCTATTATGTGATATAATATGGACGCGGTGCCTAGCACGGTGCCTGGCCCGTGGCAGCAGACAGCAGCCACCTGCAGAGAGCAGTAACTTTATTTAATGACAAATGTTATGCAGTTAAGCTCTGGCAAATTAAATAACAAGCAGAGTGTTGGCAAACTTGATTTGAGTGTGAAACTCTCACATGAAGTATTTTCTTCCCTCCTTGGAGGGAAATTTTCTGGTCTGAAACCTGGTGAGTTTGAAAAAGTGAGGAGGCCAGGTGCTCTGATCCGAATGCATCCCCCAAAGTTGATGTTTGGAAACTTAATCCCCAAGGCAACGGTGTTGAGAGGCAGAACCTTTCAGAGGTGAGTAGGTCATGAGGGCTCCACCCTTACGAATGGCTTCATGCTGGTTACCAAGGGAGCGGGCTCCGAAAAGGATGAATTCAGCCGGTGTCCTCTCTGTCTCATGTGCCTGCTTCCACCTCCTGCCCTTCTGCCATGGGCTGACCCTTGCCGGATGCCGACGCTGTTCTCCTGGACTTCCCAGCCTCCAGCACTGTGAGAAATAAACTTCTTTTCTTTATAAATTACCCGGCCTGTGGTTTTCTGTTATAGCAACAGAAAACAAATGAAGACACAGGGTCTCAGCCCAGCTCTCATGCTTCCTGGCAGTGGGGTTCAGGGCCAAATACCTTACCTCTCAGGACCTCTGTCTTCTCATCTGTGAAATGGGACAGGAATGCTTTTTCTGCTCACTTTGGGGGATTGGGGAGATTGAAGGAGAAATCGCAAGTGAAATGCTGTGTAAGCAGTGTGGGTTGTGCCTTTGCAGATGAGGCGGCTTGAGCTGGCAGCAGGGCTGCAAAGCTGCCCACTTGGGGTAAGATCCTTGCTGCTTTGCGTCAGTGGTTTGGGCTGACTTATGTCCCTCTAAAATTCATATGTTGAAGTCCTAACCCCCAGTACACCTCAGAACGTGACCATATTTGGAGATAGGGTCTTTAAAGAAGTCATTAAGTTAAAATAGGTCTTTAGGGTGGGCTTTAATCCAATATGACGGGTGTCTGTATAAGAAGAGGAATTTTGGATACAGACACATACAAAAAGAAGATGATATGGAGACACAGGAAGAAGGTGACCGGCCATCTACCAGTCAAAGAGAAAGGATTTAGAAGAAACCACCCCTGCCAACACCTTAATCTCAGACTTCCAGCTCAAGAACCGTGAGACACTACATGTCTGTGTTTGAAGCGATGCAGTCTGTGATACTTTGTTATAGCGGCCCCAGGGAACAAGTACGGCAGGTCTGGGTGGGATTCGGCAGAAATTAGCAGCCCAGAGAACTGTGCTGCTCGGGCTCCTCCCCCGCAGACCCCTCTGCACGCACCTGCCTCAAACATCCCGTCCCTGTGGTCCACCCCTGCCTCCCTGGTCCTGGAGATGTCTGACTGGGTGTCTCCACCTGAAGGACCTGGTAGCTCGAGAGGAGTCCTGGTGGTACCTTGGAGGCCATCCCTGAGCAGAGACCCTCAGGAACGCACCCTGTTACAGCTCCCTGAGGGGGGGTTTCTAGAAGGGCCTTGGTCACAGTGACTGAGAGGGAATGTGCAGCCTCTTTCCCCCTTTATTCTGTTGTCAGTCAGAGAGAGAGAAGGCTGTATTCTCTGAGAAGAGCTGGGCAGACACCCAGGGCCCCGTGCCCACACCCCCTGCTCCTCCCTGTGCTCTGACGGTCCTGTATGGGCATGCTGGGCTGGGGGGCTGGGAGGCCTGCTGGGGTCAAGTGATTGCCCCGAGCTGTGGAGTCTCAGGCACCCACATGAGAGCACAGGGCTCCGGGAGGCTGTGGCCAGGGCTGGCCTCACTTCTGCACTCAGGGATCACTTCCCTGGGACAGCTTGTCTTTAGACCCTCCTGTCCTGAGCTGGGTTTTATTTAGCCATGAGACGTTATGGTGTCCTCTTGCCTCCCCCGGAACCACCCAGCCCCAGCCCCCTTTCAGGCCACGCAGACTCCTTTAAAAAGCTTCAGTCAACAATACAGGCTAAAGGTCAGGGGAGCAAGACCAAAATACCAATATTGTGCAGATTAACCCTCTTGGAAGAGTTTCTAGATGATGGGGTAGAAATTATGTGCAACCTTGGTAGAAGGCAGCTTATTTCTTCTGCAAAGTAAGGGGAAAATATAAACAAAACAAGGTTTCTTCCCACAAAATAAGGCCACCCACATACACTGTCTGTAAAAATCTAGTCTTGCCTGATGTAACTATGAGTCTTGGTCTATTATCATGTAACTGTCACACTGCAGCACGTGGTCTGAGGCAGTCTCCTTATTTGACTCGCTCCTGACTTAGGAAAACAGGAGCTGCCAGGACCCAGGCTGCCTCAAATCCACAGCCAACGCCCCCAGCTCCCCTCCCCTTCCCTGTGTGGCAGCTGCACGGGACCACCCTGGGCCCACGGGGAGAGGGCCTTGAATTCCAGCCCCGAAGCCTTGCTCTCAATCGCCTCCTGAGCTTAAGGAAACTAAAGGTCTGCCACCCTCAGTCAGTGTGGGGGACAAGCCCAGAGGGAATTGATTACCCTGTAAAAGCACTGGCTCCCCGGCAGCTGCTGGCTTTGGGTGTTCCAGATCCACAGGGAATCCTGTGTGGCGCTGGATGGTGTTCGAAATTCAGACTTTAGCTTTGGGGGTGAATATTCAGTCCTGATCAAGTCTTTTCAGTGAAGTGTTTTAGACCTTTGCTGCTTCCTTCATGCCTCTCCTGACCGCCCTAAATATGGATGTTTTCTAACAGAAGCTGAACGACGCTCAGACGTCAAGGTCTGTGGCCTCTCATCTATTTGTGCAAAGAATCAAACTAAAATGGGCTTTTCCTGACAGTTCCAAGAGTGGATTAGCAGCCTGTGTGTCGGGGGTGCTTTGGGGCTGGAGTGACCTGAGACATCCGTCTTCTGTCCACTGTAAGCAGAGGCGGCTCCTGGAAAGGGAGATAAGGCAGGAGCTGGCCTGGCCCCATGTGGCTGTGGAGTCCCTGGAGGCCCCTCAGGGCAGATGGCTCTGGCAGGCCGGCTGCAAGCTCCAAGGAGAAGGAGCCGCGTCTGCCTGGGGCCTGCCTGCCTTTGCAGCTTACACCATGGCTTGGTTCACTGGAACCCACTGCCAGGGACTTTTCCTTCTCATTGTTGCCTCCACATTAAAATGAGGGCAAATAACCAAGCAGGAATGCATTTTTAAAAAGATGTTTAGGGAGTTTCCTGGATGTAATCACACAATAGCTCTCCATACCTCCTACTTTTGCAGCCTGCTCCAGTTGGAATTCAGAATGATGTCCTGGGAGTCATAAAATCCAGACTGATTTTTAAAAGTTCAATTATGCTTACTAGATCAATCTTAGAAAGTCAAGAGAATGAGAGATATGTTCAGTAAAGATTTCTAATAACGGTATTTGAAAGCCTAGGGACATTCTGTGGTCAGCTGCATGTCTGTCCCCCTCACAGGGGCTCCTGCGTTGATGTGACCTGCTGCCCTGACCGCAACTGACCATCCCACCCCAAGGCAGCTGCCGGCCAGTGAGACAGGCAGTGGGTGCAGTTGGGCGAGCATTTTCCTTCTTTGCTTTAGAGCGATTCCGCGTCGGCTGGAATCCGACTGACCCAGCAGGTCCTCTCTGGGAAGGTTTGAATCAGAGACACACAGAGTGAGAGGCGGAGAGAGACGCAGAGGTGCAGGGAGTCATATCATGAGAACAGCAGACCCACCAGGGTGGAAGCCACAGACACGAGCTTCCGGGGAGCAACAAGGTGGGGGTCACCTCAGCAGAGTGGCTCTCCTGGGCCACATCGCTGGGCTCCTGACAGCTCAGGTTGGCATCCCAGCCTTGACTTACTAGCTGTAGGACTTTGGGCAAGTGACAAACCTCTCTAAGCCTCAGCATCCTCCTCCTCAGCTGGGGGTGATGGTGATGACCTAGCCCAGGAGGCTGTGGTGAGCGCCCAGGGTAATGTGCACAGAGCGGCTGGTGCCGCGCCTGCACCCAGGAAGAGAGAGCGCTCAGCAGATGCTCCCTATCATGCTTGTTAAGGCCACCTTAGTAACAATCCTAGGCCCCAAGTCCTGACTGCAGGGCATTGCTGGTGTCCTGCCCATCTTTCCATCTGTCTGTCCTTCCTTTCCTCCTGTACAACAAACAGCCATGACTCAAAGTAAGTTGAGTGTGTCTGTGTGTCTTGTAGCTTGGAAGAGGCTCTTGCTCATAGAAATAAAACCTTTTTCAGTGCCAGAGAGCCCAAGTAGCCATTCTACATTAAACACACGTGGGAAAAGCAGCCAGTGAATGGTGGCTTGTCCTTTGAAGGGAAGGGGTCGTTAGTGCCTCTTGGGTCAGTGCACACAGAATGAAATGCAGTTACATGGCACTGCCCTGCCAGCCAAGGGGCAGGTGGTGGAGGCCATTTCAAGACTGGAGTGGAGGGAGGAAGCTGGTGTCCTGGACCTACCCAGACAAGGAACAGCAGCACCCCCCGTGGCTTGACAACAGCAGCGAGACTGTGAGGCCGGCTGCATATCTGTGAGCCGGGTGTGTGCATGCACAGGAATGGGGGCATATGCAAGAGTGGCGTGTCCCGTGGCCATGGCCGCCTGTGTGTTTGTGCCAGCATGCATGCACATGTGGACAGGGGCTGAGGGAGAGCATGCTTGTGTGTCTGTGTGGGTTTGGACCTGGGGAGAGCGGTTGAGGGGGGTGTCGTAATGGGTATGTGCACCTGAGGATGATGCATGTGTACAGGTGTGAGTGTGAACCTGTGTGTGGCTCTGCGTGCCCAAGCAGGCATGCGTTCCGCATGTGGCTGACGTGTGAAGTGACTGCGCTCCCTTCAGCAGCTGGGCTGGCCCTAGTTCAGGCTGGGGTGGGGCAGGCCACCTGGGTCACCTGGCTGACAGGGCTGTTGTGACAGCCTTTGTGGCCTGCAGTGTCTCTGGCACCAGGGCCATTCAGGAATGAAGACCAAGAATGAGGAAGTCCCAACAGTTTCTCTGGGTTTTCATTTCAAGGAACACAAAGTGACCTTTGCTCTGCCACTTGGGCTTGCTGTGGGTTCCTTGTCCCTTCCCCTAGAGAAAGAGGAGAGGCCGGTTTCGCTTTTCCTCCCGGCTATTTTCACTTTCAGCCTTCCTCAGTGAGCACTGAGAAGGAGAGGCAGCAGTGGTGTGGTGTGTGTCCGAACCTCAGGCGGTGTCATGAAGGCCCTGGGCCAAGGCAGGAGATCTGCATGGAGCCATCCCAGGCTCGGGGACGGGCTGCTGGTCCACACCAATTGCTGTGACCAGCCAGCCTGCCCAGGAGAGAGGCTGTGACCCCCCAGCTCTCTGGCCTCCTCATTTGTGCTAATGAGAAAGCAGCTTGCAAGAAGAGGCATGATTTGTTCAGATAACACAGCTGTCAGGCCTAGTACAGAGCAGGTGAAGGTAGGAGCTGGACCCTGTCCCACGTCCCAACAGTCTACGCCAGACAGCACAGACAGCACGGCTCCCAGCACCTCCGCCCACACAGAGTTGCCTCCCTGGCTCTCTCTGGCCACTTCATTCCTGCCCTTACTGTCCCTTCATGCTTGTACAGTTGTCAGGCAGGCCCTGGCCACTCTCACTTAGGCCCCATTTATCTGACGGGGTTCTCCCAGGGTAACAAACCCGGGCTTCTCAACCCTTCAGGTATGTCCCACCCTCTCCCAGCAGGGTCCCTCCTGTGTGACAGGCCATGGGCAGCAGGCTCAGCCCGGCCCCCCTCGAGTCTGACCATGCCTCACTGGTTGCCACCCAGGCCCTGGGGCACCGTTGGACAGTTGCAAGGGACCCTGCCTTCTCCAGAGCACCTCCAACAACAGCAACGGCCACACTGGGTCAGCAGCCACGTGTCCTTCAACAGCAGTCTCAGCGGCAATCACTGACAGGTTGACTCAGAAACCTGCTGGGAACTTCATATTTCTTCTCATCATGATTTCCCCAAAGAATCCAGGTCATGAACTAGACTAAATGTTGAAAGATCTAGTGGAAAACAAAGGGTTTGCACTGCCTTTTATTCGTGCAGGCAAAGGGTCAGGATGGCCTTGGTAGACTTGGCGAACAGACCCTCTGTCTACTCTGCCCTCAGGGGCTCTGCTCTGAGAAGTCACTTTGGCATCTGAGCCAGAGAGGAAAACCTGCAGCTGTGACTTTGAGCCACACAGCCCAGACGGGCAGCATGGCCCCACCCCATGCAGCATGAGCTGAGCCCTGACCCTGGCCTGCCTGCTGGGAGACGACAGTCACCACTGGAGCAACACATGGGGAATCCTGCCACTGCCAGGGATCTAGGGCCACATCTCCCAAAGAAAGAGTGCATTCCACAGGGGGTGGGAGTACATGACATGGTTCTAGGCACACAAACAAACTAGCATTTTTGTAAGTGGTTGTGAGTTTACTTTAACATAAACTAGAAAAATGTGACATCAAACTCTACAATAATCATCTGTTATATCATGGTATGCTGCAGAGTGACTTGTTCAGCCTTTGCCACCCCATCATGTTATCTAGTCATTTTAAGTACGATGACTTTATCTTCCCAGGGAGACTGTGACTTCCTTAAGGAAGGGGCCTGTGCCTAAACTTGTGTGGCATCCCCTTGGATCTGGCATAGAGAACCCGAGAAACAAGGTGAACCAGGCACGAAAAGAACCACAGCTGGGAGTGCATCTTCCCAGCTCTTGGCCCGGGCAAGGCAAGTTTGCTTTTACTTATTGATGCCCAAATCAGTCCTTTAATAACACCTTTCATCTGCTTTTATCGACCCCCAGACCTCATCCTTGGCCCTTCTTTAGTCCTCTTCAAGCCCCCAATCTCCTAAGGCCTGGGTGTTGAGGGGCACCACCAGCTGAGGAACCCATAGGGAGGCCACCTTTACAGCAGCCCGAGGGCACCTCCCCTAGCAGAGTCCTGGACATATGAACATCCAGACCAGGGCAGGTGGCCCCGGGCTCTGGCATCCAGTTGTGGGGCCATCAGAAGTCAGGCAGGGGCTCCTTCTGGGGTGGGAATGGGGGCAGTGGAGGGGAGGGCTGTTGGGCTCCAAGTGGACAGGGGGCCTGTGCCTTGGGGATTTCAGTTCATACATTGCTGAGTGATGGCTCCATTGTCCCCTGGCAGCCGGCTGCAGGATGAAAGAGGGTTTCTTTTATGCCTCATCTGAGAAGTTAAAAAAAATTAAGGATTAAAAGAAACAGGAAAAACTCAGTTTAGATGAGAGTAGCCAGGATCGAGTCAGATCTTCTGGAATGGATAGATTATCCTAGAAAGAACACACTCATTCATTCAGCAAAGATTTATTGAGCACCTTCAGAAGGCCAGGCAATGATCTAGGCCCTGTGCCAAGGACTTTATTAAGTGTGACTGTTTGGAATGATTAAATCAGCTCTGGGTTTTGGTAAGGAAGTGAGTACCATTTTATTACAGTATTTACCAAAGAAAATATCAAATACTTTTAGGCTTTGTCCACAGAAATTCAACCCCTGCCTCCGTAGCCTCACGTGTTCATGAGTGCATACGCTTCAGCCCTCCGGGAACAAGCCCCCTTCTTCCTGTGCAGATATGATCAGCCCTTGCGACTGTGGAAAACAGGGCAGACACTTGGCAAGCAGCTCGAGGGAAAAGCCATTTATTTAGTCCCGCAGGCAGACAGGGCAGAGAGGAAGGAGCCGGGGTGGCTCCGGGGCTGTGCCCCTGGGGAGCGACGCTGACCTCAGGTTGGAAGCCGCCCTCTGCCCCGGCACCGGCACATGCGTGCATTCTGCCTTCTCTCCGGGCCGGCATCTTCCCCGTGTGGAAAGTCCTTCTGACTCTCAGCCCAGAATGCCGGTGCCAGGGGAGCTCAGAGGAGAAAATGTTCTGAATGCAACTTATAACATTTTTAGGCCTTCGCAGAAGTGTGGCTTTATGTCCTCCTAAAACACACATGGAGGGGGCCTAGAGAGAATGGAAGTCATGAAAGGACTGTCTGACGCTGGGGTTTTGGGGTGCAGGCAGACCACCCTCTGATGGCTGTCGCTGCCACTTGCACACTGTCATTGACCATTAACACCTATTTTCTGCTCTCCTGCCACAGCAACAATGACCGAGACTCACCGCTGCCAGCTGAGCCAGGCTGCAGGGCTGAAACCATCCCTCCAGCCTAGGCGGGAGTGGCCTTTACATGAGGCTACTGTATTCACTGAGGGGGTTCAAGGCGAGGTGTTTCATCTAAAACAGTGGTTCTCCAAGTGTGGTCGCTGCAGTAGCAGCAGCTGCAGTGCCTGGGAACTTGCTACGAATGCAGAATCTTGGGGCAGTGCCTGGCACTGGGTGTTTGAACAAGTTCTAGGTGCTTCTGATGCACACTCAGGTGTGAGAATCACTGCTCTCCATGGGCCACCTCCTCTCGTCGGCTCCACAGCCCACACCAGGCCAGGCAAGTGTCGCCACACAGACTTATGACTCGGAGCACCCAGATCCCCAGCTTCAGCCAGTGGCCCAAGGCTCTGACTCCCCAGGGCTCTGCCGCTGCCCACGGGCCTTTCTCGTCACCAACTTTCACCGAAGTCCCACGGCAGCAGGGAAGGCAGAGCAGCAGGGCGAGTGCTCCTGCAGAGACCAGGAGGGCTGACCTTCCCACGGGTGCTGATCTCCTGTGACTGGGAAGAGACGACCTTTGGCACATGAGCAGCATCTAATACAGTTTAGGCCTTCGGGTGCACCAAAAGGGGGAGAAGCAAATTGCAGCTGGAGTGGAACATTCTGACAGCTTTCCACCCTCTTCCATCACCAGGAGTCTAAATGCCTCCTCCCCTCCACCCTCAAGAAGCTTCTGTGCAGAGAATGGCCAAGACTCAAACCTCACGGCAGAGGCTCTGGACGTTTACAAGGAGCTGGAGAATGTGGACTTGCTAACTCCTGGGGGAAGTGGGGACTTAGGTAGAATGAGTTTTAAAAAGAAGACGGGAGTGGTTGGGGTGGCATGAGGTACAGAGGGGGCGCATAGGGGCCACCCTCCTTTGAGTCACAGAATACCCACTGAGGGACATTGTCACAGTCTGGGCGGTGAGACCCACACTCCTGCTCAGTGCCAGAGAATGAGTTCTCCCAGCCTGGGATGAACAATGCCGTCATTACTATAGCTACTGTTGCTGCTATTGCAACTGCTGGGCTGGGAGGGGTGGCAGAGATGTCAGGCGAGACTTCGAGATCTCTGCCTTAGCGCTGCTGGTCGGAAACACGTGAGCAGGAGGAGGGGGAGGTTTGGAGGAGGAAGATAGAGGTGCTCAGCTGAGTTCCAGGCATCTGGGCTGGCCAGGTGAGAGGGCCAGGGCCAGAGAGTGTCTGGGCAAGGGAAAGGTGGCTGTGCGTCTCCAGCTGCAGGTGGCAGCTGATGAGGCCGTGGGGTGTGGAGAGGAAGAGGACAGGATCAGAGCCCAGGAGCAGCACTGGTCAGGGGTGTGCCCGCGACGAGGGCGCTGGGAGGAGCCTGAGAAGCAGCCTGAGCCGGGCGGAGGCGCAGGAGAGGGTGCGGGCACGCCGAGAGGGGAGAAGGCTCCCACGGAACTGTCAGGGCTGCTGGGCCGGCTGGAGCAGGGCCAGGGGCCAGGGATCTACTGATAATTCCTCGTGTCAGGAGCAATTCCACTGGGATGGGGAGTCTCCAGGCGTTGAGCAGAGACTAGTAAGTGAGAAAAATAGAGATGATGTCGGAAGCCTGATGATAAGGGGAGGACAAAAAGCAGGACAGTGGTGACAGGAGGCCAAGGCTGGGGTGGGTGGTGCGGTGTTCCTGGTGTGGAGAAGCAGGGAAACATACACAAATCTGCTGAAGGAAGGTGGGGGGAGAGAAAGCTAGAGATGCAGGGGAGAGGGAGGGAATTTGAAGAGGGAATCTCTGCCTGAGAAAGCAGAAGGGACAGACAGACACAGGACAGCTCAGGGGGCTATCCTTAATCCAGAAGGGGACAGCTCTTCTGCAGACTGAGCCCTCTGTAGGCTGGACAGGAAGTGAAAATAGGAGGGGACAGACAGATGGCACAATTGAAAGCGTCAAAGCCTGCGTGTCTCTGTGGAGCGCGAGGTCAGCTGCAGGTGGAATGCGGCCAGAGAGCAGAGCGTGAGCATTGCAGAGGTGGGGCGGCTGGGCTGGGGGGTGCCTGGGCGTGGGCACAGGTGACCAGTGTGGCCTGGAGGTGAAGGCCTCTGAAGGGGAGGAGGTCAAGAACAGAGGGTGTGGGCAGGGGAGGGTGGTCCTGGTGGCCATGGACATTGCCCAGGGCGGTAGCAGTGTGAGTGAAGGCTGAGAGGAAGCATTCTGGGTTAGAGCCTGGCCTGGAGAAGTGGGGGAGCGGGACCTGGAAGGCATGTGTGGCAGGCAGGGGGACACGGGGGTGTGGGAGCCTCACAGGAGCCCAGGCTCAAGAACCAGGCCTGGAGGGGGCCTCAGAGACCCAGGGGAAAGCCGCACCCCACCCTGGCCCTGGGTGCTGGAGAAAGGCAGCTGCTACTCAGGAGGGTTCAGGGAGTGGGGCCCGTGAGGGCAGTGGGGCTCCAGCAGAGGTGGAGGTGGAGGGAGCAGAGAGGGCAGAGGCCAAGGAGGTGGGGTGGACTATGGACCCCTGGCTCCAGGGGGCTGGGAAGGGGCTGGAAGAGGCAGGGCAGTGGGAGGCTGGGCCTGGGAGGAAGATTAGAGGAGTCCTGGGGCAGAGGAAGCAGAGGAGCCGAAAACAACAGCCTTGAGTTTGGGGCCATGTTCCAGTTGGGTTGTGATTACAGTCCCTGACTTATGCCTGGTGCCTCACCAGCGTCAAGTCTGTGTTGATGACCGTCTCTTGTTGCCTTTGATGCCTTCTTTCTTCTCTCTCTGCCTGGACAAAGCCCGCCTACCCTAACTCAGGTCTCACCTTCTCTACAAGCCTTTCTTGAGCTTTCCTGGCCTCTGGACTCTCTTACTATAGTCTTTGTTTTATCATTTTAATCCCTGAATAAACTTGAAATTTCACTTTACAGTTTCATGTATATAGACTCATAAATAAAATGTATGGGTCTCCTAACCTTTTTGATTACACATCAAAGACTTATCATGTTTTATGTGGATATTACTATAGCAATATATTATGTATATTATAAAAGTAGAAACTAAAAATTATGCGACAGCAAATAGCTCTAAATAGAAGTTGTGCTATACTCTGCCCACTGCCTGAGGGACGGTCCTGTGTCCCCACCGGGTGCACACGCTCCCCTTTAAAACTGGTGAGCGTGTTAGGAGTCCCTGGGGTGTGCTGGTGGTGTCTCACATTTCCTCCACCTCTCCTTTGTGAACAAGAATTGGGTTGTGCATATAGCAAGTGCTCGGTAATATTTGTGAAAGAGAAAAGTACACAAGTCAGCCAGGAATGTTTTGGAATAGAGGTGTGAACAAAAGTCCTCTGAGAAGGAATTTGGAGGACACTTTATTCCAGTGAAGTTTGCAAACCGGGAGACGCAGCCTTTGGTGTAAAACAAAGGTGTGTTCCAGAGAACAAAGGGAGGGTTTGACTTTTACAGAGAAAGTTTCCACCCAGGTTCCTAATGAGGTCTATTTATGCAAACGAAGGATTCAAAGTTGCTTAGTTCTGATTGGTCAATGCAGCTGATCCCCGATTGATTGATACAGCTGAGCTGTGATTGGCTGGTACTGCTGAGCTCCGAAGTCCCAAAGTTAGACAGAGGTGTGGGTTTTTGGGGAATTCAGAGTATGTGTGTGACCTCTAGTTAGCAAATGGTCACTTGGCTCCATTTAAAATTTAGGCCCAGGTAGCCCCTTGGGGTCCATCTTGAAGGACTGGCTCTTTCAGGTTCACATTTGTTCACATTCCCCCTCTCGACTGAAACCTGTTAGCAGACAGTGCTGATGATCGAACGGGTTGGCTGTGTTCCATTCACAGTGCAGGGTGGGTTAGCTACCTTCTGTCGGTCCATCTAGTCCCTCACAAGGATCCTAGTGGCAGGGCAGTGACCAATTGAGCAACTAGAGCCATTTATTTACACACTTGGGTACCTGTTAAATTTGAATTACAGTCTCTTGGGTTAAGTTGGTTCCATTTTCCAGCTGGAGCAAATTTAAAGTCTTAAGGTGTTGGGTCAGCACAATCCTGGTGGGGGTCTCTTGCAGACATCTGTTAAAACAAGCTAGAACAATTTTAAAGGGGAGCCAAATGCTTAGCCCAACTCTGAAGAGAGGATTATTAAAACTTGCAGGGTGGAATGTAGAAGGGATTCTATACCAGGAGAAGCCATCTGAAAATATCTGGAAATTGGAAATTTTGTCCGGTTAGTCCAGCCAAGGGGCTTTCTAAAGATGTCCCTTTCAGAGACTTGGCCAGCTTTAGGACCTTAGATGTTTCTAATTCAACCTATCTGGAAGTATTTACCCAGGTATAGCAGGAAGTGTTAGTGACAGCACACACACCCTGTGCAGCAAGATGACTGTCTCAACCAATGCAGCTGTCTAGGACCACAAGAGCAAGGGAATCTAGGAACGTGTATTGTGCCCTGGTGGCTAGGGTGATGGAGCGGGCAATTCTGTTAACAGTGTAGGAAAGGTTTTCTGATTATATCTACTCATTCCAAGCAGGGCCTATTCCAAGCCAAGACCTCAGAGTCTTTCCCTATCTAGCTTCTTCACTAGGGTTACCCCCACCCTCGATAAATCACATCCTCTGGAGGGTCCACAACAATTATCTTCACTATCTGAAGACTTATCATGAGTGCTCAGTGGTCCCCAAGGACTATCAGGTAGCTCTTGGAGCGCAGGGTGGGTAGCCTTGGTGAGGCTAAATGAAAAGATGGGAATTTGGGTAAAAGCCATTTCTGTGGCAAAATGTTCTGGTAAGGATCACTTAAGCATTATTTCCCCTTTTTGGGAGAAGGAAATATGGTCCTGGTAGGTTTCCAAGAAGGTCCTTCCCAGGAGGTGTATGGGGGCTGACAGGACAAGCAAAAGGCAGTGACTGCTAGTGAGGGGTCCTAGTTGGAAGGGCATAGGTAGAGATTTAGGGACAGTCATAGGTTGCTTGGCTACCCTGGCCGTCTGGATGAATTCAGAACTCTGTGGAGGGGACATTGAAAGTGTGTCTGGGTTAAGGATGGGCAATGTAGCCCCAGTGTCAACCACAGCTCTGACTAGTTAGTCTCCAATTTTAATATCTAATCCCCCTAATTGGTTAATTTTGAGTAGGGGAAATGTCTCCTGAATGTCCCCAAAACATCCCCAGTTTTGCTTAGGGGAAGAAGACTGGGGGACTTCATCAGGATTGAGTTGTAGCCAAATATTGGAGGAAAATAGGAGAATTCAGAATCTAGTCCAGTCTACAGATTGATAACAAGAACTTGAAAACAATGCCCGGGGCCACAATCTAGTTACAGGTGTACCTTAGGTTTTGGTGTTTGGTTTTTTTGTTTTTTTTTTGGAAACGTAACTTTTTCTCTTCATTGATCATATAGGAATCTCAGATTTAAAAACCTCTTGAGGGAAGCCAAACCAAGGGAGGCCTTAGATTTTACTTGTAGTCTTAAGATTCTTTGACTGCCAGGAAATGTCAATTTTTTCTTATTCATTGTAAGGCTGGGAACTCTTGAAGCCAGGCATTTTATGCACATTCTTAAATATGACATTTCAGTCAAAATTTTGATAATATAACCAATGTTTCCAATTATATCCTGCTTATAGAGAACAGATTTTTATTGAACTTACATAAATAAAAGTAAGAATACTCATGAATAGTTTCTGAATTTTGGAGAATCAAGTAGGAAGAAAAAGAAATGCTTCCACCTTTGTTCACAAAAGGATACTTTACCAAATGATTGCAAACCATAGATAGCTTATGAAAGAAAATTTCCTTGAGTCTGGAAAATAAAATTTTTCAGTAAAGAACCAACAATTTTTAAAAAGTCATAAAACATTATCCTTATCAGTTACTTAATTCCATATAATTAAATTTGTTTCATTCAGTCTTGATTAACAGTTCCAGGAAAAGAAATTTTGGACTATAGCTGATTGCAAATGCTTCCAGAGAAGAATTTAAAAGAATAACTGTTGATGGCAAAAACACAGAACACCCATGGTCAAAAATACGATGTAAGTTCACAATGGACAAGGAGATTTAGTTATTTCTGTAGCATATAGTAATAATCATGACTGATAACACATATCTGACATAATTTTAGGAATCTCTTACAATTTTGGAACATATTTTAATAACACACTTACCAAAATATAACTTAAAGGAAGTTAAATACCATTTCTTATTTGACAATGCTTCCTATATGATTTACCAATAAGTATAATCAGTCAGTATCTCACAAGATAAGGCATACACTCTTTGAGTCCCTCCAACACCCAAATGGAAAATCCCAAAGTTAATTTTAGGTACAAAAGACTTAATTTGGGATTTTGATCCTGGTGAAACCTGCCAAAGCTGGTGAAAGGTCCAAAGTACTTGATTAAACAGATTCATAGGTCACTGCTAAATAACAGTTATTCATTTAACCAAAGTGATAATCAAAATACTTCAAAAACAATACAGAATACATGGATGTATTAACACTTTTAAAGCTCAGTTTCCCTAAGTAATCAAAAGCTCAATAAAGACAACATGAAGCACAGGAAACTATCCTGGTAAAATACAGAATCTTTGTTTCCTAGGCCAGTTACCTAAAGGGCAAAGAAAAGAAAACCTCCTGCAGTGCAATGACTTTTCCCCATGGAAAGCCAATTTAGATGACCTAGGAGTTAAATCTGATTTAAAAAAAAGAAAAAGAGAGTACTAGGATTTAATCAGACAGGAAGAGTATGTCCAGGGTTGTGAGTGTACACTATATTATAGAAGAATGTAAACAAGAGAACTGGTACCTTGAGCAAGGGAATATATGCTTCTTAGTAATAACATAAGAAATTTCCTGGTTACAAGGAAAAATTCAGACATATCAAGAAAAGTCAAAAGTACACAATCAAGTTATACTGGAGGAAATACTGCTTTTCTAGACCTTTAAGATAAATACTTTAGTGTCAGGCCATCACAGCAGTGCTAGAAGCAGAGAAAAACATTACAGGAGTTGAAGACAAGGTTGAAGGAGAATGTTATCACCCCAGCCACGCGAAAGTGCATGGATAGAAAGGAGAGCTGAAAACTGAAAGTAGGAAAATTAGATAGATCTCAGGAAGAAATGTGGCAGATATAGAAACTATACAGATTTCAGAACCAAACATCAAAACCTCTAGCAAATCACTATTTTAAGAAAACCTTGCTGTTCTAACATAGGGGACCAGAATTTTAAGTTCTGTATCAGTGTGTTTTTAACATCAAAATTCAATCCCTAGAAAGACCCACACACAATTTCCTTCTAATTGTAGCCAAACTGATCATGCAGAAAATTGTTTTTATAATTTTCTTTTCATAAACCTTATCATGAACTTACTTAGACCATTTATGACATGCTTGGACTTTCAGTTTTGTCATATACTTCCTCTTTCTTAAATAACCAATCATTTTACTCTAGGACAAAAATTTACCATACAAGATTCTTTCTCATACAAAATTATTCTCTTTTGTTTTCAATCTTCCTTACCAAAAATACATCCTACCCTCCTCATATACTTGCATACAGAATTGTCTTTCTCTTCCCTAGTAGTTTAATCACACAATGTTACAATGTTAACTCTTAGCAACTCTAATTTTCAGTAAAAACCTAAGAAGTAAGCAATTGTTAACCATCAATCACATACCAACAATCCATGATACACAGTTTACAATTTGCAGAGACGTTGACTTTCTAACAGAACAACTCTTTAATACAGAACAGGATATTTTTACTAACAGAACCAAATAAATTTTATTTCTCTGAAGTTAAGAAGCCAAAAGTATATGAGCTTATTCTCATATTCAGTAGCCAAAGTCTCAGCATTACATCTTCTAGACATTCATTGAATATCCATCATTTAATTTAGCTTAGTAAAACTCTAAGGGTATAGTCACTAAGGATATTTGAGAAGCCTTCCCAAGTAAACATATTTCAAAACACAACCATTATCGAAAGTTTATTTACCAACTTTTATCCCATGTACATCCAATTCATTCTTTTTACAATCATATTTGGAAACCTTCATGAGACACTAGACAAATCTAGCCACCATTCCAAGCTAAATTTTCTATCAACAAATTTTACATTACTGCATGCCAGGCAAGTATCATAAAAGCAACAACCCTAAAGTCAAATACTCACATGATATTTTTCTGATAATTCACAAGACACAGCCATTCCCATCAAGCTAACAATATGAGAGTAGCCCTATCCACCAAAACATTACTAAGTCACATGAACTTGAAAAGCATTTGGGCTTATTTGCTTACTTTATGAGTTCTCATTTATTTATAAGCCAATTTGGTACCGTAGACAATATACAAAGAGACATGTATACGTATGTATACACAAAAATACAGGCGGACACAAATAAAGATCTTATAGCTTTAATTTTAAAACTTTAGTCCTGAGTCAGGTAAAACTCACTAGTTTAAAAGGATAGTTGGATTCAAACTGTCTCTCTAGATGAAACAGTCGGAAATCAATCTGTCCCACATGGCCAAAGCCCTTCTGAATTTTAGAGAAAAGATGCTAGCAAACTTACCTCTCAAGCACAGAGAGAACTTAAACTCTCCTAAGAAGGAATTTGAGTGTGCTAGAGGGGAATTAAAATGCATGCCAAGGTAACGTGAATCATGAAATTTATCACAGGATTTTACAAGAAGCATACAGACGAACCTAGGGAAAATTTAAGAATCTTTTCAAGATAACCAGCTGAAAGAGCGAAAGAGGAAAGAGAAAGTGAAGGATAAAGCAGAGGTGGCAAAGCAGTTGCAGAAGACAGGCAGAGTGGCAGACAAGGGAGGCTAGTGGAAAAGACATCTTTCAAAGGTGTTTTAACAGGTTTGATTTCCGCCCACAAGTGCTAACCTCTCTTCCTATTTCATGAAGGTGCTCACCCAATTTGGAATTATTTTCTCTAAGACAGGCCTCTTGATTCCATTTAGAACTTTCAAAGTGCCAATTGAAATAAAGGTTTCCCATTGTCTCTGGGAAGTTCGGTATTTTCTTTGTTCTAATTGTGGGTGCAGATAGGCAAGTTTGAAATTTCAAAGGAGCCCCACTTTGCTAACAAAGTTTAAGAGTATCCTGGGTAATTTTTGTCCAAAGATCTAGCCAATTGTAACTCCCTGGACCATAATTTCTGTTCATAAAGCCAGCCACAGTGCCAGGAGGTGGCCGATCAGCAGGAAAAACTTAAAACATGGGTTACCCATTGCACTATCCTGACCATTCCAGTCCCTTTAGCACAAGCATCCCCACAAAACCTTATAGGCTGGCCGAATCCAACTAGGAAGGCCTCCCCCTGCCCGGGCTGACTGGGAAGGCCCCCATAAATCCAGGGCCAACAGGGAAGGTCCCCTCTGGGGCCCAGAGGGAGAGAACTGGCAAGGAAGCCCCCTCACCTCCTCCCAAAGTCCAAGGCTAAAAGGAAGGTCCCCTCTGGGGTTCAGATGGAGGGAACCTATGGGAAAGGAATAAGTCTCCAAGATCTTAACCAAAACGTGGAGGTCTGAATTTGAGAAGACTTGCCTTAACCACTGGCCCCGCTGTCCCCAAAGACAACTGAACTCAAGGGGCTCTTGCAAACACCAATGTGTCGGCTCAGTACAGGACTGGGAGGAGAGTGAGGAGTCACTTCAAATCCTGCTTCTGACACCAAGAATGTGAACAAAAGTTCTCCGAAGAGGAATTTGGAGGAAAGAGATTTTATTCCAGTGAATAGTTTGTGAACACGGGAGACACAACCTCCAGTGTAAAAGAAAGCTGTGTTCCAGAGAGCAAAATGAGGATTTGGCTTTTACAAGATTCCCACCCAATCAGGTCGATTTATGCAAATGAAGGCTTCAAACCTGCTTAGTTCTGCTTTAATTCAGCTGAGTTCAGAATGGTTAATACAGCTGAACCCTGATTGGTTGATACAGCTGAATTCTAATTGGTTGATATTGCTGAGCTCTGAAAGTCCCCAAATTAGACAGAGGTGTGGATTTGGGGGGAACTCAGAGGAGGTATGTGAGCTGTAGTCAGCAAATGCCACTTGGCTCTATTTAAAATTTAGGCTCAGTTAGCCACTTGGGATCCATTTTGAAGGATTGGCTCTTTCATGTTCGTATTTGTTCACAGAGGTGATGTCTAAGAGTGTGGCCAACGACTTTGGAATCAGATGGGTTGCAGCTAGTGAGCTCTGTCCTTCGCCAGCCCTGTGACCAAGGACCAGTGCTTAACCTCCCTGAACCTCAGTTTCCTCCACTGTGAAAGAGGCATAAGGACGGGAGGCCCCCCAGGCTGTTGTGAGCACGCAGTGTGCAGGGGGCAGGGAGGGGAGCAACTACGAAGCAGCAGCAGCAGTGCTTTCTGGCTGGCTGATCTGATTGCTCCAAGCAGCTGAGCTCTCCTATAAGCGTAGAGAGTAAGTGTCTTATTTTTGTTTGACCTTATGACATAAATGTTTTCCTTGTTGCTACAAATTCTTCATGAGCATAATTTTTAGTGGCTGTGCACACCCCATAGAGCTGTTTCTCTACACATTTTGGAGGCCTCAGCCACCAGGGTGTCGGGCAGTGCTGCCTCCACTCTTGCCGCCTTTTTAGCCACCAGGGCCTGATCCCAGCAGGGGATAGTGGCACCTTGAGACCCAGCAGGGGATAGTGGCACCTTGAGACCCAGCAGGAAGACAAGGTCTGTGTTCCAGAAGACTTGGGTGCCAGGTTACACTAACCTCTCACAGGGACAGGGGAGCCCTTAGCCTCCAGGCTTTTGTTCCTCTTCTTTGAAACATGGATAACAACAACCAGACTCGCCTCACGTGGCAGCTACGAGTTTAAGTGAGGTGCTGGCTCTGAGGCTGCTGTGTGAACTGCCCAGTGTTGTCTAAACCTCGGTTTATTGAATTTATCAGAACCCTTCAGATGCCAGCAACAGGAAATCCAGCTCAACAAAACTTAAACCATAAAGGGAATTTATTGCTCAAGAACTGCAAAGTCCAGATGCAATGGCCCAGTGGGACCCAGAGCCTGAAGAATGTGGCCACAGACCTCGGGACCTCTGTCCCACACTCCCACACCTCTGGTGTCCACATCCTGGGCCAGATTCTCTCCAGGACTCCCCAGACCCAGACACTGAGGGAGCAAACCATCCTGTCCCTCCAGCAGAGGCCAGCCCTGGGCCCGTGCCCTCCTGCTCTGGTGGGCTCATAACCTGAGAGTGGGGAGAGCTGGTACCCCAAAGGAAGGTCAGGGTGCTTTCACCAGAAGAGGGACAGATTTGAGGACGGGCAAGCAGCAGATGCCCACCTCATTGACCGCTGCTCCTACTGCTGTAGCTGGAGGGGGGTTCTCAGAGCTGGTGAGGCTAGGCGCCTCTGCGTGCTGCGGTCTCCACACCCCGGCGTGAGAGAGCCATGGGCTCGCTGTCCTCCAGTCGGGATCCTCCCTACTCACTCTCCTCAGCCTCCTCTCCTGCCGCCTGCACAGGGAAGCAGTGAGAATTCTCTTCCTAAATCCCCTGCAATGGGGCCACACCCCCAAGAGCTCCCTCCCTGTGACCATGAACAGGGAGGAGGCCTGACTTCCAGTGACCTCATTAGGTGACTCAGCGCACTGCACTGGGCCCAGGGTGTGTTAGGACCAGGGCCCAGGTGAAGGGCCCCACTGAGCTTTTATAGGCCCCGATGTTTACAGCTGATGCTGCCTGGGAGAAGCAGGCTGGGGTGGGACGAGGCCGGGCACAGGCAGGCTGTGGTCCAGGAGCCTGGAAGCCACTGTCCATAACTGGCGCTCTCAGCCCCAGCTTTGTTCACTTGGGAAATAAGGTGTTCAGGGAGTGCACCCCCCACCAGCCCCCACACCCGAGTGGTGGGCAGAGGTAGGCTCTTCTGACAGATCAGTCCTGCCATGTCTCCTGTGGGTGGCATCCTGCTATCTGTACTTGTGTTTGTACTTGGTCCCTGCCCTGAAGGCTCACAATCCATCTGATATGGGGTCAGTCCAAACAGCGCAGCCAGGGCGTGTGTGTGGCAAGGCAGGCACCTGTTCCCTTCCCCAGGTAAGAGAGAAACAGAGTTCACTACCCCTGGGAGCAGTGGAGGAGGTGCTGAGGGGCCAGGAGGGCAGGAGCCAGGGAGCCTGGGGCCTTTCTGGTCAACAAGGAGGCCACAGACAAATAAAGAGGGAAGAGAAAAGGGGGCCCAAGATGCAAGACTGAGGAAAAAGGGGATCCTTCCCAGAGGTGAGGGCGGGTCAGGTGAGAGCACGAGTCCAGACCAGGGCATAGGGCACTGGGCAGGGTACACGAGCCCCAGAGTGACTACATAAGTAATACAGGTGTTGTGGGAAGTCTAGAAAAGATGCCAGGGCACTTCCTTGTTAGAGCCTCCCCGGGCTGACTCTGCTGTGAACAAGGTGCAAAGATTCAAGAAGAGGACAGAGGGACAGCATCTCTGATCAGGGAGTGCCAAGAGACCTTTCAGGAAGCCTGCCTTCGAGGTGTGTGTGTATGTGTGTGTGTGTGTGTGTGTGTGTGTGTGTCTGTGCTGCAGCCAAGCACCAGGGCTTGGGCTTCCAGGGAAGAGAGATGGAATTCAAGGGCTGAGACCAGGATTCCAGCCTCTCTCATGTGCACATAGAGGGGAAGTGTCAGGGGGAGGGAGGTAGAGGCCTGGGACGCCTCCCAGGAACTACATATGCTATATTAGCTGTAGAGCCACCCAGGCCCCAGAGAAAGCAGGATTTCCTACAGAGAAAAGTGGGGAATAGCTTAGGAGGGAAGAGGGGACCATGAGGGAAGCACTGCTGAATTCAGAAGAAAAGAACAGTAATAATGGTGACTACTATCGAGCGCTGTGAGTCCAATTCACACCTCACAACAGCTCTGTGAAGTAAGCACTGCACAGAGAGGTTAGTGACTTGCCTAAGGTCACACAGCTAGTAAGTTGACAGTGCTGGGATAGAACAAGAGAATAAGCACCTGGGGTGCTAGGACTCAGGGGGCTCTACAGCTGGTGTTGTCATACCATTCTCCCTGGAGTACTGGCCTTCCTTTATAGAGGCCAGGAAGGTGTCACTGTGAGGAAGAAGGGACCTAAGTGATGGAAATGCAGAATGAGGAATGAGTTTGAATGTCATAGAGAAAAATATCTAGAAGTGTTCAAATCCACTGAACTTCATAATTATACCACTGGCAGTCAGTCCTAAGGCAAAGAACTTTCTGCAAAAAGTTATCCATCAAGTCACTATTTGTAAAAGATGAAATTTGGGGACATCCTCAACATTCAACACCAGCAGAGGGTTTAAATTACTCCTGGTTGCCCACATAGCCATTCAGGAGATAGTGAAGAAGAACCTCTCTAGACACAGAACAATGCTTATTACGAAAAGTGGGATACTGAGGGTACACCATGATTTTTCTAAGTAAAAACATGCTTAAAAAATTAGAAAAAGTAGAAAATTCAGAAAATTTTAAATTTAAATAGTGGTATGGAATGAAAGCCAAATTAAACAAATATTTTATTTCTCCCAGTAGAGTTAAAACACAGTAAATTATTTTTGAGAGAATATAATATAAAGATTAACAAGCAATTTCAAAACAAGCATCATGGCAGAAAGACAAGGTCTGGTTCTCTGTTTGATTGGCAATGTCGAGATGGCAGGACCCACCAGGTCCCCAGCCCAGCACAGGACTGAGGTCATTACAGGTGCTGGCTGACTGTGTGTTGAGTGACCCTGGCAGGATCCAGAGGTGGGGCTGGGAACCCTGCAGCCCAGGAGTGGCTGACTATCATGCAGGAGTGGCGATGAGCTGGCACACCCGAGGACGAGGATGAGGACAGCTGTGATAAGCACCCCTATGGGTGGAGGGTATGACCTGAGCCCAGGCTGGTGGAGTGCAGATAGAGCCTGGCTAGAGCACCCACCCCCAGGGAGGAGGCTGCTGGGGGAGTGGACAGGGGAGGGGTGTGGGGTGAGGCCTGTTGGGGTTTTCTCTTTTCCTGCCATAGCAGCCAGTGACCTCCACTGGGTAACACTGGGAGCTGGAACAGGAAAGCCAGGCCTTGAGGAAGTCACTCATGGAAGACAATGGAAGCCCCGTCACTGTGTGCCAGGCCTTATGCCTAGCATTGGAGGACCCCAGGTAAAATGCAGAGCAGCTGGCGTCCTGGGAGGTGGGACACCCTGATGCTGCCGTGTCCCTCCCTTGCCACACTGCATTTCCTCGGGTGGGGACCAGACGGCAAGGTCTGCCTCAGGTACTGAGAGGGAGGAGCAGGTGGAAGGGACAATGGCACACAGCAGGGGCTGCATGCATGCAGGCAAGAGCAGAATGGGGGGTTCTTGGAGGTGAATCTAGTGAGGGCCCCCAGCCTGTGCTCAGACCTTCATCAGGGAGAACTCCCCAGGCCAGGTGGGGTGTGGGCAACAGGGGTTGCATCTCTGGGAGGAGGAAGGGAGGGCTTTCCAAGAGGGCAGGGATGGGTGAGGCACAAAGGGGGGCTTCAGACCCTTGAAGGGTCATCCTGTGGGCGAGTGTTGGACGTGGCCTGCCCACATGCTGTGGCCAAGTCTCTTTGAGCAGAGTGCCCCGGGAACTTAAATTCTGTGCTCGGGCTTTGTGGGTTTGAATCCTGGCTCTGCCACTTACTAGCTATGTGGCCTAATCAAGTTATTTTACCTCTCTGTGCCTCAATTTATGTTTATGTTTATGTGTCAAACATAAAATGCCACTAATAAAAATAACCTCTGTCATTGGGTTGTTTTGAGGATTAAATCAATCAATCAATGTTGTACCAGTACCAGGCACAGACTGTCAGCAATGTTTGTTAAATAAAAACAAACTGCCCCACTAGTGACAGTGACAAAGTGATGGAGCTCTTGGCTTTGAACATGCCCTCCAACTTGGGGAGAGGCAGTCGCGGAGGAACCCGCAGCCCCCGCACCTGCTGGCGGATGACATACCAGGACCCAGACGGCCAGAGTGAATCTGTGATCACAGTTGGATATCTAAATTGCCGAGGGACCTTCATCAGCTGCTGCAAGAGTGGGCAGTGTGGCCCAACAAGTGCATGGCCAGCCACCAGTGAGAACAGACAAGGCTGTGACCCGAAGACAACCAGAAGCCTCCAGGGGTGGCAGGAGTGGGGTTTTGACAGAGAGAGCAACGAGGTCTTCCCCAGTCACCGGGGTCTTTTTGGAATTCATTTCAGCTTAATCCCATTTAATAAACGTGTGTGTGAGCAACAGGATATGCTGGGCCAAATAGGGGATACAAAGAGACTCAACACAGAACCTTTGTCTTTGCGGAGCTTCCGGCTGGGCTAGAGGAAGAGACTGAGAGTGCAGTGTAGGAACATCAACACCACCAAGCACCGCAGCTATGGCAGCTGCCCAGCATTGAGGCGTCCTCGTGCACCAGGCTCTTCGAGCGCGGTCTTGTATGCACTTCAGAACAGCTCATCTCAAAGAGAAGGCACCGAGGAGCCAGTGGGGTCAGCAAGCTCTGAGGCAGTGCCCCTGAGGTGAAGGGTAGTCCGCATCTTTGCTGACTGCAAGGTCTGTGCCCTTGGCCACCACACACACTGTCTACACTGTGACCTGTGACAATAAAGGCAGGAACACACTGTGTGCTAGGGAAGAGCCCTGAGCCTCAATTTATGCATCTTAAAGTGAGAGTAATGACCTCTAGTTTCCTGAGTGACGAGGGGTAATGTGTGTGACGGGACTGTACCACTGTCAGACATGATTCCACTGTTGTTACGGGGCCCAGAACAGGTAATGACATGAGCCACCTCTTGAAGGACAGAAGCCGAGCATCATGGGGCAGTGCAGGCAGGGACGGTGTGAGCAAAAGCCCAGAGGTAGGGACGAATGTGCCACTGCCCCAGCCAGGGACCTGGGAAAGCTGGGGACAATCAGGCGAGAGGAGAGCTGCTCGGTGCCTCCCTGTCTTTCTCCTTCCCTCTGCAACCTCAGAAAAGTTGTTGATGGTTTGGTTGCACTTTCTCCCTTCCAGTCCCTCCTCAACCCCCACAATCTGGCCTCTGCCCACATCTCCCACTGCGAACACTCTTGCCACATTCCTCAGTGGCAACGTCACCAGCCCAATGGTGGCTCATCGGGTCTTCTCTCCCCTCCTCAGCAGCGAGGCCAATGCTCACACCCGCCTCTTGGAAACATGAATTCAGGGCTCTATCAAGACCCCTCTCCTGGTTTACTTCCCTCCACTCTGCCTCCATCCCCTGGGCCACCCTGATGTTGCTGTGACCCATCCCGGACCTCCCTCTCATCAGCACTTCTCACTGGGAGATTCGTCCCTTCTTGAGGTTAGCCACCTCCTCCACGGGGCATCCCCAACCCATACCCCTACCCAGCATCCACCCTGAGCACTGGACCCGCACACCCCTCTGCCTCCTCAACATCTTTACCTGGGTGTAGTCTGCACCGTGTGAATTCAAGATGAGCCCAGGGGCTTTCCCTACTAGCTGCTGCTCCTCCTGGGTCCCCTCTGCCAGGAGTGGGCATCACAACGCAGGCTGCCCAGGCCAGATCCTGGAGTTGTCACTAATGTCTCTCTCATTGACATGTGGATGCCATCTCCCTTGACATTTCTAGAGCCGTTCTCTCCTCCCCCCACCATCCCACTGCTGCAGTGCAGGCCTTTGTCATGGCTTCTGGGACTCCTTCCTCAGACTGCCCCATTCCACTCTCACCTGGCCGCCACAGATGTCCATGTGAGATGCATATCAGCCCCGTCCTGAAGCCTTATTGCCTCACACTGTGCTGAGGATAAAGCCCTAAGTTCCAGCCTCTTCGTGTCACACATGCACACTGCTCTTGGTGGTGTGCTCCAGCCAGAATGAACCCCTAGAACAGGTTTACCCTCCTCACCCTAATCCTTTCAATCCGTCCAATCCTTAGGGCTCAGCCTGACAAATGAAACCTTCCTGCTGCCCCGGGTGAGTTAGGACCCCTCTTCTGTACTTCTGTGGCAGCTGTGCACGACAGCTGGAAAAGTGCCTCCAGCACTGCATGCCTTACTGCAGCTGCTTTTGGCAGAAGCTTCTTATCCTTCCCACAGCACACTGATGCTTTCCCTTCTCACTCCCCACCCTGAGACCATCAGAAGATGTTCTTGTACTTTGTTTTTTGGTTTTTTTCCGTGCTAGGAAAAACTAGCTGAAGTTGAAGGATGGAAAGACTGGGAGGCAGACCTTGGGGGTGCTCTTTTAAGGAAACAGGCTATTTTTTGTGTAGACACTGGAAGCTGAAGACACAATATCATTTCTCTCTTGTTCCATAATAAAACTCCAATTTTGATCAGGGGGCAGCAATGGTATTAACCATATGTCTTAGTGTCCTTTGCAGAAGGCAGCTATGTCACCCAGTTTTGGCCAACAAGACTTAAGGAAAAGCAGCTGTGCATGCAAGGGGGATTTGCTTGCCTGGTGTGAGCATGGCCCCTTCCTGTTTCCTGTTTTCCACTTCTTTCCTGGAATTAGGCTAGGAGGCTGGAGGTGGAGCAGCCACCTTGTGACAATGAGCCAGCCATTGGGATGAGAGCCACACACTAAGGGATTCTGGAGTGGTCTAGGCCATGACCCCTAGACTACCCGCTAGCAGACCTCTTATTATGAGAAACAAATAAATCTCATTTAAGTCGTTTTGGTTGGCTCTCCAGTACATTTAGCAGAACTCCACCTAGTAAAGGTCAATGAAAGCAGATAAGCATCTGTGAGCATTTCTGAATAGGCCTTTCCTTGGGAGAGGATTCTGGTGCTGACAGCAGGCAGAGGGCCAGGGTAATGGAGCAGGATGAGGTGAGGGCTGGAGAGGCTAATCCTCCCTGGGATACTACCTGGGGATCATAGTAAGTCCCCGGAGTTTGAGGAAGAAGCTCCAGCGATGGTGGCCCTCATGTTTCTGTGACCTTGGCTTGGATATTCTCGGGTCCCTACCTGGTTTGACTTGTGAATGGGGTTGCTCAACTAATCTCCCAACGGCATAGTGCTTCAAGTCTGGGCTTTGGAGTCAGGCAAAGCTGAGTCCAGGATCCAGCTCCATCACTCACTAGCTGTGTGGCTGTCAGACAACTTTTTTAGTTGACTGCTCTGGCATCCTCATCTGTAAAGTCCAGGCTGTCATGGCACCTATAACTGTAGGGCTAATGTTGGGGTTACATGGAACCATGCATGTGGGTGCTCTGGAGAGTGCCTGGCACAATTCACCATGTATGTTACAGTCAGTGCCCAGTGCACATTGAGTGCTCCGTGGTGGTAGCTCTCCTTGCATTTCATGTTCTCCGAGAGAACAGGTGGTGACCTGGAGTTCATGCCTGCTCTGGGTCTGGGGCTGCTGCAGGGCAGTGGAAAGTCTGTCTGGATGCACCTCACTCTGTGGGTGAGTGAAGTGGCTAGAGGCTGCCCACTGTTCAACAGCTTTGGAATGCTGCTATGTCCAGGGTCCTTGGGCCGCAGGTGGATAGAAGAAGCCCCTGGACAGGGGCCAGGCCAGACCAAGTCCAGAAAGGCATCAGGCCCTGGGTGGAAATAAGAAGCCTATGTGGCCCATCCATCCTGTGGCCCTAGTCTTAGCCAAAGCTTCCTGGGTAATGAGGGCATCTTTTCCTGGGAGTGGGGTGGGCTGGGGAGGTTGACTCTGCAGGGGATTACAGGAAGCAGGGAGCTGGAAAAATGCCTCCAGTACTGGATTCCTTACTGCAGCTGCTTTTGGCAGAACCTTTTTATCCTTCCCTTCAAAAAACCTCACCTTCTTTCTCTTCTCTGCACCGGGAATCCTGGTGGTAAAATATCTTGGGGGAAAAAGTAAACCCGCTGTTCATTCCAGCCCTGAGAAGGAGGTCAGTGGGCTGCATCCCATTTGTCCACGGCCCCCCCTCTCCCCCGCAGCACTCCTGGCCAGACCCAGCTGACACTTGACAGCGCCTGCAGTTTACCTTGGCTCAGGTCCAGAGAGTTCGGGCCCAGCCTGGGGCGGCCCCCACCTCTCCACCTTGTTACCCTCCCCCTCTCCAGCGCAAAGAGCAGTTTAAATATAAATCAGTCCTCAGCACAAACAGAGCCTCAGCGAGTCTCAGAGCCATCACCGGAACTGAGGGCCCAGGTTTGCGCGGCGAGTGCAAACAAGCAGAGACTGGCTCTGTAAATCTCCCGAGTGCGTCGGGAGGGGTGCCGGGCTCACCTCCGCCGCAGAAACCCCCAGCTCCCTTCCACCCCCTGGGTCCCGTCGGCCCCTCCAGCGCCCCCTCGGACCCCCGTCACCTCCCCCTACCCCAGTCCCCCTGCCCTCTAGCCCTGCCGGCTCCTTCCCCGGTCCCCTCTAATCACTCACCCACTGGCTCCGGCTCCCGTTGCGCCCACCCTCGCTTCGTCAGCCCCCAGGTTCCCCCAAGCCCTGCAGCCTCCTGCCCCCTCCAGCCATCACCTGCCCTCCCCGGGGCCGACACCTCCCTCCTTCCCCCTCCGCCTCCCGGCAGGAGGGACCTTCTCCCGGGGCGGTCAAGCCTTGCGGGTCCCCACGGCGTCACACCTGTCTGAGGGGGTGGCAGCGGCGGCGGGGGGCGGGGGTTCGCAGCGCGTTTGACACTGGAGGAAAAGAGGGAGGAGGGAGAGCGCGTTTCATCATCGGCGACGGCTGCGGCCACTTATAAAACTTCTGGGCGCGCACTCTCTCACTCAGTCTCCGCGCCGCGCGCCTCCTCCGGCCACCGCCGCCGCGCTCACCGCCCGCCCGGCCGGCCGCAGCAGCCAGAGGCGGGGACCCTGCTCGCCGGCCCCCAGCCCGGGGCCCCGCCGCCGCCGCGCCCGCGCCGCTCCGCCGCCCGGCCCCCCGCCCGCCACCATGGGGCTGCTGCCCAAGCCCGGCGCGCCCCAGGGCAGCAACGCCTCTTCGGGCCGAGCCAGCAGCTGTCCCCGCTCCGTCTTCGGCAACATTAAGGTGAGCAGAGTCCGCGAGGCCGTCTGGGCCCGAGCCGCGCCGAGCGCACCTTCGGCCGGGCGCCTGCGTCTGTCCGCCCAAGCCGGGAGGCGCTGGGCGCGCCGGGCGCGCCGGGCTCCCTCCGGTGCCGCGCTCCGGGTCCCGTCCCCGAGTCCCCGCACGGCTGGCGAGGGGGCGCCTGGACGGCGGGCGCGTGCTGGGCGTGTGTGTGCGCGCGCTCGCTCACATGCCCTCGTCCGGGTAAGAAACAGGACCATGGAAGTACCTGCTTATTGGGGCAACTCAAGGCAGAGAGTTCTGGCATACTAGGCGAGGGAATTGTCCCATTCTTTGATTGAAAAAGAGCATCTGGAGGAACACCTTTTCGGTCTCCTGCGGGCAGTTACTTCATTAATGGGATCGGCTTGGAGGTGCTGGGCTCTGGCGCCTCGAGGGGACAGGCTGTGGTCCCTCAGAGATGGAGGAAGTCGGAGGCCATCCCCTCCTGGGGTGGGTGGCAGAAGGGATGATCTTCCCCAGGCTTTCTTCTCCCGCCAGCGCGGGGGACCGTGCTACCTGGCCGTGCGGCTGCTGGCAGTGCAGAGAATCCCCTTCAGAGGGCAGCTTTCCAAAGCTGACAACCAACCTGCACGCTCCTGTCAGTTTCGGGGCTGGAAATGGCCCCAGGAAAGCAGCAGGACCTCGCGGTTTGTTCAGGAAAGGCTAAGCAAGTGCCTCTTGCCTGGCAAGTTACAGGGAGTAGGTGAAGAGAATATAGAGTGTTGGCAGTGGTTGCAATGAGAACACCTCTTCCCCAGGGGTCAGAAATTCGTTCACTCCCTCACAGGTCCAGGAGGACCTGGAATGGTTGAATCCACACTCATGTTCTTCTGCCCATTCTGGCCAGACAGAAGGAACTACGGAAGATACCTCCTGAGAGGGCAAAGCTACTGTGGCAAGGATGTGGGAGGCTGCACCAGGGCCCCTTCAGGACAGGGTGGGGATTATGGTGCAGAGAGCTGCTTTCCCACAATCATACAATCTAATGGGACTGGGTAAAGCCTCCAGTGGTGCAATTAAAAGGTAGCCAGATCACACAAAGGGAGGATGGGGGTCTCTGTGGACTGGTAATTTGTGCCCAACAGAAAGGGATCTAGAGGTCAGAGTGGATCTCATCTACGTACTTACTCAGATTGTTACCAGTGGAGCTGGGATCTCCACTCCTGCTTCTGCTCTCTCTCCAGGCCACAATAAATAAAGGCTGAATCGATTTCACAGTTGGATATGAATAAGAAACAGAAATTTTGGAATAGTTTAAAATAATCCTCAAATCTCCTCATCTTTGGCCAGACCTGGATGGGAAGACTGCGTGCAGTTTTGGTTCCACCATTTAAAAGCGTTTTGGAGAAGTTTCAGCAGAGAATTGTGGAAATTTTGATATTTTTAAATCAGGAATTGGGAGGGAAATGTGGGGGCAAGGGTTGGGTGGTCTAAGGAAAGGGGCCTCGGCAGGAGCTAGGGTGGGGGCAATCTCCCTCCATTTTCACCAAGAACGACAGGAGGGTCAGTTGTCCCAGACCAGATTCCTGACAATGAGAATAATGCCAAATGACATTGATCTATTTAGACCTTCCCTGAGTCTCTAAAATAAATGTGTATGGCTGCAGTTTCTTTGAAAATCCATTAAATAAGATAATTTCTTATATGCCTATGATTTAGCCACACGCTCCTGAAGCCTGGGCTCAGGCCAGTTGGCCTCCTAAAGGAGTTAAGTACTCATAGCAGTTAAGAATCTTTCTTAAGTCTAAAAATCAGATTCTCTTAATCATTGCCTCGTTTGATTCATAGTAATTCTAAGATTGGAGTTTGGAGATACCACTACTTAGCTTCACTTATCAGCCTGAAATCAGGTGCAAGGTTGGATGTCTTAAGCAAATCTGGAATCTGAAATTCCATTAGTTAAACTCACTTAAGCCTTTCCCTCCTGGGGCAGTAACTGGGGACTTTGCTATTTGAAGGGAGATTTCATCCTCCCAATGAGAGGGTGGGGGACTGCCCTGCCCTTTCCCAGTGGGGGATGGGCCGCACATGTCTTGGGACATTTGTGACATGAGTGGGAACAGGGGACACCCAACCTGCCGATCTGCCATTTTTCTAGTTTCCTTGTTGTTGGGACAGACTAACCAGTTGGCTTTGTGGACATTCCTGCAAAAACCCACATAGCATGTGGTTTGGGGGAGGGAGGTAAGGCTAGAGGACTCAGATCTGTGTCCCATCCTAGTCACTTAATAACTGACACAGGGAAGCATTTCTCACCTTTCCTGGGTCTCAGGGTCCTTACCCAAAAAAGTAGGTAATATTACCAAGTCCCAAGTCATGGGGCTCTATGAGGATTATGAGGAATGAGGTGTAGGAAAAGCGTGCTGTCAACCATTCTGTGCTCTCAGGAACTGGTACCAATTTGAAATCAGTTCTTTCTTCAACAAACAGGACTACCACATTCAAACATCATTTAGGAACTGTTCTTCTACCAATTCCATGAGGCATAGTTATTAGTTAAGAAAAACTACAGTTAATAATAATAATGTCCAAAATAATAGTAATAGTTGCGAACAGTAATTGAGCTGTATGACTGTACCAGGAACTATGGACATATTTTGTCTATATTTAATCCTTATCAACTCTCTGTCAAATGGATACTATTATTGTCCCCATTAATGATGAAGAAAACAAGGCTTCCTGACGCTGGCTCCTTGTGTGTGGACACGCAACCAGAAAGGTGGAGGGTAGAGGAACCAGGTATGTGAGATGCCAGCATTAGACACCTTAACCACTGTGCAACCTCGCCCTCACCATCAGCACTGTGCTGAACTCTGCTTTAGCAGGTGGGGACCCCAGCGCATGTTCTTGTGCTTGTTCCCAATGGTCAGTGCTTCCTCTGGGCACTGGTGACACGCACATCCCAGCTGTGAGCAAGGGGACCTGGGGTGGCTGCAGGATGGGTGCTCCCCATGCTAACAGGTTCATAACCTTTCACTCTTCATGACTCTTACCTACAGAGTCTGGCCACTCTTGGGGTGAAGTTTTTCTACCTTCTCCCGCAGGAGTAAATACAATCGTATTTAATCAGGACACAGTCTCTGTTGCCTCTGGTTCACAGGATTAGTAAGAAGCAGAGACCAGCCCAACAATCAGAATGCTAAATTAAAAACAGGTTCCTTTAGTGATTATGGGGGTGGGAAGTATTGACAGGAGGGAGCCTTTGAGCAACTTATCCTGGCAGCCTCAAAGAGATCTGTTTCTCCTTAAAATGAAACTTTCTTTTGGGGCCAAGCTGAGGTTATCTTACAGAAGAAGTGGTTGATTGGTAACTGCTGCCCAGATTTCAGGAACTTACACACGCAGGGCCCCAGCACAGTGAGGTAATGTATATCCCACCAGTGGGAGCATCCCAGTGGGACTGGGTTGGGGAAGAACCCTGGGAAGGATGGAAAGGCAAACCTCACAGCTCAGTGGAGTGGCCCTGGTAACTTCTGCCCGAGGAGGACCAAAAATGAAGAAGAAGTTCTTTGTCTTGGCCTGTGCCCATAACTTCCTGAGGCTTCTGACCCCCAACCGGGAGGAGGCATCTTGGGCTTAATCTCTCAGTTTCCAGAGCAAAGTGCTATATCCCAGCAACCTGATTCATGCTCAGGAAAACGTGCTCAGTAGAATCCGCTGGGCCAAAGAATTCCTTCACCGACCTAGTGAATGAAGATATGCCCACTCCTCCCCAGGGGCGGTGCTCCCCCACCATTTAGGATAGCACCATTCTGTTCTTTCTTGGGTGTCTGCCTCCTGAGAGGCCCCTCTTGCCTGCTTGTAGGAAGTAGTGGGGTGGGCTTGGGTGGGTCACTTAGACCCTCTCCTGGATGATGTGCAAAGCCCCTCTTAGCTTTCATTTTCTCTCCTGGTGATGCCGACATAGCAAATGGAAGAATGGCTTATGTTTCACAATATAGATAGCTCATTTCGTCTCTTTCTTTTTGTGGCAATGACTACCTTTTTTTTCTGTTCTGGAAGACCCAGAAGTGGCGTCAGGATGTTGGGATGGGAGCCTGGCTTCCTCTCACCTTCTTTTGTTTGCTCGTGTGATGGGTCAGGGTGTATGCAGAGGAATGTAGGTGGTCCCCTGGCCTGGCCCCCTCCTCATTCTCCCTCTTCACACCCCCTGCTTGGTCCTTTTCGTCCCATCCCATGGCTTTAACCACCCGCAGCACTTCCTTCAACCTGCCAGTGGAGGCGCTGGCCTGCAGAGAACCCCATCTGTGTGCCCACTGTGGTGGAACTGAGCAGAGGCCCGGGGTACCGGCCTGGGCTGCTTTGGCCCCTGTTCTGAAGTTGTGAAGTTCACTAACAAGCACTTGGCCATTCCAGTCTCAGCTTCTGTTGAGGAATGACATGAAGAAATAGCTGTGTGAATTTGCATCCCACAGGATCAACACAGATGGTTGTCACTGGGGTACTTGGGGAGAAAGTCAGCTGAATTCCCAATACTAGACAAAATGATTTATTTTGAGTCTTTAAAACCTTTTTTAAATTTTGAAGCAGCTATAGAGTCATCGGAAAACTAGTACTTAGACGTCCTGTGTAGGCTTCGCCCGGTTTCTGCCAGTGGTTCCATCGTGCATAACAGCAAAATATCAAAAGTAGGAAATTGACATTGCTATCGAGTATGTGTATAGTTCTGTGCTATTTTATCACATGTGCAGCTTTGTGTAGGCACCACCGCACCACTTCCAGGTGCAGAACTATTCCCTCACCACGAAGATTTTTCTTGTGCTAACCCATTTATAGTCACATCCCTCCCTTCCTGACTATCATCCCCTAACCCGTGGCAACCACTAATCTCTTCTCCATTCCTACTATTTTGTCATTTCAAGAATATTATACAAATGGAATCATACAATATGTGGCCTTTGAGATTGGCTTTTTTCATTCCGCATAATGCCCTTGAGATCCATCCAAGTTGTTTTATGTACCAGTAGTTTGTTCTTCTTTCTTGCTGAGTAGTGTTCCATGGTATGAATATACTACAATTTGTTTAAATGTTCACTTACTGAAGGACGTTTGGGATTTTTTTTCCCAGTTCTAAACTATTACAAATAAATCTGCTATGAACAATTATGTACAGGTTTTTGCGTGGACATAAATTTTCGTTTCTGTGCATTGATTGTGTTTAACCTAGGAATGTGTTTGCTGGGTCATATGGTATTTGCATGTTGAGTTTTTTAAAGAAACTGCTAAACTGTTTTCCAGAGTGATCATACCAGTTTACATTTGCATTAGCAATATGTGGGAGACCCAGTTGTTCTGACACCTTGTCAGTATTTGTATTGTCACTGTTTTTTATTTCAACTATTCTAATAGAAGTGTGGTGACATGGTCTGGCTTTGCAGGTCCCTAACGGCCAGTGATAGTGAACATCTTTTCATGTGCTCATTTGCCAGTTGTATCTCCACTTCTTTGAAATGTTTGCTCACATATTTTCTTCATTTGCTAATCGAACTTTTTTCTTTTTTTTACTTTTGAGTTCTTTATTTATGTTAGATACAAGTCCTTTCTTGGTTATGTGGTCTGAAAATATTTTTTTCTAGCCTATAGCTTATCTTTTTTCATCTTATTAACAAGGCATTTCACAGGGAAAAAAGCTTAATTTTGATGAATTCTAATTTATTAACTTTTAATTTTCTAGATCCTGCTTTTGGTGTCATGTCTAAGAATTCTTCATGAAACCTTAGTTCCTGAATATTTTCTTCTACATTTTCTTCTAAAAGTTTTTTAATTTTATATTTAAATTTATGTTCCATTTTGAGTTAATTTTTGTATAGGTGTAAGGTTTAGGACAACATTCTGTTTTTTTGTCAATGGCTATACAATTGTTCCTGCACCATTTGTTGAAAAGACTACCCTTCCTCTATTGAATTACCTTTGCACCTTTGTTGAAACTCAGTTGGCCATACTTGTGTGGGCCTATTCTGGGTTTTCTATTCTGTTTCATTGATCTATGTGTATATCTCTCTGCCAGTACCATTGTGTCTTGATTACTGTAGCGATAGAGCAATTTTTTGTTTCAAAATATTTCCTTTTTTCAAAATTTATTATTAGTATTATTTTTATTGATAAATATTTTTTGATTGGCATGATTGGATATAGTTTATGGGACAATGTGATGTTTTCATGTATGTATACAATATAGCATGGTTAAATCAAGCTAACTAAGCTACTAACATATCTATCACTTCATTTTTTTTTTTTTTTTTTTTGAGACAGAGTCTTGCTCTGTCACCTGGGGCTAGAGTGCAGTGGTGTTATCACAGCTCAGCTCACTGCAACCTCAAACTCCTGGGCCCAAGTGATCCTCCTGCCTCAGCCTCCTGAGTAGCTGAGACTAAAGACATGTGCCACCATGCCCAGCTAATTTTTTCTGTTTTTTGTAGAAATGGGGTCTTGCTTTTGCTCAGGCTGGTCTTGAACTCCTGAGCCCAAACGATCCTCCTGCCTCAGCTTCCCAGAGTGCTACGATTACAGGTATGAGCCACCGCACCTGGCCTTAGCTGTCATTTTTTAAGGTGAGACGTTTGAAATTTACTCATTCAGTTATTTGAAATATATAATACATGTTATTGACTATAGTCATCCTGCTGTGCAACAGATCTCGAAACCTATTCCTCCTGTTCATCTGAAACTTCGTACCCTTTTATTAACAACTCCCCATTCCCTCCCTTCCCACACCTCCAGCCTCTGTTAACCATCTTTCTACTTTCTACTTCTATGAGTTCAACTTTATTAGATTCCGTATTTAAGTGAGATCATGAGGTATTTGTCTTTCTGTGCCTGGCTTATTTCACTTAGCATAATGTCCTCTAGATCTATCCATGCACACAACAGGATTTCCCTCTTTTTAAAGGCTGAATAATATTCCATTGTGTATATGTACCACATTTTCCTTATTCATTCATCTGTTGATGGACACTTACATTGTTTCCATGTGTTGGCTATTGTAAATAACGTAGAGGAAGTCTTGAAGTCAGATAAATGCTTGACTTTATCCTGCAATGGTATGTGTTTATCTTATGGATACCAAATTTTATAACCCCTCCAGTTTCACTTCTACAACTTTGGCTTTTAGGAAGATTTAAGGACAGAGTTAAAGCTTGCTTTTGGTAACTGGGTGGGATCTTCTGTATTTATGTGCTCCAGCTTTTCTTCTGGCCTTAGCTGATTGGTATGTCTTTTCCCTTGAACTTGGTTTTTTTAAATCATTTGTTCCTAAATATTTTCTAATCTTAACAACAGCCTTGCCAGAGAGCTATCCGCACCTCCATGTCACAGTCGAGGAAACCTAGGCTCATCCAAGGCACATATCCAGTAGCCAGCAAAGCAGGGATTCCTACCCCGGTCGTCTCACTCCCTAGCCCCCTTCTTTCCATGACCAGAGAACACCTTTCAGTTCTGGACTCTCTCATCCATGAGTATTTTGGCCTGGGCTCAGTGATCTCTTGGGTCTTCCAGATTCTCAGATTCTTATCTCCCAATGTTAAGTTGCTGATAGAGATGAGACTAGGAGCAAGGCCAGTGGGTCTGAAATTCACTAGGAGACTTGACATGAAACCTGGCAAAGGCAGCCAGATTGTCTTGGTCAATCCCCAGCTCTCTCAGTCTAGAGGACCTGATTCCCCGGTGGGTCTTACTGTTTGGGATGGATTAAATTTGCCCAGGGATGGAGAATGAAACCTCAGACTGCACTGAGGGGTTGAAGGATGAGATGATCCTCCCCAGCGAGCAGCCCTGTTCCTGAGCGTGTCTTTCCTACCTCTTTGCCCTGCCGGATGGAAACGCTAGAGACACATGGGAAACACTGCGGGCTCTGGCACAGCCTGGGGGCACAGCCAGGAGCGATAACCCCTGGACTTGTGACCTTTGGGACACTCAGCCTGGTCAGCACTTGGCAATGCTCTCCTCCAACCAGGGCTGCCTCCCTGCCTTCAGAACTTTCTAGAGATTGACTGTGCACCTGGGTCCTGTAGGAACCTCAGAGACCTATGACAAGTTTCATTTTGTTTACCCGAACATCAGTAATTCTTTTTCTTTTAAATAAACCTTCATTAGGCCCTGAGTATTGCTGTAAATTTGATTGAACAGTTGTTTGTCAGATTTTCAGGAATTCTTATTCATGTTCTGAAGACTGCTACATCCGACACCGTTGGGAGATGCTGGCCTAGAACACAGAGGGCCTCAGTTAAAACATAGGTATCATCAGAGAGGGCTGCATTGAGCTAGTGTTTGTCAAACTGCCCCACCAAGAGGCTTTGAATTCTAGAGGGTATACAGAAGTCTCCACACAGGGGTAGGACAAGGTAGAGAGGGGAGGTGTCTGGGATGTGGCCCGACTAACCCAGAGTATTACATCTCTTTGATATATTCTACCTTAAAATCAAGTGAATTTTTATATTGTCCTCCACAATCTATGTGTTTCCAAATAATATTATATTCTGCCCCCGCCTCAATCTTGGAGTAACGTTGATGCTCCAGGAAACCGTGTGTGTCTAGCTCGTGTCTGCCTGGGTGTGGACTTCCAGGCAGCGTGAATTGAGTTTGGGAAACACAACACAGGCAAACCTCAAGTTGGAACTAGTTTATCTGGTTAGTTCACCCAGCCAGCTCGTTGGGTGCAGAGGGAATGGTACCTAGACAGTTTAAGTGGGACAGGTGTGTGGGGTGTGGATGTGAGAACATTCCCGGGCTGGGCCCTGTGGGGACACTGCAGGAGAGGAGCCAGCTGGGGACGTCGTGTGGCCATGGGGCCTGGGGCGCGGAGCAGTGGCAGAAGGCAGGGGTGGGGAGAGCAGGCCTCCAGAGCCACGCTCTTCCTGCCCGTTTGGCTGCCAAGGAGGTGGCAGGATGTGATTAAACTGATCACTTTCTCGGGCTGTGTACAAGTCATTCCTTGCTTGTGCCTCAGGCTCTTTTGAAAACTTCCCGCTTTCCCTGTGATTCACAGTGCATTTGGGGGAAGCAGCTGGGAGCTGAGCGCTGGTGTCGGACGGAGCTGGGGCCTCGCACATTCCACAAGCACTTATTGGGTATCTCCCTTGCCACCCTCTGCTAGGTGCTGCTGTTTACACCTGTCTCCCTCCGAGGCTCCCAAGTTCCCAAGAAACAATTGCCTAAGTTCCCTGCCTCCCGGAGTGACCAGCTGTCTCCATTTGCCCAGGACAGAGGGGGTTCCTGGGACACAGGACTTTCAGTTTTGAAACTGGAAAAGTTGTAGAAAAATTGGAATGAATTGGTCACCCTCCTACCTCCCTCGCTATGACATTTTACAAAAACAAACTTCCACCCTCTGACTGCGGGGCAGGGACAGCACCGAGGAGGGTCAGGGATGGTGTCCTGGAGTGGAAATGAACCTCAGGGACCCATGCGGGGAGGAATGGGGGCTTCCCGAGAGCAGGAGCGTGCGAGCCAGGACGCTGCGGCTGGGCCCTTGCACAGCAGTAGGGTTCGTTTTTTCCTCGTTTCTACACGGAAGTCCTCGCACCCAGCTTCCTGCCTTCATGACACCTGCAGCGTTTTTCAACTTCTCATTGTACAAAATCTATACAGACAGTGATAAAACTGAGCTGTAGAAAAACAGAGCTTCCTGGTTTACAGAATCATTGAATTTCAGATGAGACGGTGCTGAGAAAGCTCATCTGCTCAACAACGCAGGCATCCTCTTGGTGTCCCTGCCCCTGCCTGCGCAGCTCCAGCGATGGGGGAGCTCACGCATCACAAGGCAGACCCAGCAAATGCGGGCACCACAGGCTCTTAGCCAGTTCCTCCTGTGCAGAGCTGAAAGCCTGCCTGCCCTTCCACGCACATCTCCCCTAACGGGACCCCTCCCTCCTGGTCACTGCCCTCACAGTTTCTAGTAATGCTGTCTCCCCTCTCCCAGAAACCCCTCTCACTGGGGACTGCTCAGCGGGGTTGAAAGAGAAAGCCAGATGGTCAGGCCACCACCCTCCCCTGAAAGCCAAACTGGGCTCTGCGGGTGGGCATTGCTGGGGGCACGTGCGGCCCCCACTCCTGTCCTCCCAGATCCCAAAGGTTTCCCTGCTGCTCTGGTCACTGCAAGGAGCCTGGTCACCACTCACGGGGATGCCTCTGGCTTTGTGGCCGCTGCTGGAACGTTTGGGATGCCCTCACAGGCCCCAACCTGCGCCCACCCCATCTCACACTCCTCCTTCTCACCCCGCCTCCCTCCGTCCTCACAGCCCAGCTCTCAGTGCGCCTGGACCTTGGGAGCCTTCACAGAGTGTCCTGGACGGGGTGCGGAGTCCACCCTGCAACCCCAGCTGGATGACATGTCTCTGGAGGAAGGAGAGAGGGGCTTACTGGGGACCACATTCCCTGGCTGTGTTGCCAGAGGGCCCAACAGAGAACCCCCACAGAGGACACCTGGCCCAGCGCTGGAGGGAACATGCCTTGTGGGTCCCAGCCTGTGCTCCAGAGCTGCACCCCGCATACCCCACCCAGCTCAGACCGGCAGGGCCAAGTTAATGAAGAGCCGGCCTTGTCTGCCGGGCCCACTCCACCTCTGCACCTTGTGTCTGACTTGGAACGTGAGCCCACGGGGCTCTGTGGCTGCCCACTGCATTTTCAAGTTGCCCTTGCTGTCAGGAGGCTGTGCTCTCGCGCAGCGGAAGTCCTCCGAGTGGCAGCTCAGGCCTCCTCCTTCAGTCGTCAGTGTCCTGGAGCGTATGGGCCCACTGAATCGATGTTCAAATGCATAAAATTTATTATACAAAAGCTAGAGACAGGTATTAGTCAAGACTGTTTTCGTCGCCTTAAAATCACAAATATTCGGAGCGCCTACCCTCGGCACCAACACATTTTTAGCAGCAATTATGATTTCCTGAGATACCATCACAAACAGGAGCGCATTTCATTAGGGCACACATGTACGGTAAAACACAGGGGGTGTGTGGATATGTAGTTGTGAATGAAAATATATTTCAGGCCCCTGCTTGGGAGGACCCATTATGTGCCAAATTTAGTGAGATAATGTGGACAAGTTTCCTTTCAGAAACACTATCTGCCCAACCCTCCCACTCTGCTGTCAGGTACGGATTGTCCACATTTCATAGTGAGGGAAATTGGGAGGCAGCCCGTGGGAATTGCCACATTACACAACGACAGAGCTGGAATTGGGGCTTTCTGGCAGATTCTGTCTTAATATTTTTTTCCTCCATAGCTGTTCCTCCACTTTACCATAAACCACAGACTGTTGGGCCAGAGCTGTGCTACTTCATTGCTTTATAGCGATAGACACAACAGAGCTGCCTATTTCTATTTATTGCTGTATTTTCCCAAGACAGATTTGGCAATGGCGGTCCTGAAAGTCTTCATTCCTCGGTTTCCTTTCTTGCTTCACATTTTCTCACAGTGTGAGCCTAGACTCACGCTCCAGCTGTACAGCACATGCGCGTTTAGACCCGGCACGGGTGCGGGGCAATTGGGTGGCCTAGCAACACTCGATTTCTAAATGAGAGAATAAATGGAAGCCCAGTTGGCTGCACAACCTTTTGTCATTTAACTCATCTGCTCAGAAACTTACAATGAGGAGGTGACTGGTATATCTGGCAATCAGAAAGACAATAAATAAATCATGGAACAGCCATCTGTAGAATATTTACAAATCATTTTTAAAAGCTTTATGGAGAATAGTTTAAACTTTGGGGAAGTTTAACGTGACGTAAAGGAGGCAGGATGGGTAAACATATGTAGAGATGACTCGAAGTTTTAAAAGCCACAACATGCAGAGCGAGAGACTGGAAGGGGATATCCCTAGATAGCAATAGTTCTCTCTGTGTGGAAACCTATACATGGTTCTGTTTTCTTCTTTGTGAATTTTGATATTTTCCATTTTTCTATAATAATATGTCCTATATTTATACTTAGAAAAAACTACCGATTAAAAAGCCGCAAGTCTACAGTGCCATCACACTCCTTTGCCAGGTGCAGCAAGACATCTCACTGTGGTGCATGGAATGCATTGTAAGGCAGAAGTGGGTACTCCAGGTCGTGGAGGATGGACCAAGAACGTGGCTAGGATTGCAGCCTGGCTGATGGGGTTATCTAGAAGGACTGTTTTCTGTAGTGCTGTCACTGCTCCCCATGCATTTTTACATCCATTATCGCGCTTGAGTCTTACTGCTTTCCAGAAATGGAAGCAAAATCAGATAACACTTGACGTCTTAAAGAGAGACAAGAATGTGCAACCTTTTGTTTTCTGGGGTGATTGAAAGGCAGTTCTGTCCAGGAGGCCCTCTCTGTTCTTCTGGTCCCCACTCCCAGGGGCTGGCTCAGAGCTTAGGAATCTAGCCTTAAGCTAGAGGGTTGGCCAAACATCTTAGAGAAAGAAGCGTATCTGATCGGCTCCTCACCAGATAGGAAGAGTGGGCCGAGGGTGAAGTGATGAGGACAGAGGCTGGGATGGGATCTGCTAGGTGCTGGCTGGGGGTCTGGTCCTGAGCTTGGGGTTTTATGCCTGGGAGGATGTGGGCAGCATCCTTGGGTGGGCTGTCACCCAGTCATTTGGTGAGCCTTGACTGACCACCCACTGTTTGTTTGCAAGGCAGCACTCTGCTAGTATTGTAAACCACAGGGGTTTCTGAACTCTGAGGCCAAGAGTGGTGTTGAGATGGCTGCCTGAGACTCATTTACTTATTCATTTATTCTTATTGATCATCTACTGTCAGCCAGTGGAGATCCAGAGATGAACAAAGCAGAGTTCGCTGTGCCCTCATGAGTGAGATCCACAGTGAACAGATGCACAAATAAATGCAAAGTTACAAAACACGTCACGTAAGAGGGAAAAGAACTGGGTTTTATGAGAAAGAACAGGGTAGAGACAATTGGATTCTGCTTTATACATCTGATGTCATGGACTCTGAATTTTAACAAGTCACCTTCATGGTTCTCACATAAAACTTCTGCATGGAGAACTCAACTGTGAATCAAACAAGGTCCCTATCTTCCAAGACCTGTGGGATAAGATGGGCCATAAAGAACTATAGTGAATTATGGTTTCCATCAGCATGGCAAGTGCACATAATGGGGAACCCCTCCTGCTACAAATACCTAGAGATGCTGCATAAAATAGAATAACACCAGAGAGTTAAATACATCGCTGAGCTTGCAAGAAGGAAATGAAGAATGAACTGAACACCAGAACAACAAACACATCAGTTGACCCTGCAAGGAGGAAGAGGGGGAAATGTGCATGGTGTGATTAAACCAGTAAAGAGACCCTAAAGGAGCTCCTAATGGTGATTGGGTTTTAGTAATCACACAAGTACCAAAGATGATTTTGGGAGTTGAAACTCAGACCCATTCACAAAGTTGGGACCCTTGGTGGAAGGGGAACTAATAAAACTCCACCCACCAGCCCAGGGACAGCAAAGGGGTTTGTACATGGCAGGACTTCTGGGTGAAAAAATTCCTCTGAGAAATTACAACCCCAAAGCTGTACCGCATAGGATTGGGAAACAGAATTTATATCATCTACATGGTGTAGTGATGCTTACTTTATATACCATATACACAAATTAACTCAAAATGTATCAAAAACCTAAATGTAAGACCTAAAACTATAAAACTCTTGGAAGAAAACATAGGAAAAAAGCTTTATGACATTGAGTTTGGCAAGGATTTCTTGGATATGACACCAAAATTACAGGCAACAAAAGTTAAAATAGATAAATTGTATTACATCTAAATTTAAAACATCTGTACATCAAATAACACAATCGAAAGAATGAAAAGACAATCAACAGAATGGAAAAATATTGCAAAAATATTTGCAAGTCGTATATGATAAGAGGTTAATATCCAGAATATATAAAGAGCTCCTACAACTCAACAACAACAAAACATCTGATTCAAAAATTAGCAAAGGACTTGAACAGATATTTATCCAAAATGATATACAAGTGGCCAACAAACATATGAAAAGATGCTCAACATCACTAATCATTATGGAAATAAAAATCAAAACCACAATGAGGTATCACTTCACACCCATTAGGATGGCTACTACAAAAACAAAACAAAACAAAAACTATGAAAATAACAAGTGTTAGCAAGGATGTGGAGAAATTGGAACCTTTGTGCACTGTTGGTGGGAATGTAAAATGGTACATTTTACATTCAGAAAACAGTATGGCAGTTTCTCATGGTAGTTAAACTGCAATTACAGAAAACAGTATGGCAGTTTATCAAAAAATTAAAAGTAGAATTACCATGTGATCCAGCAATTCTATTTCTGAGTACATATCTAAAGGAATTGAAAGCAGGATCTCAGATATTTGTACACCCATGTTTATAGCAGCACATTCACAATAGCCAAAAGGTGGAAGCAACCCAGATATATATCAATATATACCATGGAATACTATTCAGCCTTAAAAAGGATGGAAATTCTGACACATGCGACAATATGGATGTAACTTGAGGACATTATGCTAAGTGAAATAAGCCAGTCACAAAAAGACAAATACTGTATGATTCCATTTATGTGAGGTACTTGGAGTAGTCAAATTCAGAGACAGAAAGTAGAATGGTGGTTGCCAGGGGCTGGGGGAGGAGGGCTTGAGGAGTTACTGTTCAATGGGTATGAGTTTCAGTTTTTCAAGATGTGAAGACTTCTAGACATGGATGATGATGATGGTTGCACAACATAGGAATGTACCTAATGCCAATGAACTGTACACTTACAAATGGTTAAGATGGTCAATTTTGTGTGTATTTTGCCACAATTTAAAAATATATGGGTAATCATTAAGACAAACGACATTGAATGTATAACTTCTAAAGCAGAAGAGAGTAAAAGGGAGAATAAAGAAACTTAATTAAACAATAGAAGGTTAGAGAGGAGAGGGGAAAAAAGGAAACAAATAAAACAACCAAAAACAAACTCTATAGTAAATAAGAGCACAATACAATGAGGCAGACAGAAATCTAGATTTATCAGAAATTACAATACATGAAAATGGCCTACTCTCACCATTTCAGAGCTACAGAATCACATATTGGATAAAAAATAGAGACAAAATCTAGAGAAATGCTCTTTAAAAGAACCATCTAAAACAACAGGACACAGGAAGGTTGAAAATCAAGGGACAGAAGATATATCAGAAGAATGCCATCTAAAAAATGATGATTTATCTACTTTAACAACAGACAAGAATATCTAAAGCAAGAGGCATGGCAGACTGAGTTGTTTGTAATGTCTAAAACTGACCAGGGACTAATATCTGGAATCCACAAGGGAATCCTAATAATCAAGCAGAACTTCATCAGCCGTGTGCGGAGGACTTGGGCAGGTGCACTGGAGGCCGGCTGGGCTCACTTCACCCTCTCTACTTTTCTGTGAATGTCACGGTCACTGTCGTGCCTTGTAAACCTCCATCTTCATGCTGAGTCGCTGTCAGCAACCAGAGAGCACCTGTTGCCCTTTTGCGGAAAGTCCCCAATTTGACAAAATCTAATTGTTTTTGATTGGTTCAGCAGGGTCATGTGCCCCTCCCTGAGCCACTCTGGCTGGTGGCATCTCCTTGAGCCATGTGGTTGAATGGGTCCCCTCTCCAAAATGAGGGGAGAGTGGCTCTCAGAAGGAGGGCTGAGCAGACAGACAGACTTCTCATGGGAAGGAAGAGGACAGACTGAAGGAGACACCACGGAGGAGGTGTGGTCCTGCCGCAGGGAGAGGGCAGTGGGCATGAGGGAAGGGCCCTTTATGAGTCAGGGTTTTTATCAGTCTCCTATTATCACAAACTTGCAACTTAAAACAGCACGTTTACTGTCTAGCAGTTCTAGAGGTCAGAAGTCCTTGATTTCTCTGGAGGCATTGGTGGGAAATCTGTCTCCCTGCCCTTTCCAGCTTCTGTTTTCTAGCTTCTAGAGTCACCTACGTCGCTTGGCTCAAGGCCCCTTCCTCCGTCCTCAAAGCTAGCAGTTTAGCACCTTGAAATCTCTCCTCTTATCTTTTTGTCTGACTCTTGCCTCCCTCTTATAAGACCCTTGTGAGTACATTGGGCCCACCCAGACAGTCTCCTAATTTAACACTTTAACTGCCCTGGGAGTTTTATTTAACTCACACTAGTTTTAAGCCCAGGAACTCGTGAAGCATGTGAAGACTCAATTCTCCAAAACAAATTAAGTAAGAAAGTCGTGTGTCACATACAACTCAATTGGTGTGCAGTGTAAAAATTGATTCTAGCACCATGTGAGTTGCATGTAACTCACGCACAGAAAATAAAAGATAACAAAATTTTCATAAATAAGAAAGGGTCATTTCATTTTTGAAGTTTTTATTCTATTTTAGTAATAAAACACTGCGACCCCAGGGAAAAAAATTTTTTTTCTAGTGCGGCAGTCAATGTGTTAAAATCTATAACTTAATCACATCTGCAAAAACCCTTTTGCCATGTAATGCAACTTATTCACAGGTTCTGAGGATTAGGATGTAGGCATTTGGGAAGCCATTATTTTTTGTCTAACACAGGGTTCAACCAAACCAGAAATAGTAAAAGATACACACAGAGACGCACATATATGTCTATGTATTAAGAGATTTATTACAAAGAATCAGCTTACTCAATTTGGGAGGCTAGTTAAGCAAATCGAGAATTCACAGGACAGGCTGTCTGGAAGGGATGATCACAGGCAGGCTGGAAGTCACAGGTATGGCCAAAGCTGCTGTCCACAGGGGAATTTCTCTTTCTTTTCTTTTTTTTTTTCCCCCTCTTTCTGCCTCCTCACCTTTCTCAATCCGCAGCCCTGCTTGCAAAGCCTTCCAACTGATTGAATCAGGCCCACCCTGATTATCTAGGATAATCTCCCTTACTTGATGGCGACTGATTATGTATTTTAATTACATCTGCAAACTCCCTTCACTGCAACACCCAGACTAGTGTTTGGCTGAATAATTGGGGACTACAGCCTGGCCAAGTTGCCAAATCAAAAACACTGTCACAGGCAGGGTCCAAGGGCAGTGACATCAAGACATGTATAGGACAGAATGTGGCAGCAGCAGGCTAAGGGCTCCAGGAGTGGTGAGAACCACCAGGCAACAGGAAACCCCAGAAGGAGGGATGCAGGGGGTCAGAGGTAGTTTTTCAGAGTCACTGATGGGAGGAAGGTATGCTTGAGGTGAGCTTCTGCAAGCAGGCCTTGAATGGGGCCATCTGTCTGCTCCTTCTCACAGCCGGGAATCCCATGACTGTGGTCTGTTTCCGTCCTCCACACAGATTGCAGAACCACACACACAGATCAGACAAGCAGCATATCACCAGTGTATAGGTGCCCCTTCCTTATGTTGCTTACCGATGTGTCCTCTGTGACCCACTGCTAAAGTCACAGGCCCCTGGGCTGCAGACGTGAAACCACCGGCAGTGTTGGAAAGGTGGGTGAGCTCACGTCTGCTGTTCCTAGGACTGCAGCTTGTAGGCGTCAAATATTTGCTTAGCTAATCTTTCCCCATCTAAAGATGCTTGTTGATGATTTCATTCGGGAGTCTTAAAACCTGCAGGTAGAAATCCCAGCCAAAACAAACCAGGTGTGGATGATGAAACCACATTCCCTGGCATTTGCCTTCAAGAACTCTAGGTGAGGCAGTGCGGCGTGTTCAAAGCAGTTGCGAAGTGGACCAGTGGGACGCTCCTGGCCCACACCAGCACTGCAGCCGGACCCTCACTGCGTGAGGAGTCCCCAGGCCCAGACGGCCAGATGGCCAAGGGGAACACAGAAAAATCAAGGAATTGACTCAATTTTACCCCAAAGACTTTTTTTTAGCTGCCCTGTTTCATAGAATGGATTTGCACAAGAGGTTTAGGGTTTAGCCTTATTTCCAAGAAAGAGATGTCAAGAAAAAAGAATTTAGGTTAGTGCTCAGGAAGGCCTACTTGAGGCTAAGGCAGTGAAGTAAAAGTGTGGTCCCTTTACCAGCAATATTGGCATCCCACGGGGGCTTGTGATAGATGCAAATTCTTGGGCCCCATCCCAGACCTGCTGAAGGGAAAACTGGAGGTGAGGCCCAGCAAGCTGTTTCAGCAAGCCCTCCAGGCAATTCTGGTGTCCCCTAAAGTTGGAGAACATCTGCCCTGAAGCGAGCACAGCTTGGGGCACCGATTCACATGCAGAGGCCACTGAGGCAGCTGTGATATCCTTATGGCCAAGGTATTTGTGAAAGTGTTTGGCAGGAAGTAATTGGCATTCAACTCAAATGGTTATGGGGAACATGAGCTTCTAATATAGGTACCGTAATTTCTGGGAAGGACTTCGGGGAAACCCTAGATTGGCCAGGGGAGCCCTCCCAGAGCTTCCTGCTGTGACCTGGGGCAAAAGCCTAAGACTGGGAACCTCAGGCCCAGAGACCTGCCTCTGGGCCAGGAGACAGGAGAGCCAGAAGGGTGCTGAGGGCAGAGCATTCTCGCAAAGGAGTGGCCGCCACATACTAGAATTCAGAGAATCTCCAGGGGTGCTGGGCACACAGGTTTTCTATGCCAGGCTGAGTTCCATTTCCATCTCTTTTTCCCCCCAATAGTTTGGAAATGGCAAATGTTCTGGGAGGCTGAGGTCAGGAGTGTTCTAACTAATGATATTTATAGCTTCGAGTTAAATACTGTAGGTAAACAGGGAATTTGAGAAATCGGCTTGTGTTTCTTTCTTGCCTGTATTTCCCACACCTTAGCCGGACATGTCACAGTGCAGAGAAGACCTGGATGCTCCGATGACCCCTCCCAGCAGGGGGGGTGATCAGTGTGGTCCACCCCCTTGTTGCCCCCTGGGGTCATGGCAGTGGAGGGGCAGGAGGGCAGGAGGGCATGGGTGCCAGGGAGGATGTTCTGGTCGCTATCATCTAAACGTGGCTTTCTGATGGGAAGGAAGCAAGCATGCCTTTCCTGACCTCCTGCCTTGACCTCTGCATGTTTCTCTTCCTCTCACGTCAGCCTGGGACCTGAGCAAGCTTTTCTGTGGTACTGACTGAAGCCCCTGTCTCGTCTCCCTGCTTTCCTTATCCAGACCCTGAGGCTCTTTCCCTCCCTCGGCCCCTCCTTGCTGACCCGCAGTGTGGGGGAGGAGCGAGGCAGGCCACAGGGGCAGGGAGGAAGGAGACACCTAGGAAAGTCAGGGCAGTGAGGCCACGGAGTGGGCAGACCTGTCTGGAAAAGTCTGCAAGTCAGTTGAGGCGATGGAGAGAGAAGAGCAGGAACAGAGGCTCCAGGGGCAAACAGGTGGCCAGGCCGTGTGCTGGCCAGAGGGGACCACAGAAGACCAAGCAGCCAGCCTGACCCCCCCCTCCCCCGCCCTCCTGATGCAGCCTCCAGTGATAAAGCTGCCCACCCCAGGAGAGGGGCAGGGTGGGGGCCGGGTGGGCAGACTCCTCCCCAAGTAATGACTAGACAAAAGATGCGACCAAATCATACATGTTGTTAGAAACCAAACAGCCCTGTCAGGCTCCAGATCCTTGGTCTCTCAAACGTCAGAGTTCAGATGTGCTCCAGCATCGGTCAAGCCATGGAGACTTTGTCCTCCTGATTCTCTTGCTAATTTAGCAGTGCAGCTCTGTCAGCAGGTATCCCTGGGGCTCTATTTGAACTAAGCCCTCCATCTCACTACAGGGAGCGTGCAGCTGTGTGGAGTCTAACCGGGCCTGGGGCTCTGGCCTCAGGAAGAAGGGGCACAAGGTGGCAGAGATAACGGGACAAGACATATCCCGCCAGCTGCAGTCTGCTCAAGGAGCTCCAACGTTGCATAAAGCCCAGGGGGATTTATGTCACAGCCGGAAATGTAGCTACTGGATTGCTATTTTAATTTGGGGATTGCTCTTCGGATCCCATATGACCCAAAGGGGTCCTTATCTTTTTTTCAGAGTGTGAGGTTGAATATTGGCAGAAGTGACTGTCTTTCCCTAGAGCCACCTGCTGAGTAGGCTAAAACCCAGGAATCCATTCCTAATGCCATCACCAGTCAGCCCCCTGCACCTCCTTCCCCAGGTATGTGACTCAAGTTGTCACCAGCTGTTTACAAGACTGGAGAGAACTGGCCTTTTTGCCCTCCGTGGTGAGGAGGTGCCAGCTTCACCCCCCACGCCTCACATTGGCCCTTTCTCCATTGCTGTCACCCCCCACCCGGCTCCCACCTCCTGCCCTCTCTCCTCAGGGGGATCTTCTCTGTGGATGGACATCAGCCCTGTGTCCCCTGCTATACCCCTGCCTCTGCCCCCGCAGACCCTGCGCCTCCTTGGATGTCTGTCTCCATGGGTCTCCCCAGCCCAATCCATCTGCCCACCGACTCAATCCACCTGCCCCCACTGGCCCGGCTCCCCTTGCCTTTGAGCTCCTTGCTTCCCTGATGTCACCTTTCCCTTCCCCTGGTCTGCAGGTGCCCACTTGCCATCCCCTACGTCTCCTTAGTCACCAGCCCATGCCTCCCATTGCGTCTCTCCCATTGAGGCCCCTGGTCTCTGCCACTGCCCGACTGGCGTCTTTTCTGCCTTGTCCCAAGACCTTACATGGCCTCCCCGCCTCTAGCCTGTTACAGGTTAACCTTTTAAAGTGTTTGACATGTGTTGTCCTGCTCAGAAGTCTTCAGTGATGGCCACATGGCAATAAACTTCTGTGGCTCCTCTTGGGCACCAGTCCTCTCTTGACTTGGTTTCCTCCTCTCTCCTGCCCAGAACTCTCTCAGACTAAGCGGATCGTCCCCTAGGCCTGGAAGGACCTCTCTTCTCCTCTCCACCCATTCTCAAAACCCCAGCCCCAGCCTCACTTGTGCAAGGACCTCTCCCTCTTCTTCCCCCTCCTGCATTCTGAACCCCTCTGGCACCGTCACTCTGTGGCTGCTCTGGGTAGTGTCACTGTGAGAGCAGCTGCTCTATCGTGTGCATGTGCTTCACCTTATCCACAAATGCTCCCACAGGGGGTCGAGCCCTGCTTGGCC